>BSUD01000008.1:117528904-117650209 GCA_033239045.1 Fagopyrum esculentum
TAAAATTAAAAAAAATAATTTTTTTAAAATTTTCGAATTAAATAAATTATATAAAATTTAAATTCAAAATAAAAAAATATTAAATTTTAATTTCTAGAATCTTAATAAAATTAAAAAAAATTATTTAATTTTATATATATTTTTTCAATAGAAAGTAAAAAATAAAAAAAATTTAATTCAAAAATAAAAATTTATTTATTTCAAAAAAAATATATATATTTTAAAACTATTTTATTATAAATTCATTAATTAAAATTAATGAGATGATAATCTATTTTAAATTTATTTTTCTAATTTTATTTTTATTTTTGTAATGAATTTTAATGTAATATATTAAGAATGGGTATAAAGAGGAAATAAATGGAACCTTGAGGACACCAAGAGGAATTTTGAAACATAATAGTCACCAAGAGAAAAAGTCCAAACCTTGATGGCACTAAGAGAAAAATTCTATTTTTTTTATAGAGATTTTAGGTCATTATTATCATATGTAGATAGATAGACCCTTAGAATTTAGCTATGCCCAAAATCTTTAATATCCAAAATTTAGTATAAAAAACGCAAATTTAATTTTGAAACTCACTATTATATACTAGTGTTTGTAATGCATCACATCCAAACACGCATGTATATAGGAGTGGAGAAAAAGGATTTCTGATCCGAGAATGATTTAAAACAGTATTCGAATTCGATCTGAACATGTTTGAATATCGACTGTTTATATTTCAATATCCAATTGTCATATGATTACACAAAAAACGACACTTTTAAATAAAAAAAAAACAGTTAAAGAGGTTTGTAAATCAATATTCACTAATATAAGTTTGAATTCATCACTAACATTACATAATCACTAATTTAATGAATAAACGTCGTTAAGTGCACATGTTTGTCATGTTCTACTTAATCATTCCAATCTTATCTTCTTTTTTATATATACCTTTTCTATCTTCCCTTATGTATCTTCTGAATGCCTATGAACATTCATGTTTTTCTCTCTGTCTAATTTCTTACCTATCTATTTACCGTCTTATCTTATCTTATATCTATTAAAGCATAAGCCTTTATTACCGCGTGTCAACGCCATGTTTCTCGAATACCCAAAAAATTATTTAAAATAGTGATTTCTAAATTTTTTGTATAAATATTAAAAATTTAAATTTATTAATCAAAGTTATACCTCCACTTTTTTATATAAACTTTTGTCCAATTTATCATCAAAGGGATAAATAATTACTTATCAATTCATTCATATATATATATATATATATATATATATATATATATAAATCTAACCTTTAATTGATAAATAATTACTTATCAATTTGTCATCAAAGGGATAAAAAATTACTAACATGATAATAAATATAACCCTTAACTTTCAAAACCCGCATATGAGGGTATTACACTAATTTTAATTATCGTTCTTTCAATGATGCTTATGTTCACATTTTCCCATTGTTGGATAGACTATACATGTGATGTCAAAAGTCGTTACGACGTGACATATATGCCTTTTTGTGACATTGCATTTATGCAGTGTTGAGTTCTTCCATCTATATAACTTATCATACTTAGATGATTACATTAAACATGTAAGCCCTGTGTTTATATGTGTACCCATTTCATATCTTAAAGTATTTACCATTAGGACCTACACATTTCCAGCTAGAATCATTAATTGCGCAAGACCTACCATCCTTGGTTGACTCCACAACTTCGTAGATCGGGGATATAACTATATTATTCTATCTTTATCAAGTCAACACATGTTCTACTTTTAAAATGGGTGACTAGTTTATGCAATATGGAAATGTATGGGGAGCATGACACGTCAATGTGTTTCGAAGAATTCGTGTCAATATACAAATGAGGATCTTTTTTTTCCTTCTCCCTTTGGGGTTTTGGATCTCACAAATAGGGAGACAGTCGACTGGACATCTCAGCCATTGAAGGGAATTTTCGCCCACATCCAAGTAACTACATTTGAGGAGAGTGAACATATAAGAACATACAAAAAAAATCTTCGTAAAAAAGCGTTATGATTTGAAAAGAAAGAATATGAAATAAAGGTAGTCCACAACAAGTATTGTTGATATGCCTTGAATGTCCCTCGTTTGTTTGGACCTTTACTGTTTGTCCAGTCTTATATTTGGCACACGAGTATAACATAGGGTTTCGTTACTCTATATATTTTAGCGTTCTCTCTACCTCCAAATAATTTGGTTACAATCTGGTTATCCTCTGTTTATCTATAATCTAAAACTCCTCAATAAAATCTCTCTGAAAGTGGACGTAGTCATTATTGGGTGAACCACTATAAGTTTGTGTGTGTTGCATGTCTTCCTTGTTTGTTGACTTTGATTCTTTCTCACAATTTCACACAACAAACTGGTATCATGGCTTTGGGTTCTTTGGTTTTCTGTAATCGAGGAGAAAGATGCCTTCTTTCAACACGAAGATCGACAAGTTCATAGGGAAGAACAATTTCAGTTTGTGGCCGATCAAGATGCGAACGTTGCTTAAACAACAAGGATTATGGGGGCCGTTGTCAAGGATAGATTTCGATAAGGAAAAGAATGATGCTATTGAGATGTCTACTCAAGAGGATAAGGTGCATTCGATCATCATGTTGTGTCTCTCAGATGATGTCTTATGCGAGGTTTTGGATCAGGATACCGCATCCAAACTGTGATTGAAGTTTGAGAGTCTCTACATGACGAAGTCTCTTACCAACAAGTTGCTTCTAAAGCAACGTTTGATCACCCTGCAAATGCAAGAAGGTACGCAACTTTGTGAGCGGTTAGATCAATTGAACACAATTATTCTAGATTTGTGTAATATTAATGCTAAGATTGAGGACGAGAATTTTGCGTCGATTTTGTTGGTATCTTTGCCGTCATTATATAAAAACTTTGTTAATCATTTGTTGTTGAAAAAGATATTATTAGTTTGGAAGACATTAAGTCGTCCCTTCATACAAGTGAGCTACGCCACAAGGTGAATGAAAGTGGTGCAGGTAAGGATGGTCAAGCATCTGGCCTTTACACAAGAGGAGGCAAGAGACAATACAACTCAAGGAAGAAGAAGGACAAGAAGTCGTATACTTAAAAACGTCATAAACCTAATGACGTCTAAAACTACTGTAAGGAGAAACCGCATTGGAAGAACAAATGTCGTAAGAAGAAGAACCCCAATATTCTAGTTCTACAACTGTTGCAGAAGATAACTTTAAATCAGATGACGATACAATTAACTTTGGTTGGTGGTGAACACACTTATCAGGCTGATGTGTGGATTTTTTATTCTGGAGCTTTCAATCACATATTCCATAATAGAGAGTGGTTCAAAACTTTAAGTAGGTAGATGGTGGCGGTATTTCCATGGCCAACATTTATGCCTACAAGACGGTTGGAATTGGCTCGATTAAAATCAACACACGTGAAGGTAGATTGTGTACATTGAACGAATTCTGACATGTTCCCCATATAACTAAGAATTTGATATCCTTGAGTATGCTGGATAGTAAGGGGTTTTGTTTCAAAGGTGAAAGTGAAGTTCTAAATGTCTATAAGGGTTATTATGTTATTCTAAAAAGTGTCAAAATGACCACTTTATATTTCTTGCAAGGTTCTACTATTTTTGGGTCTGTTTTTGTTGCATCTTTA
This sequence comes from Fagopyrum esculentum, assembly GCA_033239045.1. Classification (NCBI taxonomy): domain Eukaryota; kingdom Viridiplantae; phylum Streptophyta; class Magnoliopsida; order Caryophyllales; family Polygonaceae; genus Fagopyrum; species Fagopyrum esculentum. The sequence goes on from BSUD01000008.1 coordinate 117,532,573, forward strand.
GAGGTTTACAAGGATAATATGACTAAGTTATGTCATATGAGACTTGGTCATATGGGTGAAAGGGGGGATGTAAATTCTGGCAAAGGAAGATTTTCTTTCTGGTCACAAGATCACGAGCCTTGACTTATGTGAGCATTGTGCCCTGGAGAAGTTACACGACAACACGTTTCTAAAGGGTGTTCATAGGACAAAAGACACACTTGATTACATCCATTCTTATTGTTGGGATCCGCCTAGCATGGAATATCTAGGAGGTCTGAGGTATTTCTTGACCGTCGTTGATGATTATTTAAGAATGAATTGGTTGTTCGGCATGAAACACAAAGGATAAGATTTTGAGACTTTGAAGGAGTGAAAACATAAGTGGAGAATTAAAGAGGGAAGATGATAAAAAGGCTGCAAACTAATAATGGCCTGAAGTTTTGTTCGTTTGAGTTGGATCAATTCTACGAGGATGCTGAAACTACTCGTCATCATATAGTCAGACATACACTACAACAAAACGGTTTAGCTGAGAGGATGAATCACACTCTATTAGAGAGCGAGGTGCATGCTCTCTAATGCAAAATTGGATATGAGGTTTTGGGCTACAGTGGTGGCTACAACATGTTACTTGATAAACATCGGACCTCACACTGGCATAAAATACAAAACAACTTATGAAGTGCAGTTTGGTATGTTTGTTGGCTATTTTGAACTTAGGATTTTTGGTTAAACCATTTACTATCATGTCAGTGTGGGTAAACTAGAGCCTCGAGCAAAGAAATGAGTGTTTGTAGTCTATAGAGATGGTGTCAAGCGATATAAAGTTTTAGTTACCTGGATGTAATATCACTGGACCACTGGTGTTCTTGTAGCTTCCAGCTTTCTAAGGGTGGCTAATCCTCAACCAAGACTACCTTAGCCAAGCACAACACATATTTGTTTCGTTTCCTACCTTAGATCGTAGTCTCTCACTCAAATCTCTCTTTTATGAGGATGGAGGAATTGTAATCAAGAAAGCAAATTATTCAAAACATAGCTTTCAATTAAGTAGTTTTCCCTTAAAAACAAACTTTTGTTGAATTTGAAAGAGGAATACAAGCACTCAATCACAATGGAATTTAAAGACTCAACTCACTTCAAATACTTTAAGCTACAAAGATCCATCAAAGTATTTTGATCTTAGAGAGAGGAAGAATCACTCGTCTTTAAGCTCAAAATCATTTTTCTTTCACTTTCTAGTTTTGTGGTTCTCACTCTTAAACTCTATGGCATTTGATGCCCTACAATGACTCACAAGAGGTCTATTTATAGAGCCGGAGAAACATTAGATGCCTTTGATCTATTACAATTTTACCCCCGACAAGTATTATTGACTGTGAACGCTTCACATGGTCAACAACGTTAACGTTCAATAATTCAAAAAATCGAAAGAAAAGGTTGAAATAAAATGAAAAACTCTAACACAACACTTACGAGATTCCTTCAGGCTTGTGATGATGATGATTCTGACTAATCCATACAATACTTGATGTTGTACATTCCTACTTTGATGCTATCTTTAGAGGATACACCAATATCCTCATCAATGGCTTCATAAATATTTTTTGCATATTCTCCATCCCAACATATGAGGGTATCATACAAAGTATCTTGGCACTCTAATGACGTGAATTTATCCAGTTATAAATCCCTTATGTAGTCTAAAATTGAATTGAAGAACTCAATAGCTTCTGAGAAGTATGGTCGTAGGACTTCAGAGATTACGACCATAGTAAAACCAACCTTGAATATAACACTATTTTTAATTTTTCTGATGGTGTTTGATATATTCATAGATGTAGAAAACCACGGTTACCTTTGCATTGATATTATTTTAAGTGGTAGGTATGTTTACTGTAATTAGATCTTGAGAGAACTAAGTTGTGATTGTTCGGAAATATGATCAAATAATGTGGCACTCTAGATCTTCCTCCTTCAACCTCCATAATTGTTGGATGAATATAATACAGTAGGCTCTCAGCTCCTTCTCACTTCTAGACCCTACTAAACACAGAGTTTAAAACTTCGTAAAATGCTCCCTGAGGGGACTTCATGGTGTTGGAAGACCTCCAAATAGACCTTGACATATTCCACAATCCCAGGCATATAAAAGATCACCTTCTCTCAATGGGTTTGCTGGTAAACCAACTACCTTCATTCCAGATCTATTGAATCGATTCACCAAGGTACTTCATTCATGATAGATATCATATATGAACATCTTATTCCGCTTATCATATAAGAATACCAACTAGGAAACTCTTTGTACTTCCAGTGTCCTTTTATCTTCTGTTGGACATCAAAAGGAACAAAAAGCGTAAAATTAAGTAACTCCAACTCTAGAATTATTTGAGTCATTTTGTTGCACGATAGGAATAGACCATTTCTAGATATTTTACTGATTTTTTTTGCTTGCTCCTCTATTTATTGTTCTACATAGATGCACTTATGTTGTCCTAAGATGATGCCATGAATTATGCATTCTCGTGTTACAACCTTAAGATAATGCATGTGCTGTTCTAGTATTTTTGAGAAGATTAAGATATCATCAATTTAAGCCATACAACAATGTTTCAAGTTTTCAAATATCCAATTCATTCTCTTTGAAATATCTAAGCTGTATTTATAGTCCAAAATGGCATAACTAATCATTCATAGTGTCCCTGGGGTGCGGTAAAAGTTGTTAAAAAGAATAGTATCTTTATCCATCTTAACTTGCCAATATCCGCTTTTGTAATCCATTTAGAGAATCAAGTGGCTCATTGGATTCTATTAAATAAGACTGTTACATTAGGGATATAATATCCATAAAAATTTGTATTATCGTTGAGCTTCTTTTTTATAGTTGATCAATATTCTAGCTTTACCTCTTTTTTCTCTAGCATAATTTCTAACTATAAATGCAGGACTAAAATGAGGACTCTTGTTTTCTCTAATCAGATTCTTTTTAAGTAACTCATCTATATGTTCCTTGAATTCTTGTTGGTCTTTATAAGTGTAAACCGTCTACTTAACTCTAATGACCATTTTGGGTTCGTGTAACTCTATTGTAACAAATGATTTATCCTTGTCCTAAAATTTTAAAAGGTTTTTAGAATATAACTCTTTGCACAACTCTTTTTGTTGATCTAAGATTTGTTCCTTAAGGGTTACTTTATTTAAAACAAGTGAAAATTCTTTTTGAGTGAGAACAATATATTCATCAACACGCTTACTGTGCATGAACTTAATAGTTTGATGAGTGTAAGTTTCTCTCATCTTTTTTACCCAAACTTTTTCCCCATTTATAATGAATATCATTTCATCTAGACTCTAGGTGCATGGAGAATATAATATTTGGAAGTTATTTCCTATTATCATGTCATGTGTTGTTTGTTCGGTAGCCCAAAGTATAGGAATTAAACATGGATAACCTCCTAATATGATGGGTAAATCTTAAATGACCTTAGTATGTGTCATGATACTATTATCAACTATTCTAACATGAATTAGTTTAAATGTAGCTTTCCACTTAAATGCAGGAGATAAAATTTTTCTTTACAAAGCAAACAGAACAACCACTATCAACAAATGCACATAAATCATAATTATTAAAACCTTCGATGCATATGGTGATAGGAATGTAGATGTTATTTGGATTAGTAATCTTTAAGCATGATTCTATTTGTAGATCAAGTTTTTCATCATCTTCAAAGACAAGTTGACTAATTGTCTTTCTTTTATAGGTTATTAATTTTGTAGAACTCGAGGCTTTTTCTTGTGTTTGTGATGTATTAAGTTGACTACTAGTTCCTGGACCTTCCAGGTTTGGTCTATAGTTAACTCTAGTGTTTCTCATATCTATACTATGTCTAGCAGGTTCCCTAATATTTCCCCCCAAATTATTGGCTTCTAGTTTTTTGTTTAAAGCTGCTAATAAGCTGGCAATTCATCATCTACTTTATATGAAGGTTCCTCTCTGAGATTCCTTGTTGGAAGACTTACTTGATTTTGTGAAGACAAATTGAAATGAGAATTAAGCCAATAACTCTGACTTTTGGAAAGACTTCTATTTATTGGAGGTGGATGAGAATTCGTATGAATTCTCCCATCTTCATGAATAGTTAAAATTCTTCCTTGGTTGCGAGTAGAAGGATTTCTGAAGGAATTGATTCACGTTGTCCTTAAACTTATTTGGCTTGGCCTTACTTTGATTGATACCGCATTTTGGTTTGGGCCAACTATTTCATATTTATTAGCTTCTACCATGTGAGTTTTAACACGTGGGTTGATAGTATTTTCTAGTGTATAAATGACCATCTGTTTCAAATGTAAAGGACAAGTTCCTTTATGCACATTAATTCCTTATGTTAGCAAATTTAATGTTAAGAATTTATGCACAAACTGATCTTCAAGAGTTACATAGTAATTTGGTGTAACATCCCATTTTTGACCTTCATTGCCCCCGCGGTGAAGAAGGCCGCCCCAGTGGCCTTGATGTTTGTCACCGCCCCCGCGGTGACAAGGGGCCGCCCCTGCGGATTTGCTGCAGATCGCGCCTGATCTGTTTTCGTTTGTTTTATCTTCCTTCCATAGATGGAAAATCCGATCTTCTATCTATGGGCCGACTTCCTTATCTTTTTCCTAACCCTAAACGTCCTTCCTTTTATCTTTTCTTCCTCTCCTATATATTCTCGTCTTTTCTTCTTTTTCCCGTTTCTTGCTTACGTCTTCTTCAACCCTAGAGCGTTGTAGCCTTGCTTCCTGAGTTCTTGCTGAACGTGTAAGTTCTTCCTCCCTTGTTCTTCATCACGTTCATGTGTTGCTACACCTTGTTTCTCCTATGTTTCGTTTCTCTCTTCGTTTTTTCCTTTCTTCTTCTCCAAGAATCAAGTTTGATCCTTGATTCTTGTGGAGCGTTCCTTTGATGATCCTTTGATATTCACAGGCTCCCCTGGTTGAGTTGTGACGTGGTTGTGTGTTGAGAAAAACAATTCTTGGCCTTTGCTTGTTCCTTGGTGTCGAAGGAGTCAACAACGCTTTTGTCACGAGTTCCGCCCCCGCGCCTCTGTTGTGCCGCCCCCGCGTATTGCCGCACCTGCACATGTCCAACCGCCCCTGCGGTTTATCTGTAGTAGCTTCCGTCTTTGATGAGTTGCTTCCTTCCTTGATTCCCTCGTTCCTTTCCTTACCTTTGATGATGTTCTTTGACCTAGTGAGTGTTCTGTAAGACTAAGGTTGAGACCTTAGCTTGGGTAGATCTCTTAGAGATCATGGAGACTAGAAGTTATAGACTTCTAGCATTCATTTTGGTTCTTGATTCGTGATGCTTGTGTGAACAGGCTTCCTTGTGTCCCTATCATGAGTGTTTGCTAAGTGTTGAGATTACCTTCGAGTGAGGTAAATTCCTTGGACTTAGTTAGCTTCATTCCATATATTTGTTTGATTATATTGGCTTAATTGTGTTGTTTATCTTGTTATAACTGATAACCGGAATAGGATTCACCTTTGTTATACCTTAATTAGAACAAGTGTATTATAACCGGGCGGTTACCACTTGTGTAGTTCAGAATGGAGAAATAGGGAGGTGCTCTCGCGACTAGTCCAACAGGTGACAGAAGGATGCATACGTTCTATTCCTGTTGGTGAAAGGGGACGGAGGCGAGATCGTAGCGATACTCGTGTAACAACCATAAGTTGAATTAGTAATTGGATAACCTAATGAAAGATAATAACCGGCTGTTGTGTGAGCATGCTAAGTGTTTACTTTACCTTATGTGTGTTTGTGCCTTTATTGTCTTTCTGATATGTAGAATGTTAACTAACGGTTTAACCGATGTTGTAGATGTTCCACAAGTTCAGGATGTTGTTGAGTGATCCGGATGGTGTGGACAGTTGGATTCCCGTTCATTATAGGACGGGATCGGGTTTATGTTTATGTTGTTGCCTTTTGTTTTTGTTTTGAACTCGGTTGCGAGTCCTTTACGCTTCCTTTTGTTTAAATCTTTGGTTTTATAATGAGTTTTGGTTTTCATTCGTCTGTGCCTTGTTGTAAGATCCGTTGTGTCGTTGCTACTTTGAGGTCGGGACCCACTGTGAGGTCCTAGCCCGTAGCGCTTCGAGTTCCTAGAACTTGGGGCGTTACAATATGGTATAGTACAAGAAGAAGTTATTGTGGGCATGGATTGGATGGATCGACATCGAGCAATTCTGGACATCGGCAAGAGAACAGTGACGGTAACTACAGATGCAAGCCATGTCAAAATCTTCAAATGACGGGATTTAGGGAAGACCGGTACAGTCATCTGCGCAGTCCGAGCTGCAAGACTTATCGGACAGGGTTAAGAGGCTTTCTGGTGGTATGCCATGAAGGATAACACGAGTCCAGCGTTGGAGGAGATTTCAGTAGCTTGCGAGTTTTCAGACGTTTTCGAAGAGCCATCAAGTTTACCTCCACAGAGGAGTGTAGACTTTGGCATTGAGTTAGAGCCCGGTACGAGACTGATCTCTAAGGCTCCTCACTATATGGCGCCTATCGAGATGCTTGAGTTGAAGAAGTAGCTCGAGGAGTTAGTAGAGAAGGGCTTCATCCGCCCTAGTGTATCTCCTTGGGGCGCACCAATTCTCTTCGTCAGGAAAAAAGACGGGTCAATGAGGTTATGTATCGACTACTGAGAGCTTAACAAGGTGACGATCAAGAATAAGTACCCATTTCCCCGTATCGACAACCTTTTGGATCAACTACATGGAGCGTCAGTGTTTTCGAGGATCGATCTAAGATCAGGATATCACCAACTGAGGGTGAGAGAGCAGGACATAGCCAAGACGACATTTAGGACCAGATATGGACACTACGAGCTTGTAGTGATGCCATTTGGGCTTACGAATGTGCCCGCAATCTCTATGGAGTTGATGAACAACATCTTCATCGAATTCCTCAACCATTTTATAGTTGTCTTCATAGATGACATTGTGGTTTACTCTCGCAGCAAAGAGGAGCACGCAAGACACATGAGGATTGTTCTTCAGGTCTTACAGGATAGAGAGCTTTACGCCAAGCTCTCTAAGTGTGAGTTTTGGATGTCCGAGGTAACATTCCTTGGTCACATCATTTCAGCGGAAAGGATCAAGGTAGATCCGGCAAAGATCGAGTCAGTAGCATCTTGGCTGCCTTCTAAGAACGTTAAGGAGGTACGCAACTTCTTAGGATTGGCGGGCTACTACCGATGTTTTGTTGAGGGCTTTTTAATTATCGCCCGACTGCTCACTTTCTTCTTGAGGAAGTCTACGAGGTTCATATGGTCCGAGTCGTGCTTGCAGAGTTTCGAGGAGCTGGAGAAGAGGTTGACCTCTGCTCCTATCTTAGCTCAGCCAGAGGGCATTGAGGATTTTGTGGTTTACAGCGATGCCTCCAAGTTGGGCTTGGGACGTGTTCTGATGTAGAGGGGTAAGGCGATTACTTACACATCGAGACAGCTGAAGACGTATGAGGAGAATTACCCTACCCATGATCTCGAGTTGGCTGCCGTTGTTCACGCTTTGAAGATCTGGAGGCATTATCTGTACGGAGCTACGCGTCAGATATTCATGGATCATAAGAGTCTAAAGTACATATTCACTCAACGAGAGTTGAATAACCTCCAGCGTAGATGGTTGGAATTGATCAAGGACTTTGATCTTTAAATCTTATACCACTCGGGGAAGGCGAATGTGGTAGCAGATGCCCTTAGTAGGAAGACTCTCCGGGAGATGGTGATCGCTAGTGATGCGTCCTTGGAGGTAACCAAGGATAACTCCGGATCTAGATCAAGCAAAACTCCAACTACTCCTTGATTCTTTGTGCAACGTTGTATCGTTTCGGATCCAAAGGGGCGGAAGCGATGAAGAAACAAGGGTTACTTCGATCTAGAGAGATCGAATAAACCTTTTTGTGTGGATCGAAGGTTGATTCTTAAGAAGAATCCTCGAATATGGATTTCTGGGATCAAAGACGAGATCCAAGGAAGAAATTTGAGAGATAGAAGAGAGGTTTTGATGCCCAAGCTAAGTAGGAGGAAATTCTTCTCAAAACTTAGTAATATTGAACATGGAAAATAAGTGACGCAAGATATCTCTTATATAGAGAGTCTTGCCTACCTATGGGCCAACGGGCCAAACAAAAATACATGAAGAAAAGCCCAAAAGGGAAAACCTAAAAGGTTAAGTTCAAAAGGGAATATTCTTATACGGAATATCCCTTTTATTACATAAAAAGGGAAAACATGAAAATATAGTCCGAAAATAAGCTAGCTTCATGCCATTGAGTCGGAAAGACGAGACATGCCGCTAACGGAACCGGTATCCTATGCCATGGTGGTGTAGAGACATGACATGCCGGTAATGGAACTAAGTGAAGAAGTAATGCGGGCGATGATGGAGCCGGTGGCTCGAGCAATGGCCTTAGCTCGGGATCGGGTGATCGGTCCATCTGAACGAACTCTAAGAGCCTCGTCCTCCTCGTCTATGGTCAACGTAAAAGGGACATCCAAGGGCGCATCAGTCCCCCCATCTTGGCTGTGAAACGTCCCCGTTTCACCATTGTCAAAGAGGGGCTCAACATAAGGGGAAAGATCCTTGACGTTGAATGTCGGGTGTACTCCGTAGGAATCCGGGAGCTCTAACTTGTATGCATTCGGGCCTTGACGGGCTAAGATGCGGAATGGACCATCACCACGGTCCGAGAGCTTGCTCATGCGGCGAGTTGGAAAACGCTCCTTCCTTAGGTGGAGCCAAACAAGATCACCGGGCTCAAAAGAGACATCGCGGCGGCCCTTGTTGCGTTGTCCGGCAAGTTGGGCGGCACGACGTTCGAGTTGTGTCCTAGTCCGCTCATGAAGCTCAATGATTTGGGCGGCTCGGTTCCCGGCGATGATGTGTTCTCCGTCCTTGAGCGGGCGGGGAGTGAAGTCCAACTGTGTGTATGGATTAAGACAGTAGACAACTTCAAATGGGGACAATTTAGTTGCCGTGTGCCTAGACCTGTTATACGAAAACTCCCCAACAGAAAGTAAGTCCTCCCACCTACGTGGGTTGGTCCTAGTGGTGGCTCTAAGTAGAGCACCAAGAGTCCGATTGGTCACCTCCGTTTGACCATCGGTTTGGGGGTGATAACTACTTGAAAACAACAAGTTGGTTCCAAGTTTTCCCCATAACGTTCTCCAAAAGTTACTGTTTTTGGGTGCTTTTACATCCCATGTAAACGCACCACATTGTCAAAGAACAAGGTGGCAACTTCACTAGCATTTTGGGTGCTTTTACATGCAATGAAATGAGCCATTTTGGAGAAGCGATCGACTACCACGAAAATGGAGTCTTTGCCTCGTTTTGACATAGGCAACCCTACCACAAAGTCCATGGATAGATCATCCCAAGGTCCCATTGGTATAGGCAAAGGAGAGTACATTCCATCCGGACCTTGGCGTGACTTTGCATGATGACATGTGATGCAACCCTTGCAAAACCGTGTCACATGCATACGCATCCGGGGCCAAAAGAAATGCTCTTGGAGAGCGGAAAGGGTCTTGGTAGCACCGAAATGACCACGACCCTCGTGAGCTTCCTTGACCAACAAATGGCGTATAGATGAGCGCGGAATGCAAAGTTTTCCCGCTCGGAAAAGATAGCCATCGTTAATAAAGAAAGACTCGTGCTCTCGGAGGTCGAGGCATTGTGCCCATATGTCATTGAAGTCAAGATCTGTGGCATATAACTCTTTGATAAGAGCAAAGCCATGTATCTTGGCATCCATATACACAAGGAGAGCATAGCGGCGAGAAAGGGCATCGGCTACCACATTTGATGCATCACACTCCACCTCAAAAGTTTTCGAAAAGTTTGGGAGTTGGAGTAATGGTGCATTACAAAGGCGGTCTTTGAGCGCATCAAACGCTCGAGCATGGATATCACGCCACTCAAACGTGACACCCTTGGTAGTGAGCTCATGGAGCGGTGCCGCTACCGTGCTAAAGTCCTTGACAAAGCGTCGGTAGAAACCCGCTAAGCCGAGAAAGGCTCGGACCATGGTGACCGTAGTAGGAGTAGGCCACTCCCGAGTAGCACGAACTTTAGATTCGTCTACTCGTAGTCCGTCCTTAGACACGACATAGCCAAAAAAGATAGTGGTGTCCGAGCAAAAGACGCATTTGTCAAAGTTGACATACAATTGCTCTTGTCTAAGGCACTCGAGCACTTGGCGAAGGTGCCCGATGTGATCCTCCAAAGACGTACTAAACACCAAAATATCATCAAAATAAACAACAACAAATATACCCAAGAATCGGCGCAAGACATGGTTCATGAGGCGCATGAAGGTGGACGGGGCGTTGGAGAGGCCAAAAGGCATGACAAGCCATTCATAGAGTCCATACTTCGTTTTGAACGCCGTCTTCCACTCGTCACCTTCGGCCATCCGGATTTGGTGGTAACCGCTCCGGAGATCAATTTTGGAGAAGATGGTGGCACCATGAAGCTCATCCAACATGTCATCAAGGCGCAGGATCGGGTGGCGGTATTTGACGGTGATTTGGTTGTTGGCACGACAATCAACACACATCCGCCATGATCCATCTTTCTTTGGTACTAAGATTACCGGGACGGCACATGGTGATAAGGATTCACGCACATGTCCCCGGTCTAGGAGCTCTTGCACTTGACGTTGTAGCTCCTTCGTCTCTTCCGGACTAGCTTTGTATGCGGCACGGTTTGGCAAGGAAGCACCGGGCACAAAGTCAATTTGGTGTTCAATCCCTCGGATTAGTGGTAAGCCGGGTGGAAGGTCTTTGGGCATAATATCCTGAAATTCGGACAACAACAAAGACACATCATGTGGCACATTACTCGGGTCATGAGAAGTAGATAAACATAATGGGACAAGTAAGAAACATGGGAACTTGCCTTCCATGACCGGTTGCAAATCATGTCGGCGAGCTAAGAGTATCCTCGGCTCACACCGTCCTTGAATTATGGGGTCCGAAGATAGTAAAGGTGCGCTCGGGGGAACGATGCGGCCTTTACTACCTTTGAACTCGGTAGCATGGACAAGAGGGGCGGTGTTCCGGGATGTGGAAGTACTAGCATTGACAACATCGGGACTCCGGGGGTCCGATTTTGCCGGTGCCTTAGCGGACTCATCTATAGTTTGTTGCCTCTTCCGTTCCGCATAGTCAACCAAAATTTCGTGCGGAGTCATAGGCAAAAGTGTGACCCGTTTTCCATTATATTGGAACATGTACCGGTTAAGATAACCATCATGATATGTTCGGCGATCGAACTGCCATGGTCGTCCTAATAGGACATGTGTGACGTCCATCTTGATAACATCACAAAGGACCTTATCAACATAGGCGCCAATAGAAAACGTCACCCAAGCTTGTTGTGTGACGGTGTCACAAGCCGTATCGGAAATCCATTGAAGTCCGTAAGGCGTTGGGTGGGGGGTCGTAGGCAACTTGAAGTGTTTTACCACTCGTTCGTTGACAATATTGTAACAAGAGCCCCCGTCAATGATGAGAGAAAGGCTCGTATTATTAACCAAGCAACGAGAGTGGAAGAGATTCTCGCGTTGATCAATAGGAATATGCTCTTTAATAGCCAAAATACGACGAGAAACAAGAGCAAATTTACCGGGTTGTGCCGGAGCGCAAGCAAGCTCGTCGTCACATGGTTACATGCTAAAATGGAGGTCGGCGGCATGGTCATCCTCAATAATGATATCGCCGTCTTGTTGACCTTCTTCATCCTCGAAATATGTTGGGTCGGCAAACAAGACATGTTTGGTGTTTGGGCAATCACGTTGCACATGGCCAAAACCGCTACACTTGTAGCACACGGGCTCCCTTGGACGAGCCGCCGGTGAGGGTCCTTGTTGACCTCGAGAGGGAGGCGCCGGTGCCGGGCCACGGGTTGGTGCCTTCTCGGTACCCGCTTGCCTATTGGAGGGACCCGTCCGTTGGGCTCCTATGGATGTGTCGGTATCTGGAGGACTAGGCGCATCTCGAGAACGTGTGTTAGACGGATAAAGATATGGACTCGAGGAAGATTATACCTAGAAGATCGGGGTGTTTCGAGTTGTTGCTTGTATAGCTTCATGGCGGCATGGCATAATGCTCCCAAATCCTTGAATGGAACAATCTCGAGCGGCCGCCGGATTGAGGCATTAAGCCCACTCATAAATTTTGTGCGGAGGGCGGAGGGGGAGGCCGAGACGCCGGCCTTAATGTGCATGTCCTCAAGTTTAGCCAAGTAAGCCACCGAAGTGAGGTTGCCTTGCTTGAACTCGGCAATTTGCAACCGCATATCATTCTTAAAGTCCTCGGGCACGTACTTCTTGGTCATGCAATAGAGCAATTGTTCAAATGTCTCAATCGGTGCCCATCCTCGCCTCTCACGGGTGAACTCATACCGGTTCCACCAAGACTTGGCATCTCCTTCAAAGTATAGAGTTGCCGCCTCGATTTTCTCGTATTCCTCCTCATAATGACAATGCTTTAATGCTCGTTTCATATCCTGCGCCCAATCAAGAAAAACACACGGATCATATTCACCATGAAAGGTAGGGAACTTAACCTTACCTTCCTTATGAGCTCGGTAGGGGTCCGGGCGGGGCGGTGAAATGTAGACATCATCGGCACGGGCTAGCCGGTGGCCGCCATGAGGTTGTTGGCGCCCATGAACGGGTGGGGCCTGCCTAGGTGGATTTGGGGGAGGCAACCATTCTTCACCTCGGTCTTGGTTCTCATAAGGGTCTATGACGGGTGGGTGCCACGGACGGTTATGTGCTACCCGTTCTAAATCGGATTCATCACCGGAGAACTCATTGAAGTTGTGTTGTTCATCGTATTCATCAAAGTCAAGAGTCCTCGGTTACCGGGTTGACAGTTGGCGACGGTGTTCGGAACGATCATGCTCACGACCATGATTGGTGGTTGAGTTGGGACGGTACCGGGGCTCTTCCCGGGTTTGACGGTCGGTGCGGGGCACACTAGGTGGAGGTGGAGAAGGGACATACCGTTAATGTTGATGCTCATAATATTGGTGCCGATGTTCCGTATCGACTATGGGCAAACCATCTTGAGGCGGGTCGGGGAATTCCCCCTCTTCTTCATGGGACTCATTTCCGTCAAGAGGTAAAGGATGGGTGCGTTCAATGACAGACGCAAGCCGGGTAACGTTTGATGGTCCGGCTCCCAAAAGTCCCTTGCCTTTCCGTTGTGCATCGGATGTGGAAGCATTGGCCACGGTCTCATTCAGATATGTTGGGGTGGGACGTTGAGCAATCTGAAGGGCCTTAAGAGCTTCTAGCTCTTTTTTCAAGGCAATGTTTTCTCAGGTCAAGGCATCAAACTTTTGTTGTGCCTTCAAGGCTTCCAATTCTCGCCTTATGGAGTCATTTTCGAGGGACAACGAAGCAGTTTCTTGAGCCAAAGGTTCACTGAACTCTTGCGGACCAAAATCCTGAGAAGTTTCCATTTCAACGTTAGTCATTGCTCCAAATCAGCACAGAATTGCAAGCAATCAAGTGATCAAGGTGACAAGTTAGGTCAACTTTACCCAAGTTCAAGTGCGTTATCGGGTTCTACTTTGGGGAAGGCTGTTTGGCGGTTAGGCAAGGAAGGCAAATCCAACAAAATTGAACCAATTACACACAAATAAACAAGTGATATTTTGCAAACGTATGTAAGAAAATGGAGAGATAGAAGATGGACGGATTGTTCACTCGGCAAGCTTTGCTTGCTTTCGGTCTTTGACCGTTTTGTAAAATACGATTTTTCGGATGGACCGGTTTGCCGGACGTCTTTTCACTTTGTGGGTTTCGTTTCTTTGAAACGTTTTGAGCAACACTTTCTTTTGTTTTGTTTTTTTTTTTGAACACAAATCCGTATTGATGAAGAGTTTTTTTTCTTTTCTTGGAATATCAAATGCGAGATATCCGAACTTTTCGTAACAAAAATACCCCAAGAGATTTGGTGAAATTAATTAACAAAATTGTCGGATTAGGTCGGTTTAAGAAAAAGACGGGTTTGATAAAGGGTTTGAAGGCAAACCAAATATCTTCTATTTTTGTACTTTTTGTTTTGAATTAAACACGGAAAAGAAAAAAAATTTCAGGGAAAATGGATGAACATGATGAACAACATGAAGATCATGAAGAACAAATGAAGAACATCATGAACAAACGAAGAACATCATGAACAAAAAGGCTAAATAGGTTTAAGATAATAACGCACAAAAACAAGAGTAAAGAGAACTTAGCTTTGATCCCTTGCTCTAATACCAATTTGATGCGTCCTTGGAGGTAACCAAGGATAACTCTGGATTTAGATCAAGCAAAACTCCAACTACTCCTTGATTCTTTGTGCAACGTTGTATCGTTTCGGATCCAAAGGGGCGAAAGCGATGAAGAAACAAGGGTTACTTCGATCTAGAGAGATCGAATAAACCTTTTTGTGTGGATCGAAGGTTGATTCTTAAGAAGAATCCTCGAATATGGATTTTTGGGATCAAAGACGAGATCCAAGGAAGAAATTTAAGAGATAGAAGAGTGGTTTTGATGCCCAAGCTAAGTAGGAGGAAATTCTTCTCAAAACTTAGTAATATTGAACATGGAAAATAAGTGAGGCAAGATATCTCTTATATAGAGAGTCTTGCCTACCTATGGGCCAACGGGTCAAACAAAAATACATGAAGAAAATCCCAAAAGGGAAAACCTAAAAGGATAAGTTCAAAAGGGAATATTCTTATACGGAATATCCCTTTTATTACATAAAAAGGGAAAACATGAAAATATAGTCCGAAAATAAGCTAGCTTCATGCCATTGAGTCGGAAAGACGAGACATGCCGCTAACGGAACCGGTAGCCTATGCCATGGTGGTGTAGAGATATGGCATGCCAGTAATGGAACCAAGTGAAGAAGTAATGCGGGCGATGATGGAGCCGGTGGCTCGAGCAATGGCCTTAGCTCGGGATCGGGTGATCGGTCCATCTGAATGAACTCTAAGAGCCTCATCCTCCTCGTCTATGGTCAACGTAAAAGGGACATCCAAGGGCGCATCAGCTAGGCTGACAGCTCAGCCATAGTTACAGCGAGATCTTGCATGGATGGAGATGGATATCCACTTCCCGGATTCCGACAGCTAGTTATTCACCTTGGAGATCGTACCTGATATGTTGGTCGAGATCCGACAGAAGCAGGAGATTTGCCCAGCTTTGTCATAGATCCGAGACCGGATGTCTCGAGGAGAGGCGCCTCAGTTTATAGTTATTATTGATTGAGTTATGAGACGCTAATAGCGTGTTTGTGTGCCTTCAGATCGGGAGTTGAGACAGAGGATCCTACAGGAGGATCAATCTTCACATTACTCAGTGCACCCTGGAGCGAGTAAGATGTATTAGGATATCAGACACTCTTCCTGGTGAGGAGGTCTGAAGCCAGATGTGACGAGATATGTATCTCAGTGTGCGACCTGTCAGCAAGTCAAGATCGAGCATCATCGACCAGGAGGCGAGGTACACCCACTTCCCGTTCCTCAGTGGAAGTGGGAGGACATCTCTATGGATTTTGTTACCGGTTTGAGACCGAGTCGAGGCTTTGATGATATCTGGGTGATAGTAGATCGACTAACGAAGATCGCACGTTTTATTTCGATCAAGGAAATGTGGCCGGTGAGTCGGTTAGCAGAGGAGTTCACCAGACAGATAGTGAGACTTCATGGAGTACCTAGCACTATAGTCTCTGACAGAGATGGACGATTCACTTCGAGGTTCTAGCAGCAGGTGCATGCCGCCCTAGGTACGAGTCTGTAGTTTACGACTGCTTATTATCCTCATACCGATGGTTAGTCTGAGTGGACCATCTAGACTCTGGAGGACATGTTGAGAGCCTGCGTGTTAGATTGGGGACAGGTGTGGCCATATCACCTTCCCTTAGTGGAGTTTTCATATAACAACAATTGTCACACATCGATCAAGATGGCTCCTTATGAGGCTTTATACGGACAGAGATGTCGTACACCGTTGTGTTGGGATGAGCTGAGTAGTGCTGGCGGAGTAGCACCTGAGCAGATATAAGATGACATGGCTCGAGTAGTAGTGATCCGAGAGCGGATGTTAGCAACGCAAAGTCGACAAAAGTCTTATGCGGATAAGAGGCGTAGACCTTTAGAGTACAGAGTCGGGCCTCAGGTTTAATTGAGAGTATCTCCGAAATGAGGCATCAGACGTTTCAGCGTCAAAGAGAAGCTGAGTCCCATATATGTTGGACCGTTCAAGATTCTTGAGCGAGCAACATACAGACTTGCTTTGCCACCGAGACTCGAGGGTGTTCACCCCGTCTTCCATGTGTCTTAGTTACAGGAGTACATACCAGACCCGAGGCACATCATTAACCATGAGGATCTAGTGATCGAGCCAGACCACACTTTTGTAGAGCACCCGGTGGCCCTCTTAGAGCGTAGTACGAGACGCTTGTGTTCGAAGAACATACCGATGATGAAGATTCAGTGGTCGATGCGAGGAGCTGATGAGGCGACTTGGGAGACAGAGGATAGTATCTAGAGGAACTATCCAGAGTTTTACGCAGAGCTTGGTGCACTTGTAGTGTAGTCGTTTCAGTTTTTCCTTTGTTGCGTTGCGTATGCTTTTGTGACGTTTGAGTTACGTGCCCCAAGTGGGAATATATGAGTTCTTTTTCTATGTTGTTGTTATGTGTTCTTTCGGGCTATTGCAAGTTTCGGGACAAAACTTCTTTTTAGGGGGATTTGATGTAAGATCCCAGTTTTACCTTCACCGCCCCGCGGTGAAGAAGGCCGCCCCAGCGGCCTTGATGTGTTTCACCACCCCTGTGGTGACAAGGGGCCTCCTCTGCGGCTGAGGCAATCCGCCCCTACGGATTTGCTGCAAATTGCGCCCGTTCTTCGTTCGTTTTATCTTCCTTCCATAGATAGAATATCGGATTTTCTATCTATGGGTCAACTTCCTTATCTTTTTCCTAACCTAGACGTTCTTCATTTTATATTTTCTTCCTCTCCTATATAATCTCGTCTTTTCTTCTTTTTTCCGTTTCTTGCTTACGTCTTCTTCGACCCTAGAGCGTTGCAGCCTTGCTTCCTGAGTTCTTGCTGAATGTGTAAGTTCTTCCTCCCTTGTTCTTCATCACGTTCATGTGTTGCTGCACCTTGTTTCTCCTTTGTTTCGTTTCTCTCTTCGTTTTCTCTTTTCTTCTTTTCCAAGAATCGAGTTTGATCCTTGATTCTTGTGGAGTATTCCTTTGATGATCATTTGATGTTCACAGACTTCCCTGGTTGAGTTGTGACGTGGTTGTGTGTTGAGAAAAGCAAGCCTTTGCCTTTGCTTTGTTCCTTGGTGTCGAAGGAGTCGACATCGCTTCTGTCACGAGTTCCGCCCCCCGCCTTTGTTGTGCCGCCCCCACGGATTGCCGCCCCTGTGCCTGTCCAGCCACCCTTACGGTTTATCTGTAGTAGCTTTCGTCTTTGATGAGTTGCTTCCTTCCTTGCTTCCCTCGTTCCTTTCCTTACCTTTGATGATGTTCTTCGACCCCCTGAGTGTTCTGTAAGACTACGGTTGAGACCTTATCTTGGGTAGATCTCTTAGAGATTATGGAGAGTAGAAGTTATAGCAAGCTTTCGTTTCGGTTCTTGATTCGTGATTCTTGTATGAACAGGCTTCCTTGTGTCCCTTTCCTGAGGCTTTCCTCAGTGTTTGCTGAGTGTTGAGATTACCTTCGAGTGAGGTAAGTCCCTTGGACTTACTTAGCTTCATCCGTATATTTGTTTGATTGTATTGGCTTGATTGTGTTGTTTATCTTGTTATAATTGATAACCGGAATAAGATTCACCTTTGTTATACCTTAATTGGCCCAAGTGTATTATAATCGGGCGGTTACCGCTTGTCCAGTTCAGAATGGGGAAACTAGTAGGTGCTCTCGCGACCAGTCCAACAGGTGACAGAAGGATGCATACGTTCTATTCCTGTTGGTGAAAGGGGACGGAGGCGAGATCGTAGCGGTCCTCGTGTAACAACCATAAGTTGAATTAGTAATTGGATAACCTAATGAAAGATAATAACCGGCTGTTGTGTGAGCATGCTAAGTGTTTACTTTACCTTATGTGTGTTTGTGTCTTTATTATCTTTCTGATATTTAATATGTTAGCTAACGATTTATACCGATGTTGTAGATGTTCCAAAGGTTCAGGATGCTGCTGAGTGATCCGGATGGTGTGGACAGCCGGGGTTCCTGTACATTATATCGGGTTTATGTTTATGTTGTTGCTTTTTGTTTTTGTTTTGGACTTAGTTGCGAGTCCTTTACGCTTCCTTTTGTTTATACATTTGGTTTTAAATTGAGTTTTGGTGTTCATTCGTCTGTGTCTTGTTGTAAGATTTGTTGTGTCGTTGCTACTCTGAGGTCGGTACCCATTGTAAGGTCCTAGCCCGTAACGCTTCGAGTTCCTAGAACTTATGGTGTTACATTTGGTCTACGTACATACCCAAAATATTGGTCATGACTTAGATTGCATATTACTCCACTAATAGTTTGGTCAGTAAATTTTTGTGTCTAGTGTCACATACAAAATTAATGCAATGTACATTCTTACAAAAGTCTTGTTATGGAGTAATGATGACCTAAATTGCGCAAACATAAATATACGTATATTTTTTTGTCATTGTTGTATTTTTGGGTATTCTTTCAATTAAGAGAGAATTGGGTTAAATAAACTCTTTTTTGTATAGGCTTTCGTTTTGTAGACTCCTCTAATTTCACCCTAAATATAATTTCCCCTAGATGAAAGGAATTGGGTTAAATAGGGGTATATTTACTAAATGAGTTTATGCCATGGGAACTCTTAAAAGATTTATAGTGGTAAAATGCCTAGTTAGTCATTTACCCTCCAATTAATTAGGTTTATTTCAGTAGCTTGATTTCATTATTTTTCTTCAATATCTCCATCCATTTCTTCACATACAAACTTTGAGAATAATGGAATTAATGTTCTTTTAAAGAACCGTTCTTTTGCAATGATCGGGAATTCAATCCCTTATCTATACATTTTTTCCAATTGTTCTTCGTCGATGGAAGTATCGATTTTTTGTAACTGGGCTAGAGTAGTTGTTTTTCTAAAGAAAATATTTCTTCCATTTTTATTTGAGCTTATATTGTATTGAAATAAACCTAATTAATCGGAAGCTTTAGGGAGCATAGATTTTCTAGCTCTTCTTTTGGTTCTTCTTTTGATTAACTTTTTATCTTTATCATCTTTGTCTCCTATAAACTTAGATTCCAAAGCTTTGTAAAATTGTCTAAACATAATATATGGTGGTTCTACTACCCTTAAGGTTCTTTAAGTTCTTCATCATTTCCTTCATATCAATTTGTCACTTTCTCACACAAACTATATTCGATATACTTTAGAAAATTTGCAGGTCGCCATTCAACGTTTATGTTAAGGCGCTCATCATGCTTTTCTTCCAAAAGTCTAACGCATCCTCTCAGTTTCTTACTCCATCTAGATTAAGTTTATAATAAGTTTCATTGATAGGTTTAAACAAAAGTTCTCTTTTGTTAGGTTTATAGTTTGACATAACCTTGTTTTCTCTATAAATTCTTTTGGTTTTAAATTAATTCTTTGCTGACTCGTTGACCCTTGTTCATATTCTCGATAACAAAATCTACTGGCCTTGTTAACTTATTGTTCAGGAACTATTTCTTCTTCCACTTCATTAACTTCTATAACTCCTTTTTTCCCATCTTTTTTATCCAATTTTCTTCTAACTTCACTTAAGGGTATGAGCTCTAGGTCTTTCAGTTTGATTAACCCCATCTACTGATACATTTCTTCTTCATCAGTGTAGTAATTGGATTCGTCATTACTCAAATAACTCATTTCTTTGTCTAACATATCAAACGTCTCCTTGTTTTTCTAGCTCTTCTTCTAGTTCTTCTTTCATTTATGGTTTTTTTAGTTAAACTTGGTAAAAGAAATTTCTTTTGGGGATTTTTGTTTTGGAATTGATACTTACAAAGAAAATCGACTGACTTTTTTGTTGGAGGGTTTAAGATTGTTGTTGCACCAAAATGTCTAATTTCGTTGGTAGTTTCAAGAATTGATTTTTTTTTTGATAGATCATAATGTAACACATAATTTTTCGTTATATTTTGCAAGATTCGCAACTATGCAATATCGTCGATTATAGTATATAAAATATGCTTCGTAATGACCTTGTTCAACGTTTAAACGTTTTGCATGTGCTGCTAGTTTATGTGGACAATTTTTGAAAACCTCCAGTTTTATTTTATTTTTTAAATTATTTAATTAAAATTTTAAGTTTACTTTATTTTTTTTATAAGAATTTTTTTAAGTTTACTTAACTGCTTAACTCTGATACCAAATAAGATGATCACATAAAAATTATAAAATAGACAACTTATTATAAATCAGATACTTTAAATATAAATTTTAAAAACTTATGGATAATTATAAATTAAAAAAAAAAATTGATGAAAATGATGAGACAATTAAGGTGTATATAAATCAACCAATTGAAAAGGGTAATTGATGAATGAAGAAAGCGATATCCTGAGGAGCATTCCGGCCTATAAATTATTGTTCTCTCCCCCACAATCCCACATAGGCTCCAGCCCATCCATCACATTATCAAATCACAAAAAGAAAGTTCAAAGAGAATACAAGTACAGCTCAGCCTCACATAACTAGGTGGAAATTAATAGTCACAAACCAGGCAAAAAAACGCATATATTTGGTTGACTGTTTTTGTTTTCATTTTCCTTTGCAGAGACAGACACCATTCCCTCTCTCTCAGAACCATTCGCTCTTCATAGCCACTTCTTCCTGCTGCAAATGAGAGAGAGAGGGGGAAAAAAGTCAGCATCCGCCATAGCCATCCTCTCTTGAGGTCATCTTTCTATTGGTCGTATCTACCATCTCCCAACCTTCACCCAACTCTTCCGATCTTCAATTGCTCATCCATCACACACGAATTATATATATATATATGTACACCCTTTAGAGTTCGGAATCGTAACCCTTACATTTGACCTAGGAACGACCCGTTTCGATTCGCGAAAAACCCATGTCGAATTCCCAAGAATCTTCCCCACCCACTTCCGGCGACGGCGGAGTTCAGATCCGCCATTCTCGCCGGTTGCCGGACTTTCTACAGAGTGTGAACTTGAAATATGTTAAGCTGGGTTACCATTACCTGATAACCCACTTACTAACCCTCTGCTTAATCCCTCTAATGTCAGTCGCTGTGGTTCAAGTCTCGCAGATGCAATACGACGACGTTTACCAGCTTTGGCTTCATCTCCAATACAATCTCGTTACCGTCATCACTTGCTCTACATTTCTCGTTTTCGGATCCACCTTCTACATCATGACCCGACCCAGATCCATTTTCCTTGTCGATTACTCTTGCTTTCACCCTCCTTCTCATTTCCGAGTCAAGTTCGCTGACTTCATTGAACACTCTCGTTTGACCGGCGATTTCGATGATTCTGCCCTCGAGTTTCAGAGGAAGATTCTAGAAAGATCTGGACTCGGCGAAGATACGGTGGTTCCTGAGGCGATGCATTTGATTCCTCCTCGCCCAACCATGGCCGCCGCTAGAGCTGAGGCCGAGGAAGTCATGTTTGGTGCCCTTGATAATCTCTTCGCTGCCACTAAAATCAAACCCAAGGATATCGGTATTCTGGTGGTCAACTGTTCTTTGTTTAATCCAACCCCGTCTCTTTCGGCTATGATCGTTAATAAGTATAAGCTTAGGGGTAATATTCGGAGCTTTAATCTCGGTGGAATGGGCTGCTCTGCCGGAGTTATCGCCGTTGACCTCGCCAAGGACATGCTTCAGGTAAGTTTCTTTCTTAAATTTGCTTGTTTCAATTAGAACTGTACCCATCAGATTGATTGACTTTAAGATGGTAGAGTAGAATGTGATAATGATCTGCTGATGCTTTGAATGGTTGATGAAGTTGACAGTTAGGTTGTGGGGAGTGTGTTTATTTCTGCTGGATCCAATTTGGCAATGACTAGAATTGGTCAATGATGGAAAGATTACAATCCTGCTGTTATTCTTTAATGGCAGGTTCATAGGAACACCTATGCTGTGGTGGTGAGCACAGAGAACATAACTCAAAACTGGTATTTCGGAAACAGAAAGTCTATGCTGATCCCCAATTGCTTGTTCCGGGTGGGTGGGGCCGCGGTTCTCCTGTCGAACCGTAACTCAGACAGAAGACGAGCTAAGTACAAGCTGGTGCACGTGGTCCGCACCCATCGCGGGGCTGATGACAAGGCATTCCGATGCGTGTACCAGGAGCAAGACGAGAAAGGGAAGACAGGAGTGTCGCTTTCGAAGGACCTCATGGCTATAGCAGGAGATGCACTGAAGACCAACATCACTACTCTGGGTCCCTTAGTGCTACCAATAAGTGAGCAATTGCTCTTCTTTTCGACCCTTGTCGGTAAAAAGCTGCTTAACCTCAAGATCAAGCCTTACATACCGGATTTCAAACTCGCATTTGAGCATTTCTGCATTCATGCCGGTGGAAGAGCTGTGATCGACGAGCTGGAGAAGAATCTGCAGCTGTCTGTGGAACATGTGGAGGCATCTAGGATGACTCTTCACAGATTTGGAAACACTTCTTCAAGTTCAATCTGGTACGAGCTGGCCTACATAGAGGCTAAAGGGAGAATGAAGAAAGGGAACCGGGTTTGGCAGATTGCGTTCGGAAGTGGCTTCAAGTGCAACAGCGCGGTTTGGAAAGCTCTAAGGCATGTTAAACCCTCACATAAGAGTCCATGGCTGGACTGCATTGACAGGTACCCTGTGGAGATACCCTACTGAAGATCATCTTTAAGATCAAATTAGCTGTTTCTTCTCATATTGTCAATTCTTAGTGAAATAGGTTAATTTTATCTGTGGTATGTTCAACATCTATGAGTACAACTGTTGGGAATTTATACTTGATTGTGTAATTTGCTTCATTGTATTGTCAAAGTGTTCAGTGGTTCATCAATCAGCTTAGACTCTTTGTACCTGATTGAATCGTTACGATTTATAATGGTAAAAGATACTGTTTCTTTTGGTGAACTTTTGACTGGTTGATCATGCCTTGTTGTGAGCAAAGCTAGATTATTGGGCTTTTCTTTATGTGTAAAAGGGGGGTTTTCTGAATTTTTTTAATTTAATGGGTAGTTTAATGGAAAAAGTTGCATTTGATGGTTGGTTTTCCACAAATTGCCCAAAATACAATCTGTATTGTCCTGTGCTTTGTATTGTACTTGCTGTTCAGTCTATGATAATCAGCCATTGGAGGGGAAAGAAAGAACAACGTTCTGTATTGTCAGGAAAATTTCAGGAAGTTTTTCTGTACAAAACCTAATATTCTGTGATAAAGTCAGGTTATTTTCTAAGTCTGGTAAAGTTTCAACAAGTTTATAAATAAACAATTATGGATGTGGTCACCTTTTGAGCTTTTTGTGTTAAAGGTGGTATGGTGGTGATTGAATTTTTTTTAATGGTCGAGTCTTTCTATCAATAAAAGGCTCATTCGTCATGGATGTAGGCTCAACATTGTGATAAGGTATCGAGTTTAAGGATATGTTCGGTGAAGCGAGATTTTTGACTAGCTTTAGCTTTTTGGGTAGGGTAAACTTTTTTTGGTAGATTTTTTAGTAAAGTTTGAAAGAGTTTTGTAAATTCCGAAAATCTAACAAATAACATAATTGATGTTTGAAAAGAATAGATTTGTGAATAAATTTGTATGGTAGATTTACCAAAAGATAAAAAAAAAAAAAGGACAAAAAAATATACAAATAATAAAGATATAAAAGAGAGACAAAATTGTAAAATTTTTGATAATCTAATGAAGAAGCTATTAGTTATAGCTTTTCAAAAACTTTCTCAAAAAACTCTCCAAAAAATTTAAACTAATGCAAACTTTTACTATTATTTGTGTAAAACTAGTCTCTCTTTCTTTTTTTTTTATTATTTTTATACGGAGTACTTGTCTATTTGCGGGTCCCATTATTGTTGTTGTTTTGGTTTTTTGGATTCAGTTAAGTTTATTTTCTCTTCAAATTTTTTTCATTCTTAGTTATTTTTTGGATTTGATTTTTTCTCTAGAATTTTTATGAAATTCATCTATAGTAATTCTAGGGATATATGACCGATTTTTCCTTTGTGTCATTATGTTTAGTCTGCTACACCAATCATATCTACCTTATACATAAGCCCGGAATTTTGTATAGAAATATGTTCTTGGATTATAGATATGAATCATGCTCTCATTCGTAAAGTCTCATCCTACTACGTGGACAAGATAATCCCAATGAACATCTCATCCCAATGAACATCTATGCAAGACCAACAACACACCTCATCATCCATTATTATCAAATTATCTCACCGTTTATAACCATTGATACATCTTATCATCCACGATCATCAACAAAAATTATCATCCAAGAGGACCACAACCATATATACATCCGACCTCTCGGGGTGTCATTGCTAGTATGTAACATAATCAATTACCATCGAAGCCTAATTATCAATACAACAGAAACAACTATCTTAACTATAACATATCACATAAAGATCAAATCATTTGGTATTTTGAGACATAATTATAAGGTTGTATTTGGCAAGGCAGAAATACTAGTGTTTTTGCGTATTTTTTAAAATTAACGAGTGCTTGGCCACAACGAAAACACTAGGGACTAGTGTTTCTAGGTCGGTTTTTGAAACACTCGATTACGGGGGCAATGGTTTCTTGTAAAACACTAGTATTTTTGTCGTGGCACCATTGCCCTTCATTTTTTTAAAGTTATTTACAACATAATCAGGTATATATTGGCGTTTGAGACCTCTCGTTACCTTTCTTCATCCGTTGCCACTGCTCGAGGGACAAATGATTGAGCGAAAACACTAGCAACCCTACTTTTGATTGAACGATGATTGAAGCTTCATCAATCATCTTGCGCGACCTACATCCACAAGATCATATGTATTTCTCGAAGCATACAACCGGCGGTAAGAAAGACTTTTGCTTTCTTGCTTCTTGCTGGATTTTGGATTCAAGGTTTTTCTAACACCATTGTATCTCGCCTTTTACTTTCATTCTTGTACACCATTGTGTATCTTACAATCATTTTTTTTTTTGAAAATGAAAAGCGGTTAGGATGGACTATCTTCTAGAAGTAAGTCCATCCTAAAGCATCCTTACGGATGAGAACACAAAGTTCAAGATTATCATAAAAGTTGATGTTGAGTGTCGAAATCCCTAGATGGGTTAATCAATTTGCAACACAATTTACTTTTCTAAAAACATGCCTAATCTAGACTTCGTCAAAAAACCGGAGGTTCAGTTGGAGTCGAAAATAATCATCTCAATCTCTCAGGGGCAACTCCAATAACCTTGGAGTGCCTTAATAACACATATGTTGTCCCCTTCGATTTCGATCTCTTTGATTTTAGTCTCATTGTCTGGCGAAGGCCTGATTTTAGGGCCAAAGCTTCAACTTTTAAGACCGAGTTGATTTTCGTTTTTTGACATCAAGGCTTACAACTTTGTCATTGTGGTCCCAAATTACGTAACCAATATAAGTAATTCCGGAGTCTAATTTTGATCCGTCAAAGTTTAGTTTATGAAAGCCCGGTTTTTGTTGATCCGTCCCGAATTGTGTATCTCACAATCATTGTTTTTCAACTGTGGTGTTTTTACAATTCTAGGGTTTTCAATTCTATGATTAACCGTTGATCGTTTTAGTAAAAGTTGTAATAGCTTGAGATTCAACACGTTGCTATGTGATTCGAAAAATCATAGTCTTGTTTAAGAATGACTTTAAGTAGTCACGTTGTTGAGTTTAGATTAGTATTGAGTTTAGGTTAGTTGTTACTCGAGAGTTAGATTACCACTTGACATCATGTGCAAACCTCTATTCTTGCTACTGAGTTTAGATTAGTATTATTTGTACTAGCATGAGTTTCAACACGCTGTTATGTGATTCGAAAATGAAAGTCTTGTGTAAAAATGACTTTAAGTAGTTGTGTTGGTGAGTTTAGATTAGTTGTTACTGAGATTTAGATTATCACTTGACATCATGTGCAAACCTCTATTCTTGCTACTAGTTTAGATTAGTAAATTTTGTATTATCGATCTTGAGTTCAACACGCTGCTATGTGATTCAAAAATCAGTCTTGTGTAAAAATGACTTTAAGTAGTTGTGTTGTTGAGTTTTGATTAGTATTGAATTTAGGTTAGTTGTTATTGAGAGTTAGATTATCACTTGAAATCATGTGCAAACCTGTATTCTTGCTACCGAGTTAGCTTATCACGTGACAACATTGTTCTTGATTAGTTGTGTTACACAATTGTGTTAGGTACATAAATGTTCTTGAAACCTGCATACCTCTATTCTTGCAATTGCTAAGTTGTTAGATTAGTTGTTATTGAGTTGTGTTATGTACAAAATTGTTCTTGCAACTACTGAGTTGTTCTTGATTAGTTGTGTTACGCAATTGTGTTAGTTGTGTTACACAATGTGTTAGGTATTGTTTGTTAATAATATTGTTGTGTGCTTTACCTTACTAAAGTGTCCAGCAAAACAATTCATCAGTTTTATCACTTGACATATAAATCAAAGTTATCAGTGTGAATTAGTTCCATTACTAGTACTGAAGATCTTAATAAATGTAATAAGTATATAGATTGCACTGAACTCAAGATTCTTATTTTCAACATATGTGCATTTATTTTGATTAATTCCAATCCTTGCTAGTTTTGTTATTATTATTGTGAAGTTGCATCTATTTTGATTAGTAGCATATGTTTTGATTTTTAGTCTTGGTTTGTGTTCTGTGAATCATGTTTGTTTTAAGTTTATTTGTTTGAGCATTTTACTCTTGAGTTTTTTATGTGGAGCCATCTCCAACACAAGGACCAGTTACATGTTCAAAGACTAAGACATTAAAGAACAAACCAACAATACCTTCACCTTCTTCAGACTCAGTTATGGATGGAGCAATCACAAGGTCAAGAGCAAAGGCAATTCAAGATAAAGGCGATTCAAGGAACTCTCGTCACTCTCAAGAGTTCCTTGATGACGATACTAATTGCTATAGAAGAGCCAAGCCACGACCAAGAAGATCCACTAAGCAAGGAAGAAGGATAAGAGAAAGGAAGAGTCTCGGAGAAGGAAAATCGACCGATTTTATTTCCCGATTTCCTTCAATGAGACGAGTTTGCAAAAGATCCGGCCATGATCTTCTATCTTTTGACAATTATGTCTTGTTATAATTTTTTAAAGCTCTTAGACTATCTTAAGGGATAATTTAGATTCTATCTTTTTAGATTTTATATTTTATATATCTTAAGGATATCTTTGCAAGATTATCTTTAAATATATTTTCCTAGTTATTGTAGGATTAACCTCCCTTATAAATAGCCTTAGTGGGGGATTGTTTGGTAGATTAGATTTGATATATTTCCACAGATTGCGAGACTTGCAACTTCACTTACGAAGTTTGTGTTTTATTCATTAAATCATTCAATCAATAAAGAGAGCTTTTGATTGAATTTTTTTGTGAAGTCCTTGCTAGATTGTGTTTGTGTGTGTTAATCTTATTGAAGATTGGTGCTCCTGGTCAATACTAGTCCCTCCTTATACTTGTCTTAATTAGAAGACTTGTATAAGGTTAAGGAAGTGCAAGTTAATGTAATCTTCTCGTTTAAGGGTTTTGACACATCATTGGTCAAGGTTCTTTTGCGGAACTATCTTGGTTCATTTCTTCCTATATTTCTTTCATTAATCATTCCATATTCATCTTCTTATCTTTCCATATCATTCACTAATCCGTATTCTAAGTTTGTCGAAAAATCGACCTGTTCTTGAGGAAAATAAGCCGATTTTATCTATAGAACAACCCGATTTTTATCCTAGTGAAGGACTTTCAATCTAGATCGGAAACTGCGGCTTATCCCCACATCAGTTTTAGTCTTCATTTTTAGTCTTTCATACTTTTTGGTTTGAGCAATTTTTATGCTAGAGTAGTTTATTTTAAGTTTATTTGTTTGAGCATTTTAATTTGTTTTTAGTGTAGATGGAGAATTAGGGGTCCAAATTTTGCATGAATTGATGAATTTATGAGACTCCTAGTGACAATTCTAATTAAATACCAAAAGAAAAATGGTAGCAAGCAGACATACAATTGGAAAGGCACCACTGCTAATTTCAGAAGTAAGAGTGGAAATACGGATGAGAAGGATTTTTGTAGGAATAAATATGAGTCATTGAAAAAAGAATACAAGGCTTGGAACTTGCTTAGGAACTCAAAGACGGTCTATGTTACGATGACAACACCCGTATGATCACAACTTCTAAAGAATGGATGATAGGAAGATCAAGGTATGATTTTTTGTTTTCCAAATAATCATATGTAAATAGAAAATGTGTTATAAAATGATATGTTTTTCAATGTGATGCAGGATGATGGAAATTGTAAGAAATTCAGGAACAAGGGAATGGATATTGAGTATGAAGATTTGTTGACTTCACTTTAATGGAAATGTAGCAACAGGGCGGCTAGCCATGTCAACTGGGATGGTTCGTCAACCAAGTCCGGAGCGTGCATCGCTTGCAATTGATGAGGACTTATTTGGGTTAGGTGAAGAGGAAAGAGTTAGGCATAAAACAATTTCCTAAATTTGTGGACAACATGAATGAAGGTGGAGCATCTAGTCACTCAAGCATACCAGCTGAGATCAATGATGAGCCACTACAAACGGTACAACCGCCTACAACAACTTTGGGAACCATGGTTAACAATGACAAGGGTCCGGTTAATAGAAAAAGAAGACAATTTGTTGGGTCCTCGAAGTTGGAAGCACATCTAGCTCATAACAAGGGAGACTAGTGAAATGATGGTAAGTTTCTTCTAGGAAAAAAGTGAGTTCTAAGCCAAAAGAGGACGAAATAGTGGTAAGAAAAGGGTTGGACATTCTTGATCGGATGGTGAAGAATAATTTGGTGGAGGAAGGAAGTTCATTGTGGTGTTTCATTATTTCGAAGACCAAATCAAGGAAGGATATGAACATAATGCTTAACTTTGCGTATGATGACAAAAGCTTGAAATGGATTAAATGGGAGCATGAACGTTCACTGTCATGAACTTGCTTAGCTTATTGAACTTGGTTTTACTGATTTCCTATTTCCGTTTAGCAACTTTGATGAACTTGTTTGTTAGTACTTTCCCGTTTTCATGTATTTGAAAAATGAATGTCTTTTCATTTGATATTGTGAATAAATTTTCAATTTGGTTTCAAGAACGGTAATTTAACCTTCCGCATATGTGGTGGTTCGTATTTACAAGTTGTAATCTCAATATGTCAAGCGATAACGAAGACGGTGAGAAAGAGTACAAGTCTCCGCAAACTTGTGCTCTTAAAGTTCTAGAATGTCATGACGGATTGCAAAGCCAAAATGTCATATTGGCCGATCATTACTACAACCATATATACAAGGAACCTTGTGCTCTTAAAGTTTCAATAAGTATGGATGGAAGAGATCTTGTGCGGTCATCACATTCGGACCGTCAAAATTACGGCCTAACAACATCTAGAGAAGTCTATATTATGGATAAAGTGGGTATATTCTTATACACTCTTTGCACAAGGAAGCTCGGTTCGTGTTGTGGCTGAACAGTTTCAAAGGTCAACTGAAACCGCACATCGAGCATTCCATAGTGTATTGAATTCCATTACCGGACGTGGACACGAAGGATGTGGAATTGTAGGTGATATTATTTAACCCAGGAATCTGCATATTTGTATGTACTATATGTGATTATATTATCATTTCATCTACCTTTGCGAGAATCGAGGTCTACACCTAGTTTTGTTGTAATCGTAGGTAAAATGGCACGTTTTGCATCAAAAGGAGCTATGGAGTTATTGGAGCTACATTGAGGAGCATAAGGAACTATCCAGGAAGCATAGCCATGGATTAAAGATTCACTTTGGACCAGTTTTGAGAGATTTTACATTCAGTTGTGACTCACCTCGGTTGACCAGAGATTCATCTCGACCGAGGTGATCCAGAGACGCCGACTCGACCGAGGCGAATACCTAGGACGCGGCGAGAATATTTTATTCTTGGCTGAGATCTTTTATCTTTGGAAAGTGATCTTATATTTTTGGGCTTGGCTCCTGGAAGGAAGAAGATCTTATATTTTACCTATTTTTATGGGAAGAGATCTTTCTAAGATATCTTATCTTTGGAGGGTTATTTTCCTATAAAAAGGGTCGGATTTCCCACAAATCCGGCACCCGTTATACATCCTGCATACACCGCAGCAGCAGCCATACTCCAGTTGGGAGATTTGAAGAACCTTTTTTAAGGTTGAAGGAAGATTGAAGATCATAGCTTTTATAGCTTTTTGGAGGATTTTGTAAGATTGTCTTTGATTCCCTTCCTTGTGTCTTCTCTTGTTGGATATATATCCAAGGAACGCTTTTGTTGTGATATTTGATTCAGTTATTGAAGTCTTTTCGTTAAATTCTTCTTGTTCAAATATTCACCTTCTTCCCATATATTTGATTAATACTTTCATAATGATGATGAGTGGATAATTCCCTTGTGTGATTCTAGGGTGATTGGCTGAAGGTTGTGGGAAAAACAATGATAGAATAATCTTAGATTCCAGTAGGACCTTGAAAGTTCGAGTCTTTAACCTTAACCCTAAGCATCTCGCTCAGTCGATGAACATCTCGGCCGGGGTGGAATTTGGCTGACCGAGGTGACTTATCTGATCCTAAACTGAGAGTTAAGTGTTAGAGTTTGCCAAATCCTATTCTTATTACACCTTTCATGGTTCAATGCAAGCTTAGGATGAGACTTACCCGGTAATTCCTTAGTTTGTGTACCAACGATCATAAGTGTAGGTAATAAAGGTTTATCCTTTATTGGGGTTTGAGTGTGCTTCCATCCCATCTTTGTGAGTTAGCCTGAGACTTACCCGGTAAAGGTTGATTCTATTCCCTTAGATGGTGTGTTAGTTTGAGGTTATAGTTCTTTATCTTGATTCCTTGTGACTTACCCGGTAATAGGAGTTATGGTTTTGGATTAGTGAGTAGTGAGACTTACCCGGTGATCTACTCCACTTTAGTAACACCTTCCCCATGCAAAAACCTCAGCTTTGTCCGCTTATCTTTAGATCTTGAGTTGGAACCACAACTAGATGCTTTAATCCCTAGAATTGCATGTTTGCTTTATTGACTTCTTATCCATCTTTGATTGTGTTAATTGCTCTTTGTGGTTAGTATTTACGAAGCTTACCGTTATCGACTTTGTTTCACCGAGTCCCTGTGATCGACCCCTGGAATTCCTTGCTTTTACTACGATTGACCCGTACACTGCGGGTTCGCATCCTTGTTTTAAGCTTAAGTCTAGGGTTATAAATTTAAAGCTTGCACACACCGTTTGGAGCAAACATTCTCCTAGGACACCGTCAGACATTACTGCACACCCAAGATATAAAGATTACCTTAAGGTACGCGAAAATAAGTTCAAATGAATGATTTAAAAAACTTGTTACGTTTGTTCACTAAAGGTATATCTTTGTTGTTTAGGATTACATTGGTTGTCTTTATGGTACCCATATCACTACATGCATCCCTGAAGTTTCACAAGGTTCTTTCATCGGTCGTAAACATACAGTGGCATTCAATGTCCGTGCCATGTGTGATTTTAATATCATATTCACGTTTGTTTTGTCTAGATGGGAGGGGTCCACTCACGATTCCAAGGTTCTTGATAATTCCATTTGCAATCCATACAAGGGCTTCCAAATCCCATCTCTTGACAAGTACTATCTTTGTGACAAGGGTGATGGAGATAGGCCGGGTTTTCTAGTTCCCTATTCAAAAATCCAATATCACTTGAACTAGTTTTATTACGATCCACCAAGCAACAAAAAATAAGCGTTTAACTGGGCTCACTCTTCTCTAAAAAGTTGTATTAAACGTTATTTTGGAATCCTGAAAAAGAGATGGAAGTTGTTATTTGTCATGCCATGTTACCCCGACTACACACAAGTTGGCATCCATCTTGCTTGCTTCGCCCTACACAACTTTATTCGCTTGTACTCAGGATACGATGACTTGTCAGAAGATGAAGATGAACACCCAACGACAAGCCAAGAAGAGGAAGAAGATGTAGAGGTCAACACTGACAATGGAAGATGAATGGGTCATATTCGTAATCGCATTGCTTTTGCAATATGGAGCGCAGGAAGGAATATGTAGTAGTAGGGTAGTAGTCTGGATATATACTGCACATTATTTTCCCATTATTATCGAATTGTTGTTGTGGTTCAGTTGATATTGTTTTCCCACTTCTTTTTGTCAAACTCATGTACTAGTTTATAGTTCACATTGTTTTCCCTCATTCTTATGCATGATATGATAAAAAAAACAATTGTCATTACAGAAGAAGTAAGTTGATACATTAAAAAGCTACATAGTGCACTTTCATAAAACACAGTCCTAATAGTACATTACATATATGAAAAGTACAACACCAGCAACTAAACCACAAAAAACGCATTAAAATAATTTTGAGATTTAATTTTCTTGTTTTTCGCTTTTTCTTGAGTAAGTTCTTCGGTTCATGATTCGAGATCAATAGTCTTCTCCATTTTCCTCATGTGTATTACTCAAACTTCACACTCCAATTGTTTCTTACTCTCACACAATCCTTCCACGAAGTCACGTAATGTTGCAGAGTTAGGACTATCATCAATACAATACATTAACATCTCATCTTCAATTGGACTATCCTTTGGCATCGATATCTCATGTAGTCAATTACAGTAGTCGGGATCTCCATATCACAACTAGAGTCGTCTAACATAGTGGAACTCAAAAAATGTGCCTATTAAGCCTATCAAAACAATCCAAACAAAAATTAAGATATAAGTCAGAAAAGAACTCACAATTCCTTTTTTTAACTCGGAATTAAGTGCAAGCATACAACAACTTGTATCTGGGATTGTTGATTCATGAATAAGAAAATCATAATTTGTTGATTCATGAGTAAGAAAATTACAAAAGTGAGAAAATTGAGATACAAATCAAGAAAGAACTCACTAAGTTCCTAGTTGCAAAAGTGACAACATTGAAGTCAAGGTCACATTGCAAAAGTGATAACACTGAAGTCCATTACAAAGGTGAGATTGAAAACGGAACCAAAAAAACAGTCTAAATCTACAAACTGAATATTTAATCTACTACTAATCATATAAACAACCAAATTGCAACTCAAGATTGACATGCTCAGAAGAAACAACATCTATATGTATTTGACAGAAAGAAATCGGAATCAGAAGAAACATCATCTATGTATTTGACAAGCATTAGTCGGTCTTATGCATCCATATTAACTTTAACTATCCATATTAGCAGATAAATAGAACTCTGAATATCGAACTGCAACTCTAACCATTTATGCTTTATATACTTATGGTGATGTTTCATTGTACAAACTGAATATTAATCGAAAACATCCAAACTCATCAATCGAATATCAATATAGCCAACTGTGTGAATATCAACTATCCATATTAACACATACTTGAATATCAATCAAAGAAGCCAAAGATAGCCAAAACTATGAGTATCAAACTACAACTCTAACCATTTTGTTAGTATGCTTATATACTTATGGTGTTGTTTCATTGTACAAATTGAATATCAATCGAAGATACCAACGATAGCCAAAAGTTTGAATATCAAACAACAACAATGTATTTGTTGATAGCAACTCAAGATAGCAAATGTGACACCTATTTCATTTCTAGTTGATTACTAGTTAATTAACCCTGTTTAAGACAAAAAGCGGAAAAGCCGAAAACGTAAAATTTTAAAACTTGATCTTACAACCATATTCACAACATATATACATACTAACATACGTCATAAAACTCTGTTTAACAAAACACAACTATTTAAGACCACAAAAAACATCCTAGGCGGTAGCATCCCACAACAGCCCACCTGATATGATCTCAAAACCAGGTGTTGGGTTCAATGTCCTTGCCTTGATCAAGCTGAGTCTGAGTAGCTGAAAAATATGGATATAACAACAATAAGCTACAAGCTCAGTAAGGGTATACAAATCGCACTCTCCAAATATATATAAGTATCGAATATCCCGTCCCCCAAAGGACACAATACCCGTTCTCACATTCCAAAGCACACATACATCTCCACATTCACATTACATACAATACACATAACATATACACATTCAAGCATGTTATCATACCACATATAAACATATCACCTCATATAAACATCTCATATCATACCATCACATATAAATAATCATAACATAACATATAACATGCTAGACTCGATTGCATCGATGTATAGGTGATAATTAACTAACTAGCCCCAACTGATCGTACGATATATTCTCTCATGTGCTTTCGTATTTCTTTTCTTTCTTTCTTTCTTTATTTTGTTTTCTTTCGGTTGGCCAACCCGATAGCGTCCTAGGCCCCCTGTAGATCAGGTAGCGACCTCGGTCATCTCGTCCTAAGACCCCCTGTAGATAAGGTTGCGATCTTGGACTATTTTTCTCATCTTGAGGCCCCCTGTAGATCAGGTAGCGACCTCTGAGGCCCCCTGTAGATCAGGTAGCGACCTCGTCCCCCGGAAACCCGTGCGGGACCCAGTTGGGCTAATTAATCAATTACCATCCTATATTATCACTTTCATATCATAACTTAATTTCATGCTTTCATCATATTCTTTCATCATATTCTTTCCATTATCATCTCATGTACCTCATGCATGCATCCATAAATCATATCAAGTCATCATCATCATCATTTCACTTATATATATATAAGCATGCATAAAAATCATGGCATAATAAATACATAATATGTATTAAGCAAGTGTAATTCATATACACTTACCTCACAAGTAAGAGCAGTAAAACCTCGCAAACCAACTATTGAGTCTGTTTCCCACTCGGACTATCCTTCTTTCTCATATTTGGATACGCTTACAAAACAATTAAGCTATAGTTAGACCAAAACCTTCAACAATACTTGTGGAGAATATCATATTCCTCGTATTAAACTTCTTGATTCAAACACCAATTAAATTCATTCCTTTGATTTTAATTAACTTATATTCTCCTCTATAATCCCAATTTAACTAATAAACCTTCAATTAATTAATTAAATTTTGCCAGAATAGTGTTTTGCCCGCAGGCAATTTCTGAACCCACCTGTCATCAAATCTCATAAACAAACAGCCCATAATCATCAGAATAAAGTAACGAGCATAATGGAATTTCCAATTATCCATTTTGACAAGCCTAAGGTCAATTTAGGCCACATCGCAATACGAAAAACAAGTAAATTCATAACTTATTCGTTATGAACCCGATTGACGATCCGAAAGAAGATTCGGAATCACAATGACGCATGCTACGCTCGGACACCATCAAATTCACCGGAATATGAGAAACGGAACCTCCCTAGTATCATATAAGCTCGACCAGGCCTTCCCTTGCTCGGAAATGTAGAAACTTGGTACCAAAATAAAGAGAATGAAAAGAGGAATCCAAAAACTCAAACGGATTTGAAATCGGATTAGAAACGGAGAGTAGATCTGAGTTTGAAGGTTGAGAGAAATCAGAGCTTTTACGAGTATACGTGAAAGGAAATGAATTAATAAACGATATTTACGCTATTTATAGCGAACACGATAATTATCCTTTAGCGGAGTCGATAATTATCCTTTCACCGATCCGAAAGCGGTTTAAGCCCCCTTCTCCAAACTTCTCGAAATTGGAATAATAAATATGAAATATTGTATGGATAATTATTCCGCAATTGTCTCGAAAAACGTGTATTCCTAAGCCGTCTTTCTTAGCCGCTAAGAAACGAAATAACGACTCTTTTGGCCGTTTTGCTTTTTCATGTTTTTTCATATCTAGGACATGTCCGATGTCCTGATCATTTCTCTCAACTGCATTTTTATTAATTGAAGCTCCCAAATGCTCCAAATAACACCGGGGTGTAATATCATCTAGGAGCAGGTTACCTCGAGAGGTATCTCGTATTAAAACGGATTTAATTCCTTAAAATTCTCGATTAGGTCATATTCGATTTTTGACTGTTACAAATATCTCCACTTTAAGAAATTTCGTCCCGAAATTTAAGAAAGGACGTAGAACCAAACTAGTAGATATATCAAAAGGATGCACAACCGGATCACAATTTCTCGAGGTTTTTTCTAAAAAAGATAGGGGTATCTAGCTCTCATATCTTGCTCGGTTTCCCATGTAGCCTCTCGAGCTGAATGATGTCCCCATCTGACCTTCACCATCGGAATCTCCTTGTTTCTCAATCTTCGAACCTGCCTGCCTAAAACCTCAACTGGTTCTTCTGGGTAGGACAAGTTCTCAGTTACTTCTATCTCAGGTTCGGGAATGATATGACTCGGATCTGACCTATACCCCCGTAGCACCGATACGTGGAAGACGTCGTGCAATCTTGATAACTCGGGTGGTAACGCCAACCTATATGCAAGTGGTCCGATCTTCTCTAAGATCTCATATGGACCAATGTATCTCGGTGCTAACTTCCCATGCCTACCAAATCTCATAACTCCTCTCCAAGGAGATACCTTCAAAAACACTCTATCGCCTATCTCATATGTCATCTCTCGTCTATGGTGATCAAAATAGCTCTTCTGACGATCTTGTGCCGCCTTCAAGCACTGCTTTACTACTTGTACTTTCTCTATTGTCTGTTGTACAAGTTCAGGACCCTCTATCTGTCGCATGCCCTCAAAATCCCAACATACAAGTGTGCAACACTTCCTTCCATACAAGGCCTCGTAAGGGGCCATACCAATACTCGAATGGAAACTGTTATTATATGCAAATTCGAGCAATGGCAGGTTGGAATACCAGTTACCTTTAAGCTCCAAAACACAAGATCTTAACATCTCCTCCAAGGTCTTAATCGTTCTCTCTGACTGTCCGTCTGTCTGAGGATGAAATGACGTACTGAAATGCAATCTTGTACCTAAGGAATTTTGCAGACTTCCCCAGAAATGCGATGTAAACCTCGGATCTCTATCAGATACAATCGATACAAGGACTTCGTGCAGTCGAACAATCTCTCTCACATACAACTCTGTCAGCTCATATAAGGAGTTATCTTGTCTCATCGGTAGAAAGTGAGCAGATTTTGTCAATTTGTCTACAATCACCCATACCGTGTCATTCTTTCTGAAAGTCCTAGGAAGTCCAACAACAAAATCCACTGTAATCCGCTCCCACTTCCACTCAGGAACTGATAAAGAATGTAACTTTCCTGCTGATGCTTGGTGTTCAGCCTTCACTTGCTGACACACTAGACATCGAGCCACAAAATCAGCTGCCTCTGGTCTCATCCTGGGCCACCAATAGATCTTCCTCATGTCGTTAAACATCTTCGTACTCCCAAGATGCATGGATTACCTCGAGGAATGTGCCTCTTCAAGTAGCTTCTTCTTTAACTCCTCAATGTTGGGCACGCATATCCGTGCACCTTTGTATAACAATCCCTGATCAGACAACTTGAAGTGTGTAGTGGTAGCATCTCCCACTTTAGCTTTCAACTTCTTCAGTGTAGCATCCTCATCTTGTCTAGTTGAAATCTCATCAAGAATCAACGGTCTTACCTGAATGTTCGCTATCAACTTAAATCCTCTTACATCCATCTCTACTCTCATAACCTTGAGAGCTAATAGATGCTCAACTTTGTAGTTGACCTTACTGCCTTGGTCACTGCTCTTTCTGCTAAGAGCGTCAGCTACCACATTCGCCTTTCCTGGATGGTACTCTATAGTGCAATCATAATCCTTGAGTAACTCCATCCATCTTATTTGCCTCAGATTCAGATCTCTCTGAGTGGGGATATACTTCAGGCTTTTATGGTCGGTAAACACCGGAAATGTATCACCATAAAGATAGTGCCTCCAGGTCTTAAGAGCATGAACTATAGCAGCAAGCTCTAGGTCGTGTGTAGGATAGTTCTGCTCATGAGGTCTCAACTGTCTAGATGTATATGCTATTACCTTCCCTTCCTGCATTAGAACTCCTCCTAAGCCACTCCCAGATGCGTCGGTATAAACCACAAAGTTACCCTTATCTGAGGGTACAACCAGAATAGGAAATACAGTCAATCTTTTCTTAAGTTCTTCAAAGCTCTCTTGACAGCTGTTATCCCATACAAACTGTTGATTCTTCTTTAGCAAGTTAGTCAATGGGCGCGCGATAATCGAGAAGTTCTTTACAAACCTCCTATAATAACCCGCAAGTCCTAAGAAGCTGCGAATCTCCGTAATGCTCTTCGGAATTTCCCATTCTGTAATAGCCTTGATCTTGGATGGATCAGGTTGTATACCATCTCGTGATATCACATGCCCTAGAAAGGCAATCTGATCCGTCCAAAACTCGCACTTGCTGAACTTCACATACAACTGTCTCTCTATCAGAATCTCTAAGATATGTCTCAGATGTTTTCTGTGAGTATCTGCATCTCAGGAATATATCAAGATATCATCAATGAAGACTACGACGAACTGATCTAGATAAGGTTGGAAGATCGAGTTCATCAACGCCATGAATGTTGCAGGTACATTCGTCAACCCAAAAGGCATAACTATAAACTCATAGTGTTCATACCGAGTACGAAAAGTTGTCTTCGGTATAGAATTCTCTGCTATCCTCAACTGCTAGTATCCCGATCGAAGGTCAATCTTTGAAAACACTGTAGCACCCCTTAACTGATCAAGCAAGTCCTCTATTCTCGGTAAGGGATACTTGTTCTTGATTGTGATTTCATTCAGCTGACGGTAGTCTATGCATAATTGTAAACTACCGTCATTCTTCTTCACAAAAAGCACTGGTGCACCCCATGGAGAAATACTCGGGCGTATAAAATCCTTCTCGAGCAACTCTTCTAGCCGTTTCTTTAACTCCTTTAGCTCTAGCGGAGCCATTTTGTAAGGAGCAATTGATATAGGTGTTGTACCTGGTAATGCCTTAATCTCGAAGTCTACCTCTCTACTCGAAGGTAAACTAGGTAAATCATCAAGGAAAACGTCAGGAAATTTTCTGACAACATCCACTTAGATACTCCGGGGCTAACAATAGCAGAATCTGACACACTAGCCAGATAAGCCTGACACCCTTCCTGAAGTAATCTAAAAGCTGCCACTGTAGATATGAGGCAAGTAGGAAATACATTCCTCTTACCGGTGAAAATCACCTCTCTCACCCCATCTACCTCCATGGTAACTTCCTTTGTATAACAGTTAATCAAAGCTATATGAGTGGATGACCAATCCATTAATATAATTAACATCACATCAAACTCTCTCAAGAAATCATCCATGTCAACACAAGTGCTATACTACGGCCATTAGGGACCGTGTCTCACCAATTTTTAGTTGCTTCCTCAAGCAAGGATATAGCATATTGTACATGTCTCTCAGTAGCGCAGATAACTCCATCTAGAATGGACTCAGAGTTCCTCAATCACTCGTCCACTACTAATGGATCAGTAGTCCCCTCAAACGGCTTTGCCCCTTGGCGGCGAATCTTCTCGAAATTCTTGTCCATCTTTACTACAATGATACCCGATTGAGGCATTGGCTGTGTCCGTGGTGGTATAACCCTCTCAAATATTTCACTAAATCAGGTATACTAGCCATATCCGATGGTGGTATTGATACAGGCTAAACTGGCTCCTTAGGGTGTTCCTGATCATTTCTACCCTGAGCATGTACACACTCAATCGACCCTTCATGGATGTGCTCCGCCATCTAAAAGAAAAGAAACTTTCAAAAACTTTTCAGAAAACTTTCCACAACCCCAAGCCAAGGAATCATATCCCTGCTCTGATACCAACCAAATGTGACACCTATTTCATTTTTAGTTGATTACCAATTAATTAACCTTGTTTAAGGCAAAAAGCGGAAAAGCAAAAAACGTAAAATTTTAAAACTTGATCTTACAACCATATTCACAACATATATACATACTAACATACGTCATAAAACTCTGTTTAATAAAACACAACTGTTTAAGACCACAAAAAACATCCTAGGCGGTAGCATCTCATAACAGCCCACCTGATATGATCTCAAATCCAAGTGTTGGGTCCAATGTCCTTGCCTTGATCAGGCTGAGTCTGAGTAGCTGAAAATTATGGATATAACAACAATGAACTACAAGCTCAGTAAGGGTATACAAATCGCACTCTCCCAATATATATAAGTATCTAATATCCCGTCCCCCAAAGGACACAATACCCGTTCTCACATTCCAAAGCACAAATACATCTCCACAGTCACATTACATACAAAACACATAACATATACACATTCAAGCATGTTATCATACCACATATAAACATATCACCTCATATAAACATCTCATATCATACCATCACATATAAATAATCATAAGATAACATATAACATGCTAGACTCGATTGCATCGATGCATAGGTGATAATTAACTAACTAGCCCCAACTGATCGTACGATATATTCTCTCATGTGCTTTCGTATTTCTTTTCTTTCTTTCTTTCTTTATTTTTTTTCTTTCGGTTGGCCAACCGGATAGCGTCCTAGGCCCCCTGTAGATCAGGTAGCGACCTCGGTCATCTCGTCCTAAGACCCCCTGTAGATCAGGTTGCGATCTTGGACTATTTTTCTCATCTTGAGGCCCCCTGTAAATCAGGTAGCGACCTCTGAGGCCCTCTGTAGATCAGGTAGCGACCTCGTCCCCCGGAAACCCGTGCGGGACCCAGTTGGGCTAATTAGTCAATTACCATCCTATATTATCACTTTCATATCATAACTTAATTTCATACTTTCATCATATTCTTTCATCATATTCTTTCCATTATCATCTCATGTACCTCATGCATGCATCCATAAATCATATCAAGTCATCATCATCATTTCACTCATATATATATAAGCATGCATAAAAATCATGGCATAATAAATACATAATATATATTAAGCAAGTGTAATTCATATACACTTACCTCACAAGTAAGAGCAGTAAAACCTCGCAAACCAACTATTGAGTCCGTTTTCCACTCGGACTGTCCTTCTTTCTCGTATTTGGATACGCTTACAAAGCAATTAAGCTATAGTTAGACCAAAACCTTCAACAACACTTGTGGAGAATATCATATTCCTCGTATTAAACTTCTTGATTCAAACACCAACTAAATTCATTCCTTTGAATTTAATTAACTTATATCCTCCTCTATAATCCCAATTTAACTAATAAACCTTCAATTAATTAATTAAATTTTGCCAGAATAACGTTTTGCCCGCAGGCAATTTCTGAACCCACCTCTCATCAAACTCATCAAACAAACAACCCATAATCACCAAAATAAAGTAACGAGCATAATGAAATTTCCAATTATCCATTTTGACAAGCCTAATGTCAATTTAGGTCACATCTCAATACGAAAAACGAGTAAATTCATAACTTATTCGTTACGAACCCGATTGACGATCCGAAAGAAGATTCGGAATCACAACGGCGCAGGCTACGCTCGGACATCATCAAATTCACCGGAATATGAGCAACGGAACCTCCCTAGTATAATATAAGCTCGACCAGGCCTTACCTTACTCGGAAATGTAGAAGCTTGGTACCAAAATAAAGATAATGAAGAAAGGAATCCAAAAACTCAAACGGATTTGAAATCGGATTAGAAACGGAGAGTAGATCTGAGTTTGAAGGTTGAGAAAAATCAGAGCTTTTACGAGTAAACGGGAAAGGAAATTAATTAATAATCGATATTTACGTTATTTATAGCGAAGACGATAATTATCCTTTAGCGGAGTCGATAATTATCCTTTCACCGATCCGAAAGCGGTTTAAGCCCCCTTCTCCAAACTTCTCGAAATTGGAATAATAAATATAAAATATTGTATGGATTATTATTCCGCAATTGTCTCGAAAAACGCGTATTCCTAAGCCGTCTTTATTAGCCGCTAAGAAATGAAATAGCGACTCTTTTGGCCGTTTTGTCTTTCCATATTTTCTCATATCTAGGGCATGTCCGATGTCATGATTATTTCTCTCAACTGCATTTTTATTAATTGAAGCTCCCAAATGCTCCAAATAACACCGGGGTGTAATATCATCTAGGGGCAGGTTACCTCGAGAGGTATCTCGTGTTAAAACGGATTTAATTCCTTAAAATTCTCGATTAGGTCATCTTCGATTTTTGACTGTTACAACCAAACTCAATCCTACTAATCAAACTGCAACTCAAGATATATATCCAAAACTCTAAATACCAAAATTTTGAATATCAAACATCATAAATGTATTAGTTGTCAAAAGAAACAACATCAATGTATTTTTTTTTCTTGACAGCAACTCAAGATAGTCAAACTCCCAATCGAAAAAACTCATCAATCTAAGATTCAAAGCACTAGAAAACTAGACCATAGAAACCTAGAACTCGACAACCCCAACCATTTTGATAATGATTGAAGAACCCTATAACCAGCCAAAAAGAGGGGAAACGTACCAAAGTGATTGCGGGAGGTGATGATGTCTCCCTCGAGTTCTCTGAAAGAATCGCCTCTTGTGTTAAACTGATGAAGCAAACGAAAAATAACAAGAACATCGATGACCCTTCCCAAACAACCAAACATTTTTTAGTGTTTGCAAACACTAACCACTAGTGTTGTACAAAAATACTTGTGAACACTAAAACTAGTGTTTTTGCAGATTATTCCAAACACAACCTAAGTATGTAACATAATCATTTTTTTATAAGAGCGTAACATAATCAATTACCGTTGGGTGTAACCGTGAGTGGATAACATAACAAAATACCCTATTTTAAAGATACCACATAATTATTGAATAATATTTGGCCACTTGAAGTGTAATTGTCAAGGCATAAATTACTATGTGTATAACACTTGTTCATTTAAACTGAAGGGGTAACAAGAGGAAAATTTTCAAAAGATTATTATGAACATTTGTTCATTTAATGAGAATTATTTATAATAAAAAATTATTATTAAAATTAATTTGTACATATATAAGTTATAAATAAATTGTTGGTTGGCTGTCTATCATTTTAATTCTGCAAAAAACCTATGCTTTCTTAATAGGAAATGAAATCATGTATATCATAAGCTTGCTAGAGTTCAACCTATGAATGAGTTAGAACAATCTTTCTTTGTACTTCCTTTAGTTGTTGAAGCATATATAATGAATAATATGTGTGTGTTTTCGTTTAAGAAAAAAAAGATTTTAACAAAAATATAATTATATTTATAAAAATTTATATCTTAAGACAAGACCAACTTATAATTAAAGGTTATTAGGAATTCCTTGAACTGTTAAGAAAATTTGTTTTATTAAATAATACTTCAGTTTTCTTGTTTTAGAATATTCAGTTATATTTAGGACAGTTGAATAATATATAGAAACATTTGCTTTTAAGTTGAGCTGAATTTTCACAATTTTTAACCCTAAATATTCTTTTTTTGAGTAATTCTTTTTAACGATCCAACAAAAATATGTATAGATTGGTTGGGTTAATAAATAAGAGTTTTGTAAGTTTATATTATTACTAGTGAAGCTCTTTGACGTCCTTATAATGAAACAAAAAAATAAACTAAATTCACATCAAGGTTTCGTGGTGTAGTTGGTTATCACGTCAGTCTAACACACTGAAGGTCTCCGGTTCGAACCCGGGCGAAGCCATTTGTTTTCTTTATTTTTGAAATACTGATGAATTTGTGACCTGCAAGACAGTAAGCAAATGAATAATCAGACATTTAATCTTTTGTAAAGTAGTCAAGCAATACGAACCATAACTTTGGAAAGTTAACATGAGAGGTTCTGAAGAACTAGGGTAATGTTTTTGGGAATGTTCAATGTCTTTTGATTGTGAGTGACATTTTGTAAGAATAAATTATTGTAATTTTAGACGCGTAAAAGTAAAATGTTAAAATTAAAATTTTTAAATATCAAAACAAATATCGTATGCATAATAAATTAGATAAATCTATAAGTAAGAATACATCACATTATGTGAACCATTACTTTGAAGGAGGGATTGAGTATCTCAAATGCAACTTCTTTAGTGGATTTATAAGGCATTTTGCCGAACAGTTTGCGTACACACTAAAAGGAGAATATAGATTATTCAATTTGAGCTATTAGACCAACTCTACATATATATATATATATATATATATATACATGTATTCTTACAATCAAACTTATCAAACACAAAAATGATTCAAACAAATTTGATTTCGAACACAAACATCAATTCTAATGAAACCTAAACCTTAAGAATGAAAATCTAAACAATGAAATTAGAAATTCGAAAAAACAAAACCTAAA
Organism: Fagopyrum esculentum; assembly: GCA_033239045.1. NCBI lineage: Eukaryota > Viridiplantae > Streptophyta > Magnoliopsida > Caryophyllales > Polygonaceae > Fagopyrum > Fagopyrum esculentum. The sequence goes on from BSUD01000008.1 coordinate 117,577,137, forward strand.
TTGTCTTGTATTCTCTTTGATTTCACATTTTTTTTATGTAATCGATCTCTTAATATTATAAACACGATTTGAAAGAAAAGTATAATTTTTAAAAAAATGAACATCATATTATAAACACCATAACTGTAAAAAAAATGAATACATACTTGTAAAAAAATGAACACCATATTTTATTAACACGATTTGAAAGAATAGTATAATTTTCAAAAAAAAATCCGAAAAAATGTTTTTAAAAAAATACAAAAATGAACAATTAATGTTAAAAAATGAAAAGTTATTGTTGGAAAAAAATGAAAATTTATTGATAAAATATGAACAATGACTCTTTTAAAATTGAACACATACATATAAAATTATGAACACCGATTTTTATTGGCTGAATTTGCAATGTAGGCCTTTTACAATGTAGAATTTGGATTTTGGGCCTTTCATAATTTCATTTAGAAAATGGGCTCCTACTGTAGAAAAAATCAGAAAAGTAAGGGGCATAGGTATCTAGACTGATTTGATGGGTGACATGTAAAAAAAATCAGAAAATAGACCAATCAATTCAGTCAACCCATCTTCTTCCCTCCATTGTCCCTTCTTCTTCCCTCCTTTCAAACGTAAATTTATATCTGTGTATCCATATGCAGCTCTTTTCTTCTTCCCATTGAAACGCAAGAATCTAGACTGCTTGTTGAGCTTCTATTTCTGGGTAAGCAGTGTTTGTTCCTATTTCTGGGTAATCTCAAACTTTATGGGTAATGTATTTGTGGGTAATTTGAAACTTCTCATCTTTTGTTTTTGTGAATCTAAAACACTGAAACTTCCTATTCTATTTGTGGGTAAGCAGTGCTTGTTTACATTTTCTATTTGTGGGTAAGCAGTGTTTGTTTGTATCCATGGATAATCTCCAACTTGTCATCTTCCTGGGTAATGTATTTCGGGGTAAGCTGAAAGCCTCCAACTTCTCATCTTTCTGGGTAATGTATTTCGGGGTAATCTAAACCAGTCAAACTTCCTGGGTAATGTCAAACTTCTTGGGTAATCTATTTTTGGGTAATCTCAAAATTCCTGGGTAATGTATTTCGGGATAATTTGAAACTTCTCATCTTCCGGGGTAATGTCAAACTTCTTGGGTATCCATATACTCCAACACTAATATACACATATCTATATAATCTAAATAACTGAACTTGGGTAAACATACAATTGGGTAAGCATACAATTGGGTAAGCACATATCCATATACTCCAACACTAATATACACATATCCATATCCATATAATCTAAATAATTGGAATTGGGTAAGCATTTTTTGGGTAAGCACGTATCATATACTCCAACAGATATTCATATAATCTAAATAAGTGAACATTATCATACCCAAAAAGTAACTACGTATGCATACAATTGGGTAACCCTATTATCAGCGGAAACCCTAGCTTCATCTGCCATCGAAGTCTCGCCGGCCATCCTACGCTCCTCTGCTTCAATAACAGCCTGCGTAAATCCTAGACTGTAAGAGGGCGCCGGAATCTGAGCAGAAAAGGAAGGGAGATCCGCCATTAAAACAACGTTCCCAAGCGGTTTCAGGGGAGGAAGAAGAGGGCAAAGAGAGGAGAAGTGGGCGCGGTTTGGGTAAGGTTGAAGAATAGGGCGCAAATGAAGGGGAAGTGGGCGCCGCCTTTAGCGGACGAAGAAGGAGTGCGCCGGCTTTAGAAGAAGTGCGCCGGCTTCAGAAGAAGTGTGCCGGCTTCACCGAAGGGAGAGGGTAAAGAAAGGAGAAGTGGGCGTCGGCTTTGTGGTACCAGTGGCGTAGCCCCTCCTCGTGTCAACCTTGACGGCGAAACCCTAGATCTCTCGCTTGCCCTTCTCCTGCTCGAAGGAAACCCTAGATCTCTCGCTCACCCTTCGGTGTCGGCTTGGTGGCCAAATGTTCTGGCGGCGAAACAGTGCTCCCTGTCGTTGAAACTCCGGCGGATCTCCGTTTCATCCTCTATTTCTTCTTCTTCTCTTTCGTTCCTTTCTAGATTTGTTTTCTCTCTCTTTACAAAGAGAATGAATGTTTTCTCTTTCTTCTCTGCAAATAATACCAAAGTCATTTAATATTCAATTTTTTTGACAGCCCATCCATCCATCCATCTTTTCATGGGAGGCCCACAAATACAGCTATTAATTTTTTTGCAGGCCTAAATTATATTAGGAGCCCACTTTGCAAAAGTAAAATTTTAGGAGCCCTATTTCCCTCATTTCGTCATTTTTATTTACAAAAAGAAAATCTGGAAAAAAAAATGGTGATGTGGCATGCCACATGTCATCACCCCGGCTCTCCTTATTCCTATCCGCAAGGGTCCTCCTCACCGGAACCGGACTCTATATATATATATATATATATATATATATACACACACACACGCGGAGGGAGGGAGGAGGAAAGAGTGGATCATATGAAAACATATATTATGTTGGGAGTAAGAATCTATTAGAGACACACGATTTGATTTATGAACAGTCCAAGTTAAATGATGATTAAGGTAACCAATAACTAATTATAAATGCAAATATTTACTTTTTTTTTTATTAACAATGAACGTCAACCAAGTAACAATTGCTATTTTTAATTATAAACAAGCGTTTAAAAACACTGCTTTAGAGTTTCGAACTCTAGTTCATAGGCTCTCCTTCCCGCCTATTATCAATTTCACAAATTATAATTCTTTAATTTTTATTCTATAACGAATGTTATCATGTAACTAACGATCATTAGCTATGGTTCATAGGCTTGCTAACGTTCTTTTGGGAATTTTTTTTTAACTACAATAATCGTGCTAACGTTAAAAAAAATTAAAATTCATTGTGTCGTTCGTGCTAATGGCCGCTAGCTCGTTAGCACGGTCCTTGGAATTATCTAACGATTATTACAATTAAAAAAAAATAATTGTAACGATCATTCTTATTACATAACGTCAAAATGTGATACCAAATTAGTAATCAAGCCCTTACTTGAATTTATTGTACTTCCTAAATTAAAAGATTGTTAATCTCTTCAATTTTATTCAATAAATATCACTCATAAACGTTTACGGTCATAAATCCTAGACGTTTATTATTTAATCATATCCCGACTCCAAAGTACAAGTTAAGAATTCATTGGACAGTATTTTTCCAAATTTAACTTTTTTGATTTTAATTTTCATTTATTCAAATTATTTTTCTATTAGTAGAAGAGTTTTATAAATCGAAATGATAAACAATATAAGTTAGAAAATTAAATCACATATGAGGACGTTGATTACTTCAATTTGCAAGTTTTATACTGCTAATCTCTTTCTTTTAGGAGGTTGATTACTCCGATATTCTATTTATGCACATTATATTATGGTTGTTCTATATATAGCTATCAAGTCTCAACCATTTTCAGTTTTCCAGACACCACCTAACATCATTTTATCCTTTTTTTTAAATTTCAAATTATGGTTTTATAATGTGATACCTTAATTGATAAAAATAAGTTTCTATTTTTGTGACAGATACCTACTAGCTAATTAATTGTAACACTGTCAAATACCAGGTCTTCTTTCTTTTTTTAATATGAGAAGACAAACTAATGCACTTCAATTTACTTCATTTCAAGATATGAAAGCTATATGTCAATTAAAAGATAGGATAAGTTAAGAGTATGATCAAATTAAGTTTGAAAATGAGTAGTAATTTGGTCCAGGTTGTATTTGTTTTTCTAACCTAATTCTTATAAACAACTTTTTATAGTTTTTTAAATTATATTTCTTCTTGTGATGTCATCGTTCAAAATATATAGCGAATATTTTAAAAAAGTATTTGGTAGAATCATAATTAAAAATAGGTCAAATTAACTAAGCAAGTCTTTTTGAAGTTTCCCTATAGTAACAGGCACGTGATATAAATATGTTTAGTAAATGTACCTCTAATCAAACTACTTACTTTCCAACTTAAATCTTATAAAATAAATCTAAAATTAAAAACATATTTCCTCCCATTATCCCAAAATTACGTATTTCCTTCTTTTCTCATTTAAAACTGAACTTATTTGTTTCTCTTCTCCTTCAAAACCCAACGACGGTTTAATATCAACGGTTAGGTATGAACCGAAGATTGTAACATCGCTAGTCAAGTCCCTACACCCACTCAACCTTCGTCGGAATAAATATGAATTTCCGGTTTATCTATTTTTGATTTGTATATGAAAATAAACTATGGATAAATTTTATTATGTTTTTGGTTTGACAAAATCTAACCAAGATGGACAAAATCCAATTTGTTTAAAAATTAGTAATTTTAATCAACCAATTAACCTTTTAACTACGGAAAGAGCTTACTTTACCTTTTTGGCCCATTCTTTTCTAAATTAAAATAATTGCTTTAACTTTTTAGAACTCCGTCCCTTTGAAGCTAAAGATTCTCTCTTTATTATGGGAATCATTAGACTACTGTTGAAAATCATTCCCGGCAGTTGTGCACTTGCTTGGTCGGCTTAAACGGCAGTTGTGCACTTGGTTCAAGCTAAAGATTCTCTCTTTATTATGGAAATTATTTTCGGCGGACAAGAGATCTATTGGCGAAAATCGTTATTAGTAATCTAAACTACGCGCGTTTCACGTGCGTAGTTTTGTTTTTCAGCTCCGGAATCTAACTACGCTTGTGGCGTGCGTAGTTGGAGCCGATGCGAAGCCGATAGGAACCAATGAACTACTCTTATGGTAAGGGTAATTGGTTGAATTATTTTAAAAAAAAAACTCCAACTACGCTATTGGCAAGCGTAGTTGGAGTGAATTTAAAAAAATAAAAATTGAAAAAAAAAGTAACTTCAACTTTGGCTCCCATCACCAAAGTTAAATTTTAAAAAAAAATTCCAACTACGCTATTGGCAAACGTTGTTGGAGTGAAAAAATTTTTTTTTAAAAAAAGAAACTTCAACTTTGGTTCCCATTACCAAAGTTGAAATAAAAAACACTCCAACTACGTTTATCAAGAGCGTAGCTGGAATTAATTTTAAAAAAATCTTCATTGGCTCCAACCGACTCAGAATGACTATTCAACTACGCTTGTCAAAAGCGTAGTTTGAACTCGTATGCGAAAAGCGAAACTACGCATTTCGCGTGCGTAGTTGTGGCTACAAATAACGTTTTTCGCCGGTACGTCTAAAATTCTCGTTATTTCCGGCATTTTTTTTTATATACCTTGTCAAATCCGAATTCGATCCGGGCTTTTAAAAAATATCCGCTTTTTCTGTCGGACTAGGGTCAAGCCCGAAATTCGGACCTAAGATCTTGTCCATACTCGTCTATATCGGGCTTCGAGCGGGGCGGAACCATTCCAATAATTGTAGACACTTGAATCTTGTATTTATATCTCAAGTTCAACTTGTACAAAAGTCGGACCAGCCTGAATTTTTGCAAGTCTATTCATATCAACGGAATGTAGTGTAAATTGATTTGTGTAAATGTGTACATTTGAGTTTGGCCCGACTTTTGCCCCAACTCTAGTTTTGTATCAACAAAATGTAGTGTAATATTTATTTGTTTAAGTGTGTAGATTTGAGTTTGATAATGTACTATAACAAGAACTTAGAATTGTAAGAATATTTATCCAATTAAATTAAATATTAATGAAATTAATTATGTAAAACTAGAAAAGTAGTTATTTTGTTCTATGCGGCAAAAGGGAAAAAAAGTTAAAATGCATTTGGATATCAAATTTGAATGAGAATTGTTAAGATATCAATGAATAAGATTAATATTATTAAGATAAGATTTAACAAATATACAACATGTGTAAAATTAATGAGAAATTTGCATGTGTAGAATTGATGAGTTGAATGAATATGCGTCAAGTGTCCGTTTAGTGGTTATATATATATATATATATATATATATATATATATATATATATATATATATATATATATATATATATATATATATATATATATAATTTTTTGTGATCTGGACACGGGTGTTTAGTTTTGTTTTTTAAGTGGTTTAATTACTAGTTCAATAAATGTACTCTTTATCTTGAATTTAAAATCAGAACACTTTTTATGGAAAAAAAAAAACTATAGTGAAATAGAGTTTGATGAATGTAATTATTTTGAATTTAAAATAATTAAATTTCACTTATTTTAGATACTCAGGACTTATATCATTATAAGTATGAAATTAATAATTATATTAAAGTACTAAATTGTATGTGATTAAAATAAGTCACATTTAAAGAGTGTATACTTATATTGTAGTGCTAGTTGAAGCAATAGTGAATTTGTTAGTGATAACAATGATGGGCCAAAGTAGTAGAGCTTCTTTATCAACTCTCAACAAGATTCGGCCCAAATACTAAGTTAAAAACATGTGCCTGATCAGACAGTAGTATACCGTATGCGTGTTATTTACGCGATTCTCAATTTACTTGTTATTGAAAAATTTTGTATAGTGTTGATGCACACAAAAATATTTTTTAAAAAAAGGTCAGGCGCCGGGAGTCGAAACCCAAAATATTAAAAAGAAAAACAAAAGTTTAATCGTACATGATAGTGTTGCTCTAAAAAAACGAGTTTAAAATTTTGGGCGTCAAGAGCGGGCGGCACACAAAACCCTAATATTAAAAAAAGTTAATGTGTGCCGACGCTTGAACTCAGTGAGCGTCGATGCGAAGTTTTTAGCCCCTTAATAAATTTAAGATCGTGTATAGAACATTTTCATAGTAAAAAGTTGTTGCAAGAGAATTTCTCCCGTCTTCAAGTGGTTGGGAGATCCGTAAAAATGAATCACTTTTACTTGTTTCTAATTGGTATAAGAGTTATTCTCCAAAACAGAATATGACCGAATCGATAAAAAATTATCTTTCACAACGATTAAAATAGAATATTAGAGTTATTTTAAATCAATAAAAATAGCATAACTATTTTCATTTAATTTTTTTACCTTTACATATATTCATTTTAGCCTCTAACCAAACACTATAAAGGCACTAAAACTCAACAACAATTCTAAATAAAATAACCCACTAAGGACCCATTTGTTGTAAACTCCGAAAACGGAATGAAAACGATCTAGTCCATACGTATATCACTGTTTCTGATTTTTTTTGAAATCATTCATTGTGATTTGAAATAATTGGAATATAGTTTGATTATTTTTGATACCCTAACACGAAAACAAAATAGAAGAAGCAAATGCATTTTGCATGAGAAGACAAATAATTATTTTAAAAAAAGTCATGAACAAGATAAATATATGGACTAAATTCATTTGAATCATTTCTATTTCGATTTCGTTTCTGAAGTTTAAAACAAACGAGCTCTAAAACTCTACAACAAATCTAAATAAAATTCCCAGTGGGTAAGCGTAAGCCTTCATGCATCATTAAGAATTTGCTTACTGTGTTCAGGTCACAAATTCATCAGTTAAAAAAATGAAATGGCTTCGCCCAGGTTCGAACCGGAGACCTTCAGTGTGTTAGACTGACGTGATAACCAACTACACCACGAAACCTCGATGTACAATTTATTTCTTTCTGAATATTTCATATAAGGACGTCAAAGTGCTTCACTAGTAGACTTAGTAGTACAAAGTTACGTAACTCTTATTTATTAACCCGAACCCAACCCAACTACACAATTATTTGATAGATCATTAAAAACAATTAGGGTTTAATAATGTGAAAATTCAGCTTAAGTTAAAAGTAAGTGTTTCTATATATTATTCAGCTAGCCTGTAATTGAATATTCAAAAACAAGAAAATTGAGGATCTATTTAATGAAACAAATTTTTTAACAATACTTTAAGGGATTATTTGTCGTAATCACAGAAATAGAAAATGAAGGAATATATTTTACACTAATATTAATATTGGTCTAAAAAATTTATGTATAAAAGTGAAAATTTTTTCGTTCAACTTTTTGCTCTATTTTATTTTTCTATATGATATAAAAAAATATTAACGACCTTTCTCATTCGCTTCAAATTACACAACAGATTAAATGTTTGATACACCCAATATATAACTTTAATTTATCGGCAATAGTTTTGAATGAGTTTGTAAATTATAAAATTTTGTTGAAAATCTAAAAATAATTTTGTAGAAGCTACTTATGAATAAATTTTTATGGAAAATGTAAAAGTATTTTTGTAGAAGTTTTTTATGATAAATATTTAAAAAAAAAGATAAATGTAAAATACTTATAAAAATTTGTGAATTGATTGAAGGGTATAATAAACCTAATTACATTTACTCATTTGCTCTTTTCAAATTTTCAAATTTTCTTCTTAGTTACAAGAAAATAACATACAATCTATATTGGTTCATTTGAAAATTTATATACCAATTGTATTTTTGGTGGGAATATATCAAAATATTATCTTTATATATGGATATTTACTACAAAATCAAATTATTTGATCTTTTATGTGTACATTCAGATATTCAAAATATGTTATACTCTAGTTAATAACTAATCTCTTTTTCTTTCTTTTTTAATTTCAAAATTATATTTAATAACTTATAAGATTAATAATAAAAACGATATGTAAAGAAGGAAAAAATCAACTTAGATGATGTGGCGGAGTTAGAAAAAAAAAACACAGTGAATCGCTTTTCAATCGAGTTTGTTATTCATACCCACCTATTCATGCTATTCGTACCCAGAGTACGCTTGCGAGAAACGTAGTCGAACGTTGCTCTTTTTTTTTGAATCAGAAAGCGACTACGCCTGCGAGAAGCGTAGGCGTCGTCGCTTTCTGATTCAAAAAAAGAGAGCAACGTTCGACTACGCCTCTCGCAAGCGTAGTCGCTTTCTGATGATGAAAAGTAACTACGCTTGCGAGAGGCGTAGTCGCACATCGTTAAAGAGGTTACTTCAGCGTAGCCGCACTCTACTTCGTCTATCTTCTTCCTTCTTCGTCTTTCTTCTTCCCTTCTTCGTTGCTTCATCGCCGGCGACCACCAAACACGAACCACCACACACAGGAAGATGGTGAGAACTAGGGGGAGAGGTGGCGGGATTGTCCGTACCGGTGGACGCTCCGGCAGCGGAGGAGGTGATTCCGGTAGCGATTCCGGCGACGGCCGGCGAGGAGGCGTTCCCGATTTGGACGCTGGACGAGGAGGACGCTCACGAGTTGTTCGGGGATGTCGCACATCTCGTGTTGTTAGTGGGGTACGGATTTTATTTTATTTATTTTTTATTTTATATTTATTTAATTACTAGCTAATATAATTTTAATTTAATACATTTAATCAATTATTGAGTTTTTTTGTTAATTAGATAGCAATTAGTGGTTAGTTAATAAATTTGTAGACAATTAGTCGTTAGTTGAAGAAATTAGTTGTTAAATAGATAAATAAGTAATGAAATTAGTAGTTAGTTAGAAAATTAGTCGATATTCAGTCGTGTAATTACTCAATAATAATAAAATTAATCATTAAGTAATTAATTTGTTCAAATTAGACAATTAGTAAACAATAAGTCGATAATAAGTCGTTATTTAAATAAATTAATCGTTAATTACTGATTTAGTCGTCAATTAGTGAACATTTAGTCTAGAATTAATGAAATTAGTTATCAATGACTCGTTATTTGAAGAAATTACTCGTTAACTAGAGAAAGAATAGACAATTAATGAACAATTAGTCGAGAATTAATGAAATTAGTAATGAAATTAGTCGTTGTTTGAAGAAATTACTCGTTAATTAGTGAAAAAATATAATTAGTCGTTAATTAGTGGTATTAGTTAACAATTAGTCGTTGTTTGAACAAATAGTGAACTAGTAGTTGAAAAACAATGTAATTAGTGGTTAATTAGTCTTGGACAATTTTGGTAACTAGGCTTGTTTGAAAAACTAGAGTAGTAACTAGGTTTTTTAATATTTCAATTAAGTAAACATACCCCAACCTTTTGTATTTATTTTCAAACTCTACACACTCTTCTCTCAAGGGGTACATTTACTAAATACAAAACTAGAAAAAGCCTAGTAAACCAAATTGTTTCATTAGTCTTTAATTAGTGAAAGAATATAATTAGTAGTTAATTAGTGGATTATTAGGCAAAAAATAATGTAATTAGTGGTTAATTAGTTATATTAGTTAACAATTAATGTAATTAGTCTTTAATTAATGATATCAGTCATCAATTAATGTAATTAGTCGGTAAATAATGATATTAGTTAACAATTAGTGGATTATTAGGCAAAAAATAATGTAATGAAATTAGTTAACAATTAGTCCTCGGACCACAAGTTCTGACGGCTGAGTTGAAACTGTCTTCTGAGACTCCGGGATGGTACTAGCCTCGCCTGTGGTGTCAGCTCTTCCTCAACCACTTCCTCGGCCTCGTCCTCGAACTTTTCCTCTAGAACTTTGTGACGACTTCCTCATCTGTGACTCCTTATCAGCTCGAGCATGCTCAAATGCAGATGGCACTCGACGCTGCTTGTTTCCCTTGTCAGAAGGATGTAAAATTCTCGGCTCCCGAGCAACTGACTCCGTCGGATACAACACAGTTGCCGCATAAGCCCCAAACTTGTCTACAATGTCTTGGCTCAACCTGCCCTCCCTGTGCATGGTCATAAAAGATGCCAAAGTAATATCCCCCATCGACAGAGGAATACCATCGGGTTCTTCCACATCTTCGGTGACTTCATGCCACACAACCTGCCTCCAAAAGGGATGTATTGTAGTAAAAAACATAGGCTTGTTTTCACGGAAGGCCGCTGCAAACTCATGCACGCACGGGATCCCGTATGATTGCCTCCAATACCAGTCGTCACATGTAGCATCAAATGTCCCTTGGCGCGCCACTTTGCAATCCTCGATCAAGTACTTCATGCAGTTGTTCGACACCTTCCGGATAAGAAATGTAAACATAGGGTCTTCTTGGATACCTACGATAGTATGAGTACACGACTTCTCTATGGTACCCTTAATCTCATCAATCTGATCTCCAATCATTCTATTGATGGCCTTGATGAGAGTATCAAATCCACAACGAGTAGACTTAAGAGTTCTCTTCAACACCGAATGAGCACCCTCAACCCTACGATTAGAACATAATTTAAAACTTATAGTATAAATCATTATTAGTAAACTTAACAATAAAAGATGTAATGAGTATTTGTCTAACCTTCCTGTCGTCCTTGATCCAAGATGGAGGTAGTGATCGGTCCAACAACGAACAATAGCTTCCTTGTACTTGTCCAACCATGTCTTCTCAAGGTACTCCATCAAATGATACTTGTCCATCCAACTATCCCTCATATGCAAGAGCATCGCCTCATAAGCCGCAATAGTAGTCGAGTCAAACAACTCGTAACAATCTCTCATGAATTTTGCTTGGATGGATGGCGATTGTGACTTCCACCAACTATTTGATTCGATGTTTCTGAACACGTGCCACTCACACAAAATATGTTTGGCATATGCGAAGACTCTCGGCATTGCTTTTACGAGACCTAATTCACGGTCCGTCACTATCACTTCCGGCTTCTTTCCACTGAATGACAAGGCAATGCGTTCCAAAGCCCACTCGTAATGACTCGTCGTCCCCCGTTTCATTAACACAAATGCAACGGAAAAAGTTTGTTGTGTGCTGGTCAATCCAACGATCTCCAACAACGGCATGTCATATCTTCAAAATATCATGTATGAAATTATGTAATTAAAAAGAGGTTAATATAAACAAGATAAATGAATTACATAATAACCTGTTCGTCTTGTATGTAGCATCCATGATGACGACGTATGGAAACATGGCAACCCAACGCTTCGACTCGGGATGGGCTAGGAATAAGTCACTCACTTCCTCCACTTCTTCAATGGTTTCCATCCTAATATCCCACATATAATCCTTCTCTTTCAAGAATTTCAACGCTTCTTGAATTACCGTTCGATCTCCCATCGCTTCCAACCTAATTTTATTCCGAGCGTTTGAAACTTGCTTCCTAGAAGTGACCATCTTTTCGGGATCTTCAAAATCACTCTTTAACAAACGAACAATTTCTTTCGGAGGCATTACCGCTTCGGTGTAGATTTGGACTCGTTTCATTTGTGCCTTCGTCAACCGTCCAGCAAAAGCATGACCTACCAACTTCTTTGGAAGAGGATGATTGTGAATTCCGTGAACATTCCTCACACCCCAAAGACCCCTTTGCACCTCATCAACGTGTAAGCGAAAATTACAATCGAACTTCTTCGTTTTGTATAGTTTCCTCAAGCCCTTCGCCTCACTCTTGCGGACTCCGTGACGCTCACACACAAATACCACCTTTCCAAAACGACGATCATCCGACTTGTAGGACTTTAGTTTGATGAGAACCAATATTTCTACTTTCAGCTCTCTCAAGAGCCCACGCAACTAACGAGTCCATATCCGTCCATATCCGATTGTCCACGAACAAACTAGTATAGTCAAAATCATCGGAAATATTGGCAGCCTACAATAATTATTTCAAAATTTTCATTCACTATGACTATATCATATGTTCTAACATTGCTCAAATTAATTACCGACTAATTACATTATAATTGGCTACTAATTAACTAACTAACGACTAATTTCTTCAATTAACGACTAATTGATACCTAATTAATGAGTAAATTCTTCATTTAACAACAAATAACATTACTTATTGACTAGTTGTCTACTAATTCATTAATTAACGACTAAATCATATAACATAAAACTAACTAAAACATATAACACAAAACTACGTCAAAACAAACGAATTGAAAAAACTAACCTCAACACCCGAATACGGACCGTAACTACTAAGCATCGCGGGATTGAACAAGCCCTCGTCACCCTCCACATCATCTTCACCACCGCCGAAATCAACACCGTCATCCTCTTCTCCATCGCCGGAATGATATCTCGCTTCTCCATCGTCGAAATTCATCTTGGAATGACTTTTTTGCGAAACAACGATTCACAATGAGGTTTTATGGATTGAATATGTACGAGTTCGGTCGAATGCATAATATTTATACTAATGTTTGAAACACATTACCGTTGTATAACGGCTAATTCTCAACACTACGCATACGAGAAACGTAGTCGTAGTTTTTATCAACTAGCCGTTGGAAAACTACGACTACGTTTCTCGTAGGCGTAGTAGTTCCACGACTATTACGTCTACGGGACGCGTACTCGTACAAAGTTCTCCGCATTTTTGAGTCATAATTTGAGTATCTATTACGACTACGAGAAGCGTAGGCGGTTACTGAATACGAATAGCATGAATATGTGATTACGAATAGAACGGATCCTTTTCAATATTATGTACACTCGATAATTTGTTGTCCGTATCTACAGTACTTTTATTTGTTTTTTTTCCTTCGGTGTAATTCAAACATAAACTTGAGTAAAAACATAAAATGAAATTGAGGTAATCAAGTGTAACATTGACAAACACCAAAATCCTTACTCCTCTTTATTGGTGAAAACTACACAACATCAACATAAAAACGTCAAGTGTGTAGAATATTCCATTGATTTTGGAATGTGTTGCATCAAATGTAACATAAAGCAAACGATCGATTGACTGCCATTATCAATTTAATCATACGGATGAAACCGATAATGCTTGTTTTTTAATCCATTAACTAGCCTACGTTATCTATTTCTCCAATCTATTCCTTCTATTAAAAATGTATAAACATGGAAACTAATAATAATAATAATAATAATAATAATAATAATAATAATAATAATAATAATAATAATAATAATAATAATAATTTGATTAAATTTAACTATTGAATTGTAAACATATTAAACAAATTAAATATATAAATATAATGGTCAAAGAAATATAGCCAAAAAAGTTCAATTAGTGTAATTTTATATTGAAAATAAAATAAAATAAGGTCTTTAAAATTAATTTTTTCTTTAAGTGTCTATTTAATTAGAGCGGTGAAATAAAATCGGATAAGAGTAAGAAAAGAAAATAAAAATAATGGATTACTTCCCTTCTACTATAGGAATGATTTTTTGTCCTTTCAAATGAGTCTTAAAAAATTAAAATTAAAACTAAAAAGTTAAAATTAAAATTAAAATTAAAATTAAAACAATCAAATTAACGGCTACGTGGATGGACACAACTTTGTATCATCGCAACCTCATTTTAGACAATTCTAGTCTTCTCTATTAGTTATATACTAGTGTACTTTGTTTTTAATTTTTGTTATAAAATATCTTATATTTATTTATAAATTTATTAACAAAAAATATTATGTGTATTAAATTTTAAATTTTATCAAGTTATATTCTACACTATATTTTGAAACTATTTTTGTAAAAATATATTTTGAAACTATTTTTGTAAAAATATTTATTAAAATATTTTTGCAAAAATCAAAGGAAAAAATTCGGAAAAGTTTAAAAAACTAATTTTGTAAAAATATTTTATTTAATATTTAAAAAAAATTAAAATTTTTTTTTTTCAATTTATAATAACATTTAGAAATCTTTTTGAAAATTTTTTTTGGACTTCGATAAATGTGACGTTGACATGTGGTAAAAGAGGCTCCTCTTTAATAGATATAAGATTTCAAAATTGTATGCCTTTTTATGGTTGAACAACATGATTCTTATTAAATCTTGATAACATGAATGAAACGGTGATTTGTCTTGATTAGTATAATTTTAACATTAAAATAACAATCATTTTGATAATAGTTATAAATTTAAATGATCCTTGTTTATTGTTTTTAGAGCCTTGTCATTAATATATGCATCATCAAGGATTGAATTTTGTATCTACATTATAATATTTATCATTTAAGATATATTTTCGATATACTAAATTTTCATCTTTTATAATTTTCTTTCTAATTTTCTAGCATAGTTATATGTCGAATGAAGTGGAACTCTATGCTTTTAGAATGAGGTTATTTTCTAATACTTTACTACATTACCATCTTGTATTTTGTATTTAATGTTGACTCATGCCTTTATGAGATTATGGAATGCCCTTGTCTTTATTTCTAAAAGAATTTATTTTTGTCCGTTATATGAGAGATTAATAAATAATTAAATATTAGTTTTTTAAAAATTTACATAATGTATTCTTATCAAAAATTGAAAAAGTTGGGATAAGATTTGCTTACAAAAAAACTAACTTTTAAAATAATATATTTTTTGTGTCAATTATTAGAGTGATTGATAAATAATAAACTTAATAGTTTATTTTTAAAAGATTTGCATAATTTATTATTATAAAAATTGGAAAAGATTAAATAAGATTTATCAGGCCAAAATATATACTTCTTGATTAATAAATATTTAACTTAATAAAGATTAATGTCCAATAAATTTAAATGGAACGAGTTGCTTTTTGGGTTTACTTTCATTCATATAATTTATTTTAATAATTTAATCTATAACCTCTATTCATTATCAAACACTTATAAGAAAACAAATTTCCTCCATATAATCTAAAATAAACAAAAAATATATAATTGATTAACTGTTAACACGATTTTTAGTGGGTGATTAGTGAATCGTACATCTAATAATTAAGCATTGAGAAGATGTTTAAAATGTGTTGAAGTAGGTAGATGAGTTGCGTTCAATAAGACGATCATGAAATGATTGACGAGTACGTACACTATGTACAACTTTCACTGCACGAGTGCGAATCTCTCCTCCCTTGTTTTCTTATTTATCTCTAAACAAAAAGAAGAGCAAATGTAGTTGGAAGAATCAAAATAATGTATGTGTGGATATATGATGATCTTGTAGACAAAAATCCACACTTTGCATCTTTATAGTTGGTTTGTGAACCCACAGAGTAGAAATATGCAGAGAGATGGACCCAACAAGTCTACTTCATAAGCACTCGCACCACCTTCATTATGTGACTGTGTGAGTTGAACTTGTAAGGTGTAGTTTCAGCAAATGAAGCTGGCGAGTCTCGAAGCTACGTTGAAATGGAACTTGTGAGGCATTTAGACCGATGATCTTACCCAAGTATGATTGCTGGTAATCTGAGCTAATTGAGCTTGAACTGACCCAACGAACTAAGGAGCCCAGTCCGTGTGTTTTATGTCAAATCCAAAAGCTTGAACCGAATCTGCGTTTTATCTGGTTTTGAGACGAGCATGTTTTATCTGAGCAAAAAGCTTCTTTTCCTCCCGAGAGTTGCGCTCCCAAAAGCGGGTCAAGCGTTACAACGCAAGGGGACCCACCCCCTAAGGCTTATTACAATATGAGCGGCATTGACTTGCCAAATAATATTAGATAAGAAAATCCAAAAGATGTTCCATAACGTCAATCACAAAAAGGGATCCAAACCCACAATACGAAACAAAGCGTAATGGCCAACATAAATCCGAACATAGAAAGTAAAATGTCCTAGAGATATAATCAAAGTTAGGAACAAGTCCTAACGAACAAGATCGCCCCAAACCCGATCGACATGACTACCTCTAGGGTTCCTGACCTCCATGTTTCCGAATTGATCTTGTACTTGATTATGTCCACAAACATAATCAGCCCCACTGTAGTGGGGATAGTCTTCAACATAAATTAAGTCAATACATAAGCGGGGTAATATATATGAACTAGATATGATATAAGCATATATGATACCACATGATCTTTATAAAATACTCATGACATCTAAATAGTCAATCATAGTTTATAAATCCAACTCAACATGCTCATAAATCCAAAACCATATCTCATAATCCAAAACAATACTCATAGTCCAAAATAACAATTCATAAATCCAAGTCGATAACTCATAATCAAATCCAAATACTCGTAATCAAATTCAGTTCCCATAAATCAAGTTCAAACACTCGTAATCAAACCAAATACTCACAAATCAATTTAAATACTCGTAATCAAATCCAATACTCATATTTCAAATCCAAATAATCGTAATCAAAACCAATACTCATAAATCAAATCCAAATACTTGTAATCCAAAATAATACTCATAAATCAAATCCAAATACTCATCGTAATCAAATCAAAATACTCATCGTAATCAAATCCAAATACTTGTAATCCAAAATAATACTCAAATCAAATCCAAAAACTCGTAATCCAAATCAACCGGTATGCACATTCTCGACCCGCACAAACCATGTACCATTGATAATCATGGTCTGTCCCAACCTCGTAGCGAATAAAAATCACGAAAACAGAAACCAACAATGGGACGAGTTGTCCACTAAAGTCAGGCATGCACCATTGGTAAACATGACATGACTCAACCGAGGAGAGTAAAATGACGAGAACTCTCCTAATAAAAAAATAAGGCAAAATTCCCGTTGTGGTCACAAAACAAATCATCTCATAATAATAATATGACAATTGTCTCTCGTGATCATATATAAACCATCTCATAATACAATAATAAGGCAAGATACCGCATAGATCAAAGACCAAATTATCTCAATCATCTTCATATCGTAATTCGGTTCAGCAAGTCATAAATCATACCCAAAAATAATTCAGTAATCACTTTTAAGAATAATAAACCGAATAAACATAACACCACCAATATTGACACATCATCTTAATACACGTATTCACAAGGCTTTCAAAATTATATTATCAACTCATGTCATAGTTTCTAACCAAAGGTAATACGAACACAATCTCCATAAAATCTTAGCTTTCTAAACTAAAAAGATGATTTTGGGCTGACCAGGATGTAATTGCTACGTGCAAAATAGGGGAGCGGTACGTCGTTAATGTAAAGCAAGCGCAAAGTGGAAAAATAAAGGGAAAAAGAGTAAAAACGACAATTGTTATTGAACTTTAGGATGCTTCTTAAACGTCAATTAAATAAGAATAGAGTGAGTTATTAATTATTTATTTCTTTAAAACTCTAAAAGGTTTGGAATTTGCAAATTTTAATAATAATACTTTTGTCAATTGTGAAAATCAATCCTCCAACACGAACTATATTTTTTGATACAAAGGTAAGTAGTTGGGAGACTCAGTTTTTAGAAATTGATCATCCCAGAGCATCTAGACGGACGAAGTCTTCAACATCCTTCGGTATCTCATGTCCGATCCCACCGGTGTGTTGTTATGCATTGCAAGTTTGTCCGTCATAATGTTGATTTCTCTGAAAATATGATGAATGTTACATTGCTCAAAACCAGAAATTATGGTGGATGTAAGACCCCAGTTTCTGCCTTCACCGCCTCAGCAGAAAGCCCTGACGGTCACCACCCCCACGGTGACAATGAGCCGCAGGGGCGGCTGGGCGATCCGCCCTTGCGGATTTGCTGCAGATTGCGCCGGATTTGCTGCAGATCGCGATCCGCCCCTGCAGATTTGCGGCTGGCCGGCTAGACACAAGTCCGTGGGGTGGAACGGGTCAGCACAAACTCCACAAGACTTGAGCTTTTGTGGGGTTCCTATCAAAGTCAACCTCTTAACCATCTCTTTCAGTTCAGCTATTTCTTGTACAATCTCTGGACGGTTGGGATTAATGGCATGGACTGCAATTTTGGTAGAGGATCTTCCAAACTTTCATGTGCCTTCCGCCATTTCCTGCATTTTTTCCATAACAACTTCAGGAGATGAGTTAAGAATATTACCTCCACAAGCGGCATCCACGATCCTTCTTTCAATGTCCAACAGACCGTTGTACAAATAGAGCACTAACTCCTGCGTGGAGTATCCGTGGAAAGGGAAGCTTGATCTCAATTTAGCAAAGCGCTCGTAGTACTCATAAAGAGTTTCGTCTGCTTCTTGCTCTATGTTGCTTATTGTTTTCTTCAAGTTGTTTGCCTTCTTAGCGGGGAAGTACTTCTCCAAGAAGGCCTTGTGGAGATTCTCCCATGTGTCGATGCTACCGGACGGAAGATGGTAGTACCAATCGTCCCCCCATCCTTGAGAGTGAAGCCAAACGCTCTCATTTGATTTGTTCTACGGTGACGTTGGCCGACTTCATACTCATACACACGGTATGGAACTTTCCAAGATGTTTGATGGGTCTTCACCACTCAACCCATGGAAGGATGGAAGCAAGTGGATCAACCCCGGTTTGAGCTCAAAGTTGACTCCTTCCCCAATTTCCAATATGGTGACCGCAAGAGGGTGTTGAGTCAAATCCGGCTGCGTGAGTTGGCGGAGAGTTCGGTTGGCCATCTCTTCACGGGTTCGTTGTTGCCTACGTAGTCGATTGTGCGTTCTTTCAATTTCTAGATCAAAAGGAGCAAAATCGGAGTTAGTAGCACGGGTTTGAACCATCAATAATCGAAGTAAATCAAAACAAAAACAAAGACTCTCTGGCAACGGCGCCAAAATTTGACGAGGCTAAAAACCTAAGGTCGTTGTCTTTTAGCTTAAGTCAAAGTAGTTACCTAACGTTACACTAACCGGTTTGTATAGTGTAAGTAAGTAAGTAAGGGTCGATCCCAAGAGAGCCTTGTCAAGTATTGATTAGATTCAATTATCGATATGTAACCAAATAGGGGGGGAGGTTGGATTAAAGCAAGACAAAAACAAATAATAATAAGCAAAGATGGTGATAATAGAATGAAAAGCTATACTAGGTTGAATCTTAGCATGCACACTACTTGGTTGGTTCTTTTTACAAGTTATTCATCAATATTCTCGTCTTGATCTTAGTTATGTGTTGAGCCAACCGGCATGAACACAGCTTAACAAGCTTAATGATCCCTACAAGATCAAAATACAAGTTAGCATTTCAACAAAGACAAAGAGATTTAAAGAAACGAATAACACCGTTAAACTTTACTTTATAGTTATATTCCTTTTCCTTTAAGCAATCACAAACAGCTTTTACCTAAAGGGTTACTACTAGATTAAGAACCCAAACCTGGAATCAGTTAATCCTAGTACTTTGCATGCAAATAGCCACTTGAGGTGATCAATCTAGGTGGTAAGAAACATGCAAACATAAGTTAAAGCACAAGGAGTATAACACATATTTGACTGAATAAACTTATATTAATAAAGACTTACAACCAAGCAGAAATGCAGCTTCAAAACAACCCAATGTAGCAAGGAAACTTAGAAACTCATTACAACTTGGAAATAAGGGGAATAGAGCTCTTGTGGAAAAATGATGGATGACTCTAGCAATCAGTCAAGACTCTATTTATACTACAAAAGACAGTAAATGGGAGTAAATTGGCCATCCTAAGCAGCCACATTTAATGTCATACAGGTGGTGCAAATAGCCGGAGTAAAGTCCTCTAGCGCTAAACCGCGGGGCGGACTGCAGGATCGCAAGGGCGGTTTAGGCCAAAACGCTTGATCTTCTTTTTGGCCGCAGGGGCGGTCTGGCAATCCCGCAGGGGCAGGTCTTTAATGCTCCTTGAATGTATGACTCTTCCACTTCGTGTCGTTTCTGATGTCGAGCCGCAGGGGCGGCCCAATGTCACCGCAAGGGCGACGACACTGGCTCTTCGGCTTCAAAGGTCCGCAGGTTGGTCCGCAAGCAAAGGTACAGGGGCGCTGACTTTACTTCTTCAGGGTGAGTCACCGCAGGGGCGGCCGGAGGCGGCCGCAGGGGCGGTGACTTGCTGGCGAAGGCGCTGGCGAAGGCGCAGACTGCGTTCCGGAGTGCAGTGCCACCCGCAGGGGCGGTGACACTTCTCCGCGGGGGCGGTGTGGCACCAAGAACTTGTCTTCGTGAATGATCTTCAACTCCCAAGTGTTGCTGACATCTTCTTTTGCTTCATTTGGACTTCTTCTTCTGGATTAAGATGTTAGTAACACAAACCGACTCTAAGACGCTAAAAAGACGCTAAAAATTATCCTAATTGATAGTGATTCCAACACATATTAGTGACCCTAGCTTGCGTAGATTTCTTATAGATCATGGAAACTAGAAGTTATAGACTTCTAGCAATCGTTTCGGTTCATAATTCCGTATGCCTTGTTTGAGCAGGCATTCTTTCCTTCCTATCCTTCAGGAATTGAGTTGTTGTTGAGTTATCTGAGTGAGATAAGTCCCTTGAACTTACTTAGCTTCATTCCGTATATTAGTTTGATTGTTCTGACTTGTTGTGTTGTTGTTTATCGTTATAACTGATAACCAGAACTAGGATTGACCTTGTTATACCTTAATTGGCCTAAGTGTATTATAACCGAGCGGTGACCTCTTGTCTAGTTCAGAAAGGGAAAACTGGGAAGTGCTCTTGCGACCAGTCCAGCAGGTGATAGAGGGATGCATCCGCTCTATTCCTGTTGGTGAAAGGGAACAGAGGCGAGATCCTAATGATTCTCGTGTGACAACATAAGTGAATTAGTAAAGGGATTAACTTAATGAAAGATAATAACCAGCTGAGTGTGAGCATGATTATGTGTTTTACTTTACCTTATGTGTGTTTGTGCCTTTACTGTCTTTCTGATATGTAGAATGTTAGCTAACGATTTATGCCGATGTTGTAGATGCCTTGCAGGATATAGGTATTGCCGAGTGATTCGGATGGTGTGGTCAGTCGTGGTTCCCGTACATTATAGGACGGGATCGGGTTTATATTTATGTTGTTGTCTTTCCCTTGTTTTGAACTCGGCTGGTAGTCTTTTACGTTTTCCTTTGTTTGAACCTTTGATTTTATTATAAGTTTTGGTTTTCATTTGTTTGTGTCTTGTTGTAAGATCCGTTGTGTCGTTGCTACTCTGAGGGTCGGGACCCATTGTGAGGTCCTAGCCCGTAACGCTTCGAGTTCTCAAAACTTGGGTGTTACAGTGGATATGTCAAAGATCATCATATATGTTTCCCAAGGGGTTTACGTTGTTTGTTGACGACATTAATGAGAGTCAGATTGTCAACCTCTATCTCGATGGATATAACCCCAATATTCGCGGCTTTTAGAGGCCCTCCCGAAGAGCGAGTGCTTTCACTTCTATAACGTAATCAACGATGCATCGTCCATAATCGGTAGCGAGTGTTATTGCTTGGGAGTTCCGTATGATATAGCCAAAAATGCATTGACCTGAGGACTTTCTAGATAATTGTTTTGAGATAATTGTGTTAATAAGGTTTTTTTTTATTAGAGATACAAATCAGACTCCTTCTCAATTAATATATTTTTTTAATTTGTTAAAATAAATAGGAGAGACTCATATCTCCGAATTAAAGCTTCACGTCATTATCTATTTTTTGTACTTCTTCCGTTCTTCCTTCTCCTTTCTCAGATCTACGCTTCACATCAATCTCTCGCACACTTTCTCCTCTCCCTAACCGCCGTTGCTTCTCTCCACCGCCACTTCTCACTGGGATTGTCTCGCCATTAAAGTTTCTGAACAAAGCGATGAGTCCATAAATAAATATTGGATAATTAAAATAGGGTAATACAAAAATTGGATATAGCTGAAATTGAGTAATGTTAAAATTAAATATTATGAAATTTGGATAATGTGCAAATTGAGTAATCAAGGGTATTCGAGTTGAATATTTGACTTGTTTATCTAAAGTTGAATATTATCAGGGGATATAACGAAAATTTGGTTCGTTTGTTCAAAAGATTTAAAGGGCATATTGTTGTAAAGTCAAACTAAACATGGATCTATAATCATAAGTCTAGACGGATCTAAAACTTTTCTTATGGGGTGATTTCTTAGTTGTTGGTTTATTGCACTAGGACAAATAATATATATATATATATATATATATATAAGACTAAAAAAGGTTAATTTACACAATAATAAATGACAAGTTTATCCTACAAAATTTCATGAATAATTTATTTATTTATGGATAAAATAAGTTAAATAAACCAAATTTACAATCATAAAATAATCACATACAACCTATGTTTATCGGATTTAAATATACTATCATCTTTATTTCAAAAAGTCTTTTTTTATTGATTTACTATTGAATTAAAGACCCTCACACAATAAAAAAAAAGTTTTTTGTGATAATTAACACTATTTTTTAAGAGAAAAAAAAAATTGGGGTACTAGGCAAGCCTAATCATCCGAAAATTTGTCGAATAGAACTCGTTAAAACGTCGACATTTTGTGAACTGTTCACCGAAGAGCATCATACATGATGAGATCTTTAATATTTAAAGAGACATTAATATTGGTGGTGTGAGATAAGTGATATAGGAAATCTATAGGATCAACCACTTTTTTGACCTCTTAAAAATCAAATTTAATGTGAAATTCTTAAAAATAAACTTTGAATACAAAATATATTTAATTTATAACAAACTAGTTTATCCTACGTACGACTTTTCTTAGCATATATTTCTTTTATTAAAAGTAATATTATAATAAATTAATTTTTGGATTAACTATTAGAAATAGTTGTAAGGAGAAAAAAATTATATTTTTGGAGTATTTTAGAAAAAAAATCAAATTTATAATAAAATAATAAAACAAGAAAATTAAAAATACATCATGAATTAGTTAAAAAATTATTTAAAACATAATATAATTAAAATGGGATTCCATTCTAAAAGAAAATTTTGTGAAATTAATAATTGTAAAAACTATTTGCTATTTAATTTGAATTAAAAATAAAATAAAACATAAAATTAATAAAATAAGTAAATAATTGACCCCTAGACCTTAAATTACTCTTAACTAAACAAATAATATAAATTACTTTAATTTAATATATACGATAGATATATGTTTCCAAATTTTCTACGCTAATTAATGAATATCCAAATAACAAAACACCTATGTTTTTTATTTTTATGTTTATCAAACAATATTTTATTCACCACGATGAACGTTCCTGTTAGCTTTGTGATGCAGCAACCGAGACCGATCAGACAATCTTGTCCCACCCTTTATTGAGATAGTAAGTAACTTAATTAAATAATTATAATAATTAAAAAAATAAAATAACAAAAATTCCTCTATGTCAAATTCTTAATAACATTAAGGAGAATATAAATAGCTTAATTTAAATAACTATGATAATAAAAAATAAAAATCTTATACTACCTTAATAATATATTTTAGTCATAAATTATTAGTCATTAAATAGACTATAAATTTGCATGTATAAATCTCACTAAAAACAATATTAATGATTAGATAGCTTTTATTTGTTTTACATAAAAATTTATTATTTTACTTAATTTATTAAAATAATTAAAATTTAGTTCTATAACTTAATATTCACAAAAATAAAGATTCAACTAATGAAATAGGATGAAAAATAAATGAATGGTTAAAGATTTGACTAATAAAAAATAAGATGAAAAATAAATAAATAGTTATGAACAATAACTTAACAAAATATTATAGATACCATGTGAAATTACATAAATTTTTTTAATTATTATCAAAGTTCAAAAACTAAATTTTTCTATTTAAAAATTACGCTTTCACTCCTTAAAATAAAAAAAATAAAAAAATAAAACACTTAAAAAAAGGTGCCTATACTTTTGTGCTGACGCAAACTTACACAAATGGGTTGCAGTGTTTCCCAAGGCCTAGGAAATCTCAAGCCCGTCTTTCTATTTTATTCCCATTTTTTACTCTTATAAGGCCAAAATATGTTCAATCATACAACATTCTAAAGATATTTAGAGTATTTGTATCCATCATATATTTTTTTTTTATTTTTTTATTATAATTGAAGATATATATCAGATTTAGTTTCAACCTAAGGCAATTTTTTTATACTCTCTCCCAAAACTTAACACTTTAATTGTTAATGTATTTCTTATACAAGTAAAGAAAATTTGAGTATCTGGAATGCATATATTTTTACAAGCTCAATTCTATAAATATCAAATGCTCATACTCCCCATAAATAATAATTGTCATTTTAATATTCTATACACTTACTAAAACAAAGCTATTAAAATATATCATTATACTCTTACTCATTTCTTTACTTTTCCTCGTTTAAAAATCACAACCAACTCAATAGTAATAATTTAAAAGATAAATGCATAAAATTAAAGTTAAAATATTTAAAAATGACAATTATCCCTGAATAAAAGTATCGACTAAAAGGACAATTATTCATGAGAAAAGCTTTTATTTTCAGAGAAGATGGATATGCAAGATATCATTTTAAAAACTACAAAATTTTGTCGCAAATGATTCATAGTATTTTTCCCAAAGAAAAACTACTTAGGCTAATACAAAGTGTATATATATATATATATATATTTAAAAGATTTATGTCTTATGAGAAGACTTTTTGAGTAACCGTATCATATAAACTGTTTGTTTATTTAGCAATTCACAATTATGAAGTTAAAAATAATTGTTAGTGTGAATGAAAGAACCAATGCAACGAGTGAAAAAATTTTCTCAAGAAAGAGATGAAATACGACATAGTTTTCGTCTAACTTCATAAATTAAGATAAATTTAGATATTGGATTTTTACGCAAATATATAGAGTTAAATGGTAATTTATTATATTTATATATAATAAAAATAATTGAAGAATATGTGGTGACTTATTGGAGGGAGAAAAGAGGTTATTACAACAAGTTCATGAAACAAAAATTAGATAAGAAATAAATTGAAGGTTTTGGGATGAAATGTTCTTAAGGTTAAAAGCGGAAGCATTACTAATTAAAAATTTTAAATTTTATCGTCATTGATCATTTATAAATATTGACCGTTTATCAGACCAATTAACTTTGACTAGTGAAATAGGAAAAATGTTCAAATACATAAATTTTTATTTAAGAAAATAAATTTGTAGCTTCTTGTTATTTTACCCTATATGAACATTTTCTCGTAAGATCCCTTTCTACTAAAATTCAACCATATAAAATATTATAATTTAAAATATATGTTTTATAATCCAACAAGTTTAACATTTATAATTTAAAAAAATTCAAAAAACAATATAAATAAATATTTCTAAACACTTCAACATTGCGATTAAGGCTTTTTGAAAAATAAAATTGGACTTTTTTTAATCATTCACGAATTATTTTTTATGAATTATGTTAGGATAGTTTGAATTTATTTTCTCTGTCTTAAGGTTAAAAATGATAAATTGGAAAAGCAAATTCCACTATGTGATGAGTTGCTCTCAATCGCTTTTTCGACTTGACGGCAATTATAATCTTGGCCACCTTTACGCATGGGCCCGTTGATGGGCCACCAAGCCCTATTTAAGTGTCAGTGGGCCCAAATCTTTCACAGCTGGCAAATTAGTGGACCTCAATACAAATCATGAGAGTTTTTTTTTCCTTTTTAATTAGTATCATTTTTGTATATACTTTCTAAATATAGATTATCATATCTATATTATGCACATTAAAAAAAAATTGTGGATTCATACGTCACGATTCGGTTCAGGTACTGAGGGTAATTTACGGCGTTCAGAGTATTGTGCACCGTTGATCTATTTGATCCAACATTCCACATATTTTTTGATTTTTAACAAGCCGTCGTGACAATTTTGTAATTAGGAAAATTTTGTTTTAAAAGGGTTTCTGATTTCCTTGTTCTTGTTTCTTCATCCCCTATCTCACGAATAGTATTTTTCGAAACTTATGATATGTGTGGTTCTAAATTGATTGTATATCATCTCAAATCTTTGTTCAATTTGCTAATCGTCATTCATTCTACATGAACTTAGGTATGTATTGTCCAAATAATGTTTATTGTTCAATCTAATTTTTAGTTACGAGACATTCATTCAATTATTTTCTTTATTGTTTATCGTTCTCTACTATCTATGTTTGCACACACATATTGTCAAAGTGTCTAGGTGAACATCCCGTTGTTTGTACTATGAACTCATTCAAATTTGTCAAATTTTTTGTCCACTAATGTTTTTCTTGTTTATAGTTATGTGCACGTTTTATTTTCGATTTGTAAATTGTTTTTATTATTCTTATGATATTTGTTATTAGAATTATCAAGCTGTGAAGTTGAACAAATCATACTAAAAAATGAACTTTTATCATCCAAATTGTAAATTATTCATCAAGTGATCAAGGCGTGATAATATGTACTGTTGTTACTACAAATATGAACGATTTGTCTTAGAATTAAATTGTTATTATTATTTTTTTTAATTTCTTGTGTTTTTATAGTTTACGTTTTCAACCGTTGATTGCAAATTTCTTTGTTGGTTATCATCCTCTTTTTAATCATCTCTTGATGATGACTTTGAATCTTTGTTTGATATATCTGGAAATGGTTCAAGACTATGAGCTCCATATTGTGAATAATAGAGGAAGGATGTGAATAATAGTGTTGATTGTAAATCTCAAATGGGAGTGAAGTATGTTGGTAATCAAGGATGTATAGTAATGGTTTTTGAAGAGAGTCATACTCACCCTATGTTGTCTACTTTAGTAGGTGAATTTTTTTAAGACTAGAAGAAATATGGGCATTAGACATCTGAAATTCATGTTTTATTGTTCATAAATAAACATTGGTACATCTAAATGTCATAGGTTATATAAAGAAACTATTGGCCGGTCATATGTAAGTGTTGGTGCCACGATTTGTGACTTCAAAAACCTTAGAAGAGACGTGTTGTCAGTTATCTCTAGTATTGATCCTCGGATGATTATAGAGAGATATGTTCAGAAAGATTTGTGAAATACTTTACTTCAGTTATGATGATGAAAGGGACTTGCTCGTATTTGCTGGAGTGATCCTATTTGTCGTCACAACTATTTGGTTTTTGGAGAGGTTGTTTCCTTTGATGTCACTTATAAAACAAATAGGTATTGTATTTAACTGTTCTATTTTCTTTTGAATTACAACTATAATTTTTATGAATTGATATTGTCTTATTTATTAAAGTTTCAGGTATAATATGATTTTTTGCTCCATTTACTAGTCTTGATAACCATACAAAATGTGTAACCTTTGGTGTAGGCCTTTCGTGAAAGGAAGATACTAGTTCTTATGATTGGTTTTTAAATGCTTTAAGGATGCAATGGACGTGATCCTAATATTTTAGTTACATAGCAAGATGCTACCATGAAAGCTGCAATTCATAATGTGTTTCTTTCAACTCGTCATCATCTTTGCATGTGACATATTATGATGAAGGCTCTTTAAAAAGTAGGAGCAAATCTGAACCAATGTGAGGAATTTAGATTAAAGTTAGCAACATTGTTTGAAATAAGCTCACTTCCCCTGATGATTTTGAGACGGGATGGTTGTCAATTATGGATGAGTTTGGTCTAGAAGATAAACAACGGTCTATTGATATGTTTCATACTTGTATATTTCGGATTCCTGCCTATTTTCAAGATGTGATGTTTGACGGTCTTGTAAGGACAACTTCACTTTCACAGAATGAATATAGTTTCTTCAAAAAATACATATGTCACCTCTTCACTCTTGTTGAATCGTTGACTCATTTTGAAAGTGCTTTGGATGAGTAACGACATATTCATAACAAATTGGATTGTGATTGTGAAGTTAATCTCCTAAGTTTCAAGAGTTTGTCGTTAATAGAAAAGCGTTACTGTGAAGTTTTAACACTAAATATATTTTATGTTGTTCAAAATCAAATATTGGGTGGATTAACTTCTTCATCCCGAATACCAGTATTCCATCGATGCACCGTTGACCGCTAAAAGTATTGGGTGATAATGTAGACATAGTAGCTCAAATCTAGGGGTGAACACAAATCTTGCACATCTTGATCCTTGCCCGGTCTCGTCTCAATCTCTTCCCGAATTTGTCATGCCAAAAATATATGGGACGGGATACGGTCTTAACTTCTTCATCCCGCAAGGTCCATGTTGTCCCGTATATACTAAAATTTTAACTTAAAATATATATCAAATTGAATTCCTAAGCCTAAAAAATTAGTTATGTAAAAAAAAAAAAATTAATTATGCATGCCCAAATTGTCAAATAGATAAAATGCCCCAAAAATAGTTTGTGATTTGTTACGGTTTGGAATTTTATTTTGGATGTTTAAGCAAAAGTTAATTATATAATGAAGAGATTATGTATTACGTTATTATGGATTGCTGGAAAAAACGCAAGCCATGTCCCGATCCCATCCCATGTATAACAGCTAAGACGGGACATGGGATGACTCTTATCCCGTCCCATTCCATCCTTTGTGCACCTTGCTCAAATCCAGTCCAATGACTGTAAGATATATAATTTGGCCTATAAGACATCAAGTATACTCCGGATGTGAATACACATGATTTGCATCCATCAAAAGGTTGTGTTCCATCTTGCATGGGAGTTGAGATAGTCTATATCCCATATTCAATAAGGATATCTAGAGTGTACTTACATTGAGAGAGAACAAGGATATATGGTGTCTGATAACTTAATTTAATATAGCGGAGTGTACAAATATCATTCATGTGGAAACATTTGTGGAGGTATTGTTTAAGGTGAGTGATTGTAGATGAAACATTATTGCGATCATTATTAATGACATCTATTTTAGCATCTTTTCCACCTCATTATTATCCATCTCTTGAGCATTTAAAGTATTTTAGCATCATATTATTATTGAGTTCCTTTATTTTTTTTTGCTTTGGAGAACTACTTGTGCTTTCATGATATTACAATCATTCTAATCCTTTTAGGAGCTAAAATGGTGTTATTCTCCGATAAATGTCAACAACAAACTAAAGTTTTCTCTACGGTCAAGGAAGTCCAAGTCAAGATTGAATTGATTGAAAATTTGAGTTCTGAGAGCGAAGACATAAAGTATGCTCAATGCTTTACTACCGATCGAGTCGATCAACCCCTTCGGTCAAACCGATCGGTCCCAATTTACGAAGCACATGACCACATCTTCCTAACATTGTATTTTGTACCAAGTCGAATCCAACCACTATGTTGGTCGACCCGACTGACCCCACATTGATGTCAGATTAGAAGATCTATCCTTCTTTTTCTTATCTTTCCTAATAGATAATGTCACTCCAAAGATAAGACAAGACTTATTAGATTTATTTTTCTTATAAACAAGATCAACTTCAAACCCTAATAAGAATTAGGGTTAGTTTCCTTCTTAGAAATAAGATCTTGTCACCATTATTTTCATTATTCAGTTTTCATTCAAAAATTTCGTTGTTGCTATTGTAGTAATCAGTTCGATCTACCCTTGGGATCGGGTTGACCGACACTGTTCATCAGCGATTAATGAAAAAGAAATTTTGTAAGTTATGTCTTGCTCATTTACATTTTATAGGGTTTGGATAGCTTGACATTATAGGGAATATATATGATATTGATGATGATCTATAACGCTTTGAATATGTCTCTTAAATCATGTGTTATCGTAGTTTAGATTTGTTTATTAATTGCAAGGTACGAGAGTTGTGGATAGACAAGCTTTGATTCTATTTGTTCATCAAAGTGTTAGTTGGCAAGATGTGAGAGTTGCATGATTCATACTCTTCATATTCTACAGGATGTGAGAGTTCCACATGGTTGTTTTCTTCATAGGATGAAATATATGATTTTTGATATTGTTATTAATTGAGATTGAATATGCAATGTTTTTGGTGATCTAAATTCTAGAAGGGCTTTATTTTCGAATTACGGTGTTTGTTATTCCATAAAATATGTGTTTTTCTTGTTTACTCACACCCATTCCCCCATACTCTTCATTTTCTCCTAGCTCGACCTCTTATTCCCCCATATTCTACAAAATATGTAAGTTAGCATTGATATTACCATTACGAGTATAGTGGATACCTTCTCCTTGAGCGGATGACTCAACTAAGGATGGGCCTTGTCGGGTAGGGCAAGTGAGGTAGACAAATGGTGGGAGTTCAAGTGGTGGATCGATCGTTCCTCGTAGTTGATGTTGCCGTCTCTCTATTACAAAGACACTCGTTCTCAGCCAACATTCTTGTCAATTTTTGATCTCTTGTTAGACTTTGACCATATTGTAAAAGTATTTACTGAAAACGTGGATCTTTGAAGTGTTGCACTCGCTCCATTAGGTTTGTCTTGTTTCCTGACATGCTCACACAACTACTAGAAAAACACGTTAGGTTAGTGAAAATCCTAGAAACATTCAACTCACAAGTCTATCGCTCTCTTGCAAAGTCTAGCAAGATCCTAGTGGGCGGACTTGAGTGAATCAATATCACGTACTAATGCTCCTCTCAACCACATGCCAACTACCTCAAATCAATTGAATAACTTATTGAGTCTCTAAATCGAGAATCAAGTTGCATCTAACTCAAAAGAACAACGAAGCAAGGCATATATATGTGGTGTTAAGGCGAAAAACCACAACTAAACTCGCCTAAAAATATAGAACAATTAATGAACCGTCAATCGAAAATGCACAACTGAAAAAAGGCACAAAAGGTTAAGTAAAATCAAGCAAGAAAGGTCTCAAAATCAACTCTAGAATCACAAACCGAAATAACACTCACAAGATGATAAATGATATATACCCAAATGCTTTTCTTTTAGCCTTTTCTTTACAATCTAGTTAGACTAAATAATAGACTACAATGATAAATTATTTTTAGAATTTACCAAAAAATGAAAATACCCCAATGAAACTAGGGTTTTCTTTCGGTTTTCTCTCGGTGGGTTTGCACGGCACCACTTTTCCTAGACTGGTTTGGAGCACAACTGATCGGTTTCATAGAGGTTTGGACGTTTTAGGGTTTTGGATAAATCAATTTTGTAGAAACGGTACGGTTGTGGGTTAACGGGTTTGAACGCTTTTGTGGTTGGAGGTTTAGTGAACCGGTATGGGATGTTGAACCGGTGGTGGAAAGGGACGGTTTATGGGTTAGGAAGAGTGTCAGTGATTATGTTTTCAAATTGAGGGTGTCGGTTTTGGGCGGGTTTGGTGGCAGGTTGAGCGAGTTTGTTGGTGGCGGGTTTGTTCAGTTTTTGTTGAATGGTCCGGTGACGGTGAACCGGTACTTGGGGATGACGGTTTTAGAGTTTAGAAGAGAGAGATGGTGGTGGCTAGGGTTTGTGTTAAGAGAAAAGTGTGGTGGTGAAAATCAGTTAAGGAACACACAAAAGAAATTGACTTATAGCAAATAAAAAAATAATAGTAATTACCAAGAATGGTGATGACCCGATGACTTCTTTTTGCAAACTTCTTAAATAACATTGAATTTCTCGAATTTATGAATTTCCTGATATCCTTGAACTTTCTTGATGTCTAACACAACTTTGATGCAAGTTTGACATAGGGTAAACTAATCGATCTTGATAACAAGAACCAACAAGATGTGATCTTGAACTTGAACGAAAAAGCTCCAAGGTAGGACGAATGATGGACATGAGGGATGAGGATTAGGGGTTGAAAATAGGGATGGATAATGGAATATTGGATTGATAGGTTAAACCTCTTGAAATCACGTAGAGAATCTTGACTTTGAATGGTCAAAATCTAAGACAAAAGTCAAGAAATACTCTCTTATACAACCTAACATAAGGAAGGAACTAAGCCAAGAAAGCACGAGGAGGAGTTTTGTGAATGTTTGGTAACACCAATTTCTTAATGAATTGACACACACTCAAAGACAAATGAAAGGTATTTAAACAAGCAAGATAATCTCTCACTCCTCACCCTCAACTATGTATAAGGAGAACACGGAGTAACACAAAAAGTTTTTAATGTGAACATTCAAAACTGAAGGTGTTGTTATGATCGAGTATTTCATTCCCTAATAAATTTCAAATAAGGACCGGTAAAAAGTAAGAAAATAACTTAAGTCAATGAGCTCAAGGCACTTAAAGGTCCAAAATGAACAAATAACCCAATAGTTTAAATAATGTTAATCGAGTTTAACTTAAAAAAATTCCAAGACCGGAAATTATTATCCCCAACATATGCATGGATATCATAGATATCCATGTGTTGTCTTCATATATCGAATTTGACCAGATTGGTTTGACTCGAGTCTTGAACATCTAACCATTGATATCTTCACTCTTCTAGAGCTGATATTCTTTCTTCTTATATGAAAGAGTTTTATCTTGACTCTCCTTCACCTTAGAGTGAACTTCAGTTCTTTGTATGGGTGTAAGTCCTTGAATGGCCCCTCGTCATCCACCACATCAACGTGACACTATACTGTTGAGCTATATCCCTTCTTTGGGATAATACATGCAACGAGTTCCTCTACCGTCAAACATGTTAACGCTAACAAGAAATATTAAAGAGGAATGAAGAGACGTTGCATGAGAGCTTGTCAAAAGTAGAATTAACGAAGTGAAGCATAGTTCGAATGAAAAAAAAAGGAGGAAATTTCTATCAATTACTTAGAAAAAATAAAATAAAGAAATTGATAAATGGTGTTGAACATCGATCGTTTCTCCCTCGGATGGAAACGACCAAGTGGCCCCAAGCCCATATCTCCATTATATGTAGAGCATGTATATGCAGATTATATAATTTACGATATTGGACCCATTTGACAAATTAAACTATAAAATAAAAGCATCATCATTCACACATACATATCCACACATGAATTCAAGTTGATGAGACCGCTTGTGGTACGAAGCAAACAGGAATCTCACTCCTTGGATCATTCATTTAGCATATCTCATTCGCTCGGAATCCAACTTTAACAAATAAATATACCACGATTCAATACTCGCGGAGACGAAGTCAATGCTCCGTTTTCCGGTGTTAACGATGACCGGAGCCCACCGAAAATTTTCCCGAAAACCTGACACACTACTTATTTAAAATATTGTTCCAACACACAATAACATAAAAAAAACAATATAAGTTCACAATGATAATCAATTATAGTCACCGGTGGTTGAACCCAAACCACCCGACGGATAAGCGGGTGATGAATGGATACATTCGATAAGATTAAAGAACAAGATGAAAGTAGTACCTACAACTATCACCCAATCCATTGTCAATCCTAGTTAGAATAACATACGATTATCTTATGAAGTGTCATTTCTCCATAATTATTTGTCTAATCCAATAGTTTTTTTTTTAAATTTTATAATATCTTTGCAAGTCAAACATTGTAAAAAATTAATTATATTTAATCTATATACTTATAATACTTATATATATGAAACTAACAAATCCTATTTTTAAGGATAATATTTCAAAATTTCACACCTACCATTCATACTTTTGATAGCAAGAGTTAATTTCTACCCTAATGATTAATTTTAAAGAAAAGCTATGTTATTTACAGAATTTTATAAAGCAATAATTCACATATTTCAGAATAATAATTGAAAATTTCGACACTAATATATCGATGTCAAGTGTGTACATCAATGTTTTGGCAAGTGTATATATCAATGTCGATCAATTCTAACTTTTATTTTAAAAAAAAATTAATACTCATTCAACTAAATTGCAAATAGATTCCTAAATTTTATATTATTAACTATAGAAGAAAGTTGGTATATATATATATACCAACTTTCTTATCGAATATAAAATAACTAGTAAAATAAACAAAAGTTTAATAATTTATACTATAATCGAGATGAACGTATAGTTACTACGTTCATGTCACGGAGACAGTCGAGTCGAGGAGATGTTTGTGGTCATACCTGGAAACTTATATTATAAAAATCATTGAATCCCCATATATATAAATGTTGAATGAATCTGAATAGTATAAAATAAAGGAAAAAAGAAAGCATTAAGCATATAGCATGCACCGAAGAGGTCCCTGGGAAACGTCATATTGAAATTGTTTAGAAGGTGGTATTAAATTGGCATATAACATCATTTGGTAAGGTTACCCTACAAAGCTTAGCCCTAAGAGAGCGATACAAGTTAATAATAAAGATTGAGATTGAAATTGACATTGACATTGACATTGACGAGGCCCCATAACCATAACCCTAACCCTAACCCAAACCCACCGCTTTCGTAATGGACCTTCCTTCCATTCTCTTCTCCAATCAAATTCATTTTCGATTTTATATTTTATATATATGTGCACATTCTTCATCCATCATATAATGTATAACGTCGATCGTGGCCCTTTTGTGCTTGCAAAAATTACTTAAAATCAATAACGTAAATGAAAATATGTAAATTGTATGAACTGCCCTTTTATTAATTAAAAAACTTATGTTAGTTTGGACAATTGATCATTGATCAATCAGAATTAGGACTTAGGTTGACTTGACTTGTCAAGGGATGTAACTCTAAAGAGAAGGACACGAAGGATGCATAGACGATTTAAACGGCTATTATGGTGTGGTTTGATTAGCGATTGATGTTAATTTTAATGATTAAGAGATATCCTTATTATCTACCAAATACTAGGGGTATAGGCCCGTGCTACGCACGGGTATTTCTAAAAGTAAATAAATAATTATATTTAATTGATAACTCCGGTAACAAATACTTTTCTTAATTGTTTTAGCAAAAACAAACAAAAAATTAGTTTTATTTTCTCAAAACGATTGGGCTTCCAATATATTTATTGTATAAAGTATTTGCGAATCATATGATACGTTAAGATTGAAGATTCTGAGTTGATATTTAAAACTTAAATTATAAATATCGCTTTCAAATACAGATTTTCTAATAAAGAGATATGATTGATGATATTACAAAAAGTGTAACAAAATTGATTACAAAATTCTAATCTTATATGTGTATAAATAAAAATATAAATATTGGTGTAAAATACATATTTGGTATGAAGGGGTGTGAATAGATTATATTCATTAAGATAAAATCTTTTGTAAGAATTTTTATTTTGCATATAAATTAAAATTTGTAATAATTTTTAAATTTTAAACAAATTTTTTTACAACTAATTTTAAACACATATTTGATAAGTAAAGAATGTGTTTGATTACCAACATTTATTGAGATAAAATTTATTTTTAAAAAAATTAGCTAAAGAATGTATTTAATAACATGTATTAATTGTGACAAAACTTATTGCAAAAAAATCACAATCTTACTTGTAGGTAGGATACTTATGCCCATATCATTGGTGAGACATACTCTACTCTAATAATATCTTGTCTATGTAACGCCACACGAAAATAAAAACGAAGACGGATATGGACAAGAAACCAAAAAAAAAATCATATAACATTATTAACTATAATTTTTTAATTTACACAAACAAATACATAAAAATGAAAAAGTTGATGCATGATTCATGATCAACTAGGATTCTAGTGCTTCATAGTGTTTATTACATTAGGCCTGATTGTAGCTATATCTTGATATGAGTATCAACATAAAAAAATAAAAAAAAAAAGTCTATATCTATTGTTTGATATACAAGTATATCTCTATTATGTTGATATCCTAATATATTTTTTTAATTAATACACTTTTTCCCCTCTTTCAATATACTAAAAAACCTAGACGTATCAGTTATAGATATGAAACATTCCCCTAGTTTGAAGGCTTGCTCGTTATCATATGAGGCTAAATAGGCATGTTTAAATTCGGACAGCCTGGCCAAAAAAACCGGACGAATATGAACATTGGAACAAGTCAGCCTGGGTAGAAAATAAATATATTATATTATAATTATAATAAATATAATATAAAATATATAGTATAATTATAATAAATTTAATATATTTTACATAAAATATCTTATATCTAATTTATGTTTAAAAATAATTAAATGAAAACATTTTTGTAAAAATAATTTTTTTTAAATTGAAAACGGGTACCCGCGAGCCCGTCATGTCCGTCCGCCCGGACGGGTACGGTACCCAACACAAGCCCGGTATTCGGGTCAAGGTTGGCCTAGATTTGACTAAACAAGATCAATATTTAAAGTCTGGTCTGAACCTGATACAAACCCGAATATGAACAGGTCTATGGGTAAAATATTGGATATTAGGTCTTAGTTGTTAATTTCATATTTTTCTGGATGTAATGTTTTACGCGTTCCACAGTGGCTCACTTATAAGTTGGGTTGTATCCAACGGTGTTAAAGATCAAGATTTGATCTTTTGACTTATCTTAATATTTATTTGTGTTTAATTGACGTTTTGACATCTTATATTTGTAAAAGAATAATAGACGTTTACGTAGTATTTTTTTTAATTTAAAATTTGATATATTTACCGTGTTTCTTAATATTTTATTGAGCCATGAAAGACATGAATTTTGAAGGCGGTAATGTAATTTGTAAATAAGCATTAGGTATGATGCGATATAGGTACCTGACCCGACCCGACTATTAGGCATTAAGATTTATTCATAAGTGCGTGATGTGATATCAGAGCTAGTCTTATCCTTAACCATCGATTTGGTACTTATAAGTACACATCCATTCTATTTAATATATATGCTACTTGGTCCCTAATCACCCCTAATAAATAACATGTGACTTTCATACGTGGACTCTTCTCCGCCAGCCACATGTACAATACCACGTGGATACCTCATGTAACGTTGCCACCTAGGCCATCCTGCAAAAGATAAGACCACCGATTATTTTTAAAACGCCGTTTTCCTTCTAACATGGATGGGCTAACACAAAATAAATAAGAAATTATTTTAAACTTTATTTTGGGCTTTGAAGCCGAAACCCCGTTTTGCAGCCCACTGGACATGCCCACGTGGCCGTCATGTCAGGATGGGCCCCACGGCCCACCTTTAGTTATGGACACATTCGATGGATCAATGCCTATCCGCTCCATTTCTGATTTTTCTGCACCAAAATTTTCTCGTTTCTCCAAAGCCGATTTTTTCATAAAAAACTGTATTTTTTTTAATGAGAAATTCCGATTATAAAGGAATCAAATGATCCAAAATGAGGAGATGACGTGTATACAGTTACATAATTTTCAAATAGACGATCAAAAGTGAAGCGTTTTATATATACCCCACTCTCCTTACCTTCACCTTCCCACTCCTCATTCTCCATTTCGACGATCACCAGGCACTCCCAAACACAGACCTCCTTCCAAACACACAACTTCCATCGAATAAAATCTAAACCACAAACAAACACATTCAAAAGACTTACCATTTTCGAAAGCCACACGCTTTTGATTACATACTAAACATCACCTAACAAGACCAAGAAAGAAAGAAGACCAAATCATTAAGGATGATGATCAACGGAACTTCGTCCAACACCTCTCCTGAGATTCCGCGTTGTCTTGCTACCAACACTCAAGATCAACGAGAGATGACTCAATTCTCACAACACTCGCAACAACCAAAGTATTTCAGTTTGTCATCTTTCATAGAAAAACCTCCCAAAGGCTACAAAGGAGAATTATTACTCGGATTAGGAAGTGTTATTTTTGGTGAATTTCCCATCACCCGACCCATTAAAACAGACCCGGGTTTGCCTGATTGTGGAACCAGTACTTGCCCACCACCAGCCATGAAGCCTGGGGAAGAAAACTTCAGAAAGAGGAAAGTTGCTGATAATAATACATTTCAGCCTTCAAAGGTTTCTGCTTTCTTTTAACAGCTGATTTTGGTATTTTTCTGACTCTGATCTTAAAATTTAATGATGATTTTGTTTTTGTGTAATAGGGACAATTAGTTGATGAAAACAAGGCAAAGAAGGCTAAAAGATGTTATGAAGAAGAGAAATTCGCATCCAACAAGTTAGATGCCAACAAGTTAGATATACAAAACAACAACACTGACAACAGCTACAACAACATAGATGGAATCATAGAAAGAAAAATGAAAGAGATTTCAGGTGTGTCATCAATGGACAACCAAAAGGGATCTGAAGTTGAAAAGCTAGATTACATTCATGTTCGAGCACGTCGCGGCCAAGCCACCGATAGTCATAGCCTAGCTGAGAGAGTAAGTTAACTTTGTTTTCCTTTTGAAAATTTAGTGTTTATTTGGATTTATTGTTAATTTTTTTCTCTTGAATTTAATTTCTTCAGGTTAGAAGAGAAAAAATAAGTGAAAGAATGAAGTACTTGCAAGAACTTGTACCGGGTTGCAATAAGATCACTGGTAAAGCAGGGATGCTTGATGAAATTATCAACTATCTACAATCATTACAACGACAAGTCGAGGTAAATCTTAACTAAATTTAGTTATCTAACAATTAGAGCATCATATTTTCCTTTTATAGCTTATTAATCTCCTTTTCAACCAAACAGTTCTTGTCAATGAAGTTGGCCGCAGTAAATCCAAGTCTTGATTTCAATATAGAAGACTTGTTTGTTAAAGAGGTAAGTTGTAAAAATCATGAAAGTAAAAGTCATATACTTTTACTCTCTTACAAGTGAATATTCTCATATACAGGCTTACCCAACTTGTTCATCCAATATTCCTGCAATGGGAGTATCAACCGAGATGACGAACTTAGAATACATTAATTACAACTCGGGTGATTTGGGGTTGAGTGAAGCTGAAATGAGCATCCAACAAAGCACAACTGATCCAATTATGGTCCCTGAGGCGTTTCTTGATTCATCCTGCTTAACTGTAGTAATTTGATAGCAACAATTTCTTATTTTAAGTTTTTTTTTTATTATTTTCAGTTTTTTTTTACTATTATTAGTGGTTGATTTCTAACATATTTTCTCACTTTGGGAAATGTAGAGTTGTTTGCCATGGGAACAGTCTGATCTTCAAAACATCTATAACATGGAGTTTCAACAAGCAGGACAACCATTTCCATCACAAACATATAATGATCTTGCAGGTCCTTTTTGAAGGTAGTTGTCTGAAAAATCAAGAGTCAAGATCGTCCGATTGTTTTAGCAACCCTTGGTTTGATTAGCATGTATACGTATACAGTAGTATATATGTATGAATGTAAGAACTTGCAGTACAATTTTGATGCAGAATTTTCTCTTTTTATTTCATCCCTTGAATTTATTCGCATCTAAATCATCACAAAGTTTGGACATGAAAAGACTAGTTCAATTCAGACAATGGCATGATACAGAAAGCAAGACTGACAAAGACATTAACAGGGACCAGAGCCATTGCGGTTGAGAAGGAAATCTGACCCTTGAAAGCAAAAGGCCGAGCGTTGCTGTTAGATGAAAGATTCTCTTACTAATCACAAAATAAATGACCCATATAGATGACTGAATGCAAATCACATAGACTTGGTTAAAAGAACCATTCAATGAGTGAAATCATGACTAATAACAAGTTGAGAAATTTTGGATGGTTTGAGTTCAAAGGCGTTCGAGTGCGCGGAAAGGTCAGTAAACAAGTAGGACCTTAATTGATGGGTTCTGCATACAGTGAACATACATAAGACTTTCTAACAGTTCAGCTAAGAACTTCTGTTTATCATGCATACACTAAACCCCTAAGCAAAGAGTTGAAATAATCTGAAGTGATTATACCTTAAAATAGCTGAGTTCAAAACCCAGAAAGGCCTGCAAATTATTTGACACAATACGAGTCTGCTGTGAAAAGAGTCTGAACTATGTATAAGTACTGTCAGCTCTACTGAATTTGAACTCAAAAAGGAGAAACAAGAACTACTGTAACTAAAAAGGAAGAAAAAAGTGCAAGATGATTGCACTTGTAGATGAAAAAAGTTACACATAATGTCCACACACTAACAAATAAAACCTAGACTTTTCAGCTTTACTACAAGATTGAACTCAACAATTATTGATTCCACCAATATATGGCTATGTTATCATACTTCAACTTTTACAGCCTTAGTGAAAAAAAATGTAGATTGCTATGTTTATGAAACTGATCTCACATCGATTATATAGCCATAAACAAGCTATTATATAAGTTCGGTGACTACTGCTCTTATTACCAACTGGTTTTAGGATGAAACTCAACTGTCAGGTGGATTCGAATATGTAAATTTATCTGCCAGCATATATGATACAAATTTGGAGACCTTGATGCCCCACAAATTGACAGCATAATGAACAGCTTAAAAACGATGAGAAAGAAAGGAACTAAATAAGGGAGAGATTCATATATTGTTGATGTACACATAGCAGTGCAAAAATACAAGTTTGTTCTGGGTAAGATCAGTTCCTGCCTCTTTTCTTTCTAAAGTCCTTTACAGCTTTGAGTGACTTATAATAAATAAAATATGAGAACATCAAAGGTTACAAATAAAAGTATGAACAATGAACTTAAAAAGGAGAAATAATTGTATTTACTAATCAAAGAGCCTCTACAAATTAAGCATTGTTAGGAGCTTCACAATTCACATTGTGGCCGACGTGCCTCCGAGTCCTTTAAACGCGTCTCCCAGCTGCAAGTATCCAACAAGAACAAAACATTAATGAAATACATTTTAGTCAAAATTCATTCATAAATTTGCTAACCAACAATATTTTATATATAAGAACAATACATTGATATATAAGTCCACCAACTTTTTATATTTATACATATATATATAATTGCAATTTGATGGAATTAATCAATAAGTAAATTTGTCTTCATCGTTGAACTCCACTAATATTAAAAACACTTTGTATGCAATGTTTCTAACATGTATAGAGCAACTTAGTGTTGAGCATGACTGTACGGTATATGATCTCAACAATCACGACGGTACGACAATGAAAGAATTGTGTATGTATAAATATGGAGTGCAAGGACAGAAGTGCAACAACATCTAATTCATTAATATTGGTGGAGATGGAAGGCCTTCAAAGAGCATTGCTCATAGGATTCTTGGTTGCTGCAATCGGAATTTTCGAGGTCGAAGCTAGTCTCTCTAAAGCAACCTACTTCTACTGGGCTCGCAATCGAGGATTGATCACCGGGGAAGACTCTCTTCAGCTTCACTTGACTAAACATGGAGGATCTGGGATCACCTCCAAGGCTAGCTTCTTGTATGGAAAGATTGAAATGAAGATTAAGTTGGTGGCTGGGAATTCTGCTGGAACTGTCACTACATTTTATGTGAGTCAACAAAAACATTCATATCATATGTAATTATTACATTTACTTAACTATATACGTACATTGTTGTTTTGCAGCTATCATCTTCTGGGGACAAACACGATGAAATTGATTTTGAGTTCTTGGGGAACCAAACGGGCAAGCCTTACACCATCCACACAAACATCTTTACACAAGGATTCGGGCAAAGAGAGCAGCAATTCAAGATTTGGTTTGATCCCACATCGGATTACCACAGCTACACCATCTTTTGGAACCCCTACGCTGTCGTGTAAGTGTTCGTTTAGAAAATGTGTTTATATTCGCTTCGTTTAGAAAATGAATAATTTTTTTTTTGTTTATAGGTGGCTCATCGATGGCACTCCGATCCGAGTGTTTAGGAACTATCACGACAAACAGATCAACTTCCCCGACTCGCAAGCCATGAAGATGTTTGCGAGTCTGTGGAATGCGGATCAATGGGCGACGCAAGGAGGGAAGGTGAAGACTGACTGGAGGCATGCCCCATTCAAGGCCTACTTCAAGGGTCTCAGGACAGACGCTTGCTACTGGCAAGGCTTCCAAAGCATTTGGAAATGTGCGAACCCTAAGAACCCTCAGAACTGGTGGGCTAACCAGGCTTTCTTCAAACTCTCACCCTCTCAACTCGGGAAGATGAACTGGGTTCGTAACAACTTCATGATTTATGATTACTGCAAGGATTTCAAGAGGTTCAAGGGGAAAATGCCCAAGGAGTGTTCGCTTGGACAGTACTGATCGATGCTACATCAATGCCATTGTTGTTGATCCTATAAATAATACGTATTCTTTATACTATACATTGAAATTTATACATTTATTTGTAAGCTGATTCATTTCGCTTGTTATCCTTAATAGGAGCTACAAAATTCTATATTTATACATTCATT
Source organism: Fagopyrum esculentum (assembly GCA_033239045.1). Taxonomy (NCBI): domain Eukaryota; kingdom Viridiplantae; phylum Streptophyta; class Magnoliopsida; order Caryophyllales; family Polygonaceae; genus Fagopyrum; species Fagopyrum esculentum. The sequence goes on from BSUD01000008.1 coordinate 117,619,749, forward strand.
ATCAAACATACGTCAATGAAATTCCGTTGAGTACAACAAATCAAAACAGTTTACCATTTAAATTCTGTACGTGAATTTCGAATGGAAATTGTTTATCTAAAACGGCAGTTAATTGTGGGTGAATGAATATATTTGGAATATAGCGGTAAAGCAGCAATTTTTTCAGCACATTCCCTTGGAAAGTATGAAAACCAACCCATAATCACTTAACCCGATCCATATATCCGTATTGTAACGCCCAGGCCCAATCGGGTGATGAAGTTCATGCACTTCACGTGCTTCAAGGGGAAAGCCCGTCAGGATGAGGCCCGGCCGACGGTGTTCTATGCTGTTATGGAAAGAATCTCTTGTATAGGATGTTTTTTTATCTGATGAGAAGAAAACGAGATTGAGGCACCGATCCACTTGTAAGCAAAACTTCTTAAAAACAAAATATGATAGACGTCCAACCTCAAGCTTAATGAATATGCAAATCTTCTCAGCCAAAAAACGTACCAAAGTTCACAAAATTGTAAAGGGACAAAGCTATAGATGCAAAACTTACTAAGTGAAATCTCCGGGGTCTCACAAAGATGAGAAAAATTGAAGTTTTCATAAACTATTATAATCTCTCACGACATCGGTCTCTTAAACACTCAACATCTACTTTTTTTAATATATAATCTTCATACTAAGTTGATTAACCACATAGGTGTCAATCTGGTCACTGTAAGTGCTCAGATCGAGTAACTATTTCACAATTTTCAGTAATTTTGTCTCACAATTTGTTTTGACAGGGTGATTTGTACGATCACGAGGGCTTGGTGAAGGCGATCAAGCAAGTGATGTGGTGGTATCGACGGTCGGATACATCGCCCTTGCCGATCAAGTCAAGATAATCGCGGCCATCAAAGAAGCTGGCAATGTCAAGCTGGCAATGTCAAGTAGTAATTTGAATTTTCTGATTGGTTGATATATATGTTTGTTCAGAAACGACGTGGACCGTGTCCATGCGGTTGAGCCTGCAAAATCGACATTTGAAGTGAAAGTCAGCATTCGACGAGCTATTGAGGCAGAAGGCATCCCCTTCACTTACGTCTCCTCCAACTTCTTCTCCGGCTATTTCCTCCCAGGCAGGTGCCACGTCTCCACCACGCGACAAAGTTGTAATCCACGGCGACGGCAACCCCAAAGGTATAAGTTAACCTCATTCATCCATTTTTTTCTATGTTAACCGAATGAAACTTTTAGTGTAGCGTTATTTACACGATAATAAATTTACTAGATACCAATATGACATCAGTTTTTTTAAAAAAAATTTGTACATCCGCCCAACTGTAAACTAATGGTTGCATCTTTGAATTCAGTTGTGTTTAACAAGGAAGATGACATTGGAACATACACAATCCGAGCTGTGGATGATCCAAGGACCCTAAACAAAATCTTGTACATCCCACACCTACTCATTCAACGATCTTGTCTCATTGTGGGAAAAGAAGATCGGAAAGACCCTCGAGAGAGAATATATCCCGGAAGAACAAGTCCTCAAGATCATCCAAGGTGAATCAATCGAATAAAAAACACTACCACTTTCAATGAATTTTTTGTTCTTATGTATCTTGTGTATAACGCAGAATCAGCACTGCCCAAGAATCTGCTCGTATCAATCGGACACTCATCTTTCGTCAAGGGAGACCAAACCAACTTCGAGATCGAGCCGTCGTTCGGGGTCGAGGCCTTGGAACTTTACCCTGATGTCAAGTACACCACCGTGGATGAGTACCTTGATCAATTTGTTGAAGAATCTGGGTTATAAAACAAGAGTCTCCTCCTTGTTAGGGATTATAATGGTGCGTCGGAAGTTGAAAATTTTGGAAGTTATTTCGAGCGTTGCTTCTATACTGGTTGATGGTGAGATGAGTATAGTCGATATGAAATAATTTATGTGGGGGCTGATAATAAATGAAAGAATGATAATACTAAGTGTTGGACTAATTTTTTATTTCTAAGATTTATGGGCTATGAATGCATAAATTAAGCCCATAATTTGGTTAGTGGATTAAGCCCAAATGCTTGGTCTGACTCAGGAGAATGATTTGCAAAATGGATTGAAAGGTCCAGAATGAGCCAGAGAAAGCAATCTAATCATTAGTAGATAACTCTAGATTTGTTTAGGATTAATCTCGAATTATCTTAATGATATTTATAATAAATTTGTGCTTGGGAGAATGTGAATGACGGTGATCATTGTAACCGACATTTCATGCCTATATATTTGTAACAGAGAATGCACAATAAAATGTAATGAAGTAAGAGAGAGTTTGATCCATCAAAGTAAGTTAGTGAGTGCGTAACAAATACCCGCTTATATACTTGGAGGAGTGTTGGGAACGCGGAGTTTTACCCAATACTAAGTTATTACAAACTTGCTAGTTTAATCCAAAAAATAGTCTGGTCAACTTTTTGCTCCGCCATGATAAATTTTATGAAGATTAAAAAACTAAATGAATAAATACACAGTGTTGGGTGTGAAAATGTATCACATCAACACATGATAATACATGAACTTAATACATAAGTCTTAAAACTACTTCTTTTATTGTCAATTGATTTTAAGAAAGGACTTGAAAATTTTTGTTGATTTACTATAAAGTGGAGAAAAAATTACTCAAAAAAAAAAAACCAACAACATTGATAAATAAATAGAGAGAAATTTGTACATGGATACCCGCATTTTTAAACTGTGACTTTCTAATACAACCAACCTCCTTCCCATTCTCCTTTCTCAAATTTATTTTTGTAATAACCGGAAGTTTTACTTCCCGGTTATTTTCGAGAAAAACCTGAAGTCGACCGGTTTAAGTCTTTTTCGGTCGCCTTATCTTTCTTTGTGTTTTTGAGTATCACGCTTCTTCAATCTCTTTATTTTATATGAGGATTTCTACTTACATAAAATACATGATTCCTCTAGTTATCTTAAAACCGTAGGAGGTTTTGTTTCAATTAGTTGAGCCATCCGGGCCCATCAGGACACGCCATCTGGGCTGTCATGGGCAAGCCAGATGGGCCCATCACTGGGCTGATGAAAGCCCACTGCTCCCCACGCTTCTTCAGCAACCCTAACGGCCGCAACCCTCCGTGCTTCCTACGTGAAACTTAGGCTGATGCTTCTCCTCCATTGCATCTTGCCCTAACCGACGTCGGCTCCTGCGTTTCCCTTCCTCACGCATACTAGCAATTTCGTGGAGGTTTGCAACGACGATCAACAACAACACCTCTCGGCCTCGTCTTCCTTACAACGCTCCCAGCCTTACATTTCTCCCCTGTAGTCGACACCAGCAATCAGCACAGACGCGCCCCCTCCAACCTCCAATCACGCAGCAACAACGACACGGCAGAGCGCAGCCGCAGGTGTGTCCCATCCCTAGCCACGACCGCGACCAGCCTGTAGTGACGCGGGTGCGTCTTCATGGATCCGATGGCGTGCCTCTGAAGCCGTTGTCGTGCCTCCTCCTGCTGTAGTTGCGGACTCCAACAACAGAAGCCGGTGTTGCTTCCTTGCCCCTTCGAGTCACGAGATCGAGTAAGACCCATACCCGTTCCCCTTGGTCCTTCCCTTTGCTTTCATCTTACCTTATTGATGTGTGTATGACCTTTGAATAGATCCGAGCAAACGAGGAACAACAGTGAAAAAAATTATGTTTTTCCGGGTTTCAAGAAGTGATGACAGCTGCCTTCAAGTCAAAATTTGGGTAAGCTAGATTCCTCCTATATTGCTAAATTTTGGATATGTTATAGTTGATAGTGCATAGTAGATCTTACTGAAATTTGAGAGTATTCCGAGTTATGGTTTAGGAGATATGGTTCTCCAAAGTTGGTTCCTCATGCAGTTTTTAGGATGTGCCGAAATATTCTAAGTGTTGAGAAAAAACTACTTGTGATGTAGTTTTGAGAGATAGATTTGGATGGGTTTTTTTTTATCTCTGTTGGACTTGATTTTTGGATATGTTGTTTATGGATATGCACAATAGCATGTGTTGAAGTTTGAGAGCAATCTATTGGTTTAATCCGAATTTGTGATGTTCTGAAGTTGGGTATAAGTGTAGTTTAGTTTTAGAAGAGTTGTGCTAGGTTTTAAGTGTGTGTTCTGGGAGATGGTTTGGGAGTGTATATATTTATGGATTATATCATAGGGGGTCATGGTTGGGCATGTGAGTAAGTGTCTCGGTATGTTTTGGGATTTAGTAGTAGTATGTTAGTCAAACCTTAGTAGTAGATAGTTAGTTTGAAAGACAATCATCTTTCAAACTCTAAAGATCCTCCCTCTATAGAGTTAGATATTTGGGTTGGATTTCTGGTAGAAGTTCTTTAGACCTCATGGAAACTTTAGAGTTTTCGGATCCTAGGGGTAAAATCGTCTTTTCTTAGAAAAGAGTTGGTTTAGTGCGGGTTCTCTGTTTTCTATTTGTTGACTTAGAATCTGCGACTTCTAGAGGTCAGATAGTATATTGATATGAGCTTTATGTTATGATCAAGCGGTTGAGATATACTCAGCGTGATCGAGTGCTTTGGTTGACGGGACTTGACCTGGTTCAGGTAAGTCCACAGACTTACTAGCTGGCTTCTTCGTATTAGTATGTTGTGTATTGGTGGTGTGTGTTAGTTATGTTAAAACAACGAAAACAGAATTAGACGACCTATATATATATATATATATATATATATATATATATATATATATATATATATAAAATTGGCCCAAGTGTATGATAAACGGGCGGCGCCATCAGTGCCTAGCTCTTGCAAGAGCTAGGAGGTTCTCTACGACTAGCCTAGATAGGTAGACGGGATGCATCAATACTATTCCTTGCTGGTAAACGGGGACATAGGTGAGTTTCGGGGAGATTCTCGTGTCAAAAACCCAAAGTTAAAATTAGTAAGGAGTAATGTAAATAAAGATAATAAACGGACTTGAGTGTTTGCATGTTGTATGTGTTGTTGTCTTCTTTATGTGTTTATGTGCCTTTATCTTTATTCTAATGCTTAGAATGTTAGCTAAAGGTTTATCCGTGTTATTAGTTCTTTGCAATTTTAGGCAGTTGCAGAGAGGTCCGGAACGGATGGTCAGCCGGGTACACGTACTCATTTAGATGGGGACGGGGGCGTCTTCAATTTCTTCACATGCGTTGTATATTTATCGTTGTCTTGTAAGACCGATACATAACATTCATGTAAATATTATTTAATGTTTTCAAATGATTTAAATATGTTTGTGTCTTGTTGTAAGATCCTAGTAAAGTTGTTGTCAAATTAAGGTCGGTACCCATTGTGAGGTCCAACCAGTAGCTTCTCGAGTTCGGAGAATTTGGGGTCTTACAATTTTTGCCATCAACACTATGATACACTCAAATGCTTGTGTATGAAATCCCTAAACCCAACAATAAAATTGTGAATATCATCTCTCAATGACATATTTTCTAACAATTGTAAAGTCAGAATGTAGATGCCACAATCGCAATGCACGGAGGACACATATTTTTCCGGTGAAACTCGATCTTACCTAAGCAAGAGCAAGAAGCGGATCATTCATTTCCAAAACAAGACAAACAACGTACAGGAATCAAAAAATAAAAACTCTAGACTAAGCAATAAAATTGTAGAAAAGCATGAAATCAATATACATCTTTTGTTGAGAATCAAACGGGAGAAGACTCATCGTAACAAGCACAGCAAAAAACCCTAAAAACCGCAAAAACTACGCGACTCCAACGCGCCGCTAACCCTAGCCCTAAACGCCATCTTTGCTTCCCAAAAATGAGAAAAATCCTTCGATTCTTTGAATCATCAGGCTTCTCCGAAGAAGTAACTCTGAAATCTAAATGATTTCTTCTCTCTTCTGTAATCTGGCTTCTTCTTGATGAGATCCTTCCACAAAATCCGCCCAAATCTGACCTCCAGTGGTCTGTTGATTCGAGATTTGTATCTTGTTACTTGCGGCGGTGGTTCTGGTTCCCTCTTCGGACCACTCCGATAAGAAGAAGAAAAAATTCGTTGGGTCTCGGGAGGTTGTTTTACCGTAGGCGACAAGGAAGAAGAAAACCCCTCGCCGTGACGGGTCAGAGATCCACCTCTCTTTGCTTACTGCCACGGTTCTTGTGTTGTGCTCCGCCCAAGATATTTGCAAACGGCGTGTTACTCCAATTTCTGATGCCTATGTCTGTCATCCGAACCTCAGGATCAAGTTTTATGGGTTTTCATTTGTTGTGCTTTTGGATTCCTAAGTCGGATTTCCCTTCCTACCCATCCCCGCTTTACCTGAACAACCCTAAACCCCTCTTTTGTCTTCGCTTTGAACCCGTCCATGTGAAGATCGTCAATTGCACAATGCTTAACGGTGGGAGCATGTGTGACTGCACTGTGAACACTATTTCTGGACGGAATCTCTTTCTTCCAACTTCGGATCTGGAATCTCAAACACTAACTTCAACAAAGGAACTTAGCCATCTCTCTTGTGGAAGATGGCTACGAACAGGTTCACAAAACCTTGATGTCGGTACCCCGAAAATAGCTAAAAACTGGATCACTGAAACCACCTTAAGGTGTATTCTTTTTCCTTTCCATTTTAACAATGTTGGGGATTTATTTGTTCTCTTTGCATGGAATGAATGTTGTTTGTGTTCGTTTGAATACAACCATTCTAAACGTTCCAATTTGGTTGGAAGCATGATTCCTGATCATGTTTCTTTGAACTTCCTCTGGATTAAACCGATCCTAATCTCACCTCTCCTTAATCAGGATGTTAATCAAACTCCTACTAATAAAATCCATCTCCTAACTAACAATACTTGTAGTCTAATAAACTATACTTGCGTAAAAGTTTGCAAAAATAAGGCTGATGCTTTGATGGTATATAGTTGTATTCACGAATCTTTGTGTGAAGAGGACCATCTAAATCCTTTGTATAACTCAACTTCTTCTCTAAAAATTTATAAATCGGCTTATTTGTTTGAGGTACCCTATTACGAAATTCTGTTTTTCAAATGTTATTGGCAAAATCCAGACAATGTTGTTGTGGTTATGAGTACTGAATATAACAAATTATACAGGAGTCGTGGGCTATATCCGGCCAGGATACCAAGCTTTGAAAGCAAAGTGAATTGTCACACAATAAAAAGCTTTCCGACAAACAAACTATGGATTATTAGGTAATATCAATGACGACCTACCATCAAACCCCCATACTAAGTGTATATGAAGATAGCCTTCTGGAATTGTCGTGGCATAAGGAAGAAAATTTTTGGACAGACATCAAAATAACAACTCAAAATGAGCACATTGATATGCTTATGCTAGCAGAATTAAAAACAAATATTGAACCTCCCGAGACGTGCTGGCAGAGTGCGGGATTTGATAGTATATATTTCATCCCATCGGACGGCTTAGCAGGAGGGTTATGCCTTCTTTGGAAAAACAACCTACTCATAAATAAAAAAGTAGAACTTCACCATAAGGATAAAAGATTCGTTATAATGGAACATACCAACTTCGGATCCAATTTCAACATGGCAGTTTTCCTAATATACGCACTCCAAATGAGAGGCTCAAAGAAGAATTTTGGACCAAAGTAATAGAAGCCATAAACGCGCAAACTAAACCAGTACTCCTAATGGGAGATTTCAATGACATCCTCAATCCGTCCAATAAATTGGGAGGTGCGACACTAAGAACAAAAAGATTCCAAAGATTACAAAACGTAATTTAAGAATGTAACCTTGTGGATCTCGTATCTAAAGGGAACGAATTCACATGGCGAAAGAAAAGAGATGGCGAAAATAATACGTTTGAAAAACTAGATGGAGCAATGGCTCATTGTGAGGTGCTAAATGCTTACAACCTAATCCATGTTTGGAATCATGCGTTCACATCATCAGACCATTGTCTAACCACAATAGAGGTTAATAATAAAATGCAAAGATATAAAACAAACCTTTCCGATTTGAACTCATGTGGACCGAAAGAGACGATTGTGAAAGAATCATCAAACAGTGTTGGAGAACACAATTCCCGGGGACTCACATGTTTAACTTGCTCAGGAAACTATATTTGCATAAACCAAACTGAAAGTTTGGAGCAAACTAAAATTCGGGAATATAAATAAACAAGTTCGAGAAACGGACGAAATCATTGAGAAGCTACAAAAGCTAAATTTCAGAAATTTCTCTATTCAACAAAATGAGAGATTAAATAGACTAAATAAGAAGAGAGAATGTCTAATCGAATTCCAACAAAAGTATTGGATGTAAAGAGAAAAATATAAAGCCTTAGAATGTGGTGATAGAAATACAAAGTATCACCATAGGAAAGAAACAGGAAGACGAAATAGAAAGTTTATAACTTCCATTCACAATGTAAACGGCACAAGATTATTTATTGAGGATGAAATTAAATCCGAGTTCCTTAAGGACTATAAGGATCGATTCAGGTCCAATCAAATTAATGAGTCAACCATTGTGCAACACCTTGATGTAATTACCAAAGAAATTACGGATAGTGAAAACATGGAGCTTACTAAACCATTCTCGAACGAGGATATCCGAAAAGCTTCTTTCGATATTGGAAGCGACAAGTCCCCGGGTCCAGATGGAATGTCTGCCGGCTTCTTCCAAAAATATTGGGCGATAGTAGGACCGGATGTAATCCGTGCGACGAAAAGTTTCTTCAGATCGGGTAAAATCCTAAAACAAGTCAATCATACCTTTATTACTCTAATACCCAAAGTGGATAATCCGGCCCTAACTACCCACTATACACCTATAAGTCTATGTTCAACTATATATAAAATTATCGCCAAAATTCTAGCAAATAGACTTAAGGTATTGTTGCCTATATTTATCCACCCGCTCCAAAGTGCCTTTACACAGGGTAGATCAATCCACGACAATATTCTCATCGCCCATGAAATTTTTCACGGGTTCAGAACAAAAAAAGGGAAGGAGGGTTTCATGGCCGTGAAACTAGATATGGAGAAAGCATATGACAGGGTGTAATGACCATTTATCTTAGTTGTCCTCGGAAAATTTGGGTTCGAACTAAAATTCGTTAACTGGATTAGAGAATTCATTTCTACGGTCTCGTATTCCATCCTAGCCAATGACAAACCGTTAAAAGTAATATACCCCGAGAGGGGCTTACGCCAAGGTGATCCACTCTCACCTATGTTATTCAATTTAGGAGCGGAAGTTCTAGCAAGGAGCATTCAAAAAGAATGCTATCAAAATAACAATACAATTGGTTTCCCAATCACAAGAGGTGGAACTACTGTCCCTTTTTTAGCCTTTGCGGATATATTATCATATTCTCTAAAACATCCTTAGATGCAAGCACAAAAATTCTGGATCTCCTGAATAGATATTGCCATATATTGGGGCAAAAAGTCAATTTTCATAAATTCTCATTCCAAACTACTAGAAATGTAGGGTGTGAAATGGAAAGACAAATCCAATTAAAAATCGAAATAACTGTTACAAAAGAGTTGGATAAGTATCTTGGTTGCCCAATTATTAATGGTAGAGTAAATAAGACCGTCTTTGAAGATGTAATATCAAAATCTAGGAAGCAACTAAATAAATAGAAAGCCTCCACACTATCACAAGAAGGAAGAACGATTCTAATCAAGGCTAATCTGAATGCTAAGCCAAATTATATCATGCAAAGCTTCATGCTCCCATCCAACATACATAAAGAACTAGATCTAATCAACCGCACTTTCTTTTGGAATAAAGGACCCAAATATCACCCTCTCATCAGGTGGGACAAAATCTGCAAACCGAAAAAGTGCGGAGGAGTGGGTATTAGAAAAGCAGAAGATATGAGTAAGGTCCTCCAAATGAAACTACTCTGGAAAATTATGGAAGAACCAAACAACATATGGGTTAAAATAATAAATGAAAAATACCTCAAAGACTCATTCTTATGGAACTATAAAACCCAAAAAAAACCTCCTGGCAATGGAGCAGACTAATGAATCTCCGACCTGAATTTGAAAATGGATTCAGATGGAACGTTGGGGATGACAATCCCGTTAAATTCTAGAAAAATAAGTGGGTGACAGATTAATCGCTCATCAAACTTCTTGAGAACATAAGTAATATTGATGAAAATGAATTAGTAAGTAACTACATCATAGAGAATAAATGGAATACCGGAAAACTGGAAACGAAATTAGGCAATCTCCTTCCACAAGAGATTATGACCGTAATTAATTCATACCAACTCCCGAAATCATTTATTCGAGACCGTCTCTATTGGGCAGCCTCTAATAAGGGATCGTACACTACAAAATCAGCCATGGACCTCATCCACAAAAATAAAGGGATTACAGCTGATTCAATTGAGTGGATCTGGGAAATGGATATCATGCCTAAAGTTAAAAACTTTATTTGGAAACTGTCTATAGACGGGCTCCCAACCAAGGAAAACTTGGAGAAACAAAGGGTTCCAGTGCCCATGCAATGTACTCTCTGTAATCACCCATATGAATCAGCAAAACATTTGTTCTTCAATTGCCCTTTCACGTTGGAGAACCTTCACAATACCAACATTAAGATCGAGCTCCAACAGGTAAACAACTCTAACCAGAAATTGGCAAGCATGATCACCTGTACAAAAAATAAGCTAGACGATAATCATTTGGTCCAACTAGCAGTTACATGGTGGAATGTTTGGACTGAAAGAAACCAAAATATCTTTAGCAATAAGAAAACTCAAAACATTGGGGTACGAGTACAAGACCAAGTAAGGAGTTGGCAGGATGCTAACAAAAAAAGAACCAAACAAAACAAAAAGCGGCCAAAACCAATAGGAAAACTAGAAATATCCAATGGCTAAGACCTGATAATGGATTTGTCAAGTTAAACTTTGATGGATCTAAACGCGATTCCGGGGAGTCAGCCTTCGGTTTCATTCTAAGAAACCAACATGCATCAACCATCTCCCTAGGCTACGGACAATGTGGGAACGCATCGATCCTTCATGCTGTCCTTCATGCCGAAGCATGCGCGCTAAGGGAAAGTTTGATCAAAGCATGTGATCTGGAGATCAGTAAACTTGAGATTGAAGGAGATAATCTAACAATCATCAATTCCATTAAACAAATATGGAAACCCCCAGGGGAACTTGATCTCATTATTTCACATATTACCAATATTTTGGTTAGTTTCCAGCAGGTCAGGATACAACACGTCTTTAGGGAAGTCAATTGTGTTGCCGACAAGCTCGCAGATTTGGGACACGACTATCCACTAGGTTGCGCATCGATCCCCTCCCAGGTGGTGGATTTCATCCGGAAGGATGCTCTAGGTTGGAGAGTCTCGAGAAGATGATCCAATCTAATCGCTTACCGTACAATATCAAAAGAAAAAAAAAAGGGAGAAGAAAACGGAAGGAAAGAGAAGAAAAGAGGGGAAAAACACTTACCTAATCCTTCTTGAGGATGACGAAAATCACTTCATTTCTTCCCCATCAGTCCTTCATATATTCTCACATTCATCATCATCATCCTTCGTTGAAACAAAACAACAAAATAGCTGACAAAATTGTTTCATCCTCACACCGAACCGGCCCTATACATGATTTGTATATGATTATTGTCTTGAGATTGATTTTACATTGTTGTGGTTATTTGGATTCTGAAATGTCTTTATTATCAACATATTATTGTTGTTATTCCATGCTTTCTAGGATTCTTGATCATTTGATAATACCTCGTTATCTTTTCTTACTGCTACCGGTCGAGTCGATTGATACCCTAGGTCGACTCGACTTTGTGTGTTTTATTACATGCTTATGTTATGTATTAATTCTACTCGATCCACTTACATCATGTCTCGTTCGAGTAATCCCCCATCTCAATCGACTAGATCCCTCATCTTTTATGTTTTTGTTGTGTGTTTTATTTTACAAGCTTTACTTCTAATCATTCAAATCATTACACAATTTCTCCGTATTCGATCACCACTCTATACTATAAATGGGTCTTCTATTTATTTGCGAGATACGAGGCTCACGTTTCAACCCTCATTAAGTTGGCGCCGTTGTCGGGGTTTTGTTGTTATAGTTGTTTGATTAAACGTGAAACCCTTGCTCTCTTTTTTTACTTGTTTTTCCCTAGTTGTCTTGATTTTATAAGTTGAATGCCCAGACGACGAAGTTCAAAGAAGTCACTTGCCCCACCATACACTGACCAACAATAACTTTTCATAACGTACGGTCTACACATTCGACCGACTCGATTGTACGGTCCAATCGACGGATCGCCCCTTTGTCGACCCAACCCAATCCTACAATGATAGTTGGAAAATATGAAGGTGTTATGATCCTAATGCTACCCTTGTTGAGAAGTGGAACATGGTATCAAAGAGTGGATAACTCCACTAGTTGCCGCCCAACCACATGAAAAGTTCCTCCATACACACCTTATAATCAATCCGGACAACAAAGTTTCTAGATGATGCCGCAAGAGTAGGGACAAGGTCAGTGTACACTGTAAGATTGGGTTTGAGTATTAACATCATATTCTCTATTGAGCTCTACGGAATTTGAGTTAGTTGTATCCTTATTTACATATAAAATAAGGTTTAGAGCACTCTCATTCAATATAATCATATTTATTAAGTAAAATTTTATTGTAGATTTTAAAATTATGATAAAATTAATAATTTAAAACTGTAGTTTTTATTTATATCTTAAATATCCCATTAAATATTTTAATTTTTTTTTTCAATAACGTTATTGAAAAAATAAAGTATAATTGATAATTTTAATTTGTAAATTCTTGTTGCAAGCAACTAAGAATTTCTGTTTCACATATGTTTTCAAAGTTATGTATTTAAGTTTTGATATAAGTGATAATAGACAATATACTATAATTAATAGTTTGAAATTTAAATTGTACTACAATTGGATCTTTTAACAAAAATTATTAAGAAACATAAATATTATAAATATAAAATATTAATATTAATAAGTTTGAAAATAAATAACTCATACTATAATCATATTTTAATAACAATAAATATAACTAATGAATTTATAATAATCACCAAATGTACAAAGTAAAAAAGGCACTGAATACGAAATACAACAAAATAATAATAATAGTATCGTGCATAGCACGAACATAATTTTGAACTATTTACTAAAGTAAACTTCATCTTTGCTGAGATAACACTATGTGGTTTGAGTATTAACTTTAGAATATCTATTATTACTAAATTATCATTTGGTTAAATTATAATTTAGTATAACATATTTATTTTTACATAAATTTTATTTTAATTTTGATAGTTTTGTTTACTCTCCAAAATGATAAATTTGAATTTTTTTCTTCTTCTAATTTTTCTACTTTGTTATTATTTAAAATGTAATTACATTTATTATTTTATTGGACATTTATTTTAATAAAACTAAAAAAATGGTTTGTACTTGAAATTTTTAATTAATTTTTGTTTTTATAAAAGTTACATAATAAATGTGATGCTTGATATATTGAGTTTTCTAACAGATTTCATTGCAATTTTAGATATATTTTCTTATAATATCATTAACCTTTCGATACTTTTTTTTGATAATATAGGAATAATATACTTTAAATTTTAAAAATATTTATTTAATTAAAACTAAACCCAAGTTTTTACTGTGATAATTATTATGTTTAACCATATTAAATAAAATATATAATATTCATATAAATTTACAATAAAATAGTAATTTTATAAAATATTCTTGCGAGGTATGACAACTTAAACTAATTATCAAAATTTAAATTGTAGTGCAAAAAACTCCACTAAATGTATAATATAGTGTCTGTACTAGGCTTGTCGAATTTAGGGCCCGTTTGGTTTTAACTCCGGAATCAGATCGGAATGGAAACGAATCTAGTCAATACGTATACCTTTGTTCATTAAAATATTTGGAATCATTCCTTGTGGTTTGTAGTAATTGGATGAGAGTTTGATTACTTTTGATACCCTATAGGGTAACAAAATGTGAGGAAGCAAGTGCATTTTTCATTAAACCATGAGGAATGATTCCATAAAATTTCATGAATATGGATATACATATGGACTAAATTCGTTTCCATTCCATTTTCGTTTCCAGAGTTGGAACCAAACGGGCCCTTAGTTCATTAAATTTGTTAGAATCTTTTCTTGTAATTCCTATACTTTAATCCGAATCCGTTATAGCTATACACTGTATAAAGATATACAATTACTCCAGTAAGCATATCCAAATTTTTTTAAATGAATTGCTAAACGGTTTACATAATTAAATTTTAAAAATCGAATAGGGAAATGGCTATCAGCTAGTCAATGAAGCTGACCTTCCACGGCAAACAGGAAATGAACATGGACAAGTTGATTAACCATATAGCATAACAACCCATCCAGGTGCATCCCAAAGCCCAGACCTACCAAAGAAAAGGAAAAACTATGCAATCGATATAGTAATTACCTAACACGGCGAGGGTAATCTCGTCATATTGACTCAGGATGCATACCATAAAAAGGGCAGCAACGAATCATATAGGCACAGCAAACTTTCATATTACCTACCACACTACGTTCTCCAACTCTATACCCGGAAAAACACTCCTCGCCGGAGAATGGCTTCCAAGAGCAGAATCCTCTTGATCGGAGGAACTGGATACATCGGAAAGTTCATTGTTGAAGCTAGCGCCACGTCCGGCCACCCGACCTTCGCTCTCGTTCGCGAATCAACACTCTCTGCCAAAGCTCCTATTATCGAAAAATTCAAAACCCTAGGTGTCAATCTGGTCATTGTAAGTGCTCAGATCGCGTAAGTAGTTCACATTTTCAGTAATTTTGGTCTCACAGTTTGTTTTGGCAGGGTGATTTGTACGATCACGAGAGCTTGGTAAAGGCGATCAAGCAAGTGGATGTGGTGATATCGACGGTCGGATACATCGCCCTTGCCGATCAAGTCAAGATAATCGCTGCCATCAAAGAAGCTGGCAACGTCAAGGTTGTGAAACTTTTAACTAATCAATGAACAAAATAGTGATTTGTAAAATTTATACTTTCTAATTGGTTGATATGATCGTTCAGAGATTCTTTCCATCGGAGTTCGGAAACGATGTGGACCGTGTCCATGCGGTTGAACCTGCAAAATCGACGTTTGAAGTGAAAGTCGGCATTCGACGAGCTATTGAGGCAGAAGGCATCCCCTTCACTTACGTTTCCTCCAACTTCTTCGCCGGGTATTTCCTCCCTAGCCTTGCCCAGCCAGGTGCCACTTCTCCCCCACGCGACAAAGTTGTAATCCTTGGCGATGGCAACCCCAAAGGTACCTACTAGTTAACCTCATTCATTCAATTTTTTTCTATGTTCTGTTAACTTTGTAATTTTCTAGCTAGTTACCATGAGTTCTGGATAATAGTTTTGTAGATCTATTGATTTTCATTTAATTCCCATTTGTATCTAGTTTGGTCTCAGGACCATGTTCCTTTGGTGGTTTATTTTGGGTGATTATTGTTCATTATTTGGTTGCATAGCTTGAATTGACTCGTATCAGACTTAGGCTGACCTGTACTCTGTGTATTCATCTATAACAGAGTTTTGCGTTTCATTTTGAATTAGTTGTTGGTGGATATTTTGGGTTAATTTCATCTGTTGAATCAAGTCCATTGTCACATTAACTTACTTCGAGCTGGATCGATTGGAGGTAGTTTTAAATTAATGGCCGCATCTTTGAATTCAGCTGTGTTTAACAAGGAAGATGACATTGCAACATACACAATTCGGGCTGTGGATGATCCAAGGACTCTGAACAAAGTCCTGTACATCCGTCCACCTGGAAACACCATTTCATTTAACGATCTTGTCTCATTGTGGGAAAAGAAGATCGGAAAGACCCTCGAGAGAGAATATGTCCCGGAAGAACAAGTCCTGAAGATCATCGAAGGTGAATGAATCAAATAAAAAACACTACCAATTTCAGTGAAACAACAATGAATTTTTGGTTCTTACGTGTGTTGTGTACAATGCAGAATCACAACCTCCCAAGAATGTGATCGTTTCTATTGGACACTCAACTTTCGTCAAGGGAGACCAGACCAACTTTGAGATTGAGCCGTCATTTGGGGTCGAGGCTTCGGAGCTTTACCCCGATGTCAAGTACACCACTGTGGATGAGTACCTTGATCAGTTTGTTTAAGAACTCGGGTTATGAAACAGGAGTCTCCTCCTTATTAGGATTATAATGGTGTGTGGGTTGTTGAAAATTGTGGAAGTTATTTTAAGCATCGCTTCTGTACCGATGGAGAAACGACTGGTGATGATAAATAAAAGTTTGATGATTGTAGGCTCTTCCAAAATTGCTAGCTTTTCCTAAATGCTCAAGGAAAGCGACTTCCAAAATAAAGAAGAAAAAAAATCCAATGATAAGCAATGATGTACAAAGAATTGGAATCTCACTTGGTGTAACTTGTCTAATTAAATGGTGTCGTGTGCATACAAGCGTGAGTTGGGTTCAAGTCTAACACATAAAAATCGATCACAGTTAGGTCTAAGTCTAACACATAAAAATCGGTGAGAGGAGCAGGACTTGCTCCTTGAGATATTCGTGCCCTGTACTAATTCTGGGCGACTCGAGTTAAGATTTAGCGATTTGAATTATGCAAAACCTTGAATTTAATTATAAAAATCAAATAAGATATTCTATGTGAAATTTTAGGTATTATATCAATAAAGAAAATTGAGAAAAACTCCATATCAATCTAGCCCGTGTGTCTTAAAAAACAATCTACAGTGGTAGTAGAAATTTTTTCTTGATCACAATAAAAGAATAATAACATAGAACGGTGAGTATGGTTTTGTGAATCTTTTCCGTGTATATATATATATATATATATATATATATATATATATATATATATATATATATATATATATATATTTGTTTCAAGAAAAGATGTAGGGAAAGTGAGATAAAAGGTCTAATTAGTATTAATTTTAATAAAATAATTTTAAAAATTATAAAAATAAACAGATTTTTTTTTGAAAACGGAAAGCGGTTAGGTTGGTCTATCTGTGTTGGGGTTCAATATTCTCAGATGGGTCAGTCGGTCAGCAACATGGTTGGTTTCTCTGAAAATATGCCTGGTGTGGACTTCGTCAAATAAGCGGAGATCCAACATGTAATCGAAAATAGTCATCTCGACCTCCAACGGGCAACTCCACAATCCTTGGAGTGCCTTGATAACACAATGATTATCACCCTCGATTTCGATCTTTTTGATCTTTAATTTTATAGCCTCTTGTAAACTCGATTTGAGAGCATAAGTTTCAACTTTAATTACCGAGTTAAAGTTATTTTTTGTCGCATCAAGACTAGTAACCTCACCTTTGTGATTCCGAATCACAAAGCCGATGGATGTTATTGCCGAATCGAGTTTAGATCCATCAAAGTTAAATTTATGGAAACCAGGTTTTGGTTTATCCCACTTAATATTAATTTTCTTCCTTTTGGAAAATTAATGTGCTTTTGTTGTTTGATATCATAATCGTCTTCATCAATGATGTTAGTTTTCCACATTTGAATTTGGTTTTTAATGAAGCTAATAACCTTATTGCAAGGACCAATAGGCTCGTTCCCAAAAATAATTTTTGTTCCCGAAGAACCATATACTCCACCAGACAGTTGCGAGGCATGCAAACTTGTTAAGTCCAATTTTATTCTTTATTTCTAGTAGGAGGTCGTGACCATAATTTGGAGTAGTCCATCAATCTAGTACTAGGGTTGACTATAATTCGGAGTAGTCCATCAACCTTATATATTATGCTCGAAACGTTTTTAACTTTAGATATAAAAACTTACTGTATTATTATTTCCAAAAGTAAGCAAGTTAACGTAATGCTTTTAAATGATTTGTTTATAGAATAATGTTAGATATATAATTATTTTTAAATTCACCAAAAAGTCAAAGTTATTTACCGTATGTTGGTTTGGAGGTTTGGGATACCTTGTTGTTTGAAACTACTAAAACAAATAACATATAAAAAGATACAATTGTAAATGTTTAGGACAAACAGAATAGCCTTACACTTGTCATAAAATGTTTTCTGCTCATTCCACTGCACAGATTGTGCAGAGTCGCCTCCAACTTAATTACAACGTTGAAGAAACGAGTAGAGTCGATCACATACTACTACAACAAGGCACAACAACGCCTTTGTCGCCACAATCCAAGCAGCAGGTCAAGCTGTTTCCGATTCAGAACTGATCATCTATCTTCTCTCTAGACTCGGAACTGACCATGACTCTATCTTAACTTCCCTTTCCACCCAACTAACACTACTATAGATGCCAAACACACTGTTCGTCATCTCCTCAATCACGAATCCCATCTGCCTCATCATATCAACTCCATTTTGGGCTCACCACTCATGAATGCCTTCACCAATCTGAATACCAACATCACCTATATTATAATGTGAGAAATCGAGTGAGAGAAAGAGAGAAGAGAGTTGGAAGAACATAGGAAAATAATGCTTCACTTTTCTTGTTATTTCATGTAAGAAAGGGACAAATAAGTATACAATACAATAGCTCATAATAGAAAGTGGTTAACCCTAGTGACTCATCAAGCTGAGGTGGCACATAACTGTATTATCACTCAATACCTCCCCGCAAGCTGGCAGGAGGTATCATGCCAAGCTTGGAGAGTAAAAGATTTTGTTGACGAGAAGGCAAAATCTTGGTCAAGACGTCTACAATTTGAGCATGCGTAGGGACATGACGAAGATGAAGGAGGCCTTCCATAACCTTGTCATGAGTGAAATGACGGTCGATTTCGATGTGCTTAGTACGTTCATGAAACACGGGATTGGTACCAATTTGGATGACAAAATTGCTATCACAAAAAGTTCAACCGGCTAAGCTGGATGTAAGCCAAGTTCCTGAAGAAGGCGAACAAGCCATGTGATTCCTGCAACAGCATGGGTAAAAGCTCGATATTCAGCTTATGCAAATCTTCGTGGTACAGTTTTGTGTTTCTTGAACTTTCAACTGATGGGAGAAGTGCCAAGTAAGATGACATAGCCTCCAACTGAACATCGTGTAGTAGCGGAAGCAACCCAATTTGAATCCGAGTAAGCTAATAACTTAGGTGTATCACTGCCATTGAGAAGTATACCATTGTCAATAGTCCCTTGAACATAGCGTCGAGTGTAAAATAGAGCTTCCATGTGTGTAGTGCAAGGAGATTGCATGAACTGGCTTAAGGTCTACACAACAAAACATAGATCTGGTATGTATGGGTCAGAAAATTCAGTTTACCAACTAACCAACGAAGCAATGTTGGATTTGATAGAGGAGTGCCAGAATTAGGAACAAGTTTCGTGTGCAAGGGTAGAGGTGTACTAGTAGCCTTTGCTGGAGGTAAATTGGCTTCTTGGAGAAGTTCAAGAGTGAACTTGCGTTGAGTAAGTGTAATGCCAGAAGATACATAGGCAATCTCTAAGCCAAGAAAGAAATGAAGAATGCCATGGTCCTTAATACTGAATGTCTGATCCGGAAAGATTTTGAGAGCATCAAAGGTTGACTGATAGGAACCAATAACCAATAAATCATAAACATATATTACAACATTAGTGATGTTTGTGGATACTTTCTTGATGAACAAGTAATAGTCGTTTTTGGACTGAATGAAACCCTGGGTTTGAAGCGCAACAGTGAGACAATAAAACCAATGACGGCAAGCCTGCTTTAGACCATAGAGAGACTTGTTTAATTTACAAACAAGAGATAGAGGATTAGCTATTCTTCGAGGAAGTTTCATATAAACATCTTCATGCAATTCACCATGCAAAAATGCATTGTTAATGTCCAACTAGTGAAGAAGCCATGATTTGGAAGATGCAATGACAAGTATACTACGGATAGTGGTCATCTTAACCACAAGAGAAAACGTTTCATGATAATAAATGCCTTCCTTTTGTGTAAAGCCTTTTGCAACAAGGCGATCTTTGAAGCGTTCTAAACTGTCATCCGCTTTAAGTTTAACATGAAATATCCATTTGCAACCGATTGCTTACTTGTCTTGTGGAAAACGAACTAAATCTCAAGTATAATTATGTTGGAGGGTCTGATACTCCATTTTCATGGCTTTAAGTCAGTTAGGGTCAGAAGAAGCTTCATGCTAAGTTGTAGGTTTAACATAAGCAGATAAGGAAGAAAGAAAGGCATGGTGTGAAGTTGGTAAAAAAGAAGGGGGGAAAATACCTGGTGTTGGAGCGGTAGAACTATATGTGCAAATGAAATCCTGAAGGTAAGAAGGTCTATGAGTAGATCTGGTAGATCGACGGAGATGTGGTGGATTGTCGGTTGGTATGTTGTCAGTGAAAGAGAGTATAAGTAGGGAGTCATTTGAGGAGTCTGGGGAAGTAGTGTCTTGTACACCTAGGGATGTAGAAGTGGGAGTGGTGTGTATTGTGTGTATTGGGGAAGCACTAGGTGAAACGAAGATAGAAGAATAAAAAGAAATAGGAATATATGAGTAGGAATAGGTAAGGTATATGAGATAGGGTGGGGTAAAATGTGACGGAAGGGAAAAATTGTCTCATGGAAAACAATATTCCTAGAATGAATGATCTCCTTAGTATGGAGAGTAAGAACCTTGTAACCCTTCTTGCCAAAGGGATAGCCAAGAAATGTACACGGGGTGACACAAGGTTGAAACTTGTCTCGATTGTGAATGTTTGTGGTGACATAACATAGA
Source organism: Fagopyrum esculentum (assembly GCA_033239045.1). Lineage (NCBI taxonomy): Eukaryota > Viridiplantae > Streptophyta > Magnoliopsida > Caryophyllales > Polygonaceae > Fagopyrum > Fagopyrum esculentum. The sequence goes on from BSUD01000008.1 coordinate 117,640,525, forward strand.
TAACCAAACACTCGGAAATGAGGGTAAGAAGGAGGTTTGCGGAAAAGAAGTTCATATGGAGATTTATGCTCAAGGACATGAGAAGGTAAGCGATTGATAATGTATGTGGTTGTGAGAATACAATCACCCCAGTAAAGAAGAGGAAGATTAGCTTGGAAGTATAAGGAACGAGCAACTTCCAAGAGGTGTTTGTGTTTGCACTCAACTACCATTTTGTTGGGGAGTGTAGGAACAAGTGGTTTGATGAACAATCCCATTGTTAGTGTAAAAAGAGGAAGCAATGGTTCTAGAAAATTCCATGGCATTGTCAGATCATATGGTTTTAATGGAGGATTTAAATTGGTTTTTGACAAGAATAATAAAAGACTTGAATATTGGTAAGGCATTGCTTTTATTGGCAAACAAGTATGTCCAAGTACATCGTGTATGATCATCAGCAATGGTCAAAAAATATTTGAAACCATTATATGTAGCTTGTTTGTAAGGCCCCCATGTGTCTGCATGAATGAGTTCAAAAGAAGTATCAACTCTAGTAGAAGTGTGTTTAAAAGCAAGTCGATGCTGCTAGGCTTGAGGACATATTTGGCGAACTGCATGATTCTTGGTGGAGATATTATGACAAGGTATGTGAGACAATTGATCAAAACGGAGATGGCCAAGGCGACAGTGCCAAAGTTCTAGACTGAGAGTAGAAGAAGTAGTGGAGCATGAGTGTGAAGAGTAATGGATGCATTTAGGTGAATGGTACAAATGATGAAAATAGAAGCATGCTTGCCATTAGGCATGGTGATAAAAGTGTTTGTGGTCAAAGGTTTATATGATGAAAAGAATGTCAAACATGGAGTAATGTGATCAGGTGCTCTACTGTCGAGTATCTAGTTTGAATGCAAATCAGAGGAGAAGAAACAAGCTGACTTACCAGCCAAGAAAGTTGTGTGATCAACCTTACAACTGTCTTGAACTTGTGGTTGTTGTATGAGAGACGATAACTGTTGCAATTGATCATTGGAAATGCCTGTCATAGTTGTATTAGAAGTAATAGATGTTGCTGCTATTTTGTGGCCTGGAGGATAGCCATGAATCTTGCAACATCGTGAAGTGTAATGGCCTCCTATTTTGTAATTATCACATAAGGCAATGCATGGAGCTGGAGTTGTTGGATAGCCATCTAGCATCCAACATTTATCAATGAGGTAACCTCTAATTTTGTAGTGATTACAAATTAAAGTTTTATCTAAAGGTGTGAAAGAATTGCGTTGATCTAGATAGCTTCTTTGTTGAAGTCGTTCTTGATTGGCTTGAGATCCTCGACGTTGAGAATATAGAGCAGCTGCATCATCATCAATAGAAGATGTGGATCAGATACTTCTTTGTCTTTCATCTTGGAGAAAAATTTGGAGTACCTCGTGGAGATTGGGAGCATGATTCATCATTACGACATTAGATTGAATGACATTGTAATAGTCATTCAAACCAACAAGGAACTGGATGACTTGTTGATCATGCAAGATATTAAGAGCACCCTCATTTGATCCACAATGATAGATCTGATCCTCAACAGCTAAAGAATATTCATCCCACAACTTCTTCAGGCAAGTAAAATAAGCAATAATAAATGAATTATTTTGAGAAATTGAGCATAACTCGTTCGGTATCTGGTAGAGATTATTCTATTTGATTTTCCATATCTAGAACTCAATTCCTTCCATATTTGAGTAGCACTTTTTCAAAACAACATTGACTCAGCTATGTCTTTCTCCATTGAGTGTAATAACCAAGAAATTAACATATTATTACACTGCTCCCATTTGGCCTTGAGTTTTAGATCTGAGATCGGCTTCTTACATTCTCCATTAACAAAATTGAGTTAATTTTTAGCAAGAAGTGATACCTCCACTAACATTTTCCATCGACTATAATTGGTTTCATTGGCGTTGTGGTGAGTTTGAGCGAAGGGGGATCTGAATGATGTAGATGCATCTGATTGTAAGGATCTACATCATTTGGATCTGGTTCTAGTACTCCTTTGAATGGTTTCATCGTTTCTTCATCGGAACTGTGTTGGCTTGTGCCAGATCTTTCAATCAAATTGTGAATAGTATGAGAGTTTTGAGGATCGGTATTCAAGCCTCTCATACCATTTTATAATGTGAGAAATCGATTGAGAGAAAGAGAGAGAAGAGCGTTGGAAGAACTGAGGAAAATAAAGCTTTACTTTTTTGTTATTTCATGTAAGAAAGGGGCAGGTATGTATACAGTACAATAGCTCATAACAGAAAGTTGTTAACCCTAAGTTGAGCTGACACGTAGCTGTATTATCACTCAACAACCTCTCTATTTCCATCAGCAAATTTCACCTATAAAGAGGCCAAGGAGGTTGTGGTGGTCATGGAGGTGATCATCGTGGTGGATGAGGAGACTCCAACCAAGGATCAACTCGCAGTGGTCATGGTGGCGATTCCGGTCGAGGTAGAGGCCATACCTTCTCAAGGCATACTTGCTTGTATTGCGTTTACTCATTCACAAAAATCAAAAAGAGATAGCCTATAAAGGGAAATTGCTCCGAAAATGTTTTTGATTTTTTTCACTTTCTAATCAATAAATGTGCCCCTATTGGTGCCTTCATCAACCAAACATCCTTATTATCTAGAGAGTTTCATCCTAATTCCAGGCAAACCCAAATGCTACCATAAACTGAAATTTGAGGCACAAAAAAAATTGAAAATGAGATTATTGAACGTACAAGTAAGAGTAAGAACAAATTCTTACAGCTTAATAACGTGATCTCTAGCAATTGAACAGAAAACACCACTCACCAGGCCATCCACGGGGATCTGAATCCAGACTGTTCCATCTTGTTAAAGCCATAAATGGATCTTCATATATGTTCGATCGACTTCCTTCACAACTTCTTTGTAGTTTAATACAAAATGCATTTGCTTTTCCACATTTTGTTTTCCTAGTACCAAAAGTAATCAAAGTTTACCCCAATTATTTCAAACCACAAGCAATGACCTAAAACTTTCTTGATACATATGAACTAAATTCCGTTCATTGCGTTTTTAATTCCGGAGTTAAAACCAAACGGGCTCATAGTTGCTATACGTGGAAGTTGGCGATGCCAAGGAAGCCCTATCAGCTGCACTAGTTTGTTCGTCAATTGATCCCTCAAGCCCGATGGCAACAGGCTCCGATGAACCATCACCCTCTCCCTTCTTCTTACGCACCATTGCCGGCGTAGGCTCAGGCGGACTCATCACCGGCGTCAAACCAGCGTAACCAATCCCGACGCCTATGATTTTATGTGAACTTTGATATCCCGTAACTTTGTGAATTTGCAATCAAAATCAGCGAATGAAGATAATAGGTAGGACGGAATTTGATGTAGATGATGGATGTATAGTCAAGGTGAATGAACAAAGCACCAAAGACAAGATCCGGTGTAAACGAGACAAAACGAACACCAAATAAAATGCGTTCTAAAAAAAAAAAAGAAAAATCTGATTTCGCTCAAAAGAGTTTGTCCAGATTAACGAGAGGTATGGAAATGATCGAGATGTTGTAGGGGTGAAGAATCAACAAACGGATTTTGATTAGAATCGAGTAAGTTATGATCGAAAGAGTGATCGAGCAGGGGGACGAGCGTCACGACTGAAAATGTAGAGCGAAACTAGATGAAAATGGAGAGAGAAACTAGTTGGACGTGTTTTTTGGGCGGTTTTTTTAAAGTGAAAATCGGTTCGAACTATTAAACCGCGTGTCGTCTAACGGACTAATCGTCATGGCGGTTTTATTTGATCATTTAAATTACCTATTCACCTTTTGAAATATTAATGTATTTACCCCTTAAATCCAGTTATTTTTTATTAATAAGCCAAAAAATTCAGCAACATACTTAATTTGTAGGGTAGATACAATTACAAAATACTCCCTACTAAGCCAATCTTCTCTTCTTAATATGAAGTCAACTGTATTCTACTCAAATACGAAATGAATGACAACTAATTGTCTAATTGTTCATTGTAAGATTGGTTAGTAGTTGAGTCCAACAATACCGTTGATTCAAAATATGAGCTCACCTACCTGACCCACCTAGTTTTTTTTTGCTATTTTAAACCCTGAAAGGGACCTCCAATAATACCGTTGATTCAAAATAATCTCTCCCCATTACACAATCCAAATCTATCCCGGGAAATGGCTTCCAAGAGCAGAATCCTCGTCATCGGAGGAACAGGATACATCGGAAAGTTCATTGTTGAAGCTAGCGCCAAGTCCGGCAACCCGACCTTCGCTCTCGTTCGCGAATCGACACTCTCTGACCCAGCCAAAGCTCCTATTATCGATAAATTCAAAAACCTAGGTGTTAATCTGCTCACTGTAAGTGCTCAGATCGCTCAATTAGTTGACTTATTTCGGTAATTGTTGTCTTACAATTTGTTTCGATAGATTGATTTGGATGATCACGAGAGGTTGGTGAATGTGATGAAGCAAGTGGATGTGGTGATATCGACGATCGGATACATCGCCCTTGCCGATCAAGTCAAGATAATTGCGGCCATCAAAGAAGCTGGCAATATCAAGGTTGTGAAACCTTAAAATCATGAGTCAACAAGTAGTTTGCAAATTTGTGCATACTAATTGGTTGCTATGATTGTTCAGAGATTCTTGCCATCGGAGTTTGGAACCGATCCAGGCCGTGTCCACGCGGTTGAGCCTGCAAAGTCGAGATTTGAATTGAAAGTCGGCATTCGACGAGCTATTGAGGCAGAAGGCATCCCCTTCACTTACCTCTCCTGTAACTTCTTCGCCGGCTATTTCCTCCCTAATCTATTCCAGCCAGGTGCCACTTCTCCCCCACGAGACAAAGTTGTCATCCTCGGTGATGGCAACCCTAAAGGTACTCATCACTTATCCTTATTCATTCATTGTTCTAGTTCATGTTTCTTTGATTTATTTCGGGTGATTGTTGTGTGTCATTTGGTTGACTCGTGTTAGGTTTAGGTTGATGTGGATTCACCCTGGATTCATTGATCCATTAACCTTTATTTAATTCCCAATTGTAGCTAGTTTGATATCAACACTCTTGGACAAATCCATATTTCTAAATCTAATTGGGCTCTTAAATGGCTTAGGGTGGACTGGAAATTTGGACCAAATTAGTAAGGAAAGCTTGAACAACCCATGTGTGAAAAGCTCCAGAATTAACAAGAGAAATCAAGATTAGTTTTAAATATAGATTGGTAAGAGATAAGTATGGATATGACTCAACAATTTTCCGGTTCGGTCCGGTTTTTGGACCGGACCGAAATCAACATGGCCGGTATTCGGTCCAACTAATTCGGTCCACAATCGGTCCGGTTTAAAACCGGTCCGGTCCGATGTAAACCTATATTTTTTTAAAAAAAATTAATAACATATACCGAAATTATTTTGTTTAGATATTGTTTCGGTCCGGTCCGGTCCGGTCCAGTCCAGACCCGGACCTTTAATTTTGTAAATATCACAAGTTTTTCGGTCCGCATTGTTCCGGTCGGGTCCGGATCTAGTCCAAGTCCGGACCAGTATGAACAATCCTAAATATGAATTAATCTATTATTCCTTTGTTAATATCTCGTCGTAGAAGGTGCAATGTCGGTGTTTTTTGGGCTTAGTGTTAACCGACTTTTGCACATATAAATATAAGTGATTGTATAAGAGAGTTTGTAATGTAATAAGAGAGTGAGTATTTGATCGTAAAGGCTTATATACAAAGTGAGGTTAGCTGAATCCATTTTCCTTTGGTTTATCTTGATTGGCATCAGATTTAGGTTGATGTGGATTCGTTTACAGGAGTTTTGCTTTTTGATTCATTTTGAGTTAATTATGGGGGAATATTTTGTCTAAATTTCATTTGTTGAATCAATCCATTGTCGCATTAGCTTATTTCGAGTTGGATCGATTTTAAGTAGATATAGATTAATGACCGACTCTCATAAGTCATTACATCCATGGATTCAGTTGTGTTTAACAAGGAAGAAGACATTGGAACATACACAATCCGAGCTGTGGATGATCCAAGGACCCTAAACAAAATCTTGTACATCCGCCCAACTGCAAACACATACTCATTCAACGATCTTGTCTCGTTGTGGGAAAAGAAGATCGGAAAGACCCTCGACAGAGAATATGTCCCGGAAGAACAAGTCCTCAAGATCATCCAAGGTGAATCAATCAAAAATAAATAAAAAACACAACCACTTTCAATGAAGCAACAATGAGTTTTTAGTTCTTATGTGTCTCGTGTATCCTACAGAAACACCATGGCCCAAGAATGTGGTAGTGGCTATCGGATACTCTGCTTTCGTGAAGGGTGACCACACCAACTTCGAGATCGAGCCGTCATTTGGGGTCGAGGCCTCGGAGCTTTACCCTGATGTCAAGTTCACCACTGTGGATGAGTACCTTGATCAGTTTGTTTAAGAACTCAGGTTATGAAATAAGAGTCTCCTTGTTAGTGATTAAAAGGGTGTTTGTTTGGGAGGTCGAAATTTGTGGAAGCTATTTCAAGCATTGTCTCTCGGGGTTGACGAAGGAACCCTTATTCTATTTATTCATTATTTTATTTATTTTGAAAACGAAAAGCGATTAGTAAATACTAACTTGTATAAGTAGTTCATACTAAAATATCATTGCGAAGAGAACACGAAGTTCGGAGTCGTCATAAAAGAGTGTGCTGGTGATAAAATTCCCAAGTGGGTCAATCAATTGAGTGGGTTGGGGATCAAAATTCTCAAGTGTGTCAATCGGTTAGCCACACAGTTGATTTCTCTTAACATATGTCTCACTTGGATTTCCCTAAAAACGAAGATCTAGTCTGGAGACAAATAATAACACGTCGACCTCCCAAAAACAACTCAAAAGTTCTTGGAGTGTCTTGATAACACATAAGTTATCACCCTCAATTTCGATCTTTTTGATGTTTAGTATGACTGTTTCTTTTTTGTCCAGCTTTCAACGCGAATGTTTAGCTCAAGTTAAAGTTATTTTTCCGAGTGTCCAAGCTAGTAAGATCACCAATATGATTTCGTATAACAAAACCAATAGATTTTATACCCGAATCGAGTTTTGATCAATCAAAGTTGAGTTTGTGGAACCCATTTTTCATTTGTCCCATTTAACGTTATTTTCCTTCCCTGTGTTGGATATGTTGCTCTTTTTACATTATCGTTATCACTAATGTGATTTTTCCAGTTATGAAATTGATTATTGATAGAACTTGTCCCATTTGTATGATACTTCCGCCTCTTTTTGGCGATCCCTAGGGTGATTCTCTGCGCCCCTTGGCGTGGCGATCCCGATCCGGCCCGACGGGCTGGATCTGGACAAGGCTTTAGGCCCGATAGGGTCGAAAAGCCTGGCCCGTCAGCCCGGTAAAATATAAAAATAAAAGTATTATAATATAATTATTATAAATATTAAGTATTAATATAAAGTATGTATAATTATAATAAATTTAATATATATTACATAAAATATCTGAAATATAATTTTTTAAAAAAATTCATATTAAAAACATTTTTTAATAATATTTTTTAAAAAAGTTTGGAAAAAGGTACCGCGAGCCCGGCCTGCCACCCGATCGAGCACGGATATGAACATGTCTAATTATAAGGATGAATTCAGCCACATTGTAAGTTTCAATGGCTTTGATGTTGGTAGAAAAGAAGTTTGTAATCAAGTTGATGAAGTTGTGAAGGATAGTCGAGACTTGTGCTTTGGAGTTACATGAGAATAGCCAAAGAAATTTTGAGTAATCATCAACTATTGAGAAATAATATTTGTTTTCTTTAAGTGAAAGATAGTGCGCCGGGACCCATACATCACAAAATAGTAAGTCAAAACAATTTGTGGATCTAGATAAGCTGGGAGGATGGGGCAAGGTATGGGCTTTAGCCCATGAACATGACTGGCATTTTGAGGGGTCCAGTGGACGCTTAGGAAAAGGAAGGTAGAGGGTGCCTAAAATAGAGATGGTGACCCGGGACGATGGATAGCCTAGCCTTGAGTGTCAGGTTTCAAAGGATGACATTGTTGTGAGGTGAAGATGAGACGAGGTCAGCGGCGGTGGCGGACCAGAAGACGCAGGGCACACATACAAGCCATCACGCACAAGACCTTGAAGAAGAGCCGTATGCGTTTTCATATCCTTCACAACAAAAAAAAGAGGGGTGAAATTCAAAAATTACACATTTATCTTTACAAAATTGAGAGACAGAAAGTAGATTTTTAGTAATGAAGGGAGTATGAAGAAGGTTTCTGAGACGAAAAGTACGACAAGTAGAATGAAGGGAGGAGTTGTTGTGATTGTGGATTGGAATGGAGGAACCATCACCAAGAGTAACTTGTCTAGTGTCATTGTATGGTAAATGATCGATATGAAGGTTGGAGGTCAGGGGTATAATGGTGGGTGACAGCAGTGTCTGGGTACCAGGTATGGGAAGTCAAATTTGCTTGGTGGGTGGAGGAAGAGGTATTGGTGAAGGAGCAGGGAGGAGGTGCCTGAAAAGCATGGTCAAAATGGTGTCAGCAGGTAAAGACTGTGTGTCCTGGCTTTGTGCGAAGTTGGTAGCGAGTACATGTGTTAGGTTGGCTAGAGAAATAGGTTGAGGTCTTCCACATCCACGACCTTCCACAACCTCCACGAGAGGAGGACGTGTCAGCGGATATAGAGGTGTTATTGGCTTGTGGGGTGGAAGGGGCGGAGGACTGATTTGGATAGGTGTTGGTTGTCTGGTTTGAGAGACGAGTATTATGAATCATGAGGTGAAAGGACATGATTAGATGAGGGGAAAATGGGTTAGGTAGATAGGGCAGTGACTAGGGACTCGTAGTCAGGGTTGAGGCCATCAAGGAGATAAACGACAAACTCAGAGTCAGTGATCAATTGGCCTGCGGCAGTGAGGATTGAAACAAGGTTGCAACCTTTGTTGATGTAGTCATTGATGGATTCAACCCCTTTCTTCATAGAGGCAAGTTGAAGGTGGGCTTGAACTACTTGAGCAGTGGAGCGAGCAACAAAAAGTTCATGACGAGTTTGCCATATATCAGCAGAAGAGCTGCAATCGATGACTTGAACTAGGACAGATTCTGAGAGGGAGGAAGTGAGAATGGTAATGACCATCTGATCTTTAACGAGCCAGTCTTTGTAAGACGCATCTGAAGGTGTGGGGGATGGAGTATAACCATCAACAATAGTGTAGAGTGACAAAGCATGTAGGTAAGGAGTGATTTGAGAGAAGGAAGTTTTCTTGTGTGAGTTTCATTGTGACAATAGAGGAGCTGGATGGAAAAGATGGGTTGTTAAAACTGGGTCATTGCAGTAGAGGTATACTGAGTATGAAAATGAATTTGAAGAGGAAAGGGAGGAGTTGGGTTTTTTGTATTTTCTATATTTTCTGGGTTTTGTGGGTTTGGGTTTGCCGGTGGAGTAGATTTGTATTTTGGACGTTGGTCGTTAGTGGTGCTCTGATACCATAGTTGAGTAGACAATGTAACAGTGAATATGAAAGGATTTTGATTCACTTCTGGTTTCCCTTGATTTATTATGCCTTAACTGGCATGTATATATACCGGATAAAGGTTTTTCTTCTAGTGGAGTAGTCTAGAATAGTTCTTATTACAAACAGGGAAGGCCCTTGGGGGGGGG
>BSUD01000008.1:117650274-117680274 GCA_033239045.1 Fagopyrum esculentum
GGGGGGGGGGGGGGGGGCTTAGTGGGGCAGCTGCCCCACCCTCCAAAAAAATAAATATTTTTTTTTTGTGAAAACAAAACCCATTATAAGATGGGTTGTGTTTCTCTCGTTAATAAAATCGTTTCCTACGATTTATTATTTTTTAAATATCACTATTCTTGTGTTATATTTAAATAATTTTTTGGATATTTCGCCGTAGTGAAAGAAACTTAAAAAGAATTTCCCGTTTTAGGCTCAAAGTGAAATAATTTACCAAAATGCATGAGATTTGTTGTTCGGAGTAGAAACGCGGTATTAGACCGCACTCTTATTTGTAAAACGCGTTGTCGACAACGTTTTAATATCGGAAATAAAGAGAATAAAAACATAAATATAGGTGTGGTCCTAGATCGCGCCTATAGTGTAACGTTTTTGAAAGGAAAAAAAGAAGATAAAGAGGCGCGGTTATAGACCGCGCCAATAGGGCAACTATTTTTTTATTAAAAAAAAGTATATAGGCGCGGTCCAGGAGTGCGCCTTTAAGTGTAATGTTTTTAAAAACATTTTTTTTATTTTATTTAATCAGAATATTAAAGCGCAGTTTGTAACCGCTCTTTCTTTTTGCAATAGACGCGGTCTATGACCGCACTTGTTCTACAACCCGAAAATCACGTGTATTTGGGGAATAATTTTGCTCCGATGCTAATTTGGAAAAAAAATTTTCCCATTTTTGTTTATTGTGACGAAATATTCTGTTTTTTTCTACTTTCCATTTGATAGATAATTTCCTTTTTTGGCAACCTGAATTATTCGAGCAGTGAATTATTCAGCATTATCAAAATATATATGTCAACTCGTAAGATGGGTTTTCACCCTTTGTTGTCAGATGGACTGTTTATTTGTAGTATTCACTATTTATTTTTGGTAGACTTGTTGTCAAAACTTTGTAATTAGATGACATATTGACTTTGTTTTTATCGTTATTTTATTTTCATAGATAATTTTATCGAAATTATTTTTTTGCCACCTTTTAAAATTCTGCGGCTGCCACCGATTACAAACCCTAGAGATATATAAATATCATGTTCCAGTACTCGTAAATCATCGAATAGGACGTGTCTAATATATAGAGTTTTTTTTTCTTTCAAGTTACGTACTTGATATATGTCTTGAGGAGTGAAAGTATTGCATGTAAGTTCCCAACCCATTATTTAAAGTATATTAACGATCCCCACGATTCAGACAATTCATTATGTAAAGTTGAGTATTCAAGCTCAACAAGACACCCAAATGGAAGTGATGTTCTATTCAAGAATGATTTAATGGAGTTAGGTTCAATTCCATCCAACTACCCTAGAATATTTTTTCCCTCAAAATTAAGCCCTAAAATCAGGGAATTTAGCTCAATCCAATTTGACTAGCTTCGAGCAAAATTTAATACTTTGACTTTTAAAGTAGCAAGCTTACCGGTCCAAAAGGCCACTGCATGCTATATCGATGATGTTTCAATTCATGTCATTCAAAACATTTAGTTTAAACTACGTTTTCGTGTTCGATCAAGCATGAGGTGTATCTAGCTTTCGCTTTTTATGTTAATGAAATGACGCGATAGGATAATCACCTAATTTATAAGTGTACATTTTATTGAAACTTCTGATCACTTTCCATTTACTACTTATCATGAGAAAGTTGATATAGATGTTAATCATGTTATACATACGTGTCGAGTTTGATGGACTAACAATTATGGAGTTGAGGTTATGATTCTAGTATGCAAATTGGGTGGGTTATTTTGGAGATTGTTAACATACGGTTTCAAAATTAGTAACGCATAATTGACGTGTATTATAACTACGCGTCATGTTAAATAACGTGCACTTAAAATTAAAAAAGTTGAGGTTATGAATGTAATATTATCCCACATGAAAGAGAGATGTATAATATAAGGTTACTAAGGTTTGGAGAGACACTCTACTTTGCTAGACAGCGTGTTCGTGTCGTACTGAGTTGAGTTGCGGCTTGGGTTGAGGGTCTTATAAATATGATGTTGGGTTGACTCCTAACGTAACAACATTTTGGGGCCGAATCATTGTGCAAAACCCTAACGTTGATCCGCAAAATCCAGAAATCTGATCTTATCCAAACGTAGATGTGGATTCGCTCCAAGCGGTTACGGCATGACCGCCTCTTCCAGACTTCTATATAAAGAGAGTAGCTCCTTCTCTCATTCTACACCATTTAGAATTCATCTGACTTCTAGTTACACAAACTAACTCCGTTCTAGTTACATAAACTAAGTTGTATTCAAGAATTTTGATCACACAATAGCCTTCGTAGTAAGGGAGATTTAAGAATTAAAAAGAGAAGGTCTCATCTCTACTACCCTCTCCGTTCTATTTTCGGAAAACTCGTTTTACGGTATGAAACTTCCCCTACGGTCTAAATAACTAAGTCCTACAATAATAAGAAGAATATATGAGTTGGGTTAATCAAGTTTGTTTGGGCTTGTCTCGATTGTTCAAGTTTGTTTACTTGACTAAAAAAAGTCTAGTAGAAACACATTTTTAAATTCGATTGAAATTTAGGGTCTTTTATAAACGAATTAAACATGAGCATGTCAAAATATGATTCGTTCCAATCAAATAACAACATTGAAGATGACTAGATGGATCAATCTTCAATAGAGTTTTATATGAGACGGGTTATTCAAGTTCGGATCGAACTCCTTCACTAAACTAAACAAAATGAGTATGACCACATTATTAGCTCGGTTAAAATATACTCCGTTCAAGCTTGACTCAACTCTAAACGAGTTGAAGATGAATGCACCAAAGTTCCGCTCGTTTCGAATGAAACAATATCACTATTTATAATTTATTTTTTGTTGGAATCAATTGGTATAGTTTGATCATTAACCCAAGATTCACCATAACATTGTAGCTAGGTTAATTTTTATTTTTGTATACGTAGACGTTAGTATAGAATTGGCTTGAGATACAAACAAAACATCCCAATAACTATATATTTGTGTCTTGAACCAAACATTATGACAACTTTTGATCTTTAGTGGTAAGATATCGACTGCCATATATACCTTCACCAATAAACCTGCAAAAGAATTAACAAATTGATGCCAAGACGTAACACTTATATACTTATATATCTAAAACTTGCTATATAAATCAAGCAATTCAATTTCATCAACATTTCTTTTAAAATTGAATCTTGCATTTCAATTCACTCTAACTCTTCAAATCAGACCCCTCGATCTATATATCACATGGCAAATTTGATCATCAAGAGGGCTAAGATTCAAAGAAACTTCATCGTTGTTATTTTCCTTCTTTCTTGTCCTTTCTCTTCCATGGCTTCATCCTCTTCTGCAAATACAACCGCTTCCATTGACACATCCACTGCAGTTCTTATTCGGGTTGACCCATCTGGCCGTGGCAATTATACAAAGATCCAAAATGCTATCGACGCTGTCCCTGATCATAATTCGGAGCTCGTATTCATTTGGGTCAAACCCGGAATATATAGGGAAAAGATTGTGGTGCCTGCAAACAAGCCATACATAACATTAAGTGGAACTCGAGGCCGTAACACCATTATAACATGGAATGACGGCGGTGAAATCTACGACTCTCCTACTGTGTCCGTCATGGCTTCCGATTTCGTCGGACGGTTTCTCACAATACAGGTAACGTGCTCGACATATTTGTAAGTCAAATTACGTATATGTTGAAGATAATAACTTTTCACTGTCTATAACTATCAAAAAATTTCAAGTCTATTATATAAGGTCTGTGGGCTAGTTACAAGTTGAATGTTACGCAGAACACACACGGGGCGAAGGGGAAGGCGGTGGCGCTGAGGGTATCCGGCGATAAAGCTGCATTCTACGCGTGCAAGATCAAGTCTTACCAAGACACTCTCTTAGACGCCGTAGGGAGACATTACTATAGCAATTGCTACATCGAAGGAGCGATAGATTTCATTTTCGGAGATGCTGCGTCCCTCTACGAGGTTTACTTCAATCAACATTTAACATATAGTCTATCCTATAAGTGCAATTCATAATTCTGCTACGGTGTGTGAATGTGCAGAAGTGTCATTTGCATTATTCATCGAAAGGCACGGGAGGAGTCATAGCGGCGCAAAGGAGGAAGTCGGAAAGGGAGGATACCGGGTTTACGTTTCTGCGGTGCAAGATCACCGGAGCCGGGAAAGGGAAAGTGTATCTAGGGAGGCCGTGGGGAGAGTACTCGAGGGCTGTATTCGCGTTATCTTACATGTCCGGTGTAGTTATGCCGCAAGGATGGAATGACTGGGGTAACTACAACGCTCATAGGTATAAATATACTCCTTATGCTTATCGTTTTCCACATTCTAACATTGTTTTTATACAAACTTTTCAAATAATAGTGCATCAATGAATACCCCACTTTTTACTTTTGATTTTCTTAATATGTGTAAATTTTTCTTTAATGACGATTATTGAGAACTGGACGGAGTATATATTATTATACTTGCGTGTTACATTGGTTCTATATATGTTTCTAATATACATGATGTTATGGTGTAAAATGCAGTACGGTGTACTATGGTGAATACAAATGCTACGGACCGGGGTCTAACATATCGAAGCGGGTGGGTTGGTCACGGTCCCTTACAAGTCAGGAGGTGGCTCCATTCCTTAACAAAAACATGATCGGCGGCAAAGGGTGGTTGAGACCCCTTCCCACCACCTTCAAGAAACGCTTCTCCGACCACATTTCTCTTTGAGCTTTATCACACTTCTTATGCATTGTTGATTATGTACGATTAGAGCTTGTATTAATTGGATTGATTGTTAATTTGTGGGGTCTGGATGGAGAATAAAAGGTTTTCAGGTTGATAGAAAAAAATAATGAGTCTAGTATATAAGGTCTGTAAAGTACTTTTACCGTCAAATGATTTTAGATGAAATTTCATCGGATATATGTGTTGGATCGGACCTAAGACGATGTGCTGCCAAACCGTTACGTATGATCCACCAAATTCACGTATTAGTTTCAAGATGGGACTTTGTTGGACTTATGTGTTGGACTCAAACATAACGCACGTATCTTCTCTGAAACGTACAATAATGATATATATTTACATCGAAATGTTTTACTTATAAAGATAGTACGAATAAAGTTCATGTTAATCGTTATTGTATGTAAAATATACGGAGGTACGAAAAAAGATGGATTGTAATTCCATTAGAGAGAGGAACAAGTTGTTTAGGCATTGCAGATATATATACTATTAGGAGCCTGAGTGTTCATTGTTATCTGTGTAACCATACTGAAAGAGATAAAGGAAGAGTTTTGCTAACATGAAATGACAAAAGTTTTATTGACTTTCTTGATGCTTCCGCGCGCATATATATATATAGATAAAAAGACTTACTCTAGTTTTATCGTTGATAGCATGTTTTTATGTTATCTCTATATATGTATTTTATGTGTCTTTTTTTAGTTTTGCATGAGATATTACATCAACATCATTGCTTATGCTTAAATTGTCAAAGAATGTTTATTCCCACGCGTTTTGTGTTTATAGGTGATTGAGGTCTAAAACAGAGCACACATGATCAATCCAAGCAATCCAAAAGAACATTCATCCAGACATCACCGTCATCATCAAGAAAAGGAGGGAAGGAATCAATATATCAACTCATACAAGTAGCTAAAGGAGCAAAGGAACCCCAAAGAGGAACCTCGGGTGAACTAAAATCCGAGTGAAGAAAATGGAGACCCCAACAAAGAAGACTTTGAAGTGCAAATGTCAACTAAGTTCGGGTTATCCGAAAACCCCAGCGAAGAAGACAGAAAATCCGATGAAAGAAGACAAGTTCACCCCAACAAAGAAGACAAAGTGTCAACATAGAAGAGGTGTACCTCGAGCTCGACTGAATAAGACAAGAAAACCCGGGCAAAGAAGTTTTTCAAGCAAAGATGTCAACGTACCTCGGGTGAATTATGCAACCCGACTGAAGAAGACAGAAAATCTGACTGAAGAAGGAGAAAAACCCTAGCTACGTGTAAAGCCGTAAGGCGGTGGAAGCACTCGCCCCAAAGTGAAAATCTCAAGGGACAAAGGCGAGATTCGGGAGATCCTCGTGTCACAAAAGAAGTTGAATTAGTAAAGTGAATCACCTAATAAGATAATAACCTGTTGATGTGTGAGCATGTTGTGTGGTATCTCTGCTTATGTGTGTGTATGTGCTATTATTGTTATTCTGATATATAGAATGTTAGCTAGCGGTTTTATCCGTTGTTAAGGCAAAGCTCTTTGGATGATTCTAGAAATGGGGGACCACGATTCTACGTCAATATATATGGATTTTGGCTCTTGTCAATGTACCAAATCATTTAACAACCAAGTTATAAAACAATTCTCTCTCGTTTGAAAGGATTTTGGCCGATTGGCCTTGAAGATTAAAAAAGTTCTTGAAGTTCATTATATTTCCATATCTAAAACTAATTTCCAACTTGTTCCGATCATAACTTTGGAGTGGTAAGTCCGTTTCATTCCATTATTTTTCCTACAATTCTTTATTTGAAGTCTCGTTTGTCACCATGATATACATTTCTACTGCTTGTATTTTGAGATATTCGGTCATAAGTGAGTAGTACTCTTGTTAGGATTTGGGGCGAAAACTCCAAATCATGCTAGGTTAAGTATGTTCTATGTTGTATTTATGAATTAATGGAGAATCAAATGCATGTATAATAGCACATGGGGGTTCTCAAATTTATCTTGAAATTCATACATACTAGAACTTATTTTGGATGTCGGGTGCTAGACTAGAAATAGTCTAGATTGTTCTCATAGAACGTTGTATATTTTCAAGCATGAATGAGTGATTTATGAATCAATCATCCTAGATGAGACCGATAAGTAACTCGAAGATGATTGTGCAATGTTTGGTGCCTATATTGTTTGAGTAATTCTAGCTAGGGCTGAAAGGATGGCTAGGTTACTTGTCTTGTGAATGTCCAAACTATGGTTATGCTACATTGTGCAAGTAGATAACAAACACCATGCGATTCTTGTATAGTATAATATGGTCATAAGTTGTAGAAAACCTTATCAACTAGTGAGTAAATAGCAAACACATGTGATACTCAATAGTTGAAACATGCCAAATGATTTGACAAAGCATACCTTTACCATGTTACTTTAGTATTTGTGACTTAAATACTCCTCGATAATTAAACACAACATAGTTTAGCTTACTCTTAGCTACGGTTGGTAGAATATCATCAACTCCTAGTGTTTTCTCATATTGATATTTAATCCTTGATACTTGTTACTTGACACTTTCCAAACCCAAAGCATTTGATCACTTAATAACCCTCTTTTCCTTTTATTTTACACACTCGTGCTTTACTAGTTGAACTTGAGGCAAAGTTGAGATATACATAGTCTCTTAGAATTTCGACCTTGATACAACATCATATACTTACATTGACATGGTCGTGCACTTGCGGTACTATGTGATTTTGTGTGTATCATCGACGCACATGTCAGTATTCTTCTCCTAATGGATAGCGCAAGAAATACTCTAGAATAGTGTTACAATTTGACATAAGAGAGTTTATTATTTTGTGCATTAGTATCCCCTCGCTCCAAGCTGGTGTAAGCATAGTTTAAAGCACATGAGATTGAAGCGTGCAAAAGGCAATGGTTTGGTCAATAGGTCAACAAGCTGACTTTGGAAGATACGAATGCAACTTGTAGTGACTTGGCTTATACTCTCTCGAACAAAGTGATAGTCCAAAGACAAGTGTTTAATGCGGTGGTATTGTACTGGATTAACAACGATGTATGTTTCTCCGAGGTTATCACAACAGCAGATTGGAGTAGTCGAAAGGGTAATGTCAAGCTCAAATAACAATGATTGAAGCCATAACATTTCACATGTAGCATGAACAAGTGATTTGTATTCCGCCAATGTTGGAGAACGAGCAAAAGTATCTTGTTTATTTGAGGAACATGAGATTAGGTTGGAGCCGAGATACACATAGTAAGAACCAGTAGAACGTTTGTCATGTTGATCACGTGCATAGTCCACATTGGAGAAGACGTGTAGTTTTTTGTAGAGATGGAAGAGATAATGAATTTAAGATCGGCAGTGGAGTTTAGGTTTCGAATGATTCTCTTAGCCATTTTCCAGTGAAGCTCAAGTGGTTGATGCATGTGTTGACATACTTTGTTAACTACAAAGGATGCATTTGGATGGATAAAGGCAAGGTATTGAAGGTTGACTACAATGCTTCGGTAAAGCTGGTGATCGGGAAAAGGAGAGTAATGACTTTGAGCAATGGAGGTAGGCAAGGCAATGGGAGTTGCAACTAGCTTGGAGCTGGACATTTTGATCGGGAAAAGGAGAAGAATGAGTTGCAACTAGCTCTATGTAGACGTCATCTGTCAAGTCCCCGTGATGGAAGTGGTTATGGTATGTCTAACTAGTGTGTTTTCCACCTGTTCATAAAGGCAAGGGAGAGCAAGAGGTAAATGGTGTAAGGTTTGGCAACGAGACTGAATGTTTTGGCATAGTTGATGTCTTCCATTTGATGGTAACATTTGGCAACAAGACATGATTTCCGTCTCTATGACTTCAGTAACATGACGCTTGATCCTATACACCCATTTGACCCCAATACATTGGTTGAAGGATTAAGAGGAACAAGGTTTCATTTCTTCGGTGGAAAGAAGAGCTTTTGAACTCTTTTGAAACACGGCATCTCGCCAAGTTGAATGTTTTGAAGCTTTTGTATACGGCGAGGGCTCGTTTGGAATGATGGTTATGGTTATGGTAAAACTGCAATAAGGGGTTTGGAATTGTTTTGCTTGAACAAGTGTTCATCGGGTGATTTGGCCGGCTAGGGTCTAGTGGTGCTAGAAGTAGGCTTGTGTTGGGCTTGGGTGAGTTTGGGAGGATTGTGGAAAGTATGGGCCAGATAAAGTTTGAGGAAGGTTAGGTGTTGTAGTAGATGAGGCGGGAGAGTTATATATTGTGGGTGTAACTTGTAATGGGTTAGGAGAGGGTGAGTTAGGTTAGGATGGTGATAATGGGGCGCTCGAGATAGGTAATGGGTTAGAGTTGGAGTGATTGAATTAAACGGGGAATGAGAGGTTGGTGTAAGGGGAAGAATCATATATTTTTGTGAGGTTGTTTTTGAATACGGAAAGACCGTTTCATGAAAAACTGCATCCCGAAAAATGTATGTTTTGAAACGGACCCAATCAAAGCAGTTGTAACACTTATGGGTCCCACTATATCCCAAGAAAATGGTAGGTGTGGAAGTAAAAGAAAGATTATATTTATTGTACGGACAAAGGCTTATAAACAAAGACAATTGAACACTTTAAGAAAGAGGTGGTCCGAAGTTTTTAAAAAGAGGATATCATGCGGAAATTTGTGGTAAGAATAAGTGTGGAGAGGAGGTTCAAAAGATAGGTAGAATGGTAGATGTTTCAAAGGCAAAGTCGCAAAATTCGAAGGGTAAAGAGGCATGCTTAAGTAGAGAGTAAGGCCAATATCAACAATGGGTCGATGCCTAGACTCGTTACTACCATTTTGTTGGTGGGAATGGGGACAAATAGTGTTGTGCATACGGTCCGGACCGGACCGGACCGGTGGACCGTAAATTAATAAAACATTGCACCGTAGACCGGACCGGTTTTTACATAAATTGTGCAATTTTAAATATTGCGGACCGGACCGGCTTGTACCTAAATTGTGCAATTTTGGTTATTTTTTTTCGATCTAAAACCGGACCCGGATCGGACCGAACTGGACCGAACCGAAAATTCGTAGTTTACGGTCCAACCCGGGTTACGGTTTATGCGGTCCAAAACCGGACCGGACCGTAACCCAGATTTTCAAACAAAACATAGACCGTAGACCGGACCGTAACCGGTCCGGTTCATGGACCAGACTGTAAATTCCGGTCCGATCCGATTTTGCACAACCCTAAGGACAAGTAAGGCGATTGGTTATTCCAAGTGTTTGGAAGATATTTTTGATGGGTTTGAATTCCGTTTCTCCATCGGTTTGAATCGCTTTGATTTTGGACAAGGTTAATGAATGTTTGAAAAATTGATGGCACTTGTCATTTTGAATTATAAGGAAAAATCAAGTGAATTTTAAGTGTTCATCCAATATTTGTTGACATTCGTAGAAAGATAGTGAACTGGCCCCCATTACGTTACAAAATAAAAAGATCAAAACATGAAGTGGACCGTGGTGAGTTGGACGGATGGAGTAAGGCGTTGGCCTTGGCCCATGATCATGACTGACACTTGGGTAGGTCAAGTGGGCTTTTTGGTGACCCAATCTTGAATGTCAGGTTGTTTCATCCAATATTTTATGGAAGCCAGAAAGACCCAATCTTGAATGTCTAGAAGAAGTAGATCTACCGCTAGGGAAGCTTGTATTGTTGACTTGAGGATTTGTTGGGTAACGAGGAGAGTGAGAAGCAGTAGTGGTTGTTTGATTGGTTAAGCGACCCTCGTGAACCATAAGGTGGGCAAGAACTTGGTTGGATGAAGGTAGGATAGGTTGAGTTGAAACTTGAAATAGTTGTTACGAGGGTTTCATAATGGCATGCAACCCAATTTGAAAAAAACCATCAAAGGAAAGCTTAGTGTCTCCTTACAGAATGATGCCTCGACCTATGGTGTCATGTGGAGCATTAATATTCTCATATCGATAATATTGGGTCTAGTGTATATGTATATAAGGTTGGTGGACTACCGTTCATATTTTTAATTGATTTTAGCATAAAATCTCATTGAGCATATGTGCTGAACTTGGGCCCAAAGCGTATATGCACTTGGACGTGTAACGATATCCTCCATGTTATATTTGACCGGCCGGAAACTCACATGGTACGAGGGTAGTTTGATCTCTCGGGTCCGGGATTGTTGGGATTGTTTTCTCTCTTTTTCAGAATCAGCTCCTCTATCGGATGCAATCCTATCGATACTGCATTCTGTTTATGTAAAGGGTGATCACACAAACTATGAGATTGATCAATCGATTTGTGTAAGAAAAGGATCGAATCTGTATAAGTATAATTGTTAACATTTTGGAGTAATCATATTAAAAGGTTAAACTGAAGTCGTGTTTGGTGAAATTTGAATTAGTAGTTTTGTTTTAGATAGAAACTCAAAAATAAAAGACATGATACCATCAAAATTACACTGTAACAGTACAAACCAATGGTGAAGGCATAAGAGTCTATGATACAACAGAAACTTAAATGCAACACAGTTACAGTATACAGTTCACACAGGCAAAGAGACCAGGCCCCAGGTTTCATCTCCTCCTTTATTGGATGCATGATGTATGTTTCGGGTCAATTTTGGAGCTCTTATTAAGGAGACAACAGACGACAAGAGTTTGGAAGAGGTAAATCAAAACAAAACTAAGTATGATGTTGCATCAGTAGTCCTCGGAGTTCCAAAAGACAAGAGGCCCGCGTTTAGTGAACTTGCAAGCATGAAACCCATCTAACGATTTCCCCATTAACGCGGCCGCAGCAATGCTTGGGAACTGCCTCTTGTCAAGCTCATCCAAGGGCAACTTCGAGGTGCTCGGCTCACAGATCACAACACTTTTACTAGGATGCCTATCTTTAACTTGGCACCACCTTTGAATCCAAGAACACTGAAATATCGGGTTCTTCGTCATTGTTGTTGAGGGTTCAACATTCACCATAGGCCCCACTTTTTGACTTGGTATGGATGATTCCTTGTCCTCGTGTTTGTCGTCTGTAGAGGGCGGTGTGTCCAGGCTCACTCTGCTATGTTTCGTTGACTTGCTGAAGAACATGTGTGTTTTCTCATGTGAAGAGGATTCTCCTATGTTGGAAGAGTCCAGCTTCAAACGCTTGCAACTCAGCTCCTGAAAATCGCTTTCGTCAATGTGGATGGACTTTGTTTCAGAGGGTTCCACCAAAAAAAACTTTGTATTGACAGGTTGCTCGGCGCAAGAAAATAGGTGCTCTGTCTCCAAGCTTTGTGTTCTTGAGGTACTTGTTTCAACACCATCCATTGAGTTTGTGTTGGTGGGAGTCTCCTTGACTGGCATTTTGCCTCTAACCTTGTCTTCCCATGGATCAACACTGGTCTTTACAAGGGTTTTGTCTCTAGTTGTGTTCTGCAATTTGTTATCATCAGTAAGCAAACATTGTAACCACTTCACAACATAACAACCAAACTAATTATGGGGTTTTATGTTGTATGTGCCACTAATCAATTATTGTTGGATAAACTTTTAACCAAACAATTTGGTTCAATTACAGGGGATGATTACTGCATTTCTACACTGTACAAATTTCAACAAATTGGTTCTGTAACTTAATTGTTTCCTAGTAAATGTAGTTTCTTTCTTATAACAGGAAAAGCGTCGCTTAACTCATTGCCCCAATCAAAACATTGTAAGCTGCTTCAAAAGTATAATTATGTAAATTTTGTAAACTGGAAAGAAAGAATCTTAGAATATATACCTGAGCTACTGGAGGGAAACACATTCCTGCAACGAATGCAGAACAAATATTCTACTCAGTTATGCCAGAATGTGTGACGAAAGGAAACGAATGCCATAATGTAAAAGATGTCAACTGAATTATGATAATATGCATATCAGCACCTACCCTTCAGATATTGATAACAGTGTTAACTATGATAAAACCAACAGTGGCAAATTTTATACTTCAAAATGCAATGGGTGATCTCGTATATATCATGTAAATTCAGATTCTAATATAAAGTGAGAAGGAGCAAGATGCACACCAGAAAATTCGTTCTTGTTTGAGAGAGAAACTGTATCCATTGTATGGGTTTCAGCAGACAAATCGAAGCTCCTTTCGTCTCTCGGAGTTTCAGCATCGCCAAAGTTATCCCTCTCACTATCAGTAGAACTCCATAGAGGTTGAATTTTCACACCTCTATGTTGAGTTGGTACACGACCAACCCCCATTCGGCTAGTAAACAAGACATGGTGAGTTGTTGTCTGAGAATACAAAGGAGGACGTCCATGTGAACATATCTTCACGGTCTCCACATTTCTGACAGGGCATGGAAGCCCTTCAAGTGATTGGTGTCCATGGAATGAACTTGGAGCATCAGTTTGGTAATCAATGTGCATGTTAGAAAGAAAAGGGCTGAAATTGCTTCTCTTGTGAACCAAAATTGCAGAATAATTCCCGCACTTGTCGTTTCCCTGATCCTCAGATAAATTTGAGACACCTTGGCCTTTCCTTTCTAATGATAAATGAGATATCAATTTGCGATCAGCCTCATCATGATTGGTGCATATATTTGTCGATCTTGGAGAATTAGCCGTGTAAATGCAGCTAGGATCCATTGGAGTTCTTGTCCAACTATTTTCCCTATTTCTAGAGTGACCAAGGAAGCAAAAGGCTGACCTCTTTTGACCAACATTCTGTGCTCTTATTCTTAGACTCCCCGTATCTAAACCAACTGCTTCAGCTTTTGTGTTGTTCTTTATGTTCCCATAAGACCCCGGGATATCAGATGAAATACTAAGGCTTGTTCTCAAGCGTTTCTGGTTATGATCCAAACCTTCTTCCTTAGAGAAGGTCTGTGAATGAGGTGCAACCAGGGATCCCTGCTTAGGCGGTTGTGACCAACGCGACATCCAACAAGATTGGTGAGAATGTATAGATGTTCTGGAACTTTCACTTCCATCTTTATATGCTTTCACAAGATGTTTAGACATTTTTGTGTTCACCTCTTAGGAACAAAGGTGTATATCACAAACAAGCCTTTCTGATCTCGTATGCAAGGCAGATCCACAGCTCAAGCGACCTGCAACCGCCATGAAAGTGTTCACATGCAATTAATTTATCTAAAGATTCAAACACATGCAAGCATATACATTCTCAGCAAAGAAGCTATTAACAAATATTCTTTCCATGACATGGAAACACGAAAAAAGGCATATGATCTCATTTCATATACAGAGCTAGAGGGGATAGAGAAGATATAATGAGCATTTGAAACCCTGAATCGGACACCTATAAGGATGGCATTGTCTTATAAAGGGAGCAAATACCTACCAAAGTGATGATAAAAATGGATACCCAACTAAGCTTTCTTCCTCGTTATCACCATCATTTAATAATTCAGATCATCATCCTTCCCCACTAAAAACACCTTGCGAATGGCCACGAGATGGGAATTCCCCATACCTAACCCCAAAATAAACCAAGTTCACGGGAAATAGTATTATGTCAGCTCATAATTCAACTCTGAATTGGATCCTAGCAGTTCAATTCCGCCCAAAGGCGAGCAGCGTAGAAGATCTCCAACACAAATTCTTGTTGGATTTGTAAGAACCCTAAAGTGGCTTAGACAAAAAGCAAAGTATGACTATTCACCCGCCATTAATCACAACAAAAACCAAAAAAATATATATAGAATGTAAAATTCCTATAACTCCATAAAAACATAATCCTAAAATTCGACCCAAAAAGGAGGAGCAGATCTCGACTTGTATATTTTAGCAGAAGTTGCAAATTCCCACAAAAAGGTGGGTTTGTTGGGTTCTCAATAAAACCCAAATCAGAAAAGAAGGGTAAATACTTTCTGGGTTATGATTAAGAACTCACCATAGTTTGCTTTTGCTTGCTTCAAAGATGAAGAACTTTGATCGACCAGGGAGGATGAAGCTGATTTTTAAAGTGCGTGTAAGGGTTTCAGAGAGGGTTACAGCTCTACAACTACAAGTATGTATGAATATATATATCTGGAAGCATTTTGTGGAAGAAAAGTAGTCGTCCGCTATTTATAAGAGAAGGGGGCCACCATTGGGATAAGAAGCATATTTCTAACTATTCTTGCGGAGGTATGTGAAACCAAGAGCTGATGTGGGGGGCTCCTCTCTGCACTTTTTGCCAAGTTGCTGTTTTCATTATTTAATACACTAATTTATTGATTTTAATAATAATTTTGTGAAATGATTTAAATGAAATAAGAAGAGAATTCTATGTCTACATTAAGCTCCCAATTCCAGAGAAGAAAATATCTTGTTCTCAAACACATTATTCTAAAATGTTATGATTTCTTGTTTGTAAATACTATTTTCTACAAAAAAAAAAATAATAATTGAAGTAATATTTTCTTTTATTACAATATATAACACCAAACTACATTATTATATTGATATATAAAAATTTATATGGAAAATTGTTCAAACACTTAATGAATTATTACATATCTAGGGAAAATGGTACAAATTTTAAAAGCAATTATCACTGAACTATTGAGTGTAAAACTTGTTCGCTCTAAAATGTGTGTGTTTATGAAAGAAAATAGCTTTAAATTTATACCAAGAATAAAAACAAATAAGAGAACCTATAGTGTACGGATCAATCGCAGTAAAAGCAATTATTCCAGGGTTGATCACAGGGAGTGTGGTGAAACCAAATAATAAAAGCAATCTAGTCGAGATAATTTGCAAATAAATCGAAAGACTGAAAATGACAACGATGAGAATATATGTAAATGTAGGGAAAACGCATATTCTAGAGAACAAGGTATCCAATTGTGTTTTTCGATTTAAGACTTCGAAAGATGTATGGACATAGTTGGGATTGCAAAGGAAATATGTTTCTAAGGTGGGATAAATCACGGGGGAGGTTTCCCTATCCGCTATTCGAAATCAAAGAAACTTATCACCGGGTAAGTCTCAAAGCTTCAAGGGAAAGGAATGATAGTCTCAAACCAACCACTTAACCTAAGGGAATAATTTAATCATCACCGGCTAAGTCTCAAGTTAACTCACAGAGGCAAGAGGAAGGCACACTCAATCCTAATAAAGGATGAACCTTTATTACCTAAAACTCATCATCTTTGACAATAAAGCAAGAAAATCACCGGGTAAGTCTCTTCCCAAGCTTGAATGTAGGGTAGAAAGGTTCAACAAGGACAGGGCTTAGGCAATCTTTAACCAAAGCTTAAGGATAAAGCATGAAAGGTATGACCGAGGAAATCTCGGTTAGATCTTGGTGAAATCTCGGCCGAGATTCTCAAGAATAGGCTGAGATTTGTCTCTATGAAGGTAAAAACACAACTCTCTTGGCCCAATCTAAACCTAAAGGCTCAGTCTATGATCATCTAAATCACAATCTTCAACCAATCATCCTAGAATCGCACGGATTTTAGCCAACAACACACATATTCAAATCAATATAGAAATATGAAATCAAGAACCGAAAGTAACCAATGAAACCGAAAGATAGGTAAGATATAATCAGCAAGGTATCTTCTATAATCATAAACTGAATTAAATCAATAACAAAGATCCGTTCTTGTGTTCCAAAACAAAGAAATCAAAACGCTAAAATAGTCCACAAAGAATCTCAATATTTGTGTCTCAATCTCTAGTGTTGTCGTCGTACGGGTAGTCAATCCATCCAAGCTGTGAAATTTGCAATCCAGGCTTCTCTTGTTGCAACCTCCCGTAAATCTGGGTGTCCATTTCGTTCTTGTAGCCTTTTAACTTATAGAATGAAGCTAGGGTTTGGAAGATTGCGTTTTGGGCCGAAATATTAAAACCACGGCCAAGCCCAGAGAAAATCTCGGCTGAGATTTAATGTCCTTGACCGAGATTTCTTCTTTGAGGTATGTGATCTTTTAGATCTCCCTTATATCTCCCAAAACTTGATCTCATCCTTCTTTTAGGTTCCACAATGCTCCCTATGTGGTCCGCCCTGATCCATTGTCCATGAATACTCCATCCCTGCTCCAATTTGCGTCAATTCACCTACAAACGTAATAAACCTTGTGTAGATCTCAATTCTAACAATATAGGTGAATATAAACCATAATGGCCATGAATGTATGTCTATGCATGCAAAAGAAAGGGAAAAATAGCTACATGCGCATCTATACTAAGGTCATAATTAATGTCATCAAAATACCTCATATGTGTCTCTTGCTTGTCCCTAAGCAAGGTTCAAACCTAGAATATAAAGATGGTATGAATTATGAACATGCGAAAAACAAGAAAAAACTACAATATTTTTGGTTTTGTGCCTCTAATCATACATCACCCTCAAAGTATTGCTTCATAGATAATGAAAACCATCATGTGATCAAAAGGAATTATAACAAGAATAATCACACCTTGCAAGAAATAAAATACATGCATCATAACTTGAGATATATCAAAATCAATCATGAGGAATTCAATTTTAACCACCAAGTCAAACACATGTGCATTAAGGTCTTCCAAATGATAAAGGCCTTGGCTACCAGCAATTCTCGCAATTATATCGAGACGCCTCACGCCGGACGCACATACCATGACACGTTAGGACTATCGATCAATCAGACTTTGGCAAGACACAAACATCCGGCTATGTGAATGGTGCCGAGTTACTCATCATCAAGATCAACGTCCCCAAAACTATTTTTCTATGCATAACACACTTTCTTTTTTTTTCAACTTCACCAAACATCGCTCTCGCACATCACACTAGCATGCTTCCTATTTTCCGGATAGGTAAAGGGAGACAAAAATATATATTGAGGTGTTAAGCATACTCAAGATGAAGAAAGAAAAAGAAAATCGAATTGCCTTAATCATTCCAAAAAGATGTGTAAGAACTTACTCATGCGGTTTCAACCTTTAACACTCAACATGATTTAGAATGAAAGCAAATTATCGAACATGCATGAAATTCCAACAAAGCATTCAAATCTTATACATGCCATAATTCAATTTAAACACTTAAGGATTATCATAGTCATTCCACAAAACAATTATCATCATTGAGATCATTTTCATCCTAGAAGCACAAAATTTTTATTTATTTTTTTCAAAAGGTTTTATGAATGCAAAACTGTAAGAAAACGTGTAACAAGAATTAAAAGTGAAATGCGATAGACATAATAGCAAAGCAATGTATGCCAATAGAGTTAGGGCATGATTATCGGGATGCTTGGGGGGTGAGTCTTATTGTAAATATAGCAATAAATGGCTTCAGGAACACAATTAAATGGGTCTTCTCAAGACCCGTTTCATGGATCAGAAGGGGGACACGTGTCATCCCCCCATTGGCTGCATCCAATCGGCCACTTTTTTAAAAAAAAGAAAAGAAAAGAGGGGGAAGTGCCACGCGTCGCGCTCTGATTGGCGCGATGCCTGCTGCGACGTGTGGCAGCCTGTCATTTGACAGCGGAAATGGGTTTTTTATTAATTAAAAAACCCATTTTCCGGATTAAATATTAAAAAAAAATTATACCAAAATTCATAGTTTTTTTTTATCTACCTATAGACACCCATTTTGAATATATTTAAATTAATTTTTTTAAAAAACTTTGTTTATGGTAAAGTTATAGGCTTAAAAATATCAAAATACATAACAAATTAATAAATTTCGTTTTAAGGTATAAAAATTTTAAATCATGTTATTCCTTATTTTTGCATATATGTGTTGGATAATTTTTAATTGCAATTTTTTATCTCTTCGTTGCTTATCGTATTATTCATAGAGATAAATAATAAATTAACCTAAAAATCATTCTAAGGTATAAAAATTATAATAAATAATAAAATTAACCCATATTCTTGTCTATATATAGTGAATGTGTTGGATCATTTTGAAACACCAAAACACATCTCTTCTTTCTACATCCATCATGGATAATCATCCAAATTCTCAAAACTTTATTGAAATGTTTGATTTTAATGATTTAACCCTAGATTCTGACTATAATTATTATAGTCAAATACTCACTCAACCTTCTGAAATCCCTGCATACAACACCCAACAACATGGTGGTTTAGCTCCCTCTTTTGGTGGTGGTAATGGTGGTAGTGGTGGTGGTGGTGGTAGTAACTAATGGTGGTGGTGGTGGTTATGGCGGTTATCGACTCAAGATTGTGTTATCGGCTCAAGATTGTGTTATTTTAATGTTGTTTGCTTCATATTCTTTTATGTTCACTTCAATGTTGTTTGTTTCATGATTTAAGTTTTATGTATTTTATGGTGTGATGTTTTTTATGCTAATTTTAATGAAATTAAGTATTACTCATAATTAAATAATATTTTAAATATAATTGAATAATTTTAAGTTAACAAAAAATAATTAAATGGTTAATTAATGTTATAATAATAAAAAGTTTGGTTTAAGATATAGTTAAAACAATTGTAATATTAAAAAGTTAGTAGGGATATATTTGTAAAATGGTATGAGGAAATAAATGGGTGGGTGAGAAAAACGATGTAAGATTCAATCATAAAGACCCATTGATTATCTAGAAAATGTAAGTTATAAGATTTTATTGAAGAAAAATTACAAAAATAGCCCAAGACCCCGCTTTGAAGACCCATTGATAAAAATGACCTTATTACAAACCAAATCCACCACATACTTAGATTACACATTGTCCCTAATGTGCAATAAAAGAGTTGGAAAAGGAAACTCAAAATATCTCAAAGGAAAAATAAAAGAGAAGGCGCAGAAGATGAAGTTGGATCACATGTCCAATGGAGGTGGTGGGAATGGGTACGTAGTAGGAGGGATCGGAAGCCTTTGTGTTCTCGAGCCTCCAAATCACCTCGGGAAGTCCCTCTGTCTCTGCTCTGTGCCGGGAACCGTGCTGAGAGCGAGGGGAGGTCGATTGTCTCGCCCTTCTCGCCGGCATCTCTTGTCGTCCCAAGTAAGCATCCCCGGTTATGGGGTCCTCGTCCTCCGTGCCTCCTCAACTGCAGCAACGCTGCTAGGACCTGCATTCGTCCTTGTGTCCATCGCAACAACATCCTCCTCATCAGCAGCAGCAAATCCCTCAAACTCATCTGACTCTTCTCTAGCATGCATCGCAACAAAGATGTACTTCCAGCATTGTTGGTCACGAACGGTCAAGGAATGCCCCTAGCTCTCTTGCCCTCCCAAGGCAGGGCCACGTAGGGCGTGCCACGTCCTCGAGGAACAAGGATACCTCCAGTGATAAATTGCTGCAAACCGAAAGGCCTCGCCTCTGCAACTAAGGTGCAAGCCGAAAAATCTAATCCTAAAGCCTTGATGACGTGAGTCACCAATCCTCCTACACAAATGTCACCTCTAACTTTATTGGTATCTTCTATAAATAATTGGCAAGCATCGTAGCACAATTCGGAGTCACACCGGTCACCATACACCACAAATGTAAAGCTCATCCGCCTTCACCTTTTGTGGCGTCTCAATCCTAGGAAATAAGGTCTCGGAAAGTATCCTATGAGCTAGCTTGAAGGACAAGTTATAAATGTTCTTGTCCTTTGAATCCCCCAGATGCCAAAATTTCATCCCCGTCTCAACAAAAGCAATACACTCCAAAAACCCTCTTGGTTGAACGTTCCTAGGGAACATCCCATTTATTATCTCTCCAAAACCGAATATGCTCCCAAACAGAATAATAGGAAGCTCAAAGTTTCGGTTACTCAACCTAAACTTCACATTCCTCTCCCTCGGATCATGCTTAAACGAGCTAAGAAACTCAAGTGTAATTTCTTCATATGCATCCTCACGGATGCCAACAAAAGCCACAAGGCTCACTCTCTCAATCATCCATGTCAAATCAGCCACAACATGCATACACTCAAGCTCATCTAGCATTAAGTACCTAGGAGCAACAATAGTTTGAGGTTGAATTCGTTCATACCTCGTTTTGTGACGTTCTTGAATGTGTGGGATTGTTGGAGTAGGTGGAGATGGTGGAGCTTGCTGAGAGGAGGAAGAACCCCTCCTTGGAATGATCTGTCTTGATGATCGATGCGTCCCTTTCATTTCAGAATAGAAATCTTGGGCTGTTCTTGGGGTAATCTCGGCCGAGATTTCTGGGCTTGACCGAGATTTTTGTCATCCTGAGCAAATTTGACAAATCTGTAAAGATTTTGCCAAACTAATCCCTTGCTTCCTACCTAGACCTTAGTCAATCCTAACTACACCATATTTTTGCACCAAACAACTTAATCAAACTCAAATCGAAGGTACGAGAGAAAACCTAGGGTTTGGATTGAAATATTCAAATGGAGCCCGATTTGCTGATTTGTGGCATTGTTGATGCACGGAATCTTCAACGTTGTTGAGAGAGCTTGAGTTTTGGAGGAAGAATGGAGCCAATCGGTTAGAAAATGGAAATTTGAGAGATTTGAAAGCCGACCGTAGTTTAGGGCATGAAAGTTGTGGAGGATTTTGCTGCAAAATGGTGTGAAGTAATCTTTATATACCCTCGCTAAATTTTGAAAAATCTTTGCCGAGATTTTTCTTGAAGTTGCTTGCGACATGAATTTCCACGGATGAAATTAATAAATGATTTGTTTCATTTCCCTATCCTAGTTTCATATCTCACTCCCTTTATTGGTTCATTTCATTTCAAATTTATAATTATTATTTAATCGGATTTTTTTTGTAAGTGATAATAAACGATTCACATTTTTCTAAAACTAGTTGATATTATAAACTACTTCATATAAAATGTAAACTTTTTTATGATCTACTTAAACCTAATTTATATTTGTGCACAAAACAATGCACAATGAAATAAGTTTTTGAAGAACTGTGAACCATTCTCTGTTTTTATGTGAGTGTACGTTCTCACACGATCCTGATCCTGATCCTATACATAAATAACATATATATAATCGAAAACAATTATGATCAACACAGTTGGCTATATAGTTGTTATTCACAGCTGAGCAAGTTTCCTAGAGGGGCATGGAAAATAACAAGACTCTTTATTTTATGTATCAACAAGGAGCACAAAAGCTCAACATTACAAGAGAGCTCTTTAGTTCTGCAATCACCAAAACTATCTGAACTAAAAAAAAAAAAAAAACTTGCTAACTTCCCATTCCATATATATATCCTCAATGCTTCTTCTTGTGCCTCTGATCTGATGAGACACTTCCAATGTTTCTTCTTCTTAAATACAACTCCCTTTCGACATCATACTTGGATCTTCCAAACAGCTTATAATTTCCTGTCTATCAGTTATCTGCTTCATATATAGTTCATAACTAGCCAGTTCTGTGTCCTTACACTCATCATGTAAAGCCACTTTCGACTGAGCTATTTTCTTCTAGCGCTCATCGCATCCTTTTAGCTGAACTCATATGACTGTGCCATCTGCGATTGTCGCCTTCTCCAATACAATGGTGATCCCTGACCGTATGTAGAACCCTTCATTTGGCCTATCAGCCTCTTGAACTCCCTGAAAATTGCATTGTCATTTGAATTTCTAGTGACCAGAACTTCAGAATTTAAGTATTATTAGTGGGTAGAAGTCTTACATCCTTGTTCATTATGATCACATCTTTGCCAACCTTTGCATTCTTGTCGATTATACAATTCCTGAAAGAAAAGCACAAAGGTTACTTACAAGTGCTTCAAAATTTTGCCAGGTTTTTTCTTTGACAAAGTAATATTTCAAAATTACCTGATTTTTGAGTTCTGTCCTATCCCCATTGGCACTTTTCCATCGGCAAGTAGAGATGCAATCTCGGATTCAGTTTGGTAGAAGTCCGCACCCATCATCAAAGAGTCCTGCAGGAAAGGACCATTTTAGCGCCATTTAAAGTTAGAACGAAAACGTAAAACATTGATATATAAAGAGAAATCGCCATTCCTATATCATTATGTTTTTTCTTTTACCTTTAGCTCAACACCATAGTCTAAACGTGAACGATCTCCAACAATAGAGTGTTCAATACTACATTCTCGCAAGAAGCATCCATGAGAGATTATCGCATCCTTAATCTGAAAAGGAGCATCCAAAAGTCACTTAGATGAAAGGTGTTCAAGAACAAAACACCAAGAACTTTAATTTGAGGTGGGTGTACAAGCATACCTTGCATTGGTCCATCTTAGTAGGTGGCAGGAACCGCGGAGATGTGTAGAATGGTGTTTTTGGGTCATAAAATTCAAATTTTGGCCGCTGCATAAAAAATGTGATTTGAGAAAGACAAATTCTTCATACTTTGTGAAGATGGAAATATTTCACACCGATTATAAACAAATATATAGTTTAGTATGTAAGGTCCGTGAGTTACTGCACCTCTTCAGTGAGAGCCAAATTTGCCTCATAAAAAGATCCAAGTGTTCCAATGTCTTCCCAGTAGTCCTTGAACATGTATGCCTACATATACAGGATTATCCCGGCATGAGTCGTGACAAAGCAATACAAAAAAAAGCACAATATATACTACTAAAGCAAAGAGAGTATGACCAACCAAGTCCATCCTTTTTTGTGATCATACCTGGACATCAAAATCCTGGACAGCTGCAGGAATGATCTCAGACCCAAAGTCGTTGGATGTAGGATACTTGTATTTCAAAAGGTTAAGTAGAACCTCTCTCTTAAAGACGTAAACACCCATAGATGCAATATATGGCTTCTCCAAGGCATCTTTCTGTGATAATCCCAAAACCGTAGTATCTGCTTGCTGCAGATTACCATATATAGGTTTATCAAAACTTTCCAATTCTTGAATAAGCTAAAAAAAATAGATATCAAGGGAATTTATTCTCTTGTTCGCATATTCCGACTTTAAATTATAACTCATATTAATATTCATACTAGTTAATCATATAGCCAGTAGATGAGCTCACCATGGCTTTTAAGTCACGTCCCTTGGGTTTTTCTGTGAACTGTGCGACCTGGCCTTTGCTGTCTATCTTCATTAGTCCATACTCAGAAGCACGGCTACAAACAAATGCAGATTCCGAATTAACAACTTGAAATTCATATAATCGATCAGGAAAGGCTACAATATGAACTTTTTCTACAGTATACCTCTCCCCAACAGGTACACAAGAGACTGTAATATCAGCATTTCTGTCAATGTGGTTCTGCACACAAATCATACATAAAAATTTGTCTAAATGCTTTAGAAAGATCACAGAAGGAAAACTAAGTGAACACCTATAGCTTACCTGCACAAATTCCATGTAGTCCATTCGATAAAGATGATCCCCAGACAATATAAGGATATTCTCAACATCCTTGGCCCTTCCATCCTGCAAATAACATTCGGAGTTAATGCAGTTCACCATCAACTACTCCTACTACATTAAGCCGAATACAGGAACAACAGGAGGAAGAGTTCATGTGCTCACCTCAAACAACCACATAAATTGCCTAACAGCATCAGCAGTTCCCTGGAACCAATTCTTTCCAGCTTCCCCTGGAGTTTGTGTGGCCGCCAAAACCTGTTTCCATCACAAGTTTTTAACAAATGGGTTACAAAATGAGAGTTAAACCAACTTTAAAGTTTAGCCAAGGTATTTACCTCAACAAAGCCGTCCCCAAAGTTGATCCCGTGGCCATAGTATGTGCGGTGGATGTGGCGATTGAGGGATGCAGAATTAAACTGGGTCAATATGTAGACCTTATTGATTCCGCTGTTGATACAGTTGCTCATTGGAATATCAATCAACTTGTAGCAACCTCCAACAGGTACCTGAATCAATAGAAGAAAATAAGGGCCATTAAATTTGTTTTCCAAGCTGTAATAGCAGTTCTAAGTTATTCAAGCATAAAATCTAAGACTAAAGATCCATACAGCAGGAGTTGCAGTTTTGCTGGTCAGAGGAAACAGCTGAGCACCAGCTCCTCCTCCAAGTATTATTGACATCACGTTCTTCGGATCCGCTCTTCTTCTTTCAAAGATGGGTGGCTGCTTTGTCTGTAAATAAAATTGTCAGAACAGAAAATCAGCATCAAGAACAACCACAAAAATAAACAAATTATAGGGCGCAAGCACTCAATTAAGTCCTTCAAATCTGCTAAACAAAAACTAGAGACTGGTGACTACTTAATAAGTATGGTTCCAGTTAATATTAAGATAGAAATTAGGTGATTTGCACAGACGGGCCAACATAAAATTCCATTTGCACAACAAGCTAACTGTGTCAATAACAACATCCTGTTGGCCAATTTCAGTCTTTTTATAGAAAGTCCAACAGTAATATGAAAACTTAGAAACTTATATCTACCAAAAACATAATGCAAGCAAGAAACACCTTCAAATCAACAAATTCAATATTAAAATCAGTAAGCTAACTGGTATATTAAGATACATGACTAGTTTATAATGAAACAGACAATTGAATGATTGCAAAAGGGATTAATACTTGAGAGAGAAATAAATTACCAAGAGCTCAGTTGCATTCTTTGAGGTCAGAACACTCATAGAAACACCAGGCTGAAACTTTTTGCAGGTCCTCTTCTCACTCTTGAAGCTCTTAGGCAAGCTGCTAAGGAGGCCATTGTTATTGACCAAAGAGCTTCCAACTCTCTCTCCCCAAAACCCAGAGCCTCTGGTCAGATGGGTATGGGCTCCCCAAGTAGCAGAGCAAGTATCCATCACAACAAACACTTAAATTACCGACAACCGAAAATAGCACCTACAAGCAGCCCCTAAAGAACACCTGTAATAAGAACAACCCTAAGATGGGTAACAAATATAGCAAATATCTGAAAGGAATCATCAAACAATTATGTACAGTACAGATCATATAAAGACGCACATTAAATGATCAATAAGGCATTTGTAAGATTACATTCAATCATAGAATATTAATAAATCATTCCCCACTTCTTTTACACAATACCAAATTCGTAACAGCATCAGAAGATTGTTATGAGGGTACAAACCTGGGGAAAACGAGGAGGCGGCGAATGTGCGATTCTGAGAGGGAATTTGGAGCAAAGAAAGAAGACCCAGATTAGGAATGGATCGAAAAATTCGAAATCACAAATGCCGAAGAACAGAAATGGCGATTAAAGGGGTAAATTGGGTGATCAGCCTCGAAACTATTGATTTTCTCTCTCCCTTAATTTAGACTGACGGTTGCAGAGAGTGGAGGTGAGAATGAGAGGAACGTGAACAGAAGAAAGAAGGGTCAAATTTATAGAGTGGGAAAATTAAGGGTGTGAGGGTGAGTGACGATGACGTATCTCCATTGGCTTGTGGGGACTCTTTCCCTCACGAGGAACATCCCATTTCGCCTCCTTTGTCTTCTTCTACCTTATCAATGATCTAACCCTCTAAAAAGGAACAAATACACAAAATCCTCCACTAAATTTAAGATTACACAAAGTACCCTTTAAGTGCCTACTTTAACCAATTTGCACTTAAGGGTATACGTGTTTGTTTGACATTTCATTTCAATATAATTTTAAAAATAAATTTTAATCATTATATTCTCTATTTTATGCAATATGTGTGTGTATATCTCTCCTTGTAATTTTAAAAAATAAAGAAATTGAATTAAATGGCAGTTTAATGGAATTTAAAGCATAACTTACTGAGATGCTCTGCGGGTTTCAATGGCGGAGAAAGCTTGCAAATGGCTTATGAGCTGTGTTTTGAAAGAGATCATTGAGTGTGGTATTGTTCATGATGATGGAGTCTCTGAACATACCCACCACCTGTCATATTTTGGGGTGCATCGAGACAAAGAAGTTACTCCAGCTACATTCTTATATAGAAGTAAGAGATGGTCATTTAAATAATGAAGCAAATTCTATCTTGTGAATCTCTAGATTTTAAATTCTGAATTTTGTATGGGAATTTAATCGAATCCAAAGTTGCTCAAAAATCTCTCATCTTTGGATTATGAGTTCATATAAATTTATAATATTTTAGTTATTTCACACATAAAAAAAACTCTTTCATATGTTACTGCAGGCCCATAAGGATTATTAGTATGGACATTTTTTTTGTAATTTTTCTTTTTACGGAAAATCCGACAAAAAGTCACTAATCACCAAAAATGAAAGCCGCTATATTTTTTTTATAAGTTATAAAAATAGATCACATGAGTTGTTGATGCCTTGATGGAAAAACAAAATAATCAAGTTGTAAGTCCATGTGCAATTGAAAATTTAGCCTTATTAGCCCCTACTTTTGTGAGTTATAATGAACCTCTACATCCAATTAAGAAGTAAATAGGACTATCAGGTTTTTTCTATTTTTATGTTTAGTAAATGTACCCCTTGATAGAAAAGTGTTTAAAGTTTGAAAATAAATACAAAAGGTTGGGTATATTTACTTAATTGAAACATTAAAAAGCCTATTTACTATTCTAATTTCTCAAAAAGATCTAGTTATCAAAATTGCCCAAAAATAATTTAAAATTAATAGTAAAATTTTGAAATATTAGAAGATATGACGGAAAAATCTTTGAACAAACCTCAATGTAAATTCACAAAAATAAAAAAAAAATTAGTAGAATCAAAATCCAAAATACGGGCACAAGAACACCTTTGGAAATTTGTGGGGTTTGACAATACATTGTACTATCCTGATGTTGGTCATGTTGGTGGACTTTGCTTACTATGGAAATCCTCTTTAACTTAGAAACGAACAAATCAACGTAAAAAATACAAGTGATTGTTGTATTTGTGTGGAGTTTCTTCGCACAAGCACAAACAATATATGTATCTTATTAGACGGAGTTTCATCTAATGCATCGAACTGACGTACAATCTATCAAAACAATATGTAAATTATCTATTCTTTTTGTATGTGACTTGTTTTCCTTGGTAAACAGTGGTTTCTTCCGAGTTTGAAGCGAGTTATCTATGGTGGTGATTTGAGTTGTTTGTTTATTAGCGCATGATGGCTCTACTTCGATTAAAAATCTAGTGTCACAATCCTTCCTCAGGTCACCCTTGTGCAAGTCCTTAGACAATAAACGTTGTACTCCAGTTTTTTCAATGGTCAGTTCGTTCTCCTTTCCCTAAGATATATAGGCTTTTCGATCACTTTGATAGACTTTTGTTTATTTCTTTTGATTAGTTAGTTTTGTATTTTGTATGCCCACCATTAGATTATGTATGATGTGGTGTATCAAACAACTTCTGTTTACAAAAATATATCACGTTTGCATAATCGATTTTGATATGACACTCTTCTAGTTGCTTCATCAACGATAGGACTAGGTTGACCTAATAATCTATGTAGTTTGAAAATGATTTGTATAGGTTGTCTCTTGTTTCTTCTTGTTAGATCTCTTGCCTTTGTCTTCGTATGTTTTAGCAACTAATGTGCAAGTATACATAGTGGATACTTCTGTAGATATCAAGGAAAGGGGCCCCGCAAATAGGTTATACGATAAGACCATGTACAATGGGGGTATCTAAC
The DNA here is from genome assembly GCA_033239045.1 of Fagopyrum esculentum. Classification (NCBI taxonomy): domain Eukaryota; kingdom Viridiplantae; phylum Streptophyta; class Magnoliopsida; order Caryophyllales; family Polygonaceae; genus Fagopyrum; species Fagopyrum esculentum. Next base: position 117,678,459 of record BSUD01000008.1, read on the forward strand.
CCATTTTTTATTTTAAATCTCTTACAAATAGTAGAAATTCCCTTCAAAACTCTTCAAGAGAAATGGAAGATAGATATCGGATAGAAACCATGATAGAGAAGAAAAGTGTTCACTTTTTGTTAACTTTTTCACTAAACTTGTGCCATGTGTCAATAGGTTATTGGTAGAGTGTGATAAATTTTGATCCATTGGATCCAAGCTTGATCAACGGTTCAAATTTTTTCTGTTTAACATAATTCTATTAATCATATATGGTAGTTTTTAGGTTTAACTAAATATATTTTGATAAATTTTATTTTATAAATATTTCTATTTTATTTTTATCTACCCATAGAGTCCAATATTGATTATATTTTGAAGGATAAAATATATTTGTATCTTATCGTAAAATCAAAAGATTTTTTTTTCTATCTATAAAGTCTATATTTGATATCTTTCTAATAATTTTTAATTAAAAATAAAATTGTGAATGATTTTTATTTTATAAATATTTAATAATAATATTTATATTTTTCATCAAGATTATTATTACAAAAATTACACATAAAATTAATATATTACAAGAGATCATGCATAAAATATATAACAAGAATTTTTTTCACATAAAATTTAATAAAATTAATAATATCAACAGGTTAATGAAGTGTTTTTAGAAATCACACTTTTTTTAATTGGTTATATATATTATTTATTTATTGAAATAAATTTAGTTATAAATAAAATTAATAATTCAAATTTCAAATTTCAAAATTTACGTCTTACATAGACTATATATTTTGCTATATTTATATTTTCATATTTCAAATAAAATTAATATTTCAAATTTCAAATTTTAAAATATTACATTACGTAATCGTAAGAACATAATTCAAATTTCAAAATTTTAGAGAATCCTAACATGATTATTTTGCTATATTTATATTTTCATATTTTACGTCTTACATAGACTATATATTACAAGACATCATACATAAACTATATATTACAAGACATTTTTCCACATAAAGTTTAATATATTTCAATACATTACACATAAAATTGAATATATTACAATGCATAACTAAAACACCAAACTTAAAAAGACCCAAACTTTTAGAGAAATCCTAACATAACTGTGAAGCTATTCTTCACTTAGGTATTACGAAATACATATAAATACAGATAGATTTCACATCCAAGCATATCACATATTCAATTCATGTCTTAACCTTTCCACTAAGTCCTTCTGATAAGGGGTTAACTCACCATCTTTCGTAAGCAATGTTGTTAGCATTTGAAGCTTTTGAGTGATAACGTAATCATTCATAATTTTATTTTTATCAGCTTGCAACTCCAAGTACTTATTGTCCGCCTCGTCCCCATGATTAACCGAACTCTCGACGGCTCTTTTTCCCTTCCTTTTTCCAGCCTTTGCAGCATTCCTTCCAGAGGGACGAGTTAGATCATCTGTTTGTCCGATAAAAGTCGTATTATCGGGTGTAGCAGCACTATTAGGAGTGGATGGGTTAGAACTTGAAGAGTAGGCTCCGGCTTCATTGACCTTGGAACGTTTTGAGCTTCCTTCACTTTTCTCAACAAGTTTCTCAACCATCGTGAACCACTTTGGTACATTTATAAGCTCACGCCAACAATGCTCAAATCTAAAGTTCTCACCCATATCGGAAAGGTATATAGCATGTGCCATTTCGAGTACATTTGTCTCACTTTGTCCACTTGTTCTTCGATTGGATGCTTGTTTGTAACATCCAACAAATTTTGAAGTCGCTATGGATATTTTGTGCCACCTTTGTTTTATAGAGCTCGAACCCCTTTCAAT
>BSUD01000008.1:117690772-117783730 GCA_033239045.1 Fagopyrum esculentum
CCCCACCCCAGAACCCTCCAGGCTGATCCATCACCCCCCGAATGGGCTCATCGGGCCTCCTAGGCCTCCCAAAACCCTGATGAACACTCCTCCCGCTTCCCTTGTGATCTCCTCCAGTTTGCCGAGATCCCTGGAGCATACTTCTGATGGTCCTAAACAACCAAACTACCGCTTGTTTCCCACGCCGAATTCCCCAACCCCTCCTATCCAAAACTCCTATTCACCACCTAATGACTCCCTCATCCAAAATCACACTTCCCCTACCCCCCAACCAATCACCTATCCTCCCCATTGATTGCAAGTGCAAGCAATGAACCAAACACCATTGTTTAATGTTAGTACGATCCTGTTCTTGGAACATCAGGGGTCTCAATGACCCTCTGAAACAAAAAGCCGTTCAATCACTTGCTAAGAAGCACCACCTTGATCTGTTTGCTATTCTGGAAACTCGCCTTCACTCAGACAACGAGCTCCGAGTCTCGACCTCCCTCTTCCCATCCTGGAAACACATTTCAAACTCCCCACATTCTCACAATTGTCGCATCTGGGTGTGGTGGAACCCTGCCAAGATCAATGTTTCAACCACCATCATCACAGACCAACTCATCCACTGCCTAATTTCCAAGCCACTCCCGAACCCAGATCAAGTTATCTTTGCCGAGTTCTCCTTTGTATACGCCCACAACGATTTGGCTGATCGCGTGGGACTTTGGAACTCGATCACTACCCTTCGGATGCTTAACTCCAGCTGCCCATGGGTCCTGATGGGGGATTTTAATGTGACCTTATCCCCTGACGAGAAAATTTCCAACAGCCATCACAACTTCACCCAGGCCTCTGATGAGATCGAATCCTGGTTTGTGCAAAATGGCATATCCGACCTACCATTCTCTGGCTGCAAGTTCACCTGGACCAATAAGCAAACGGTGAATCGTATATGGAGCAAATTAGATCGCATCATTTCTAACAATGCATGGACCGCAGCCTTCCCTAACTTTCATGCTCACTTTGGTGTCGCGGACATCTCCGACCACTCTCCTGCACTGCTTTTCACCGAGCAATCTTCCCCTCGGAGATCCTTCCCCTTCCGCTTCAACAACTTGTGGGCCAAACATGAGAACTTTGGTGACACTGTTAGAGATGCCTGGAATGTTGATGTTCAGGGGAACCCCATGTTCAGGCTCACAAAGAAGTTGCGGATCCTCAAGCCCTTCCTCAAGAAATTCCCCAGTGTCAAGTTAGAGGAGCTTCACTCTAACATTGACGAAAGCCACAGACGTCTTGAGGACGTGCAAACCAAACTGCAGTCAGATCCCCTCAATACTGAATTGCTCGAGATGGATAGGGAGATCTCTCTTTCCCTCAAAGGTCATCACTCCAGGCTACAACAGATGCTGGCCCAACTCTCTAAAGAGAACTGGACCAAATACGGAGACCAGTGTACATCTTACTTCTTCAAGGGTGTCAAGATGCGTCGATGTTCGAACCTCATCACTGCAATTAGAGGCCCCAATGGAGAGACTGCCTATGAGGCCGATACTATTGGTGAAATGTTGGTTAATCACTTCAGATCAATTCTCAATCCACAACTCACCTCCTCCAGTAGAACTTACCCCCCATTAAACCTGCCTACCCTCAACACTGCTGAGGTTGCCACGTTAACTGAACCCGTCACGCCTGAAGAGATCAAACTTGCCCTCTTCAGTATAGCAAACAACAAAGCCCCAGGGCCCGATGGCTTCAACTCTCTTTTCTTTAAGGAAGCCTGGAATACCATTCACCATGACTACACTCTCGCAATCCAGGATTTTTTCGTCAACAAGCGACTGCTCAAGCAGGTTAATCACACCACCATCTCCCTGATTGCAAAGCATGACAATCCCATCACCCCTTCGGACTTTAGACCCATTTCCTGCTGCAATACAACCTACAAGACCATATCCAAGATCATTGCCAGACGATTAAACACCATCCTCCCTAGCATCATAAGCCCCAATCAAAGCGCTTTCGTCTCAAAGAGGTCCATTAAGCATAATGTGCTGCTGTGCCAGGAGCTCCTTCACAAGTATGGGAGACAACATATTTCTCCTAGGGTTGCTATGAAAGTCGACATCTCCAAAGCATTTGATTCAGTGAGTCATGAGTTCCTGCTGCACTGCCTTCGATCGATGAAATTCCCAGAGTCCTTTATCTGCCTGATTAGTGAATGCATCGGCACAGCCTCCTATTCAATTAATGTAAATGGCGAGCTCAAAGGCCACTTTAAAGGCTCTCGGGGTCTCCGGCAGGGATGCCCGCTCTCTCCGCCGCTCTTTGCCATCGCTATGGAGTTTCTATCAAGGCTAATTACTGAGAGAACCGCTAATCCGGATTTTAACTTCCACCCCAAGTGTGCTTCGCCTGTTATATCCCATCTGGCCTTTGCGGATGATCTCCTCCTCCTGTGTCGAGGAGACGTCAGGTCTATCTCTATCCTCATTGATGCCCTTAACGAATTCAGCGTCTGTTCCGGCCTCGTTATCAACCCTACCAAATCCCATATCTTCACTGGTGGCCTGAATCGTGTTGAGATCGATAATGTGGTCTGTCTTACTGGCATGGAGCTTGGGTCTCTTCCTTTCCCTTACCTTGGGGTCCCTATCGGAAGTAAGCGGTTAATGATTAGCGACTTTCTCCCACTGATTCACAAGATCACGCGGCGTATCCACTCCTGGGGTGCCAAAACCCTCTCCTACGCTGGTCGCGCCCAACTTGTCAAAACAATCCTCTACTCGGCAAGCCAATACTGGTGCTCCTTGTTCTTCATCCCAACAAACGTTATCAGTACAGTCAATGGGCTCATGAGATCATACCTTTGGTCTGGCATTGCAACTAGCAGGAGAGCCTTAGTGGCGTGGGAGTCCATTTGTACCCCTAAATCGGCAGGGGGGCTGGGTTTCCCTGATCTTGGCACCAAGAACAAGGTCGCCCTCTCTAGCCTCTTATTTGACCTTGATCGTGATCGCCCTAGTATTTGGAAGTCCTGGATCGCTAAACATATGTTCAAAAGGGATGATTGCATCTGGAATTGCGCTCCTAGAGCTGCTAATTCGCAATTTTGGAAATCTCTCCTTGGCATCAGAGATGATCTCGTCAACCATGCTCATGGTACTCCCCTGAATGCCAATGTCGTCAATCCGGATGGCTCCTTCGCTAGGTCGAAGATCTATGAACATTTTAGACCTTCCCCCCATGTTCCTCACCCCACCCCTTTCAAAGCTATCTGGCTCCCGTCCAACCCCCCCAAAACTTCCTATATCGCCTGGCTTGCTGCCCTCAACCGCCTCCCCACTCTCGCCAAGATCCGGGTTTGGAACCTCACCAATGACGATACCTGTAAGCTATGCAACACTGCTCCCGAAGACGGCAATCACCTCTGGAATCTTTGCAGCTATAGCGTCCTGGTGCTGGACATTGTCTCCCGCTGGCTTAACATTCCCCACCCAGCCCCTTTCCTCGACGACGTTTGGGCCTGGATGTCTTCTTGGTCCAGAAAGAAGGCCCTACCACTGGATAGTGCAAAGATTGTTGCTATCGTTGCCTTCGTATACTACATTTGGGGCGCTAGAAACAAACTTCTCTACAACCACGTCTTCACCCCACCTATTGAGTGTGCTTTGATGATCATCAGGAGCGTTAAGTCGCATTTCACCCACAACTGGAGGGATAGATCGGCCCTCACCCGTGACATGGCTTCCGCCCTTAACATTGCTCTTCATCCCGCCTAATTCCCCTCAATTTGATCGTGTTTTCTCCCTCACCCTTGCTGCTGTACTTCGTTGGAATGTGGTCTGTGTTTGTACTGTATGATGGTTGTAACCTTCCCCCTTTCCCTTCCTAATACAATTAAACTTTCAAAAAAAAAACACAAAAAATAGTGAAAGACTAGTATTTTGCCGGACCCTTCAAGATAATTCATCTTCGACCTTAATTCGAATCTTGTTATAATTCACTTTTTGGATACATTTTTTTATATATATATAAATGATAGAAGAATAGATATACATGAGTTAGATGGTGTTACAAAGAATAGTCTAAACTCACTGAAAGATAATAAGATATTAGAGGATATAAAATGAATAAAAATAATAAATAATAGAAAGATATGTTGTAACAAAAAAAATTTCAAAAGTTAGAGAAATTTGTTTTTATATACTTGAGTTGGATTGTGCCATATGTCATAGAGGATAATGCAAATTCATTTAAATATATAAGTCAAGCTATGTGAATTCATATTGTGAATAATAAAGAGAAAATTATGGTAAAAAAATCTCTTTATGGTAGATTAATATCTTAACCTAAAAACATTTTATGAAATTTAAACTTCAACCAAAAAAATATAAATAAAAAAGAGAGGTTATATATATATATATATATATACTAATGAAAAAGAAAATAGGAGAAATTAGATTAGAATCAAACAATATGAACACGAGATCCATGAAAAGGTTTTCATTGAACAAAGAGCGAAAACTCTAGTCTATGAAATGAACCCTTAATGCTCACAAGATGTCAAGATGGAATAAAGGATCCGTGTAACCGATTATTAACATGCTCTTCTCAAGTATTTTTGACACTGTTGTTTAATAATCATGAATCTTGTGTACTTTACTCTTCCCGCTAGAGTTGCTTTGAAGTAGCACATAAATCCCGAAGGCACTCAACAAAGCATAAATGTGAGGTGTCCATAGTTGTTCTTCCGCTGTAATTTCATTTTTCAATTGTAGTCTTACAATTATGGTTCCCCTCCTTTTTCTCGGTGATTCTCGTGCTTCGGTGCCTACCTCAAGTTCACTTTACACTGTTGTTTCCGGTGCTCTTCTTATTTCCGTCTAAGTCTGTGATCGCGATCCTGTATGCCGCTTAGCGTGTCCTCTCGAGCGAATAACTTTTCAAGTAACTCATATAATTGCCTTTTAATTATAATAAAATACAGAAATTCAAAAATACCGAACTTGCCCCTATAAACTATAAAGCAACCACCAAGCCAAACCCATCTTCATGCTTGATTAGAGATAATCTAAATTAGTAGCGATGATTAGAAAGGATCCCCAGATATGTAGGCCTTGGATTTCTTCTATCCAAAAGTTAGTCCCACCAAAAGCTAGATCCTCATACGTGGCTAATTTGCCCTTTTTAAATGTCAAGTGATCGCACAATCAAACCCATCACTATTAATTAATCAACCCAACCCAACCCAACCCAAATAAGCAAATCAAACGAGTGTTTACAAACAAGATACCCATCAAGGGCGTTCAACTGAAACAAGTCTAGGATGTGGATGTATCTGTCGATGATTAAATGCTCACCCACTCATTATAAAAATAAGGAAAAATAACCCAAAATAATACCAACTATCAACATTGAATCGAAAATAATACGAACTTTGAAAATTACTAGGAGCGATACAAACTATCAATGTATTTACCAAAAATAATACGTCATATATTTTCCGGCAAAAACCTAGCTCCGACGATGACGTGGCAACCAGAATGTTACATGTCATCAAATGAATGGGTTAAATGTGTGATGTGGATTTTATTTTTTTTAAAGAACAATTTAATAATATTTAAAATATAAAAAAATAAAAATTATTATTTTTAAAATTTTAAATAATAACTTTTTAAAATAAAATTTGAAACTTTTTTTAAATAGATTTGTAAAAAATGTAATAATATTTATTTTTCCAAAAAATATAAAAATAAAAAAAAATTTTAATCAAATTTATTGTCAGATTTTTGTATAAAATAAAAATTTTAATTCTAAAAAAAATAGTTTTTAAAAAAAACATTCGAATTTAACTTTTTTTTTCACTCTTGTAACCTAATCCCTAAAGAACTTTTTCCCCAAATTTTCTGTAAAAAATTTTTTTTCCTAAAAAAATTTTGAATTATTTTTTAACAAATTTTTTTATAAAAAAAAATATTTTTACATTTTTTACAAATATTTATTTAAAAAAATGTTCAGACTTTATTTTAAAAAAAATTTTACAACAAATATTTTTGAAAAAAAAAAATTGTACAATTTTTTTAAAAAAATTATTATTTAAAATTTTAAAATTATTAAAATTTTAATTTTTTAATATTTTTAATATTATTAAATTAATTTTTTGAAAAATAAAATCCACATCACACATTTAATCTATTTATTTGATGACATGTAGCATTCCGGCTGTCACGTCATCACCGAAACTAGAGTTTTTGCCGGAAAAGTATGACGTATTATTATTGGTAAATACATGGATAGTTTGTATCGCTTCTAGTAATTTTCAAAGTTCGTATTATTTTCAGTTCAATGTTGATAGTTGGTATTATTTTGAGTTATTTTTCCTAAAAATAATAACAAACTTAATATAATATATAATGTTGATAGATTATTCAATTTTATCCTAAATTGATTTTAGGATGAAAAGTCACCCTGAAATTATATATTACACTCGGACATAACACATATATGTTCAAATACGCAACGAAATCTCCACGTAAATTTAAATATGACTCACCGAAATTTTAACTAATCGTACAAAACCCAAACATTAAAAAAATCACCTACTCACATAAATGAACTCCAACTAATTTTATATTAGAAGGCTAAACTCACATAATATCCTTAACCCTCCCTATATTTTTATGTAGCCAAAGTTCATAACAAAACTACTTCACATTCAATTTTTTTTACAGAATTTGGTGAAGTGGACTCTTTTTTATGGGTTTTTATTATATATATCCCTCTAATTTTCATAACTGTAATTAACTTATCAATATTATTCTATTAGGGGTATATTTCTACTTAATAGAACAATATTGGAGATAGACCGACCAACCACTTTCTGTTATATATAATAATAATAATAATAATAATAATAATAATAATAATAATAATAATAATAATAATAATAATAATAATAATAATAATAATGTGACTTTATCTAGGTGGTGACCGGTTAAAACCGAACGAATGAACTTGCTTGTAGACAACAATATCAATCATGGTTTAAAAAAAATTAAAAATATCCTATGATTTTTGTTATAATATTTTGTGGCACATGAATATATTAAATAACTTGGTCGAGGTTCAAGTACGGCCCAAAGCATGTGCTAACTGGTAAGGCATTATGGAGCATTCTCAAGCGTTAATTGAGTTGATTCAATAGTCCAAATTAGTCCACGTCATTTGTTGACTTTTGATCAGTGTGGTGACAATTTGTTAAGGTGGAAATTTTGTCTTTTTGAAAACCGTTTGTTAAAAGGTTCAAACGCGGTGACATTTATTGTAATTTTCAAAAAAAAAAAGTAGTGAATAATATTTTATTTTATTAGTTCAAACTGTTTGTGCTAATTGATCATATTTTTGTTCTATTAATTCAATTGTTTATTCTAATAGTTGTTTAAAGAAAAGTTTGTAATTCTAACTTTGCTAATAAGCTAATAATATAAAAAAGTTTGAACTCTTAAGTATTTGTAATAAAAATTTACTAATAATTTTACTTGTTTATTTATCTAACAAACACTTTGCTTCAAATTATATTGTACTTTCCCACCAAAAAAAAAAATTATATTATACTAATGATTCATACATTTAAAAATATCATAAGTTTAAAATTATGCATGAACTAATAATATAAAATGTTGAACTAATATAACAGTCTATTTGAACTAATTGTATAAAAAAAAATTAAAAAAAAATCCTCTAACAAAGACTTTTTCTTCAAAATTTTTGTACATTTCATTCAATTTTTTTCCAGTTCAAATTATATTGTACTAATGATTCATACATTTTTTTTTGAAAAAAAACATAAGTTCAAAATGATACATGAACTAATAATATGAAATGTTTGAACTAATAGAACACTCTATTTAAACTAATGATATAAAAACTTTAAACTAACAAGTATTATAATAAAAGCGTATTAATAATTTAACTATAAAAATTTAAACTTTATAATATTAGTTTAAAACTTGGATTTCATTAGTTCGAACAATATGTTCAATTAGTTTAAACATGTGCAAGTAAAAAACATAAGTAATAAACTAAAAAAATATGAATTAACCATAGAAGATATTTGAATTGATAATATATAAATTTTGAACGAATAAACTAACAAAATAACTATTAAAATATTTTTTCATAAAAACTATAAAAATGTCACTGCATCAACCCTTATAAAACCTTTAAATAACATAAACTAATTTATACCTTAAATCAAAATTACTCCACAATTTCAAACGCCAACAACCTTCTTATTTGAATCACTTCCATAACTTAATTAATATCGTATAACATGAATTCCAATATTTTCTTACGTTCAATGCTTTCATAAAACACACCTAAAGAAAATTTAAAAACATCATTATCAAACGATCGAAAAAAGAAGAAAGCAAATGAAATTGGGGACATGAACCTTAAAAACAAAATCAATGGCCAAGAGGCAAAAATGACTAAAGTAGAGATTAATTGATTGATTGATTGATTGATGGTGTTTGTGGAGAAACATTTACCACCAAATCAATTCAAATTTTGGTCCCATTTTTCTTCTTCAATGCCTCTTCGGATGATTAACAGAAAACGGTTTGCCTTACCAAAATCCAATGGGTCACTCACTCGCTAAGATCAGTGACTCGGCATGCAACTCGGATTGAGTCAGTCACTCGCTAGGGTGCAAAGACTTAGAAATCAGATTTTTTCAAAAAAAACTAAAAATAGCTAAGTGGAGTTTATTTGAAGATAATTACTTTCTCAATAAAGTCAACATAAACTGATATATATGTTTTTTTTTTGTAAGGACTACGGAAAATCAGTTGGCATCCGTAATATTATTATAAACCGAAAAAGGAGTTAACAAGGAATTGTCACACGGGTTGCTACTCCGCGGACATCGTTTTTTAAAATCGAAATAACGGAAACATGAGGATTTTGAACATAAAAATAGCCTAACGGGAAGGAAGAAGTAATGGATGCCAAGTGATCGACATCTGCATTGGCTTCACGATAAGTGTGACGGAGCTGGATGTTTCAGTTCCTATATAAGAAACCTTGACACCGTGATATCAGGCTATGAAGAGGGTGATAACTTGGTACCGAACGTTGAACGAGGTTGACAACCAATTCCGAGTCAATTTCCACGATGATTTTATGATAACCTTTCTCCCATGCGAGGTAGAGACCCGTAGATAATCCCCAAAGTTCAGCCTCGGGTACAGAAGCAGCTCCAATATTCATGAAGAAATCGCAAAGCCACTGACCGTGCATATCCCTAGCCTTATTAATCCCCCAGCAAAAGATGATCCAAGCTCCCACTGAACGGATCCATCAGTATTGAGTTTAAGCCACCAGTCAGCAGGAGCAACCCAGTGAATAACGCCTCGTTTCGATTCCGATTCAGCACCGAGGAGCTTAACCTGTTATTGGCATGCACAATTCTCTTCGAATAAGCGGCTATCGTGATCGCTCTATTGGATGGTGGCGCAGAAGACCTGAATATAGCCTCGTTCCGTCACTTCCAAAGCCACCAGATGGAAACAACGAAACAAATGTTCTAAGGAAGCTCGATATCGATGGAGTCTTTCCTGCCAAGGTTGGTGAGTAGCCAAGATGACATGTCATTTGAGAAAAAATCAACAGCGTAATCCCAGGAGAGCAGGTTGCCCCAAACCGAACCATCACATGGGTAGTCTCTAAACACATGGATTGCATCTTCAGGAACACCCGGACACAACCTGCAGGAGCTGTCCAAAACCAGGTGATGACGGAACTGCTCAGCATTAGTAAGAATCCGGTCACCGGCAGCTAACCACAAAAACGTACGAATTCGCTCGGGCACGTTAATGCTCCAAATCAAATCGTATACTGGATCGAGCTGGACATTACCAGTATCACGCAGAAGAATGGCACGGTAGGCCGACCCAGGAGAGAAAGTTTCGTTGCTAGTCAGACTCCAAGATATACAATCCTTGCGAGAATCATTTTCGTTGATCACAATGCCGGCGAGATTAAGGAGCGGTTGAGATGGCAGAATTGGTCAGAGTAATTCCCAGTTCAAACCAGTACCATCGCGCCAATAGTCCCTAACCCTATCATTAATAGAAGCCCCGCTAGGTAGTTCGTCAATGAAGCTCAGAAGTGGAGCATCTCCACACCAGACATCGGTCCATAATCGAGTTTGTAAACCATTAAACACCACCCACTTGGTTCCCAGCATAAGAACATTAGTCTTTGCCCAAATAAATCCTTTTAGTAGGAATGAGCCCTTCTTGAAGGGACCACAGTGGAAGAAGGTGCGAATATCTCGCAAACCATACTTACTCATCAGGAGAGAAGCCCAAGGAGCATCAGCGGACTGAACAAAGCGCCAAGCAAGCTTCTCGAGACCGACGGAATTTGCATCCGCTGCGGCCCTAATTCCAAGCCCGCCACAGTTTGCAGGAATGCAAACCTCCTTCCAAGCCACTAGATGAATTTTTCTCTTTATATCAATATCACCCCATAGGAATGAACGACACAATTTATTTAACTCATTACAAACTGAGACCGGGAGCTTGATAACTTTCATAATGTACGAGGGAAAAGAACTCAGGATGGACTTGATTAGGGTAATCCTAACCGCGAGCTTATCCTTCGTCTTATTAACTAAAATTTTGAAGTCATTCTTAGACATGCGTGTATGTAGTAGGGAAAAACCCAAGTACTTGCCGAACTCCGTAACAATCTGATAACCAAGTAGATCGGATATTGCACCACGAATGATCTTCACAATAAATATAAGGGGAGGGTTAATACACTATTTTTAGATTTATTTTTGTCGGATGATCTTCACAACGTTATTTTGACTTGTTGTCTGTATTTCTTTCGTATTTTACCTTTTTCGATAATATATTGTTATTTTTCCCTTTCTTCTCCGTTCTTCTTGTGTTTTTGGTTTTGATACCTCTCAAATTCATTACGTTATTAGTATATCAGTTTGTCTCGGCTTTTGAATTTAACGTGTGGTTTCTCGTCTATTAACTTGAATTTCTTAATTTCCTTGTGTCAAAAAAAGAGAAAAATAAGTTTTATAGAATTATTTTTTTTTTGCATATATTATCAACTAAATGAAACCTTGATTAGATATAGAAGTAAAATAGAAAGAAGAAAAAACAAAAGAATAGCACTTTCTAGGCGGGGGGAGGTGGTGGGAAATAAAGATGAAATTTAGTTAAAGTGGCAATGTGAATTGTGAAGTGGTATTATTGTTTTGTGGAGCACTTTGTAAAAAGATTATACAACTTATTCAGTTTCCACGTGGCTTTTTCTTAGTCTATAAGAAAGTTGAGCATCCAATCAACTCCCTCCGTACTCATTTTCAATTTTTGGATTGAAAGTAAGCCTAAGCCTATTGTGTTGTCCGGACATATTCTAAACCCTACCATTTTCTGGTTTAAATCATGTAGGTTAATTAGAGGTGCAATAGAGTCGGGTTCGATGCGAGTCGTTTCGTGTTTAGGATGGTTGGGCTCGATCATTTTCGAAATAACTTGCCTTAAGGCCGATTCAAGTCAAATTGAACTTAATGTTATTTTAAATTACAAGTTATATTGGTCAGATCATTCTAACTCGGGTTCAAGTCAGCTTCAACTCTTATGTTTTTGATGGAAGATTAGGTTTGATTTCGGATTTGTCGAATCGTTTTTTAAATGACAAGTTATATGCATATCTATTCAAGGTCTTCAAAAGAAGTTTTCTATAAATGTAATATCATCTCCGTATTTAATAGTAGTGGAAATGATAGTACGGTGATATGCAAATATGCATGGATTACATGTAAAAGTTTTACTTCCATTAAATATAGAGAGTACACACTTCATTGAATTTTTTTGTTGTTTTTTATGAAAAAATATGAGATTTGACAAAATATTCTTCATCCCGGTCACTGGCTTTTCCGGGATACTATATATCCTCTGGAAAGAATACTAATTGCAAAGTGAAAAAAATCGAGACACTTAAGTCTCATAATACGTATTTAATAATCGACTACACAAATCTCCTAACGTGCTTTGAAATAAATATTTATTTCAATTATGCCCCGCCTAACGAGCAAAAGAAGAACGAATTCTGGTCACAACTAAAATATAATTACCTCAACAAACAAACCAATAACTTACAAAATGGAAAACAACGTCTCTTTCACAAGAGGGAATGAAGAAAAATGTTAATAAAAGCAAATCTTAATGTCAAGCCAAGCTACCTAATGTAGGCATTCATGCTACTTACAAACATCCACAACGAACTAGACCAGATTAACATAAACTTTTTTTGGAACAACAACCAAATTTCCGTCCACTTATTAGTTGACATAAAATTGGTAACCAAGATCTCTAGGAGGAACTAGAATTAGGAAAACAAAAGACATGAATAAAGCACTACAAAATGAAAAATCCTGATCTGGACAATATATGAGTCAAAATAGTAGAAGAAAATTTTTAAAAGGCTCATGCCTCTAGAATTGTAAATGTGGAACAAAATATATATTGGCAATGGAAGGAATTAATTAAAATTAGAGAAGATTTTGACAAAGGCAATAGATGACACGTGGGAGACGGTAGAACGATAAGATTTTGGAAAGACCAATAGGTTGCAAAAACCACTTCAAGACCTAGTGACAAATAAAGCTTGGATAAATTTAACATAACTAGTTTGTGATTATATTACAAATAAAAGATGAATTCATCAACTCGTATACCTTCACAAAACCGATATAAGAGATAAAATATATTGGACAACTAACGAAGAAGGATGATACTCAACTAATTTTGCTATGGAAATGATCCAAGAACGGATTGGAGTAACAAATGACAAAACTTGGATCTGAGAGATAAACATGATGCCGAAAATTAAGATTTTCTATTGAAACTGGCCCGTGATGGAATTTCAACAAAAATAATCCGGATAAGCAAAAAAAATTCAGTTTTGATGCATTGTGAATTCTGTAATCATCATACAAAAAGTGATTAAGACCTTTTCTTTGTGTGTCCATACACGTTGTAGACTATTGATAATGTAGAAATTATAACAATACCGCATAACTATGACATAACAAATCAAAGTATAATTGACATTTTCTTTGAACTTGAAGAAAATATTTTTCCACCAGAGTTAAGACAATTAGTGGTGATATGGTGGAACGTTTGTTTGGCTAAAAATCAAATAATATTCAATAAGAAAAAGGCACCACAAAATTTAAAGCGGACTACATTGAGTCAAATAAATGAATGGGAAAAATCCAACACAAATCTGACTGTGAACAACATCAAACAACCTAAACAAAGAAGAAAAACCAAAAACAACAAATGAAAAAGACCGAGGGAAGAACATGTCAAATTAAACTTTGATACCTCAAGAAACTCGTCGAACCAATTTGCTTTTGGGTATATCATTCGTAACAATCTTGCAACTCTTCTAGCTGCAGGGAAAGGAAGATGTATTGCCGTCTCTTTTTTAGAGGCATAAACTTTTGCTTTTCAGGAGGGCCTACAAAAGACCGCAATCGTAGGTGCTACATCCATTGAGATTGAAGGAGATAATTTGATGTTCATAAATTCGATCAACCAAGTATGAAAATCACCATGAGAGGCGGACATGATGAACTCAAATATATCCTCCATGATCTCAGGCTTCATGCAATCTAGTGTTCATCATATTTTCAGGACAATCAACACAATTGCTGATAAATTTGCGTTGCATAAATACAAACCCAACCGAAGACAATGATGCACAACTAGACGATGTTAAAGACCTTATTTGAAAGTATGATTCAGGACGACCATTTTCTAAAAACCGACTTCACTATAATAAGAAAATGTGCTTAAATTCCTTACAATTCTTTTTATTTATAAATTAAAATGTGCTAAAATTGAACATAAAATCTGTAATAAATATATGTAACTGGGTTGGTCAGCACCTATTCAAAAATTCTACAAAAGACAAGGGTTTAGCTGCTACCTAGCAGCAAAGTTCATTTACTCATACGTCTTTGTTGGTGCACACAGCTTTTTCCCTACGGAAACTGTACTCTCTCTTTAAGAAAATGTCCCCTAGATCGACAAACCCGAATCCAAACTAAAACAAATTCACATCGTATTTATTTACAGCTATATTATTTAAGTCGAACTGGCTACTAATTCGGCTAAAAAAAAAAGTTAAAAATGTTCACTTAGAAACCTTAATCATCCATAAGTTGACGATCCATATAAAACTCAGTCAAACTAACTACTGATTCTCGCCGTATCCGTTTTCCTGCAAGGGTCGTGACCTTACCAATTTGAACCTTGCATGCAGCTGCAGCCTCCAGTTTGGATGGTAATCCATAAGTTAATCTATGTTTGTTTTAGGATAAACGTAGTTATCAATAAAAACTAATTATGTGACATATACTGATAGGAGCACAAATCTAATCCACATTATATATAGAAGAAAGTATAGGATTATGGATGAAAGTTCCTAAAAGGTATAATGCAAGTTGTTAGGTTTAGATTCCCGGCAAAAACCCCTTTAATTATTTTATCTCATTCTGATGCTTCAATTCACACTACACTGCTCATAAAGAACATAATGCAACCATTCCCCCCCTACAGCATCAGAACAAAACCAACACATCCATCACTAAACAACCACAATCAATTTATATTACAAAAGGATATTAAAAAAAGATTACCGAATAATTTCAGAATAAAAGCAGCCGTAAGTGCTACATTATTCGACCCATTTTCATGTTTAACTTTTTTTTTTTTTTCAATTTTATTTTTAAAATTTTACTCAAAATTTTAAAATATGAATATATTTGGATTGAGTCTATTTCTGGGTCATTTTAGTTTATCATTTTTGTAAATTAATCTATTTTCAATTCCACTGTTACATTGCATATTTTGTGATATTATTATCGGTTTTTCATTCTGCTCCATATCCACAACTGTGTAGTGTAGAGTGTAGATGTATCAAATCACTTTAGCATTAGGGCCCAGAAAGGAATATAGTTTTGTTCCCTTCATATCCCTTTATATACATCAAACTCTTCGGTTAACTCTCAATTTCAAAATCTAATATCCAAGATTACCACACTAATTGTCTTCTCAAGATGTCCATATAAGTGCCTTGAGCCGAATACATATTGCTTCAACTAGAACGACACAAATCCACGCGTTTTGCCCGCAGGTTTTTTGCTGCAGCAGAGATGAACAATACGCTGCGTTTCAACCCCCACCTGAGGCTCCACCACCACAATAAGGTTGGCGCAGCCGCTATTTTCACCGGCCGTCACCTTCACCACATCACCGCAGTCTTTCGAGCCGTGGAGATCCTTCTTTTTCTAGCGGTGTTTTCAAAGGTCTTCCTCATGCTCCCCTTCGCTCTCCAGCTATCAGGCGACTACTTCCGTGACCTCGCTGTCACAGTAGTTAGCCCTCACTTCGTTTTCGTCGTCGGAAACGTTATCGTCATTATTCTTTTCGTCAAATCCGGCGGGAGGCTGTCTCACCCGAACCACTCGCCCGAAATTCCCTCCAACGTGGCTCCCTCACCGGAGAAGAGCACGACGCTCACAGTCAGCGTTTACTCCTCCGGAAAACCCACGCCCGCCAAAAGGTCATCGCCGAAAGCGGAGATGAAGATCAACTCTTACCGGAGGAGCAAATCGGAGAAGATTTTCATGACGCCGGCGACGGAGAAGAAATCTAGTGCCTGCGTACAAGGAGCGGTGGAGCTGAGGAGGACGAAGACGGAGAAGATGGAGAGACAAGTGATTTGCGGGCGCAAGGAGCGTTATCCGGAGGATCATATGAGTAGTGAAGAATTCCGACGGACGATAGAGGATTTCATAGCCAGGCAGCAGAGGTTTCTGAGGAAAGAGGAGGAAGAAGAGGAAACCTTGGCGGTGGCAGGGTGACATGAATTTCCGATTATACCCTTATCGGGAGTTTGTATAGCATATAGTACGTAGCCATAAGATAGGGATATGCAAGTCTTTGTTGGGTCTAGAATTTTTTCCTATCGGTAACTAAAACGCCGGTGAAAAGGGTTTTAGTAAATTACTATCACCTTTTTTTTTAGTTTTTTTTTTGTTGAGAATATGAAAATGATTACAAAATAAGATCATTAAGTTTATAAGATGTATGAGATAGCATAAACTAATCCTATATTTAGGTATGATATGGGAGAAAATAGATTATGTTCAAGTTTTTTTCCTATAAATTAATTCGGTTATAGGCAATTTTAAGTTGTCAAACTATCAATTTATTTGTTAAAGTTTAATAGGTTAAAACCAAACACATAAATTTAGTGATCTTGATAGATAATATATGTTTAGGATATTATTGGACAATATCTGTAAATATAGAAATATGTGTAAACCCTATATATATAGTGAATAGTACAAATGCAAACCCTAAGGGGATATTATTCTCTACATGGTATCAGACTAAAATTCCGATCCTCTCTCTTCTTCTGCCGCCTCCCTACGGCACCTCTTCGCTCCTCTCTCTATTACGGCGCAATTCGTCTCCGGCTACCCTAACAACCACCGTCTTCTGCCCTCCCTCCTGCGCTTCACCTCCCTATCATGGCTAATGACAAAAAGATTCCGTTTCATTCTACCCTCGTTGTCTCCAACATCAAAAACAACGTACCCCTTATTCTCAATCATGACTCTACGCCCTATGCATCTTGGTCTGCCCTTTTCATCAATACCGCCAAATCTCATCGAGTTTTCAATCACATCAATGCGTCCGTCAAGAGACCCGACCATATTGATGATGATATGTTCACTCAACCTGATGCAACAGTTCTCAATTGGATCTATGGCACTGTATCTACAGACATTTTGTGTCAAATTCTAGATCCTGCTAACACGACTCTAACGGCATGGACCGCTATCAAGAATATCTTTCAAGACAACAAATCGACTCGTGCAGTGTACCTTGAACATGAATTCTACTCGTGTAAACTGTCGGCCTTTGCTTCGGTTACTACCTTTTGTCAACATCTGCAGTCCCTTGCTGATCAAATGCGGGTTGTTGATTCTGCTCCATCCGACACTCGTATGGTTCTCCAACTCCTCTCTGGACTCCCTGCGGAGTATAATGCTGTTGCCTCTTTGATACAACAAACGGATCCACTCCCCTCCTTTGATAAGGTTCGTACTCAACTCAAGCTTGAAGAGACCCGTCTTGCCAAGCAAAGCTCAAATTCGTCGGACAAGCCCGCCCTTGTCTCTTCCGGTGATTATAACTACACGCCTCCACTCGCGCACAATGTCGCAGCCCCTCCGGCTCCTCGTAACTCAAACCGTGACAGAGGAAGGGGGCGTGGACGCGGCAAATGTCAAGGTGGTCGGGGCCAACATCCGGCCTTTGTCTACCGCTACCCGGGCGGTTGGGTACCTAATATGCCGCCAACTTACTGACCTCCACCACCTCGCTATGTAGCCGCTTTTGGTCCCCCAACAGGTGCACCCCCTTGCCCCTACCCGATGTCCAGTCAACCGGGTCTGTTGGGCCCTGGACCTTCTGGCGCTTCACCTTATTCGGCTCACTAGTGTTCGGCCCAACCGACTTCTGCAGTCCCGTTTACACCTGATTAGGCATTCCGCAGTATGACACTTCATCCTCCAGATAATGCTTGGTACATGGACACTGGTTCCTCGGCACATATGACTCATTCCCAAGGTAATATCTCGTCTCATTTTCGTCAAGGCAATTTTAATTCGGTAATTGTTGTAAATGGCTCTCGTATTCCATATACAGGTCGAGGCATCACCATCCTCCCCACAAAAACCCAACCCCTCCACCTCAACAATGTCCTTGTCACCCCCAACATTGTTAAAAACCTTGTCTCAGTACGTCAATTTACATATGATAATAATGCTTCTGTTGAATTTGACCCATATGGTTTTTCGGTGAAGGATTTGAGTACGGGGAATATCCGCATGAGATGCAATAGTTCGGGGGAGCTCTATCCCCTTTCTGCCTCACGCCAAATTTCGTCGTCCACACCACCTTTTGCTTTATCTCCGGAGTCTGCAAGCCTCTTGCATGCACGTCTTGCTCATCCCGGAAAGCCGGTTTTTGACTTTCTTAGGAAATTTTCTTTACCTACTTATAATAAACGTCCTATGTTGAACATTTGTCATGCTTGCCAGTTGGGCAAGCATCATCGTTTA
The DNA here is from genome assembly GCA_033239045.1 of Fagopyrum esculentum. Lineage (NCBI taxonomy): Eukaryota > Viridiplantae > Streptophyta > Magnoliopsida > Caryophyllales > Polygonaceae > Fagopyrum > Fagopyrum esculentum. Next base: position 117,708,996 of record BSUD01000008.1, read on the forward strand.
CCGTTTACAAACTCTACCACTAATACTTTTGCTCCTTTTGAAATTGTTCATAGTGACATTTGGGACTTCTCCCATTACTAGTAAAAATGGATTCAAGTACTACCTATTATTCTTGGATGATTTTACTCATTTTCTTTGGGCTTATCCGCTTCAATATAAATCTCAAGCGTTCTCTTACTTTGCTCAACTATTCAACTTTGCAAAAACGCAATTTGGGTGTTCAATTAAATCTTTCCAATGTGATAATGGTCGTGAGTTTGATAACAAAGAATTTCATATGTTCTTCTTCTCCAACGGTATCTCGTTCCGTTTTTCTTGTCCGTACAATTCTTCTCAAAACGGTAAAGCCGAACGTTCAATCCGCTCCATCACCAACATGATGCGATCTCTTATGTTCCACGGGTCTGTTCCTCTTGATCTCTGGCCTCACACCCTTCAAATGTCAATCTACCTCCTCAATGTCCTACCCACCTCCACACTTCAGAAACGGTCCCCAACCCGTGCTCTATACCAAGTCAATCCGTCATACTCTCATCTTCGCGTATTCGGCTACCTATTTTACTGTTCGCCCCTAGAGGTGTGTGCAAATAAGTTTTAAATTTATAAAACTAGAATCAAGCAAGCGAACCCGCAGTGTACGGATCGACGTAGTTAAGCAAGAATTCCAGAGTATCGAACACAGGGATTTGGGTGGGAACGAACTCGGTTGCAGGTTATCAAGCAAGTAAATATGAGAGTTTGCAAATATTGGGAAAACAACAATCCTAAAGATCCAGGTATCCAGCTGTGGCAATAGATTCAAGATATACTAATGATGTAAAGACAGAGTAGAGATATGCAAAGGTATACTAATGTAAGGTAATCGTACGGTTGAGGTTCCAAAAACCTTATGTAACTCACCTAAAAGGCACTCCCTATACAGGTTGTTGAGGCTCAATATAGAAAGATTCTAAAGGCAAGAATTAGTGTCAAATACCCAAACTTGTACCCTAAAGATTAAGACTAACTTAACCGATTGAGGTTGTTGAGACTCACTACCACCTAGAAAAGACAAGTCTAAACTAAGCTAAAACAAATCTTTAACTTTAGATTGAAGTAAAAGCAGGTTCGTAGATTTAAGGGAAATCACGGTTAGTTCTTGAGGTTCCACGGCCGTGGACTCAAGAACAGCCCGTAATTTGGGTTTGTCGACGATGTTTCTCTAACTCTCAGGGTCTAATCCGTTTGCGATCAATCTATCATCATCTAAGCCACAACTATCAACCCTTCACCTTAGAATTGTTAAGGGTTTTTAGCCAATAACAGTCATATTGATTTCAATTCAAGAATTAGAAGATGAAAAGATGAAAACTTTCAAGAACTTTCAATAACCTTCAACTAAATCTCAAGATCACAATCAAGAGCAAATGTTTATCAAAAGATTCAAAACAGAATAAACAATCACAACCTTAGGAAGAAAGAGAAACGGGATGTCAATCCGTTTTCAAATCAAACCTAAACAAGAAGAGAGATCTTCTTGCAAAATCTTCCAAGAACTTTCGATCTTCCACAAATCCGAAGATCACAACAGCAATCTCCACTAAAAGTGCGAGATTTGAACAACTCTCCGATGCAAACTTTGATCTCCAATGAGATCTCCCAAATACCTCTAAACAAGGGTTTGTGCGTTGCTAAGCGTTGATTACTAAGCAGGCCTAGGCGATGATAAGCGGTGATGAATGAGGGTAAACGGGGGTGTAAGCGCCGATGCCGAAATCTCTTTTCGGTCGTCTTTTTATAGGGCAAGACGAAGTGTCGGCCCGGCCCAATCTTCAAAAGATCATGGCTTCGAAGTGTGGCGAGAGATTCGCCAAGATCACGGTCGTGGAAGATTCCACGACCGTAATTCTAGGGCGTGGAAACAATTACGGTTAGTTCCACGACCGTAGAATCCCCTGGAATGAACATCAAATTCTGACTCTGAATCCACGGCCGTAATTCTGAACGTGGTTTTGGATTCCGGCCGTATTTTAGGGCGTAATTTAGGGCAAGAACGTGATTCTTCCCTAAACTCGTGCATTCCTCAATCTAATACTCCAAATTGCTTCCAAAAAGTGTCCTCGATCTATGGACATATCAACTCAACTCTCCTTTGCTCGATTCCGTTCGGAAATAGCTCCAAATCACCTATAATCAACATAGAACTTGTGTAGACATCCATATCGACAATATAGGCAATACTAGCTCACATGTGCATAAAGATCAATCAAAGACTATCAATATGAATCAAATACGATTAGAAAACGTGCCTAAAATATCACAATATTTCATGCTAACATTTACCCCAATAAAATTGCTTCCACCTCTCACAAACTTCAACCCCGCTCTACACCTTGTGTCTTTCTTGGTTATCCCGCAAACCTTCGCGGTTGCAAGTGTCTTGATCTCGCCACCTCTAAAATCATCATCTCTAGGCATGTAACCTTTGATGAAAATGTTTTCCCATTCTCCCATCTACCTAGCTCCTCCCCTGAGCTCTCTGCGGATCCTTCAATCCCTTACTCCTCGAGCACCTTACCGCACCACAACAACCCACCCATACAACCCCTGCTGCCGAACGCCATGCCCCTCTCCCGCCCAGCCCCAACCCACACACTCCCCTGCCTACACCAGCAGCCCCGCCAGCTGACACCTCCAGAACCCTCCAGCGGTCCCTTTCGAGCCCACATTTGTCCCCAGCCCGACCGGCACCCTTACCACCTAATCGCCCTATCACCCGCTCAATGAGTGGTATCTTCCTCCCCCGTTACCCATACAACATGGCTGCCCAAACTGCCTCACCATCTACTGTTGCACCACTTCCCAAATCCTACAAAACCGCTCTCCTCGACCCTCCATGGAATGCCGCTATGACGGATGAGTATCGTGCCTTAATGAAAAATGGGATGTGGATTCTTGTTCCCCGACCCGCCGGTACTAATATGTTCGGTGTCATTGGCTTAACCGGCACAAATTCAGATCCGACGGCTCTCTTGAAAGGTATAAAGCACGTTTAGTTGCTAACGGGTGCTCGCAGCAGGTCGGTATTGATTGTGAGGAAACATTCAGTCCGGTTGTCAAACCGGCTACTATTCGGACAATGCTCAGTTTAGCTGTCTCTCGTTCTTGGCCGATTCATCAGTAATAATGCAGGGTACTTTTTTTACCCTTTCACTATCAATGTAAGATATATCCTTAAAAGGAATATATTTTAAATTAATCATTGTATATTTGTTGACATAATTCAAGTGAAACAAGCTAGTAATGTTGGGGAAACTCGCGCGTTTTTTTGACTCTCAACTAATATGTATAAGCGGATATTTTGTTATGCACTCATCTTTATACAACCTCACTTGTGTATAATCTTTTTATTGAATATCACTTTCTTCACATTTATTACATTCTTCAAACACACACACATATAAATAGAGAGGCTAATGTCGGTTCATATAAGAGCATGAGAACCGACATTCACAATTCCCTGTGTACGTGTATATAATTCTAGATTAGTTTATTCTAATCCTAATTAAAATTCCATAAAAATCTAGACATTTCTACTAATCTTGCTTTCTCCATATCTTTCCCCTTAGAATGCAACGAACCAAAAAAATAGATTTGGGCTTCTTTTCATAGATTAATATAATGGTGTTATGGAAAAATATGTACAAGATATTTGTACATATATCATATGCATGTAGATATGTACAAGACATTCGTACATGATGTTTAGTACACACATACCACATGTATATCTTCTAGTATGACTTGGTCAAGAGGTGAAGTAAATTGTACAAGGTGAATTATTCACCTTCTTATATCCTAGTTATTTTATTAGGAAATCCTTCAAATCTTAGCCTATAAATAGAGGTCATTCTCATTGTGATAAAATGCACCAAGAGCAAGCAAGAAATCTATTCTTCTTGTTCACTCCTCTCTTCTAGCTTCACTCTAAGTATTCTTGAACACATTCCACAAAAGTTTAAGTAATCAAGAGATCAAAAGTAATCATTTCATAACACGTTATCAACACGAAAATTCTAAGTCCCAACTGAGCTTTGCTACTACTAAGAATACATGGAACCTTCTAAAGAAAGACTCGATGAGAAGGAGCAATATCTTGTAGACAGTGCCACCATACATACCATCTTGAGAAATAAAGAGTATTTCACACAATTGAAACCCTTTAAGGGAAATGTGAATACAATATCCGGTGTGGCTAGACTCATCGATGGCTCGAGAAGAGCTCTTGTTCTACTTTCAAAGGGAACAAAAATAGTAATAAATGACGCATTATATTCGAGTAAATCTCGAAGAAATTTATTGAGCTTTAAGGATGTGCGTCAGAATAGGTTTCATATGAAAATCATGAATGAAATGGGAGAGAATATTTGTGCATCACAACAGATGAATGTGATAAGAAACAAATCCTTGAAAAATGTCAAGACAAGCCTCCAGATTAGGGGTGAGCAAAAATATCCGATCCGACTAATCCGATCCGCTAATCCAAAGATCCAATCCGATCTGGGCATATTTTTCGGATCATCAGATCGGATACGTATCGGGATTTAGAGGAAACTGTCGGTTTGGATCGAATATATCCGACTAGTCTAAGAATAAATGTCCGGATCAGACCGGATATCTGTCCGGATAAAACTGTCGGATATCCGGGTGCTCTTGGATCGGATTCGGATCGGACTCTTTAAAGTTTGTCGGATCGTATATCCGAGCCTTGTGATCGGTTCAGATCGGATATCCGGAAATGCTCACCCCTACTCCGGATTATATGAGACGTATATTTATCCATTTGAGGCTAATGTGATATCTAATAAAAGGTTGGGTGACCGAGTTGAATTTACACTTTGGCATGACCGATTGGTAAGGCTGTGCATACAGTCCAAAACGGTGGACCGTAAATTGATGACACCCTGGACCGTAGACTGAACCGTAAACAAACTGGTCCGGTTCTGGGTTGGACCAATTTGTACCTAAATTGCGTAATTTTAGTGAGGTTTTCCGGTCCAAAACCGGACTGGACGGGACCAGACCGGACTGGAATGGACCTGACCGGATATTTACAATTTACGGTCCAACCCGGGTTACGGTTTAATATTGTCCAAAACCGGACCCGGACCGTAACCTGGGTTTTCAAAACAACATGGACCGTAGACCGGACCGTAAATTCCGATATGGTTTGGTTCGATTTTGCACAACCTTACCGATTGGGTCACCCAGGATTAATGATGATGCACAAAATTATAAAGGGTTCACTTGGACACCCACTAAAGAACATAAAAGTTATGCCGCCAAGTCATATTAATTGTGCGGCTTGCTCACTTGGAAAACTTATAATTCGACCTTCTAAAAGTAAGGTTACAAGTGATACTCTTGCATTTTTGGAAAGGATACAAGGAGATATATGTGAAACAATTTCTCCACTGTGTGGCCCATTTCGATACTTTATGGTGTTTATTGACGCATCTACAAGATGACCACATTTAAGTCTATTATCGACTAAAAATGCGGCATTTGCCAAAATCCTTGCTCAAATAGTCCGATTGAGAGCTCAATTTTCGGATAATAAAATAAATAAAATCCGGCTTGACAATGCAGAAAAATTTACATCCCAAACATTCAATGACTTTTGTATGTCAATTGGGATTGATGTGGAACATGTAGTAGCTCATGTTCACATACAAAATGGTCTAGATGAATCATTGATAAAGAGATTACAATTAATTACTAGACCATTATTGATGAAATCGAAATTACCACCATATGCTTGGGGACATGCGATATTGCATGCTACAACCTTGATCCGATTAAGAACAAGTGCAAACCATGAACAATCCCCATTGCAATTAGTGTTTGGTAAGAAGCCCAATATATCACATCTAAAAATATTTGAATCTGTAGTATAACATCCGATATTTTCATTCCGGTTTGAGAGCGAGTTATCGATGTTCCCACAGTCGCGACTCAGTTTTCCCGCAGGCACGAGGTGCTGAGTGACGGGTTTTATTCAAAAATCCCGTCCCGACCCCTCGTTACCTTGTCTTGTGCTTTCCGACTCCTTGGTTTCTTGAGTGAGGAGACAAGTGGGTCAACTGACCCCTTGTTCCCTTCCAACATTTCAGCCTTGTTCCCTCTCTCCTCTCACTCTTCCTTTCACGCTAGTTGCTCTTCCCCTCTTCCTCTTGTGCTTCCTTCTTCATTTCTCCTTGGATCTCTTGAGGTGTGGCCAGCAGGGGGATAGTTCCGGATTCAGTGTGGTAAGCTTCTCCTTCTCCCTCCCTTCTTCTTCCTTCTTGCATAGCTTCCTCTTCTCCTCTCCTTCTCCATTTTCATGGATGAAGCTTTGGAAGTGGATTCTTCTTGATCTTTGCATGCATGTGTTCTAAGCTCGATTAGGTCGTGTGGGAGAGTTTTGATACAATGGATGATGTTTGGAGAAGACCCAGCAAGAGAAGGAGGCCATTGGAGACCAAGATTCACAGTCAAAGACGACCCTTTGTTGTTCGACCGCGGGGGCGGATCTGTAGAGCCGCGGGGGCGGCCAATGCCCTGAGCCGCAAGGGCGGCCAACAGGAGTCATAGGGGTGGCCATCAGGAGCCGCAGGGGCGGCCTCTGACTCAGCCAGCACGCCCTTGCGGTCTTCTTCTCCCTTTCACGGCTATTCTTCCTGCTTCTGAGTCCGTGCCTTTGCATGGTGAGTGCCACCCCTTGATCATGTGTTCTTTGATGATCCTAGAGAGTGTTATGATATTATCATGATAGGTTTGGACCTAGGATGAATAAGAATGCCATGTAGTGGCTTTTGAGACCTTAGGGGAGTGTAATGAGCATGTTGGACTTCATAGGTTTTTACCTTGTTCTTGGTTGTTGAGTATGAGCATATGTGAGTTAGTAGGCTGTTGAGAGATCTCCTCATGCGTTGAGTGAGATGTGAGTGTGATAGATTCTAGGATGCGGTCCTAGAATGAGAGTCAAATGATCTTGCGTAGATCGTTTGTGTGAGATGCCTTAGACGTTTGTGTTGAGCGAGTTGTTGATATATATCCTCTTGTGAGTAGGTTGTGGGCTTCTTCCCGAGGGAAGCGAGAGTGTTGTGAGTTGAGTGTGAAGACGAGGTAAGTCTCCGGACTTACTTAGCTCGTATTCCTTGTATTAGCATCTATGTGTGTTTGGTGGTGTGTGTTTGTTGTTATGTTGGGTGCGTGTTTTTTGTTTATGTTATAAAAACAAAACCGGCAGTAGGACGACCTTTATATATTGATATTTTGCCCAAGTGTATGATAAGGGTGGTGACAACATTGCCTAGCTCTTGTGAAGAGCTAGGGATTCTCGGTGACTAGCCCAGATAAGTAGAAGGCCAGATGCATCAGTGCCATTCCTTGACGGTGAGTAGGAACCGATGCGAGATCATGCGGTGATTCTCGTGTCATAAATGAAAGTTGAATTAGATCGGGATATGACTTAATAAACAAAAAGATAATGAACCGGCTTGTGTGTTTTTGGAGCATGTTGTATGTTTATGGTTATTTGTGTGTGCGCGTGCCTTCACCATATCTCTAATGCTTTAAATATTAGCTAACAGTTTTATACCGATGTTGTAGTTGCCTTGCAGGATAGGAATGTGGCCGAGAGATCCGGATGAGTGGGCAGCCAATGTTCCGTACATTTTAGGAGGGGTTTTTGGGTTGGAGTCTCAGTTGGAATCTTGTATATTGGATCTTTGTATGCCGCATGTATGTTGTTGGTCTTTGTTGTTGTTTTCGGCTGAAATCCGTTGTTTGTTTTCTTTTAGTTTCCTTTCATTGCATAAAAATGTATTTCGTTTTGGCCTTTATTTGTGTCTTATTGCAAGATTTGGTGAAATTGTTGTTACGCTAAGAGTCGGGACCCATTGTGAGGTCTCCAACCCGTAGCGCTCCGAGTCCCGCGGATTCGGGGTGTTACATGTAGTTTATGTTCCTATTGCTCCACCACAACATACAAAGATGGGTCCACAAAGAAGATTGGAAATGTATGTTGGTTTTGAATCCCCCTCAATCATTAGATATCTTGAACCAACAACGGGTGATTTGTTTACAACAAGATTTGTTGATTGTCATTTTGATGAAAGTACATTCCCAATCTTAGGGGAGAAAAGAAGAAAATGGACCCAAGTATGATAGAAATTATATGGAATGCAATACTGTTATCACACCTTGATCCAAGAACAAAAATGTTTGAACAAGAAGTTCAACGAATCATTCACTTACAAGGTGTTGCAAATCAATTACCAGGTGCATTTACAAACACTAAGAAGGTGGTAAAGTCACATGTTCATACGACAAATGCCCCTGCAAGAATTGATGTACCCATTGGACAATCAAATGCGTCCATTGCAAAAGAGTCTACAACACGTTGAAAATGTGGTAGCCCACTCGGTTCAAAAGATTTGAAACCGAGAAAAACAAGGAACCAAAAGCGTATAGCAGGAGAGGCTATAGTGACTGAATCAAATGAGGAACATGAAAAAGATAAAAAAAATATGAGGATGAGAACATCCCAAATGAAGATAATATCTTTGATGATGATGAAAGAATCGACAATTATGAAATTTCTATAAATTATGTTGATACAAGCATACAATGGAATAGAAAGGGTATTATTGTTGATGATATATTTGCCTATTTTGCGGCTAATGATATTATAATTGAAGATGACGAGATTGAGCCAAAATCAGTTAATGCTTGTCGTCGTTGAAAGGATTGACCAAGATGGAAAGAGGCAATCCAAACAGAATTAAAATCACTTGAAAAACGTGAAGTTTTTGGGCCTGTAGTCCATACACCAAAGGGTGTAAAACCATTCAGCTATAAATGAGTTTTCATAAGAAACGAAATGAGAAAAATGAAATTGTGAGATATAAGGCAAGACTTGTAGCCCAAGGTTTTTCTCAAATTTCAGGAATCGATTATGATGAAACATGTTCGCTAGTTATTGATGCGACCACATTCAAATTTCTAATTGGCCTAACTGTCTTTGAAAAACTACAGATGCGCCTTATGGATGTCGTGGCTGCATATTTATACGGGTCACTTGATACCGACATCTACATAAAAGTCCCAAAAGGACTAAAATTGCCTGAGGCCAACTCCTCAAAGCCACGAGAAATGTTTTCCATAAAATTGAGAAGATCCTTGTATGGATTAAAACAATCAGGACGAATATGGTACAATCGTGTTAGTGAATATCTTCTCAAAGAGGAATATAAGAACAACATTATGTGCCCATGTGTTTTCATCAAGCGATCCAAAATTAGATTTGCTATAATCGCAGTTTATGTTGACGATTTGAATATCGTTGGAACTTCCAACAAGCTTGAAAAAACTGTAGAGTATTTGATGAAAGAATTCAAGATGAAAGATCTCGGAAAGACTAATCTTTGTCTTGACTTGCAAATTGAACACTTGAAGGATGAAATCTTTATCCATCAATCTAATTACACTGAGAAAATCTTGAAGAGATTTTTCATGGACAAAGCACACCCTTTAAGCTCACTCATGGTTGTTCGATCCCTTAATGTGGAAAACGATGACTTCCGTCCTCGAGACGAGGATGAAGAAATCCTTGGCCCAGAAGTGCCATATTTAAGTAGAATTGGTACTTTAATGTATTTGACTAACAATACAAGACCATATATTGACTTTGTTGTAAATTTGTTGTTAAGGTACAATTGTGCACCTACAAGAAGACATTGGAATGACATCAAATGTATATTCCGTTATCTTCGAGGTACGCATGACCTTGATCTATTTTATCAATACAAAGGAGATGCCACTTTGGTTGGATATGTAGATCCAATATATTTTTCTGATCCACACAAGGCCAAATCCCAAAACAGATATGTGTTCACATATGGAGGCACAACAATTTCATGGAGGTCAACAAAACAAACAATTACCGCCACTCCCTTAAATCACGCAGAGTTGATCGCCTTGTATGAAACTGGAAGAAAATGTGTGTCCCTACGAGCAATGATCGAGTTCATGCAGAAGGAGTGCGGGATGAAACCTATCACCGAAAAACCCACCATCTTGTATGAAGATAATTTAGCATGCATTGCTCAGATGAAGAAAGGACATATCAAGGGAGATCGTATAAAGCACATATTGCCAAAGTTCTTCTCCACCCGTGAGCTGAAGGAAACCGGGGAAGTTGATATTCAATAAATCCGCTCAAGTGACAATCTTACTGACTTGTTCAAAAATCATTGAGTCCCAAGAAATTTGAAGAGCTTGTGCGCAAGATTGGAATGTATAGACTCCGAGACATATGTTGAAATCAGGGGGAACATTATACGCGCTGCACTCTTTTTCCCTTCGATCAGGTTTTTATCCCACTGTATTTTTCCTGACAAGGTTTTTAATGAGGTAGCTTCACCCAAACGTATAAGTATGGAGTCAACAACATACGCTCAAGTTTGATAATGGAAGAAGGTGAATATTCAAGGGGGAGTGTTGTGGAAAAACATGTACAAGATATTTGTACATATAGGACATGCATGTAGACATGTACAAGACATTTGCACATGATGTTTTGTACACATATATCACATGCATGTCTTCTGTTATGACTTGGTCAAGAGGTGAAGTAAATTGTACAAGGTGAATTATTCATCTTGTTACAACCTAATTTATTTTATTAAGGAATCCTCTAAATTTTGGCTTATAAATAGAGGTCATTCTCATTGTAATAAAATACACCAAGAGTAAGCAAGAAATCTACTCTTCTTGTTCACTCCTCTCTTCTAGCTTCACTCTAAGTGTTCTTGAACACATTTAACAAATGTGTAAGTAATCAAGAAATCAAAAGTAATCATTTCATAACAAATGACCCATTATTCTTGGAAATAGAGAATTTTAACCCAACATATAACATGTACATTAATATGTAGGTTTGATCGAATTAGGTTCAAAATTAACACATAAATTTAAACAAGTTTCATTCTCAATGAAAATTTCTAGAATTTATGTACTAACTTATTATTACTTTAAAAAATATATTCATTCTTACACATCACGGTCCTTATTCTTTTTCTTCTTTAGTCGAACCGGTGACAAGACCTACTCACCGCCCTTTCTGGACTCGTTATCATAACTTTGTTACCAAGGGGGTAGGTCGATCACCAAGCCAAAATGGCAAACTTAGAAATTTTTGTATAAGGGGCCGAATCTCGATGTTTTTTTGTACATGGGAAGTCATTTTGGACACTAGATAAAAAGCTTAGTGGCCAATCAGGGCCTAGTCCTCTTCACTGGCCTAGGCAATAAGATCATCGGCCACAATGTTGACTTTTCTAAAAATATACTTGATTCCAAACGACCGCAGATGAAATCAAATATTTCAAAATTTTATTGACACTGAAAGAAAGAAAATAGCGGCAATTTATAAGAATATTACAAGACTTTCATATTCAGTTATATTGAAAAAACTCTAGAAAATTTTGAAACCAAAATCTCAAGCACCCCTTCACTTGATTGTTACCGAAGCTTTAACTCACGTAAGATTGGCGGAGGATTAATTTTTTCACGTAATGATGGTAAAACTACTCCTCTTATTGTTAATATATTTTGGGACGAAATCTTTAATTGCTCGACACTTTAAAGCCGAAACTTACATGGGTGAAGTTTTAAGGATTGCAACACCACTCTTGGTCACCGCAGACGTGACTAACATCACCAAGAGCTTCCGAAGCATCTAGGTTTGCGGGTAAGTGTAATTGTTGTTGAAGTTGTGTTTTTTCGTCCGCACTTGTACTTACATTTTAGGGTAAAAAACTTTACTCCTTGTTAGAGTATTGGGCTTATCTCTTAGAGCATTGAGCTTATCTCTTATTTTTGGGATTATCTTTTGTTATTAGTTTATTTTTTTTTATCTATTTGTGTTTCCCTATATAAACATTACATAGTCAATGAAATAGACAAGATTTCAATTCACAAATCTCTTCATGATATCAGAACACTTTCCTTGACCTACGCTTCCGCACAAAACAAAACCTTAAACCCTAAAATTAATCTTTTGTCGTTTTTACGGTATTAGATAATACTTTGGCCATCATTATCAAGGAGTACTTTGGTCGTCGGTATCAGAGAATACTTCGGCCATCGGTATCAGAAAATACTTTGGCCACGACCGCGAGTATCAGAAACGACTTTAGCCACCGGTATCAGAGACGACTTTGGCAGCCGGTATCAGAGACGACTTTTGCAGTCGGTATCAGAAACAACTTTGGCAGCTGGTATTTTTTGACGACTTTGGCTGGTATCATGACCGCCACAATTATTGGGGCGGCGGGACAAACTAACTCCGCATACCCATTCTCTAGTCCCTTAACCTTTGAGGACTGTAAAGACGTTGGTCTTGCAATTAATGATACTCAATGGAATACTCTCATATCTGCTTTGAACTCCTACCATTCAAATTCGTTCGCTTAGATTCTTGATTCGGGGGCTTCTTTTCATAAGGCAGGTGATCGTTCATTACTTTCATCGCTCAAGTCGGTCACTACATGCCGGATTAAACTCCCGAATGGAGCTTTAGTCTCCGCTGAACACGCAGACACCTTGCGACTCAATAACTCCCTTCACTTGCCCCGAGTATTATATGTTCCAGGACTTGATTGTCATCTTTTTTCTCTAAATCAGCTAACTACGGATTTGAATTGTGTTTTTATGATAACTAATAAACTTTGTGTTATATAGGACCGTACTTCGAGGATAGTGGTTGGAGTGGGTGAAGCTCGTGATGTAATCTACTGGCTTCGTTGGATGACAAACGCTTCTCTGCTTCCTTCATGTCTTACCACTATTGACACCACCACCCAGCATAACCGCCTTGGTCATCATTCCATCACCAAAACCACCTATCCATGTGACATATGTCTCCGGGCCAAACTACCTAGATCATCTTTTCCGGTAAGCAGTTCTCATACTTTGCCGTTATTTGAATTAGTCCACTTAGATATTTGGGGTCCTTATCGCAACCTTTCTACTTCCGGTTGTTCCTACTTTCTTACCGTTTTAGATGATTACTCCCGTTACACCTGGGTTTATTTAATATAAGGAAAAGCCGAAGTTGCCACTTTAATTAGAGATTTTTGTGTCATGATTGAGACTCAATTCCACACTTGTGTCAAAACCTTTCGTTGTGACAATGCTAAGGAATTTATTTCCCTTCGACCTTTCCTTAAAGGTAAGGGTATCCATTTAGAAACCTCTTGTACATACACACCACAACAAAATGGGAGGGTATAACGCAAACACCGCCATATCCTTAATATCGCTAGATCCATAATGTTTCAAGCAAATTTACCCGTCTCGCTTTGGGGAGAATGTGTTCTTACGGCATGTTACCTTATCAATCGCACCCCTACTCCCATCCTCCATCATAAAACTCCTTACGAGCTTCTTCATGGCTCTCCACCAAATTTTGACCATCTTCGGGTGTTTGGTTATCTTGCTTATTGTTCCTTTATACCTCGGTCTTCAGATAAATTTCGACCTCGAGGTCGAAAATGCATTTTTATAGTATATGCATCTTCACAAAAGGTTTGGAAAATGTTGGATCTTGATACCCAAGAAATTTTTACAACACGGGTTGCACGTTTTTACGAAAACATTTTTCCGTTCTCCGAACTGAAAAATTATCCTGAACCTACGAAGTCCATAGCAGACCCCATTGACTTTTTCCCCGAATATTACCAAGAAACCTTCCGAAATACAGCCCCCACCCAAGAAAACCTCCCACATATTCCCCTTGATGCGGATCCCCCAACTATACCTACTACGGCCCCCCTAGAACCCTCTCACCTCCCTCTTATCCCTCCAACATGTCCCCCACCTCCCTCTACTAATCCACATACTTCTACCCCTCTTCCCATGGTCACCGAAATCCCTCAACCCATCATTCCGACTCCACCACCCGTTACCGCTGCTCCGACCGAAAATCCACCCCGTCGCAGCTCCCGTACTTCAAAACCATCTATCCTTTTACGAGACTATGTTTGTCAAAAGGCAAGTCATTTTGATTCCAAATCGGGTGAAACTTCTTCCCCACTGAAATCAGGTACCCGGTATTCCATAAAGAATTCTTTACCATATGAACATTTTTCTCATGTCTATGTTACTGCTATTAACTCTATATATCAGAAACAAGAACCAACCTCTTTCGGAGACGCGGTTGCTAACCCAAAATGGAAAAAGGCCATGCAGGATGAAATGACAACCTTACACCGCAACAACACTTGGGAATATGTTGATCTTCCTCTCGATCGTAAACGTATTGGCTCTAAATGGGTTTTTTGTATTAAATACAACTCCAATGGACAGGTTGAGCGCTATAAGGCGCGTTTGGTTGCACTCGGCAACCGTCAACAAGAAGACATTGATTATAATGAAACTTTTGCTCTTGTTGTTAAATTTGTTACAATTAAACTACTTCTTGCAATTGCTTCTATCTATAACTGGGAACTTCATCAGATGGACGTTTACAATGCTTTTCTTCATGGGGATATGCATGAGGAAGTATATATGCTACCACCTCCCGGTTTTCGAACCTCTTCCCAAGTTTGTCGTCAAAAGAAATCACTATATGGTCTTCGTCAAGCTCCACAAAATTGGTTCCACAAGTTCACATCTGCTCTTCTGAAATATGGTTTCTCTCAATCTCTCGCTGATTACTCCCTTTTCACTTTCAGACGTTCCGGTATCATCCTTCACATTTTGATATATGTGGATGATCTAGTCATTCCTGGAAATAATCCTGCTATCATTCGTTGATTTAAAGACTATCTTCATGCTTGCTTTCATATGAAGGACCTTGGACCCCTTCGGTTCTTCTTAGGCATTGAAATTGTTCGTACACCGTCTGATTTATGGTTGAACCAATGGAAATATACTCTAGATATTCTAGTTGATTCTGGTCTTCTTGGATGCAAACCCGCATCGTTACCGATGTCTGCTGATCATGGTCTTCAATCAGATTCCTCTGCTTTGCTTGACGATCCTGAGAAATATCGTCGTTTGGTTGGACGTCTTATCTACTTGTCCATCACTCGCCCTGAACTTGCATACTCGGTTCATACACTTTCTCGGTTTAGGTTGCTCCGCGCCGTGGCCAATGGGATGTTGCTTTAAATGTTCTTCGTTACCTAAAGTCAGTACCTGATCAGGGTATTTTCTTATCTCGTTCTAGTGATTTGTGTATCCATGCTTTTTGTGATTTGGATTATGCATCTGGCCCTATCACTAGACACTCTACTACATGCTACTTCATTCTCCTCGGTAATTCACCTATTTCTTGGAGAACCAAGAAATAGGCTACGGTTTCTAGATCTTCTGCTGAGGCCGAATATAGAGCAATGGCAGCTACTACTTGTGAGCTCCTTTGACTTCGTTCTCTACTTGATTCACTCGGGGTTCCACACAAGGCTCCTATGTTCCTGGCACACTTCAGCTAGTTGACATTATGACTAAAGCTCTTGGACCTACTCGTTTCAACTTCTTAATTCGCAAGCTTGGACTTATTTCTTCCACACCTCCCGCTTAAAGGGAGTGTTAGAGTATTGAGCTTATCTCTTAGAGCATTGGGCTTATCTTTTGTTATAGTTTATTTTTTTTTATCTCTTTATGTTTCCCTATATAAACATTACATAGTCAATGAAATAAACAAGCTTCAGTTCACAAATCTCTTCACTCCTTTTTCTAATCCAAACTCGGACCAAGGTTATATATATATATATATATATATATATATATATATATATATATATCATGACTCATATGTAAACAACTCTTACCATGTGAACTTGTAAACACCGAATATATATGATTATACCGCCAAATATATGTGACTATACCATCGAATATATGAATCAGGTCCGGCGAATATTTTTTCCACTAATCACACGATTTTCCCCCTTTAATATCGCCTAATCTCAGCCATCTATTTAACAATCTATCGAATACAATTTGTTCTCATTTTACATGGTAAGAGCTGGTTAAATGGGAGCCAACCTCTCTCTCTCTCTCTCTCTCTCTATATATATATATATATATATATATATATATATATATATATATATATATATATATATATAGGGTGTGGTTCCCATGAGAACAATCTTAGACCGTCGGATGGTGAGTATTAAGGGTCGAGATTTATTGTAGATATCATAATTAATTATAATTAAGAATAATAATAATTAGGAATAACCACAATAACTACGAATAATCCACTCAACCAACAATAACTACGAATAATACATTAAACGATATGACACATTCGTAACAAAACTAATAATAATTACGAATCTGTTCTCATGCATACACGTTAGGGGTGCTCTCATATGATCTACATTCTATACATATATATATATATATATATATATATATAGATTTTAGTTCAAGTGAGGAGAGAGCTTGTAGATAGGAATTAGGAGGGATGTAAGCCATTGGATGGATTTAAATCAAGGGCTCTCACACGCTCATCATTAATGACATTTTTGTAAATTGACTTAAAATCTGGAAAAATACCCTTACGTTCAAAATAGTCATCGGTGTTCATACTTTTATATGTCATTGTTCATGTTTTTATACATCGGTTTTCATAGTATTTTTACTCATCAAAGTGTCATGTCCATTTATTTTTTTGTGTTCATTTTATAATGCACAAAAGTTCATTTACAATATATAACCACAAAAAATAAAAAAACTCATCATAAAACGTTAAAAGATGATCATAATATGTTATGTATGTGTCAAAGTTATAGATAAGGCATTGATGTTCATACTTTTATACGTCATTGTTCATGTTTTTATTCGTCGGTGTTCATACTTTTTATGTCATTGTTCCTATGAATATTATAAACTATTTTTCTATAAGGCATTTTGCCGAACAGTTTGCGTGCACACTAAAAGGAGCATATAGATTATTCAATTGGAGATATTAGACCAACTCAACATATGTATATACATATATGTATTTTCTCAATCAAACTTATCAAACACAAAATGATTCAAACAAATTTGATTTCGAACACAAACATCAATCATAATGAAACCTAAACCTTAAGAATGGAAATCTAAACAGTGAGTAGAAATTCGAAGAAACAAAACCTGAATCGTCTTGTATTCTCTTTGATTTCACAACTTTTTATGTGATCGATCTCTGAATATTATAAATATGATTTTAAAGAAAAGTATATATAATCTTCAAAAAAAATGAACATCGTATTATAAGCACCATAACTGTAAAAAAAAAAAGAAGAATATATACTTGTAAAAAAATGAGCATCATATTTTATTAACACGATTTGAAAGAATAGTATATTTTTCAATACAAATCCAAAAAAATGTATTAAAAAATACAAAAATGAACAATTAATGTTACAAAAATGAACAGTTAGTGTTGAGAAAAAATAAACATTTATTGATAAAATATGAACAATGACTCTTTTAAAAATGAACACATACTTATAAAATATGAACACTCTGCAAGGGTCCTCCTCACTGGAACAGGACCATATATATATATATATATATATATATATATATATATATATATATATATATATATATATATATATATATATATATGGGTGCTGTTCAGGTAAGACTGTTAATTGTGGTAAGGCTGTGCGGCCATCTAAGAGGTTGACACGTGTCCAAATATTTTTTTAATAAGAAAATATATTATGGATACTTATAACTATAATGAACAACCATGTTATATGTTCTGCACTATTCTCTTATAAAATTTGAACTATTCTCGTATAATTCATGAACTATTACTTTGTATTATTCATGAATTAGTTTTTTTTATAACTATTAACTATTCACATATAATTTATAAATTATTCCCTTAGAATATGAATTATCATGATATACTATTAATGAACTACTCTTTTATATACTACATTGAGTATTCTCATGTAATTCATGAAGTAGTACTTCATGATAATCTATTCATCAACAAATATTATATCTCCAATGAACTACTCTTATAAAGTTCATAAAATATTACTTTCAATACTTTATTTTTTAATATATTATATCAAATTATTTATAAATTAATCATTTATATGTTATGAACTATTCTATTATAATTCATGAACTATCCTTTTATAAGTTATACACTATCCCTCTATAAGTTTTGCATTATCATTTTAATTTGTTGTTGGAAGGAATAAGGGGAAAAAAAATGGACATGTGTCACTTTTCTAGGCTACCTTGACGACTTACCGCCTTACTGTTATGAAATATTCTATTATAATTCATGAACGATCCTTTATGAGTTATGTACTATCCCTTTATAAGTTTTACACCATTATTTTTACTCGTTTCTGGAAAGAAAAAAAATTGGACACGTGTCATCTTCCTAGCCTGCCTTACCGGAATAAAGGGACCTTATCTGAATAGCTTATATATATATGTATATATTTGAAATTGATAAGCTATTAGGTTTGAAGCCTTCAAACCTAATCCCTTATCGATTATCATGTACCAATCATACATTTCTTGCAATTTAGCTCAGATAAGTATAGTAGGTATTCATATCGGATTACTATTTGGTATGTGGATCATCGACCTGCTGGTATATGTTAGTGGTTGATCTTATAGTATGTGAGTCTAAATTATCTCCCATCGTTTATCAAGTATAACTGATATTTTGAAAACTTGTATAATAAAAGATTTTTGTATATCAAAAATATGCGCAACGTTCAAATATATTTTAATAAATACCCGTGTGAAACACGAACTATAAACTAATAGTAAAAAAAAAAAAAGAATATAAACTAGTAGTAGAAAAAGGTAGAAAACAATTCTGAGGGCCTATTTGATGGTTCAACTTGAGCATGGAATATGTATGGAATCGTATTCCTAAATAAAAGAGGTGTTTTGGTCCGAGATATTTTTTTTGTTAAATTTGTTTTTGTCTTATTCAACAAATAGAAATAGGATACTTTATTTTGGAAAACTAATGCTCATTTTTTACTTGCTGTTTCTATAAGTAAGTTAATTATGAACAAAACATGAATGTTAGTAATATTAAATGAAACCCTGTTTCACGAAAATTGGATGGAAAAAAAACAGAGAGAGAAAAAAAAAAAAAGAAGTTGATTGGCTATGACTCCTATGACTATGAGTGGGTTCCTATTAGGCATGGAGTTGGCAGATAAGGCACAAATCACAAAATAACAAAAAAAAATTCATATATTCCATTACTTAAGTGAAGCACATGATTTGATGCACATCTTGTGACTTGTGATGCCAATTTCAGGTAAGAACTAGATTCATTCCTCCCCATGAAAAATATAATACAAGGGAGTAAGGCTTATCTACGGTACCTCTATCTTCAAATGACAATTTTACCCTATGTTGATTGCACAACACATAATAAACTTATTTACATTTCTACGTTAATGAACTGGGGGACTTATTTACCCCCCTATATTGTCAAATCAAGTTATTTTTATTTTTATTTTATATTTTCCTTTTTACCCACAGCTTTTTAGTATTTATATTTAGGGTACCTAGTTTATAATAAGTTGCATTTACATCCTTCTTTAAAACTTTAAGTCGTATTTTTGTAATTTTGTGTGATCCTGTCATTTGGTATCAGAGCCAAGTGATTAAGTAAACTTAAAAAATTAACATATTAAAAAATTAAGTAAAGCTGGAGGTTTCCGAAAATTGTCCACATAAATTAGCACCACATGCAAAACATTTAAACGTTGGACAAGGTCATCACGAAGCTATTTTAAATACCATAATCGACGATATTGTAGATTTAAAAGTAAGCTTAATTAAGTTGAGAACAACCCTTACAAAATAAAGGGAAGAAATATCTGCTACCTTATTATCAATCAGCGAAGAAAACAAAAAATTAGTTCTTGAAATTACCAACGAAATTAGACATCTTGGTGCAACACCTTTCTTAAATCCTCCAACAAAAAAGCCAGTCGGTTTTCCTTATAAGTATCCTTTCCAAAACGAAAATCCCCAAAAGAAGTTTTCAGTACCAAGTTTAACTAAAAAACCCGAAACAAAAGAAGAACCAGAAGAAGACTCAGAAAATCAAGGAGACTCTTGATATGTCTGACAAAGAAATGAGTTCTTTGAGTAGTGACGAATCTGGTTACTACACTGATGAAGAAGAAATGTATCAACAAATGAGATTAATCAAACTTAAAGACCTAGAAACTATTCCTCTAAGTGAAGTTAAACGAAAACTAGATAAAAAGATGGGAAAAAGAGTTGTGGATGTTAATGAAGTGGAAGAAGAAATAGTTTCAGAATAAGAAGTTAACAAGGCCACTAGATCTTGTTATCGAGAATACGAACAAGGGTCAACGAGTCAACAAAGAGCTAATTTAAAACCCAAAGAATTTTTAGAAAAAGCAGCAAAATTTGGAGTTAGGGTTATGCCAAACCATAGACCTAATAAAAGAGAACTTTTGCTTGAACCCATCAGTGAAACCGGATATAAGCTTAATCTAGATGGAGTAAGAAACCGAGAAGATGTGCTAGACTTTTGGAAGAAAAGTATGATGAGTGTCTTAAACATGAACGCTGAATGGAGATATGCAAATTTCCTAAATTATATCGAACATAGTCTGTATGGAATTGTGACAGATTGGTATGAATCAATCGATGAAGAAATTAAAGAAACCTTAAGAGCAATAAAACCACCAGATGTTATGTTTAGGCAATTTTGCAAAGCCTTAGAATATGAGTTTATTGGAGATAGAGATGATAAAGATAAAAAAATTAATTGAATGGCAGAGAAAATTAAACACTCTTGAATCTGTAATATGAGATATTTGGAAAACTATCTTTCAGAATTTGAGTACTATTACTATAAGGTGGGAGAAAACGGGATAAATCTTCAAATGTTGTTCGATAAACTCCCTAAACCCATAAATGAAGAAATTAGTGAAGGGTACCGAGAATGGATAGAAAAATTCAATTCAAGAGATACCCTAGGAAATAGACTAAGGTTCATTAGAAAATGGGTAGAGAAAAAATGTCGAGAAATTAAGGGAACTCAACATATGAAAAGACAATTTCTAAATTGTTGGGATCTTCTTGAAGAACGGGGATGTAACCGAAGAGATAATCAGAAAAATGGTTATGGAAGAAAATATTATAGGAAGAAAAGCTTTAATAAACAAAGAGGGGAAAAATATCAGAAAAAATATTATCGAAAACCCTTTGTTAAGAAAAGAAGATTTTGTAGGAAAGCCTCTTACTGTCCCGAGAAGAAAAAGAGTTGCAAGTGCTGGGCATGCGGGGAAATAGGTCATTATGCTAATGAATGCAAAAATAGAAAGAATAATAAACTTGCTGAAGCTTTAGGGAGCTTAGATTATATTGAAATAACAGAAGAAGAAGCTCTTGATCTGACCTTAAATAATAATAAAGGAATTGTAGAGGTAGTAGAGGAAGAAGAAGAATATGAAAATTCAGATTATGAGGAAGTATGTGAAATGATGCAAGGAGAGGATAGTGAAGCTCAAAGAAAAATGGAAGAAATGTTTACTTAAGAAGAAACAACTACTCTAGCCCAATTGCAAGAAGCTGATACTTCCATCGACGAAGAGCAATTGGAAAAAATGCATAGATCATGGGCTGAATTCCCGTTCATTGCTAAAGAACAGTTCTTTAAAAGAACGTTCATTCCAATATTCTCAAAGTTTGTATGTGAAGAAATGGCTGGAGATATCGTAGTAAAAAATAATGAAAATCAAGCTACTGAGATAAACCTGATTAATTGGAAAAATATCCAAAAACACAATAAAGATAAAAAATATAAGTACATTTATGTTTGTGCAATTCAGGTCATCATTACTCCATTACAAGACTTTGGTAAGAATGTGCATTGCATTAATTTTGTTTGTGACACTAGGCACAAGAAATTTAGTGATCAAACGATCAGTGGAGTAATATGCAATCTAAGTCAAGGACCAGTATCATGGGTATGTAGACCAAATTATTATGTAAGTTTAGAAGATCAGTTTGCGCATAAATTTCTAGCAATAAAATTGCTAACTGAAGGAATTAGTATGCACAAAGGGACTTGTCCTCTACAGTTGAAATGGAAGGTCATATATAAAGGGGGGTATTATTTACACGGTTCAAGATTTCGTTAACGCACCACTCATACGCAATGCGTGACCGTCACGGTCACGCATTGCGTAACCATAAAAAAAAAATTTTCCTGACATCACGGTTACGCAATGCGTGACCGTGAAGGTGTCAGATTTTTTTTTCCGGGTTAGAATTCATGTAGAAAATTATCAGATCCGGAACCTGTAAAGCTCACGGTTACGGGATCCGTAACCATGACCAAAAGTTCACGGTTACGCATCCCGTAACCGTGAACTTTTGGTCACACATACGGATCCCGTAACCGTGACATTATCACGGTTACGGGATCCGTATGCGTGGTGCGATAACGAAATCTTGAACCATGCGAATACCACTTCCATATATAAATTAGAAAATACCACCAATCCACCTGCTAGAACTCAAATGGTAGAGGCTGATAAATATGAAGTAGTTGGATCAGGACAAAAAGCTGTACCAGTAAAAGTAAGGCCTGACCAAATAAGTTTAAAGACAGTGTGGATAAATGCCTTCAAAAATCCTTCTAGTCCCAACCAAGGAAGAATTTTAACCGTTGATGAAGAAGGGAGAATTCACACGAATTCTCATCCACCTCCAATAAATAGAAGTCTTTCTAGGAGTCAAAGTTATAGGGGTAATCCTCATTTCAACTTACCTCCACAAAATCAAGTAAGTAGAAATCCTAGAGAAGAACCTTCCTTTAAAGTAGATGATGAAATTGCCAGCTTATTAGCAGCCCTAAACAGAAAATTAGAAGCCAATAACTTGGGAAAAAATATTAGGGAACCTGCTAGACATAGTATAGATCTAGGAAACACTAGATCTAGCTATAGACCACATCTGGAAGGTCCATGACCTAGCAATCTAATAAACACATCACAAACACAAGGAGAAGCCTCAAGTTCTAAAAAATTAATAGGCTATAAAACAAAAACAATTAGTCAACCTGTGTTTGAAGATGATGAAGAACTTAATTTGCAAATTGAAGTATGCTTAAGGATTACTAATCCAAACAACATTTACATTACTATCACCATATGCATCGAAGGTTTTAATAATTATGATTTATGTGTATTTGTTGATAGCGGTTGTTCTGTATGCTTTGGAAAGAAAAATTTATTTCCTGCATTCATGTGGAAAACTGCATCTAAATCAATTCAGGTTAGGATAGTTGATAATAGCATCATGACACATTCTGAGGTCATTCAGGATTTATCCATCATGATAGGAGGTTATCCATGCATAATTCCTATACTTTGGGCTACCGAGCAAACATCACATGACATGATAATAGGAAATAACTTCCAAAGATTATATTCTCCATGCACACAAAGTTTAGGTGAAATGATATTCACTATAAATGGGGAAAAAGCTTTGGTAAAAAAGATGAAAGAAGCATACACTCATCAAACTATTGAGTTCACGCGCAATAAGTGTGGTGAGGAATATATTGTTCCTACTCAAAAAGAATTTGCACTTTCTATTAATGAAGTAACTCTTAAAGAACAAATAATAGATCAACAAAAGGAGTTGTGCAAAGAATTATATTCTGAAAACCCATTGAAATTCTAGGATAAGGATAAATCATTTGCTACAATAGAGTTAAAAGAACCTAAATTGGTTATTAGAGTTAAGCAGATGGTTTACACTTATAAAGATCAACAAGAGTTCAAAGAACAGATAGACGAGTTACTGAAAAAGAATTTAATTAGAGAACGTAAGATTCCTCATTCTAGTCCTGCATTTATGGTTAGAAATTATGCTGAAGAAAAAAGAGGTAAAGCTAGAATGGTGATTAACAATAAAATGCTAAACGATAATACTGTCTTTGATGGCTACTATATCCCTAATGAAGCAGTCTTATTTAATAGAATCCAAGGAGCCACTTGGTTCTCTAAAATGGACTGCAAAAGTGGATATTAGCAAGTTAAGATGGATAAAGATAATATTCCGTTAACAGCTTTTAGTGC
Source organism: Fagopyrum esculentum (assembly GCA_033239045.1). NCBI lineage: Eukaryota > Viridiplantae > Streptophyta > Magnoliopsida > Caryophyllales > Polygonaceae > Fagopyrum > Fagopyrum esculentum. The sequence continues at coordinate 117,733,160 of BSUD01000008.1, forward strand.
CCCTCAGGGACATTATGAATGGTTAGTTATGCCATTTGGATTAAAAAATGCACCTCAGATATTTCAAAGAAGAATGGATAAAATATTTGAAAACTTGAAATATTGTTGTCTAGTTTACATTGATGATATCTTAATCTTTTCAAAAACACTAGAACAACATATGCATGATCTTAAAGCTGTAACACAAGAATGCATAAAACATGGCATCATCCTAGGACAAAAGAAGTGCATCTATGCAGAACAAGAAATATAGTTTCTTGGATTAAAATTAAAAGCTGGAGAAATAGTAGTGCAAGAGCATGTCCTAGAAAAGATAGAAAAATTTCCAGATAAAATAGAAGATAGAAAGCAACTAGAAAGGTTTCTAGGATGTCTCACGTATGCATAAGATTTTATTAAGGATTTAGCTAAGCTTAGAAAGCCTTTACAAGTTAAGCTGAAAAAGGAACAAACTTGGACTTGGACCAATCTGGATACTCAGATAGTTCAAGATCTTAAGAAACGTTGTATGAAGTTACCTGTCTTAACTTTACCAAATGTGGATGATGATCTAGTACTTGAAACTAATGCAAGTAACTACCATTGGGGAGCTATCTTAAAAATCAAAAATGATAATAAGCTTTGCAGGTATAGTAGTGGAAGTTTTAATAAAGCCGAATGCAATTACACTACTATGGAGAAAGAAATACTTGTTATCTTAAAAGGGATAGATAAATTTATAATTTTTCTTGCTCCAGAACATTTCACTATCAGAACTGATTGCAAAGGAATATTAGGCTTTGTTCGAAATAATTTGAGTAACATGAAAGCGCAAGGGAGGCTCCTGCGTTGGCAACTCACCCTAAATTAATATTCCTTTGATATTGAACATGTGCAGGGATCAAAAAACTCTCTAGCATATAGCCTAACTCGAGAGCTTGCGTACGAGCATTCCCAAGCAATCGATGACATCTTCCAGCAAACCAAAACTGAAAAAATCAATAGGAAAACTATATCACTCCTCAATGATGACGGAAGAGAAAGAAGAGTTGGATGAGATGGTGCAGTCTGCCCTCTACATGCAAGTAGAGGAGGCAGACAAACAAAAATATAAAGAAGAAACCGAATATCATCTAAGATGGGTAACACCTCTTAGTTACTACTATGCTAATCTTTTGCAAAAATTTTCAGAAAAAAGATCAAGAAATGGTTTAATCCTATCCTGCGACAGAATGACTCGAAGAATTCTGGAGTTGGAGTTAGTTCAGTTTATGTTTTGCCTTCCTTTTGATGTCCAAGAGAAGATGAAAGACTATTGGAAGTACAAAGAGTTTCCTAGTTGGTATTCATATGTGATGAATGGAATAAAGTGTCCATATTATGATATCTATCATGAATGGAGTCCCTTGGTGAACCGATTCAACAAATCTGGATCGAAGGCAGTGAGTTTACCAGCAAACCCATTTGAAGAATGTGACCTTTTATATGCATGAGATTATGGAATGTGTCAAGGACTATTTGGAGGTCTTCCAACACCATGGTGTCCGATCAGGAAGCATTTCACGAAGTTTCAAAATTATGTATTTAACAGGGTCAAGAAGTGGGAAGGAGCTGAGAAACTATTGTACTATATTCATCCAGAAAATATGGAGGTTGAAGCAGGAAGATCTTGAGCGCCACATTATCTGATCATATTTCGAACAATAACAGATCAGTTCTCCCAAGATCCAATTACAGTAAACCAACCCAGCATCCAGAATCATATTCAGGCCATGGCAAATGGATTTTTCTACATTTATGAGTATATCAAGCAACATCAGAAAGACAAGAACAATATTATCTTCAAAGTTGGATTTACTACGGTCGTAATCCCTGAAATCTTAAGACCATACTTCTTAGAAGCAATCGAGTTCTCAGATTCAATTTCAGACTATATAAGGGACTTAGAATTGGGAAAATTCATGTCTTCAGAATGCCAAGATTTCTTCTATGACACCCTCTTAAGTTGGGATGATGAATACGCAAAAAACATTTATGAAGCCCTTAATGAGGATGCTGATGAAGATTACGAAGATAATATCGGAGAAGAGGGGATGTATAACATCAATCATTACATGGATTAGTCAGAAACATCATCATCACAAGCCTGAAGGAATCTTGTGAGTGCTGTGTCAAAGTTTATCTCTTTCTTTTAACTTTTTCTTTTGCTTTTTGAATTATTGAACGTTGGCACTGTTGGCCATGTGAAGAGAGTCAGAGTCCATAATAATGTCGGGGGTAAAATGGTAATAGAGTAAGGGCATCCAATGTCTCTCCAGCTCTATAAATAAACCCCTTGTGAGTCATTGTAAGGCATCGAAAGCCATAGAGTCTAAGAGTGAGAAACACCAAAAACTAGAAAGAGAAAGAGAATCGATTTTGAGCTTACAAAGTAGTGGATCCTCCTCTCTCTAAGATCAAAACACTTCGATGGATCTTTCTAGCTTGAAGTGTTCGAAGTGAGTTGAGTCTTTTTCAGTGTGTTTGAGTTCTTGTAATCCTCTTTCAAATTCAATAAAAGTTTGTTTTTAAGTAAGGGAAAGCTACTTAATTGAAAGCTATGTTTTGAATAATCTATTTTCTTGATTACATTTCCTTCATCCTCATAAAAGAGAGACTTGAGTGAGAGACTACGGTCTGAGGTAGGAAACGAAACAGATCTGTGTTGTGCTAGGGCTAAGGTAGTCTTGGTTGAGGATTAGCCACCCCTAGAAAGCCGGAAGCTACAAGAACGCCGGTGGTCCAGTGATACTACGTCCAGGTATCGGTCAAACCTCTCTCATTTAAATTTCTTAATTACGGAGCATGGTGGGCATATGATCATAGAAAATTTATTATTCATAATATAGTTAGTAGATTATGGTAGCAAGTACCACATAAAGTCCATAAAATTAATCAAGTGTGTTTGTTTGGTTGGTATTGTGCAATATATAAAGTTGGGGTTGAAAACTGTAATTTGACAAAAAGTAGGGATAGAAGCTAAAATTAAAAAACTAGTAATAATTGTCCAATCATTGCCTATTAAGGGGTGCGAATAGTAAAATCCTAATGAATTCACCTCTAACAGTTTTTTCGAATCAGTGTTAAAGTTCACCAAATTGTAGAGCGGATCATATGCACAAAGATGTGGTATTCCAATTCAAAATATAAAATCAATGAGTCCCAAAAATATTGATGATAAAAATAGGTCATCAATCATATATACTAATTATCATCTAGAATATAAAGCCAATATCCCTTAAATGAAGCAACACCTATGTGAATTCAATCATCCTATGCAAATTACCAATAAAGTAGCAACCGAAAACAAACCAATATATTGATTATTGGATAGGGTCGGAATATTTGAAAAATAATTGTTGATATTATCAACAGATTGTATTGAGGGAAAAGAGAGAGAGGATGAATGAAAATGTATGTGTATTAGAGAATTTGATAGTTTCATCTATTATATGCATGCTATTTATACTCATAGCAACTAGACGTAATAAATTCAATATTTATCTTTGAAAGGAAGGAGAGAAAAACATAAACATCTAATAACTCGAAGATGATTATATGAGGCTAATTTTTGGTGTAAAATTTAAAATGGCATATGCCATAGTAAAACAGAAGATGACATAATATTGATTAGATAAGTGGCAATCCAATTGCACTCTCCCCAAAATTGAAGAGAAAGATTGACATGAAGTCGAAGTGCTCTAGTTGTTTCGACCAAATGTCTGTGCTTCCTTTCCACTCTGCCATTTTACTGTGGCACATAATCCCTTTGTCAAAAATAAAGACGGTAACTTCTTTTGAAGAAATTCTGCTTCATTACCAGTTCTAAAAATCTGAACTAAAGTATTAAACTGATTCTGCACATAAGCAAGAAAGGTGACAATAATTGACATAACCTGATGTTTATCAACCATCAAATATGTCCAGGTGTATCTTGTATGATCATCTACCAAGGTTAAAAAATATTTAGCACCCCAAATGAAAGGAGTATGATAAGGATCCCATATATCCATATGAATCAAAGCAAAAGGCTTCTTTTCATATGATGTACTAGGAAATAAAGGCAATCAATATTGTTTACCAAGTACACAAGTATCACAATGAATGACAATATTGTGAGTAATATTACAACTAGATAAATGTTGTAATTTGTAAATAGATGTATGACATAGTCTCTCAAGAAAGAGATGTACATTTTTATTTGTAATAGACAACAAAGATTGATTGTTGATAGAAGCAAGCTTAGTAGAGAATGGAGCTGAAATGAGCTTGTAAAGACCTCATTCCTTTTTACCTGAAGGAATGAGTTTATGACTGGTTAGGTCCTGAAATGTGCAGACAGAAGACTTAAGCATAACTTCAATATCGGTATTGTGAATAAGCTTGGGAACTGACAATAAATTGTGCTTGAAATAAGGTATGTATAGCACATGTGACAAGCTCAGAGAAGGAGATATAATAATGATCCCACTGTATGTGACCTGTTTGATTGAGCCAGCTAGAAGGCCAACAAAAATAAGATGAACCAATGGTTCTATATGAGAGAATGAGGCTCAATGTCAATGATTCAAGTATGAGTATCACTCTTGGAATTAGAGGAAGAAGATAGTATATTACGTGCAAAGTTGATAGAACCTGAAGTTGGTGATGTTTGATTATGATTTTGCATTAACCTCATAACCTCCTGAAATACTGAATTCACCAACGATAGATCATTGATCCAGAAGAAAAATCAAGTGGACAATTTTCAATAGGAGTATCCTAAATATTAGTAGCAATATGACTTGATTCTTTAGCCTTTGACACATTATCCGTCATTTTCCCTTTAGTACCTTTATACCATTCAAGAATTCCTGTAATCTTGAAACACGCCTCTTTTTAAATGACCTCTCTCCTTGCAGTGGTGTATAGCCTATCCAACTTTTCCTTCTTGTAATCTCTTCTACTATCACCTGCTTGTCTTGATGGAAAAGATTTATCGACAACAAGTGCATCATGTGTAATAGTAGCAGGAACATAGGGACTAGTATTTTTTTTCCTGTTTTTCAACTTGTAAAATCATGTGATCGATAAACTCGACTGATAGTAGGTAAGGAATCAAGAGCTAGAATGTTAGATCTAATATGATCAAATTGATCCTTGAGTCCCATAAAAAATTGTAAGATACGAGAGCCTTCTCTTTCAAGAGCATGTGATAAACTCAACAAGTTGTTTAAGAATATCACATCTACAATGAAAAATGCCTTTGCAAGAGCATGAAGGTATGCCATCAACAGGCTAAAGTTCATCCCAAATTTCTTAATCTTGTTGAAATAAATAACAACACTAAGATTTTCTTGTTTTAGGTTAACAAGATCTTTGGGTAATTGATAGACTAAAGGAGCATTTGAGACTTCAAATCTATCAATCAATTTATCCCATAATTCTTTAGATGATTCAACATATGAGAAATCTTCAACTATTTCTCAATTCATAGGGTGAACTAACCAACATCGAATCATATAGTCAACTCTAGTCCATCTAATTATCTTTTCTTCATCGGAATCACGTTTTATCAATGGTTTCATCTATGAATCCCAAATTAACTTTGCTCCCAAGGCCATTCGAATATTCCTTTTTCCAAGAAATGAAATTCGATCCATCAAATAGAGTAGAAATGAGTTACATACTAGGATTATTTGAATTGGATAAGTAAAGTGGATCATTTGAATTTGCTCCATGGAACCTTTCTGTCACAATCTGGTTCTGATTCAAATTGTTTCCATCTGCTGCCAAAGCTAACCAGAGATGAAGTGAAATCGAGAAGACTTCACTAACCAGAGATCTTATATCCGCTCTCCACTACATCGGAGACAACAAAAGCTCTGGGCTTTATGACTATAACTCGCTCTTCTTCAAATCATCATGGAGCATTACTGGTGAAGATTTCACTAATGCCATCCAACGATTCTTTGAATCGGCCTCTCTTCCCAGGATTGCAAACTGATAACACGATTTATGACTTAGGTTTAGGTAATCATTTAGATAGATTTCTTACTCATTCATGCATGGTTTAGCACTAGTTCACGACGTTTGCACTCAATTCACGTATTTTGTCGAGATAGACGTCTACACGGACTTGTGCGTTGCTTTGTAGGTATTTTGGGAGATTTAGGAGCTAAATCGATACGTTTGAGGATCGTTCGTCAAGATAACACACCCTCGGACTCATTAGGATGCAAGCTAGAGGCTAAGGAGGACTCATGGAACCTTGCCAACACAAGCCATGCACTAGATCATAGCTTAACGAACCAAAGCAACGCTGAAGCACGAAACCACGGTTCACTGGAAGTCCACGGCCGTGGAACCAACTGTGGTTCTTGCCAAGTGGTTGTGACAGCTGTGCCACGATCTCTTGGCCAGCTCTTGCTAAGTTGTAGTATAAAAGTGGTCCTGCATTGGCTGGGAGAAGGGATCCCCTATCTTCCATCTAGCATCTTTCAATTGGGTATTCTCCCATCACTCTACACACACAACAATACTCTCAACAAGAAGATTCTTTGGAGGAGAAGGTACAAGGAAGCTACCATTGAAGAAGAGCTCCATTGGAGAAGAGAAGAAGAGCACACCATTGATAGACCTTGATAGCTTTTGTAGTGAAGAATTTCGGAATCGATTTCTAGAGTTTTATGAACCATTTAAACCTTCTTTAAGAAGGGTTGTGAGTCATTCTAATTCCATTTTCAGTTTGGTTTTGTTTACTTCACTTGTTCATCTCTTTCTATTCATTATCTTGCAAATGGAAGCCATGATTTTATGTTTGATGATTTCGATTGCTATGATGAATGTTGTAGGCTAAATAGATGTGATTCTAGGGTAAGGAAAGGATGGTTATGGCTAGGACTATGATAGGACGGACTTAGATTTGCCCTCGGATGAGTCATTTAGTTGGACGTAGCCTCTGTTGAAGTCCACGGATTGTTCTTGCCAAACCACGGCCGTGGACTTGGTAGAACAAACCGTGATTCTCCCTGGTTCGATGGATCTAGCTTTAGTTAGTTAGAATGTTGAAATCCTAGAGTTTGTTGAGTTAAATCTACCCTAGGGTGACCTAGTGTTAGCAACTAAGTGTTAGAAGAGACCTACCCGGTGATTCTTACTCTTAGATTCCAAAGATGACAAACCCTAGGTAATGGTGAGCCTCATAAGCCGCCATTGGACTAAGTGTGCTAGGATAGTTGCTTAGGACTAACCCTTTCGAGACTTACCCGGTAAGGATAGGTTAGATCTCTAGGTGACAATCCGGTTTGTGTAGAATTCCGTCCCTTAGGTTCTTAGAGACTTACCCGGTGATGAGATCTTAGGGATGGATTAGTGGACCATGAGACCTACCCGGTGATTGATTCAAATCTAGAAACACTTACTCCCAACTTATCATAGTTAATCCAAGGAATGATTAGATAGCTTGAGTCCTATGCCATAACCGGAATTTCCAACCCCTAGAATCCGTTTCTCTCTTTGATCTATATCTCGTTTTAGCTTGTTTGTTTGTGTTGATTTGTTAGCATAGTTGATCATTCATTTTGCATGATTTGTGATCTTTGATTGATCAACTAAAAACCAACCAAAAACATTGAGATTTTCATTTGTTTATTTCTTTCTCTTTTCTTAACTTAGATCTTTACTAAACTCAATCATATCTCGAATCAATCTCACCTTAGTCTTTGTGTTCGACCTCGGAATACTATCCCTACTACAAACGTCTCGTACACTGCGGGTTTGCTAGGAGTTAGGATGAATATAACGAGTTTATAAATTGTAAGACTTTTGCACATCTAATCCTAGAAGTGAACAAGTTTTTTGGCGCCGTTGCCGGGGACTAGGTCTAGATTGAGTCTATTTTGTGATTGTTTATTAGTGTAGATCTTTCTTGTTGCTTTTGATCTCTCTTTGGTTTGTGTCTTTGCTTTCCAGGACATCTCTTACTCTTTAGGTGTATGCGAAGATCTCGTGGAAAGGATTTAGCTCCATTCGATCCCGAACCGGAGAAAACCCTTAGATCTAGATCCAAGAGCATTAAAAAGGGAAAAGAGATGGCCGGAAGAGATCTCCAAGCTGAATTGGATAAAGCCTTAGAGTAAATAAGGCTAAGAGATGAGCTTTTAGAGGAAGAAAGGAGACTTGCCAATGAGAGGCAAGAAGCAACTAGGAGGGAGATTGATGAGATTAGGCAAGCCCTTGTACAAGGAGAGCTTAATCGTCAACAACCTCCACCTCCTCCACCACAACCGCAGCCGGCGGCGAATGTTAGGGTTGTCCCCATTGCTATTGAAGAGCCACAAACATTGGGGTGACGTATGGATCCGGCGCAAAGAGCACACCGTCCGGGTGTGAACTTAGGAGATCCCGCAACCCACAACTATGAGCTCCGCCCTCAAGTTCTACAAATGATCCGGCATAATCAATTTGGAGGGATGGAAGGATAGTCTCCTCATCAACACTTGATGAACTATGAGATTTTGATGGAGACTCTTAGACCGCCAAGATTGGAGAGCAACAACCATAAGCTTAGGGATTTTTCCTTCTCTCTTAAGGACAAAGCCTTGGCTTGGTATCAATCTATTCCACAAGGGCGAGTGAGTACTTGGGAGGAAATGACAACCGATTTTTTGACTAAGTTCTTCCCACCTTCCAAGACTACCGAGTTAAAAGGAAAAAATGCCTTCGTGATGAAGGATAGAAAGAGTTTATTCAAGTCTTGGGAGAGGTTCAAGGATCTTCTCCTAGATTGTCCACCCCATGGTATACCGAAAATTGAGCTATTGGAGATCTACTTCAAAGGACTTGATGAAGATAGCCAATTCAAGCTTCAATCTCTTTCCGGTGGGACTTTCATGGAGAAAAACGTAGATGATGCTTGGGAGTTTGTGGAGAAGCAAGCTCTAGTGATTGAGAAATACTCCCATAGGAAGAGTGAAGGGAGAAAGGCGGGAGCATATGAGGTGAGCGAGGTCACCATGAGCAATTTCAAGCTTGATGCCATCAACAACGAGCTAAAGTCTTTGAGGGAGTTGTGTGCTACTACTTTGAAGAACCAAGCAACTCCTCAAGTGCAAGTGCAAGCTAATTTGTCTTCCAAGGAGGAAGATGTGAATTACATGGGAAGGGGCAACTACAATAACTATCAAGGCCCAAGGAACTTCAACAACAACCGGCAATTCAACAATTACCGGCCCAACCATAACCATCCCGGGTTTTCCTATTCTAACCCGGATGGAGCCTTGAACCCTCCCGCTTCCACAAGCACAACTCCACCACCAAAAGCTTCACAAGAACCTCCACCCGGATTTACTCAACCTCCAAAAGATAGAACCGAAATGATGTTTGAGCAATTGCTTGGGAGGTTGAGTGGTCTTGAGAGCACCGTTATTTCCATTTCTAAAGCTCAAAAGGTATTAGAAGCACAAGTGTTCCAAAAGGCGGGTGAGGCCCATAGAGATCCGGGAAAGCTTCCCGGAAGAACCGAAGACAACCCAAGAGGCCAAGTGTTGGCCATTACTACAAGGAGCGGGTTGAGTATGAAAGATCCTTTTCCCAAGGACAATGCTAAAGGGAAGCAAATAGTGGTAGAAGAGGAAGACCCTTCCTAGCCACTTCCGGATGCCTAGTGGATTGCAAGAACGGGATTCTCTCTTTCAACATTGGAGAAGAGAACATCAAGTTCAAGTTGTCCACAATGACGAAAGGGCCAACCCTTGATGAGGATGTCTTCAACATAGTCGAGCAAGAGGATTCTAGAAAAATTGTGAGCTCGATCTTGATCAAGGACCCCTTGGAGAAGGTTCTTACCCTAAGTATGATGGAGGAAGGTGTTGAGGAGGCTTGCAATGAAGAGATCAAGGCCTTAGAAGCATTAGAAAAGGAGACAAGTGCTCAAGTTGAAGGCCACGAAGAGGTGCTGAACAACTGCAAGTTCCACGGGCGTGGAAGTGGTTCCACGGCCGTAGAACTCTCTGTAAAGCCTCAACAAATGAGCCAGGTAAGGTCCACGGCCGTGGAAGTAAACCCAACCGTGGTTCCAACCGTGGTTGCCCCAGAATCAGACCTCATTGATGATCAAGCTTCAAGGAGCCTTGAAGGGTCTTCATTTGCTTTGGATTCATCTCATCCAACGTTATTTGGATCTTCTCCAATCGATAAAGGTCCTCCTAAACTTGAACTCAAACCCCTCCCCTCTCATTTAAAGTATGATTTCCTTGGTGATAATTCTACATATCCGGTGATTGTGAATGCATGCTTGAGTGATGATGAACTTGCTAAGTTGTTGCATGAGCTAAGATTGCATAGGAAAGCCATTGGCTATACTATTGATGATTTGGTCGGCATTAAGCCTTCTTTATGCATGCATAAAATATTGATGGAAGATAACCACAAACCCTCTATTGAACATCAAAGGAGATTGAATCCTATAATGAAAGAGGTAGTCAAAAAGGAAATCATTAAGTTGCTAGATGCGGGGATAATCTACCCTATCTCGGATAGTAAGTGGGTTAGTCCCGTCCATGTAGTTCCTAAGAAGGGTGGAATGACCGTAGTGACCAATGAGAACAATGAACTAATCCCAACTAGGACGGTTACGGGATGGAGGATGTGCATTGACTATAGAAAGTTGAACATGGCTTCTAGGAAAGATCACTTCCCTCTTCCTTTCATTGACCAAATGCTAGAGAGGTTAGCTCAACATTCTCATTTTTGCTACCTAGATGGCTATAGTGGATTCTTCCAAATCCCTATCCACCCCGATGACCAAGAGAAAACCACGTTTACATGTCCATGGGGTACTTTTGCATATAGGAGAATGCCATTTGGGTTGTGTAATGCACCCGCCACCTTCCAAAGGTGTATGATGGCTATCTTTTCGGAATACATTGAAAATATCATGGAAGTGTTCATGAATGATTTCTTTGTTTATGGTTCTTCCTTGATAATTGCTTGACTAACTTGTCATTAGTATTGAAAAGATGTGAGGAGACAAATCTTGTCTTGAATTGGGAAAAATGCCACTTCATGGTAAGTGAAGGTATTGTATTGGGACACTTGGTGTCCAACCGTGGCATTGAGGTTGATAGGGCCAAGATTGAAACAATAGAGAAATTGCCACCACCCACCTCGGTGAAAGGGGTAAGGAGTTTCTTAGGGCATGCCGGTTTCTACCGGAGGTTTATTAAAGACTTCTCTAAAACTTCCAAGCCTCTTACTAACCTACTAATGAAAGATGTTGAGTTTGTTTTCTCCAAGGAATGCCTTGAAGCTTTTTGTAGGTTGAAGAACGCTTTGATCTCCGCACCGATCATGCAACCTCCGGATTGGAGTTTACCGTTTGAGATCATGCGTGATGCAAGCGATGTAGCCGTTGGGGCTGTTTTGGGGCAAAGGAAAGATGGGCGCACTCATGCCATTTATTATGCTAGCAAGATGCTAGATGATGCCCAACTCAATTATGCTACCACCGAGAAGGAGTTGCTAGCGGTGGTGTATGCTTTTGAGAAATTCCGCTCATATCTTGTTGGAGCGAAGGTCATAGTGTATACGGATCATGCTGCGATCCGTTATCTCCTTACCAAGAAGGATGCAATATTGATTCGGTGGATCCTTCTTCTTCAAGAGTTTGATTTGGAAATCCGGGACAAGAAAGGATCCGAGAACTCCGTGGCGGATCACCTTAGTAGACTCCCACCATTGGAGCTTGAAAGAGATGACATCCCGATTGATGATTCATTCCGGGATGAGCAATTGCAAATGGTGGAGGAGTGTTTGTTCCAAGTGTCTAGAGGAAGTGAGCCATGGTATGCCGACATTGTGAACTACTTGGTGTGTGAGGAAGTACCTCCCGGTCTGACATATGCCCAAAGGAAGAAGTTCTTCAAGGATGTGAGGCACTACTATTGGAGTGAACCACTTTTGTTCAAGAGAGGGCCGGATGGAATGTTTAGAAGATGCATACCGGAGGATGAGGTGGAGAGTGTGATCCGCCATTGTCATTCCTTGCCATGTGGAGGGCATGCTAGCTCACACAAAACATGTGCTAAAGTGTTGCAATCGGGCTTCTTTTGGCCAAGTTTGTTCAAGGATGTGCAAAGCTTTGTGGTAGCTTGTGATGCTTGCCAAAGAACGGGCAACATCTCAAGGAGGAATGAGATGCCCTTGAACAACATACAAGAAGTGGAAATATTTGATGTGTGGGGTGTGGACTTCATGGGACCATTCCCTTCTTCATGTGGCAACCTCTACATCCTATTGGCGGTCGACTATGTTTCGAGATGGGTGGAGGCAATCGCCTCTCCTACAAATGACGCCAAGGTTGTGGTGCGGTTCTTCAACCGAGTGATCTTTCCTAGGTTTGGAACACCAAGGGTGATCATAAGTGATGGAGGGAAGCACTTCACCAATAGGAACTTTGGGGCACTTTTGGCTAAGTATGGGGTGACTCATAAGGTGGCAACACCTTACCATCCCCAAACTAGTGGCCAAGTGGAGATCTCCAACCGGGAGATAAAGGGAATTCTTGAGAAGACGGTCTCTAGGACAAGAAAGGATTGGGCTATGAAGCTCGATGATGCCTTGTGGGCATATAGGACTGCTTTCAAGACACCAATTGGCACCACTCCTTACAAGTTGGTCTATGGCAAGTCTTGCCACCTTCCGGTAGAGATGGAGCATAGAGCTTATTGGGCCATTAAGTGGCTAAATTTTGACCTCAAGGAGGCGGGAGAGAAGAGGTTGCTTGATATAAACGCTCTTGAAGAGATCCGGTTGGATGCTTATGAGAATGCCCGAATCTACAAGGAGAGGACTAAACGATGGCATGACAAGCGCCTCATCCCGAAGGAGTTGAGTGAAGGCGACCTTGTCCTTCTCTTCAACTCAAGGCTGCGGCTCTTCCCCGGAAAACTCAAATCAAGATGGACCGGGCCATATGTGGTGAAGAAGATCTTTCCCCATGGAGCTATTGAGATAGGAGGGGAGCATTGTGGAAACTTTAAGGTGAATGGGCACCGGTTGAAGAAGTATATCCCAGGAGCTCCGGTGGATATGATTGCCCCACTTCACCTTGAGTAGACGCCCCGAGTTTGGTCAAGCTAATGACCTTAAAGAAGCGCTTGGTGGGAGGCAACCCATTGGTAACGTTTTCCCTTTTTCGTTTTGTTTTTGTTTGTGATTTTTCTGTTTTTGTGTGTGCTTTGTGTGCTTTGTGTGTGTGCTAGAGCCTTAGTAGCATTGGAAGCCTAGCTTGGCATGTGAATGATGATGATGAACCCCTCATCAATTATGGGTGGAGCGGACGCGGAACTTGGACGGCTAGCGGTGCCTAGCGCGGGTCCCGACGCTTTGATGAACACTTAGAGCTCTCTACCATTGTTGATAGGATCATCCACCATCGATTCACTTGAGAAATCCCAAATACATAGCAAACCATTTTTACATTGTGAGAACCTTCTTTCACTCTTCTTTACTTTATTTACACATTGGGGACAATGTGTTTCTAAGTATGGGGTGGGGTTTGCATAATCCTTTGCATGATGAGCATCTAGGGTAGTTTAATATTATCACATGTCTTGCATTGTATATATTCATTTCGAAAATCCCATAAAAATCAGAAAATTTAAAAAAAAAAAATTTGTGCTTTCTAGGCTTGGATATGACCCTAATGATGAATCTTGTCTTGTGAATTGGCTAGGGATGGCCTTATGTGTTGAATTGATGAATGCATATGTGGACTTGAAGTACTTCTCTTGAAACCCATGAATGATTTGTGATCATGATGTTTGCCTAGAATGGATTGAGTATTGAAGGTCGAAATTACATGCTAGTTCTTGCACACCATTTAGGAATGAATGAGGTAATTCATCTCTCTCTAATTCTCATCTTGATCATGTTGTTTGAGCACCTCAATTGATATAAATTGACCTCTTTTGACCCATCCGGGAATAGGAGCATGTTAGTGTGTTGATGTGTGTGAAAAGCAAGTGTGGGGTGAAGATGTTGATAAAAGAATGTCATGAATAAAATGCTGAATTTGTTGTGAAAGTGTAGACAAAAACATAGGTTTGGGAACGTTGGTTTAAATGACAAGTAACTCGGTACACTTCACATAATCGGGTGTTGGTGCCTTGCCAAAGTCAATTAAACCAATAGTCCTAACGAGCTTTGGTATGTGTGCCCGGTGTGGATGCACCTCGAAAATTAGAAAAAGCCCGAGGATGGCTAATCACCAAGGTTTCGGCTTTTGTACACCAATGTCATTGTCTCAAAAATAAGAAAAAGAAAAGAAAGAAAAGATAGAGAAAAATATACACTTGAGGGAAGTTGATCGAGGACAAGATTGTGGAGTTAGTTCCATTCCCGGATTAGCATCACATAACCTAGAAAATACCCACCTAGTCACAACGTTTCTTAGCCTTTTATTTCACAAGACCTTATGACCTATTTGCATGTTTGTAAGACTTAGTGATTTAGATTGGATATGCTCTTGATCTTCTTGACTTCTTCATCTTTACATTTCATGCATACTTTCGATTTAAGTGCAATTGTCTTTCCATGCCTTCACTTGTTTGATGCATGATTGCTTATCCTTTGCCATGAAACATGACTATGAAGGTGATCCAATAGTAGAAGCACAAACCCAAAAAGATTTTGCCATTTTTCTGCATACATAAATCATGTTATCGTGTAGTCTATAGTTGAGCATTTGCTCGGGGACGAGCAAACCTTAAGTATGGGGTATTTTTGATAACACGATTTATGACTTAGGTTTAGGTAATCATTTAGATAGATTTCTCACTCATTCATGCATGTTTTAGCACTAGTTCACGACGTTTGCACTCAATTCACGTATTTTGTCGAGATAGACATCTACACGGACTTGTGCGTTGCTTTGTAGGTATTTTGGGAGATTTAGGAGCTAAATCGATATGTTTGAGGATTGTTCGTCAAGATGACACACCCTCGGACTCATTAGGATGCAAGCTAGAGGCTAAGGAGGACTCATGGAACCTTGCCAACACAAGCCATGCACTAGATCATAGCTTAACGAACCAAAGCAACGCTGAAGCACCAAACCACGGTTCACTGGAAGTCCACGGCCGTGGAACCAACCGTGGTTTTTGCCAAGTGGTTGTGACAGCTGTGCCACGATCTCTTGGCCAGCTCTTGCTAAGTTGTAGTATAAAAGTGGTCCTACATTGGCTGGGAGAGGGGATCCCCTATCTTCCATCTAGCATCTTTCAATTGGGTATTCTCCTATCACTCTACACACACAACAATACTCTCAACAAGAAGATTCTTTGGAGGAGAAGGTAGAAGGAAGCTACCATTGAAGAAGAGCTCCATTGGAGAAGAGAAGAAGAGCACACCATTGATAGACCTTGATAGCTTTTGTAGTGAAGAATTTCGGAATCGATTTCTAGAGTTGTATGAATCATTTAAACCTTCTTTAAGAAGGGTTGTGAGTCATTCTAATTCCATTTTCAGTTTAGTTTTGTTTACTTCACTTGTTCATCTCTTTCTCTTCATTATCTTGCAAATGGAAGCCATAATTTTATGTTTGATGATTTCGATTGCTATGATGAATGTTGTAGGCTAAATAGATGTGATTCTAGGGTAAGGAAAGGATGGTTATGGCTAGGACTATGATAGGACGGACTTAGATTTGCCCTCGGATGAGTCATTTAGTTGGACGTAGCCTCTGTTGAAGACCACGGATTGTTCTTGCCAAACCACGGCCGTGGACTTGGTAGAACAAACCGTGATTATCCCTAGTTCGATGGATCTAGCTTTAGTTAGTTAGAATGTTGAAATCCTAGAGTTTGTTGAGTTAAATCTACCCTAGGGTGACCTAGTGTTAGCAACTAAGTGTTAGAAGAGACCTACCCGGTGATTCTTACTCTTAGATTCCAAAGATGACAAACCCTAGGTAATGGTGAGCCTCATAAGCCGCCATTGGACTAAGTGTGCTAGGATAGTTGCTTAGGACTAACCCTTTCGAGACTTACCCGGTAAGGATAGGTTAGATCTCTAGGTGACAATCCGGTTTGTGTAGAATTCCGTCCCTTAGGTTCTTAGAGACTTACCCGGTGATGAGATCTTAGGGATGGATTAGTGGACCATGAGACCTACCCGGTGATTGATTCAAATCTGGAAACACTTACTCCCAACTTATCATAGTTAATCCAAGGAATGATTAGATAGCTTGAGTCCTATGCCATAACCGGAATTTCCAACCCCTAGAATCCGTTTCTCTCTTTGATCTATATCTCGTTTTAGCTTGTTTGTTTGTGTTGATTTGTTAGCATAGTTGATCGTTCATTTTGCATGATTTGTGATCTTTGATTGATCACCTAAAAACCAACCAAAAACATTGAGATTTTCATTTGTTTATTTCTTTCTCTTTTCTTAACTTAGATCTTTACTAAACTCAATCATATCTCGAATCAATCTCACCTTAGTCTTTGTGTTCGACCTCGGAATACTATCCCTACTACAAACGTCCCGTACACTGCGGGTTCGCTAGGAGTTAGGATAAATATAACGAGTTTATAAATTGTAAGACTTTTGCACATCTAATCCTAGAAGTGAACACAAACCATACCTCCCTTACTTTGATTGCCAAAAAAGACAACCCCACTCTCCCATCCGATTATAGACCAATTGTCTGCTACAACACTACCTATAAGGTGATAGCAAAGATTCTTGCAACAAAGATTAATTCCGTTCTCCCCTCTTTAATCGGTAATTACCAAGGAGCCTTCGTCCAAGGTAGAGCAATCAAACACAACATACCGCTTAGCCAAGAACCCTTCAAAAGCTGCAACCAAAAACACATATCCCCTAGGTGCGCGATCAAAGTAGACATATCCATAGCCTTTGATATGATCAATCACCACTTCATTCTTAACTGCCTGGCTAGGATGGGGTTCCCTCCTCACTTCATTAGGCTTATTGAAGCATGTATCTCGAGTCCAAGCTACTCGATTAACCTGAATGGCTCTCTCACTGGCTTCTTCCATGGTGCTAGGGGACCAAGACAAGGATGCCCCCTCTCCCCTGCCCTATTTGTTATTGCCCTTGAAGTCCTCTCCTCCATGATCCACGCCAACACTTCAAATCCCAACTTTAACCTCCACCCCAAATACTCCTCACCCCGTCTAACCCACCTTTGTTTTGCTGACGATATTTTGCTTTTTTGCAGGGGTGATCTTGACTCCATAAACATCCTCATGAAGACACTCACTCACTTCGGCAACTATTCTAGGCTTCACATCAACACTAGGAAGACAACTCTTTACACTGGTGGTATCACTCCTCATGATAAAACTCTAATGGTTGATAGCTTGGGTTTGACTCTAGGAACCCTCCCATTCACCTATCTTGGCATCCCCATTGGCTCCAAAAGACTAAACAATGCAGATTACAAGCCTCTCATCAACAACATCACGAGGAAAATAAATTCATGGAGTGCAAGGAACTTGTCTTATGCAGGACGGAAACAAATCATCACATCAATCCTCACCCCTCTACAATACTACTGGTGTCCTATCCTACCTATCCCTGCCTCCATCATCAAGAAGATCAACTCCTCCCTACGCTCTTTTCTATGGACCGGCAAAGAAACTAGTGTGAGAGCTCTCATACCCTGGAAAATTGTCTGCTCCCCCATCAGTCCATCACCAACGGTGGTCTTGGATTCAAAGAGGAACCGAGCCTGCATTGCCAAACTTCTCTTCGAGCTTGACCCTGGACAAACCGCAAATAACCTCTGGACGAGTTGGATCGCCAACAACATTCTAAAAAAACGTTCCATCTGGACCATCGATCCCAACTACAAACACAGCACTACCTGGAATAGCATCCTCAAAACTAGGAACCTCCTTCTTGATGGCACTGACAGATGAACTTCCATCGCTTCCACATCTGACCCTAAAGGCACATTCTCCACCTCTGCTGCCTACTTCATGCTCATCAACAACAAGCCTTCAATCAACTACTACCTCCACAACATCTGGAATGGACTGAATATTCCCCGTTGTAGCTTCATCACTTGGCTAGCGAGTCATCAAAAGCTACCCACCCTCTCAAAGATTACCACTTGGGACTCCTCCATCAACCCCACATTCACCCTATGCAACACTCATATTGAAGACGAAGACCACGTGCTCCATCAATGCAACTTTTCTACTACGGTCCTCGACCTAATTTCTAGATGGATCCACTTTCCCCCTCCCCTACCATATAGCAACAACATCTGGAACTGGATCAACAACAATAAACCAATAAAAAATGACCTCATCTCTCACATCAGAATAGCTACCCTCACAGCTTACATATACCATATATGGAAAGCCAGGAACGAGAAAATCTTCAATCAGAAGACTACCCTCCCAACCTCCAGCGCGCACAACATCATCCACGATGTTAAAAACTATGCTTCATCCAAGTGGAAGGATAAATATGCAAACACTACATTCTGAGCTAAAAGACTTGGGATGAATATTATGTAACTGCATATGTAATCCCCCCCACCACTCTCTCTATACATTTCTTCTGGTTCAATATATACTCATTTCAAAAAAAAAAAAATCGAGAAGAGAAGGTTTGAATTATTCTGAAAGTATGAATGTGTGTTGCTTTAATATATATCATATCGACAAATTGTATTGAGGGAAGAGATATAGGATGAATGAAAATGTATGTGTATTAGAGAATATGATAGTTTTATCTATTACATGCATGTTATTTATACTCACAACAACTAGACGTAACAAACTCCTAAGATATTTACAACGTTCTACTTATTTATATAAAATTACCATATTATTTCAACATTCAGATATGTATATATGTCTATAGATATAATACATTTGCAAGTGCTGTTTTCACTTGGTGCTCGATCTACATTCGGAGCTTTCTTATTTTATGCCTTGGGTTGGGACACCTAAAAAAACATTTCACGAAACAAAAAAAAATTTGAAAATTGGTCATCGAGACTTCATATTATGATATTCATCTTAATTACACAGCAATTCAATCCAACAAATAATTTAATGCCAAACTTTTCAAGGAAAACCAGCGTTTAATTTTGGTCAGACCAAATTTTTTCTAAGTTTCCGCCAATTCAATGAATATATTTATAATATTCATTTTTGGTCAGGTAAGTTGGTTCAACTCTATCACGTCTCCACGTTGTAAGAGATACATATATTATCTTAATAATATGACACAAAAAATCACTATTCGATACATCATCCTGCATGATGCGCATTGTTGTATTCAAATAATTAATGTAAAGGGCAAGTATAAGCTTGTTTTATTAACCTAATTTCAGTATAAATTTGTGTGTTGCTGTATTCTACGATTAACACAAACTGGTGTGTGTATAAAAGTGAAAGAGGTAGAGAATGGGAGTAGAGGAAGTTTTGTGCATGAATGGAGGAACAGGTGAAACAAGCTATGCCGCCAATTCATCGCTTCAAGTAAGTGTTGTTTTTCTTTCTTGAAAATACAACTATTTCTTATCATATCCGTCCAATAAGACGTGTGATTCAGTCCGGTCTAATATATCTCTTGAAGAAATATATTAAGGGTCCGTTTGGTTCCAACTCTGGAATCGGAAACGGAATGGAAACGAATCTAGTCAATACGTATACCCTTGTTCATTAAAATTTTTGGAATCATTCCTTGTGTTTGTAGTAATTTGATGAGAGTTTGATTACTTTTGATACCCTATAGGGTAACAAAATGTGAGGAAGCAAGTGCATTTTTCATAAAACCATGGGGAATGATTCCATAAAATTTCATGAATATGAATATACATATGGACTAAATTCGTTTCCATTCCGTTTCCGTTCCGGAGTTGGAACCAAACGGGCCTAAATAATAATGTTTTTGTTGATTTAGTGGTAAATTGTTGAAATTTGGGTTGCCAAAGAAAATAGGAATAGAGAAAGGGAGACCGTTGCTAGAAGAGACCATCAAAGGCTTTTGTTCCGCCCCAGACTTAAACCGGTTAACCGTTGCCGACCTCGGCTGCTCGTCGGGCCCTAACGCTCTTGGCGTCTTGCAATCGATCATCGATGTCGCTATCTCAACTCGTCGGGAATTGAGGCTCGAGATCCCAGAGTTCAATGTGTTCTTGAACGATCTTTTCCAAAACGATTTCAACACCATTTTCAAGTCATTGCCGGGGTTCTACAAGAAGATTAAGGAAGAGAAAGGTGTTGAAATACGTTGCTTCGTATCGGGAACTCCTGGATCATTCTATGGCAGACTCTTTCCTTGCGATTTCATCCATATTTTGTACTCTTCTTACAGCCTACATTGGCTTTCTCAGGTGATCCATCCCATTGTTGACCCGTAATTTGTTTAACTTTCTAAATTACTTTATCCGGTTTACATGCTAAAGAGGCTAGGTTCATGTTTGTTCACGTCATACGATTTTATTGCATTATATATTGTAGTTGTTTAACAAAATAAATAAATATAGTTTAAGAGATTTTCAAAATTTTAAAATCATAACTTGATGGACTTTTATTTTATCTAATTGATCAACTATTATATTTTTGTTTAATTATACTGTATACAAAAATAAACAATACCTTGACAAATTTCTTGTATTTAGCGATTATAAGTTTAAATTATAATAATAACTTTTTTGAAATGTAACATCTATTTCAGGATCGTATATTTTAGTTAAAAACTAAAATATCGATTATTTAACAAATAATAGAATAGTCAATTAAGAACATAACATAAACTATTTAAAAATGTTAATATATTAAATTATAAGTATATTAAACATTATTTTAAAAAATGTTTTATTTTTTTATTAATGAAATCCATGCGTGGTAGTGATCTGATCATTGCTTACTTTAAAGATATATTTTAGTGTATAGGTGTTTAAATAATAATAATATTAAACATTATTTTAAAATGTTTTATTTAACAAATTTTAGTGTATAAGTATATTAAACATTATTTTAAAATGTTTTATTTAACAAATTTTATTTTTATCCTTTTTTATATTTTTTTTATTAATAAAATTTTAACATATATTTTTTTAGTAATTTTACCCCTAATCATATTGATTTTACTAAATACATTTAACTTATTTTCATACTTATTTCCATAAATAATTTTATCTCTTCAATACTTCATCTAAATAATTCGCTTCATCTCTAACCTCGTCAAGTAATCTTTTGTTATTGAACGTAAGCTAAATCTACTAATATGGTTACATTTTTGGCATGGTTAAACTGACATTATCATTGACGAATGTTGTAAATAGGTACCAGAAGGACTAGTGGGGGAAGAAGCTTTGAATAAAGGATGCATATATGGGAGGAAAGGAAGCCCAGTTAGGGTTCTCCAAGCTTACCGTGACCAGTTTGCCAAGGACTTCACCACGTTTCTAAGGCTTCGTTCAGAGGAAGTCGTCCATGGTGGCCGAATGCTTCTTAGCTTAAGTGGAACTCATGATGAAGAAATGTCAATCCCTATGGAGTCCACTAGCGAAGCACTCAACAAACTTGCAAATCAGGGGCTAATCGATAAGGCCAAGTTGGATGCCTTCAACTTACCGATCTTCAGACCCACAATGAAGCAAGTGAAGCAGTTGATAGAAGCGGAGGGATCCTTTGTAATTCATGAGTTGGAGGCCATGAAACTATCATGGACTGGCGTTGTGAGTAAAGCGGATCAAATCGAGAAGAAAGAGCAGGAAGACGAAATTGATGTTTCTAGGGTTTCAAGTTTTATCAGTAATAGCATACGAGTGATTCTTGAACCGTTGCTTGCAAACGAGTTTGGAGAGGAGATAATGGACGATGTATTTCGTCTGGTTGAAGATATTGCTATGGATTCCCTCGTTGATACAAGAGGGAAAGTTGGTGTCATCAGCTTTGCTGTCTCTTTGATTAGGAAAGGTTGACACCAAAAACATATTGCACAGGCCACTACGTTCTTACAATAAATATCACAAAGTTGGGGCCATTTATCTAATGTTATGTTTCCCGCGCTTTCCATAAATAAAAGATCTATGCATTCAATAAGCGGGAATATCTCGACTCCTCATATCGAAAAATGTAAAAGGCAAAACACCCTCCGGTGATTCAAACAATACGCGATAGTCCAACGGTAGTTCATAACTTACACTAGTAAGATAATCCGCGACAGTAATCACCTCACGGTAGGCATATTAAAATTGGATAGACCAATCTCTTATAATCGTGACATTGAGATGCCAGACTTGCATGAGGATGTCAACACGGAATATTACGTTGAACTATAGATGATATTAGGAGGGAATCGGTCTCCAAAATCATCGACCTAAAACCACTATCCCAACTCCCAAGCAACATTTTAAGGCCATAAAAAACTCCTACGGTCTTCGGTCAGGGACCGTATATAATCCAATATTGACACAAAAACCTTGTTGTCTTCTCCGACTATTTCCTCTAAACCCCTTTCCGTATCCGATTCGAAGATCAGAAAAATATGTCCGGATCGGATCGGACTCAGATCACCAATTGTCGGATATCTTCGGATTAGCGGATCGGATTAGTCGGATCGGATATTTTTGCTCACCCCTATTAACAACCATATAACAACCCTTAGGACCATTTCCCATAATCTATATACTCTACTAAAGCAGTATACATGTGCGCGCTGTGGAGACAGTATTTTTAAAATAGAGATCTCACAATTAACGCCATTAAATCTTTTCTTTTTAAGTCCAAAATTTTTTTTTTTTGTAATCGATTTGTTTCGAAATATTTTTTTTTAAGTCAGAGAATCTTTATTTATTAAACTAAATTTGGTTATTAGAAAATTTCACGTAACTTTTTTTTTTCCAACCAACCTATTTTTGGGACAAAAAAATCTTTATTTTTAAGCTAGAGAATCTTTTATTATCAGTATGATCTATTTACGTTAAATTTTTTGAGGAATTTTGTTATCCACATCGATTAGCTACTAACTTTGATGGCTTTAGAACTTGTATAAATAGAGTCTAAAGAGTATAATTATTATTCATATCAGAATAATATTTTATTTTAAGGATCGTTAACCTACAATTATGTGGGTCATAATGTTCTTTTCTAAAGTAATCGTATCCCTAAAGTTTTTTTAGGGAAGAGTAATCGTATCCCTAAAGTTTTATTTTTAGGGAATATTTTATTTTTAGGATCGTTAACCTACAATTATGTGGGCATAATGTTCTTCCCTAAAGTAATCTTGGTATTTGGTTATATTTTCACATCGATTAGCTACTAAGCTTGATGATTTTAGAACTTGTATAGATAGGGAGTCTAAAGAGTATACAAATAATACATTTCTTGGCGTTTTGGTTAAGTTCAAGTATAATTATTTTGGGTACGTTGACCTACAATTATGTGGGGCATAATGTTATTCCCTAAAGTAATCGTACCCCTAAATTTTTATTTTTAGGAAAGAGTAATCGTACCCCTAAAGTTTTATTATTAGAAAATATTTTATTTTTGAAATTGTTAACCTACAATTATGTGGGGCATAATGTTCTTCCCTAAAGTAATCTTGGCCTTTGGTTTTATTTTACGTTACTTTTATATAAGTAACCGTATCCCTAAAGTTTTAGGGAAGATTTTTTTTTCTTTTTTTCAAATGAATATCAAAATGATCTATTTAGATAAATTTTTTGAGGGTTTTCGTTGTACCACATCGATTAGCTACTAAGCTTGATGATTTTAGAACTTGCATAAATAGAGAGTCTAAAGAGTATACAAATAATACATTTCTTGGCGTTTTGGTTAAGTTTAAGTATAATTACTATTCATATCTTAATAATGTTTTGTTTTTTTGGATCGTTAACCTACAATTACGTGGGTCGTAATTGTGCCCTCAAGATTTTTTTAGGCAGCCTTCTCTATTTACGGTAAATATTTTCAAGATTTTTACTATACAAATAATACATTTTCGGCCAATACATTTTTATTTTTTAAACTATTTTTTAAGCCAGATAATCTTTTATTAACAAATTAACAATATGTTAGTGAAACTATTTCACGTTACTTTTTATTGTTGAAACCAATCTATTTTTGGGATAATTTTTAAATAAAAATAAATGTAGTCCGATTTTTTCTGTAAGTTTTTTATTTCTATTTACGTTAAATATTTTCACGTTATTTTGGTTAAGTAATCGTACCCCTATAGTTTATTCTTTAGAATATTTTGCACTTAAAACATT
This sequence comes from Fagopyrum esculentum, assembly GCA_033239045.1. Classification (NCBI taxonomy): domain Eukaryota; kingdom Viridiplantae; phylum Streptophyta; class Magnoliopsida; order Caryophyllales; family Polygonaceae; genus Fagopyrum; species Fagopyrum esculentum. Next base: position 117,757,431 of record BSUD01000008.1, read on the forward strand.
TTCTGTCTCCAATGCTATTCTTATCTATTGAACCATGAAAATAGAAAAATTATAAATATTTGAATATTGGAAATCGGATGGATACAATTCTTATCTGTTGAACCATGAAATTAGGAAAGCAAATTATAGATATTTGAATATTGGAAAATTGGATGGTTATTTTTTTTTTGATGAAAAGGAGCCTTAGCTCCCTGCCGAAAGGCATTTATTGAGAAAAATCAACATTACAAACGTGTGAGACGAGGGAGGGGTACTCCTCTCAGATCATCCATAAGTAAGGATCTAATGCTACTAGGGGGAATATCAAGTCTATGAACTCCGAAATCATAATCGAAAGCCATATTCGCTAAGGAATCGGCCACACGATTACCTTCCCGATACACGTGTTTGAAACTGACAATCCAGTCTCTAATAATAAAGCCTTGGCAGCGGGCTACCAGGCTTGAAAGCGGATGAGAGCTACTTACCCCTTTCTCTATAAAGCCGAATACTATTTGCGAGTCAATCTCGACTTCCACTCTGCGAAACCCTAGGTCCCATGCCAAGTCCAAGCCATGTATAACACCCGAGAGTTCAGCAGCCGATGTTGTGGTTGCTCCTAGGTTTGCAACAACTCCATGAATCCACTCCCCTAGATCGTTCCTCAACACTGCCCCTGCCGAAGCCAGATTTAACGCACCTCTTGATGCCCCATCCGAGTTCAGTTTTACCCAGCCATTTTTCGGAGCCTTCCAATGAACCAAAACTTCAGTTTTCTTAATCTTTGGATAAACATTAAATTTTCCCTCTGCTAACAGGTACTCTGCGCAATATTGTATGATGAACTCAGCTTTGTTTTTAGCAATTCAACCCTCCTCAAAGACCCTCATGTTCCTCCATCGCCACAACCACCAGATCGTAGTAGCAAACAGGCTGTTCCAAGCAATAGTATATAAGGAGGGCTTGTTTATGCTGACATTAGTAAACAACCAGTCATCCCATGCTAGCTGAAAGAACTCCTGTTGAAGCTGAGTTGGAACGAGTTCACCCCATACCTCCCTTGCCCATCTGCAATCCCTCAGAATGTGCATTAAATCCTCGGTCACTCCTTGACACGTTAGGCACTCACCCGAGTCAGCAAGGTGTCTACGGGCCCTCTCTGAATTTGTCAGCGGAATCTCCCAGGCAACTTGCCACAAAAAGAGTTTCATTCTTTCGGTAGCCTTTACTTTCCAGATTTACACAAAGAGGGTTTCTCTCACCTAAGTACGAGGCATGGCTTCTCTGACCCAGTGGTAAGCTGATGCAACCGAGAAGGTACCACCCCTAGCACGCAACCATCGAATAAAATCCTCCCCACTATCATTCCATATTCCCGTAGCCAACACACGCAATAAACTAGAATTATCGAGTCTGTAGGAGAGATAATTGAAATCCCAGCTATTAGCACTCCTCCATATGTCTCTTACCTTCAGCTCCTTCTCCAACTCCGTCAGGGTCATTTGGCATGAGAACACTAACGGTTCTTTGGTTACCCAAGGATCTGACCAGAATCTTGCCGATCTTCCATCTTTGATGCTCCATCCAAGATTGGGAACAATAACCTTGTTATAAGCCTTGCCTATTCCCCTCCATACGTATGATGCTCCTCTCTGCATGAAATATAACGTGGCCAATCCGGACTGCCAACCATATATTTCCTAATGATAATTCTAGACCAAAGCTGATCCTTATCATAGAACGCTCTCCAACCCATCTTGCTTAAGAGAGCCATGTTAACTTCCGCTGCCATCCTGATTCCCAACCCACCTTGAGCTTTTGGTTGACATACTTTCTTCTACACCAGCAAATGAACGTGTCTCTTGCTTTCATTACTCCCCCACAGGAAATCTCTGCACAACCTGTCTAATTTTCCAGTGACACTAGCCGGCAGTAGAAGTGTATTCATAAAATACTGAGGCATGGAGGAGAGGACCGACTTAACTAAGGTTGTGCGACCTGCTAAAGAGAGTTTGCTAGCCTTCCATCCTGCAAGTCTCGCTGAAACCCTTTCAATGAGCGGGTTGAAAAGAGATGATGTAACAGATTCACTTATAAGCGGGATCCCTAGATAAGATCTCAGGTTTCTCGTGAAAGGAATACCGCCTATCGTACTCAACCTTTCCTCCATCTCTCCTCTTATGTTGTGAGAAACATATAGTCTTGATTTCTCTAGACTCACTTTCTTACCCGATGCTCCACAAAAGTCCACCAGGATCCGCTGCACAATCCGAATCTGGGTAGCCAAAGCTTCGGCAAACAAAAGAATATCATCCGCGAAAAATAGATGAGAGAGCGTTGGTCCTCCCCTCGATAGTCTCATTGGTATCCACTGCCCTTCATTTACTTCATTTTCAATCATATGACTAAGTCTTTCGAGACAAAGAACAAACAGGTACGGGGATAGGGGATCTCCTTGTCTTAAACCTCTAGTCATATGAAATTCCTCCGTTTTCTCCCCATTCCAAAGCACTCTCATAGTACTTGTACAAATACAATGCTTCACTCTCTCAATCCACACTGTTGGCAGCTGTAACTCTTGCAAGGTTTCAATGACAAATTCCCATCTTACCCTATCGTAAGCTTTTTCGAGATCTAACTTTAACACCATCCATCCTTTCCGCCCTCTCTTTTTCCTCATAGAGTGGATTGCTTCCTGCGCTAGCACTATATTATCTGATATTAACCTACCCGGAATGAAACTTGATTGTAGTGGGCTTACAATAGTGTTCATAAAGGGTTTAAGACGGTTAGTAAGCAACTTCGTAATGACCTTATAAGAGACATTACATAGACTTATAGGGCAAAATTTTTTGAGAGATTCAGGCTTATTTACCTTTCCAATCAGCACAATTAACGTTTCATTCGTCATTTCAGGAAGCGACCCGGTTGAGAAGAAATCACTAACAAACCGAATTAGAGATGAACCAACCGTAGACCAACATTGTTGGTAGAAAATTGGTTGAAAACCATCTGGACCTGGGGCTTTTAAACTCCCCATACTTCTCACTGTATCTTCTATCTCCTGCGCAGAAAAGGGTCTTGCTATTTCTATAAGATGATCTTGCATTAGCTTGGGGAAACCTCCACCTTCAATCGACTCCAGAGGTGGTAGAGTGCTCGGGCCATATAGCTCTTTGAAGTGGTCAAGAGCCAGCTTTTCCAGACTCTCTTGTTCAAGATACCAGTCACCGTTTTCCGTCCTGAGGGCGTCTATCCTATTCCTTTGACGCCAAATAATCGTCGATAGGTGAAAAAACGAGGTGTTTCTGTCTCCGCAAGCCAACCATTGCTGCCGAGATTTCTGACACTAGAGAATCTCCTCTTGTTCAAGAACTCGATCAAGCTCACTTCCTACAATTCTCTCCTCGATCAATCTAGCATCCGTCGTATGTAAAGTCAGGTATGCATAGATCTCTTCCAATTTCTTTAAGAGGTCCTCTTTCCGTTTTTGAATATTTCCGAAACTCTCCTTATTCCAATTACGCAACACTACCTGAAGACATTGTAACGCTAATGGAAGGCAGCTCAATCCTTCCCAGGCATCGATAATGAGGTTAGAAAACTCCGGATGGGAGAGCCATCCAGCTTGAAACCGGAAAGGTCGGCGCTTAGGGTTAACAATGTTGCCTTTATCAAGACTCAAAAGAAGAGGGTTATGATCAGAACAAAGCCGGGGGAGATGCCTAACCGATGCCTTCGGCCACTTGAGTCTTCCCTCTGGGTTGGTTAGAACTCTATCTAGCCTCTTGGTAATTCTGGTCGCAGGAGTAAGTCCCATGGCCCATGTAAACTGGGAGCCGATAAAACCAACATCGATAAGGTGGTTTGAATCAATCCAATCCCCAAAAGCAACAGACGTTTGAGACAGCCGAGACGACCCTCCAAGACTTTCTTCCGGACATCTCGTAACATTCATATCGCCCCCAACAAACACTGGTAACGTCGAGTTTGTAATAATAGCAGCAATTCTCTCCCACACCCCTCTCGTCTATTACGATCCGGGTCAATGTAGGTAACTATAAGGGAAAAGGTCGACTCACCTTGGCCTATAGTTGCATGTATAAATTGTCTCTCCTTGTGCATGATCTGCAACTCGCAGCTAGCAGAATCCCACAATAACCATATACCACCGCTATGCCCAATCGCTTCCACCCTATCCATGGAGTCAAAACCCATGCTGTCACAGATCTCGTCCGCTACCTTGCCAGCACAGTGCGTCTCAGAAAGAGCAACAAAATTCGGCTTGTATTTACGTAACATATATCTCATTGATCTTCGGAAACTTCGTTTCACCGTTCCGAAGCTATTCCATAATAAACCTATCATAAGGATAGATTGGGGATCGCTACAACCCAAAACTTACTGCTGAGAGTCCGGGACCAATGAAATCTGTGATCCAGAGACCCCCCTAACAGCATCGTCTTCCACTATATCCATCGGCCTTGGTGCCCCATCATTCGAGTTTCCCGAACCATTCATAGTTGAAGAAGTGAAGATTGTATCTGTCGGTATAGACCTATTCAGAATACGAACTTATTTATGGTGCAACACCCTACTGGTTGACGCTTCTTGAGGCTCCATTCTGCTCCTTGTAGGAGCTTGACCATCTAACTGTTTTTGCTTAGCCTGACCTTTCGCCCATTATGCTGGAATCTAACCCTCTTTTTTGACGGTATCAGTAAGCCTTCCTCAACTCCCTTACCTTGAAAGTCCGGTATAACAGATTTCATCTTACCTATGGAACTTAATTTCTGCCCCTTATTAGTCATATGCCTCTCTTTCTGGCTTTGGACCATCCCAGTGTGTACTGTTTTACCTTTCCCTCCGTTTGCAAACTTACTCTGACCCTTATGTTTCCGTCTAGGAACCACCATCCAGGGCCTATGCTCTTCATCCATCAAGAGGACCTCATTGCCTTTCGTAGACAAATATTCTGACGTCTTCTGATTTTCTCTATCTTCCACCATAGTCTCTGACGGGTCAATTGATGCACCAATCTCGACCTCTGGGGATTTCTTCGAGTAAACACATGTATCCCTGAGATGGCCATAGCAACCACAACTGAAACATATAGTATGCAGATTTTCATATTCCAACAATAGTCTTTTCCCGTTGAGGATAACATCTCCTTTGAGAGGACGAGTGAGATCAACATTGACACAGACTCTTGCATATCTCCCCCTCGAAACTCCAAGAGTATTAGCGTCCATTCTCAATGGTGTTCCAATAGCCGAAGCTATTACTTTGAGGACACTTGTGTTATAGAGAGCAAAAGGCAGCCCCGAGATCCTCACCCAACTCCAATTGACGTTAAGACTGACTTCATGGGGTCAAAAGACTTTTCCCACTATTGCAACATCAGGTAATGATCGAAAATTTCCAAGGACCATTGGTGAGAATATCAAACATATCCTTCTCCTTCTCAAATCGAATAAGAAAGAAATCATTTGGAAGGTCAATTATCGACCAACCTCCTTGTACCTTCCAGATAAACCGAAGTGCTTTCTCTAGAGCAGCAAGAGAGATCATCCTTCCGAGAAGTTTTACAACGATGGAATTTCTCCATGGTGCGTTCAGAATACTAATAACTTCCGGATCAACATTTATAACTGGCGTAGCATCCTTCCCTTTGGGATATTCAATGCGAATTTTGCCATTTTCAACCAAATTGTCAGGCAAAAGCGGCATCCTTTTCCAACCTTCATTCCCGAAAAGCATCTCACTCCAAGAGGAAGCCTGCGTTGGTGTCTACTGTGTTGGGGACACATCCGTATTCAACTGGTCACCATGTAACGATTCTTTAGGCGCTTCAGTAACCTGGGATAGAGGATTCGGCAAAAAATTAATTGGATCGGGATCAACAGGTGGGGGAGGTTTTGTCGTTTCTTGAGTCGCCATCAATGCCGCCGCCAGAGATTAGGGTTTTTCTTTTATCTGTTGAACCATGAAAAATAGGAAAATTATAGATATTTTAATACTGGAAAATCGGATGGTTACAATTCAGTTTTAAAAAAAAAAATTTGGACTTAAAAACAAAATTTTTTATTACGTTAGTTATGATAGCTCTATTTTTTGAATGTTGCAAACTATATTATAAACTATATAAATTTGAACAAAGTACTTTATATAATATTTTATAAAAAGTAAGGTGTTTGTTTTGTGTTTTTTACGAACACTTTTCATATCGAAATATCTAAATGTAAGTTGAAATTATATTCTTTTTTTTTTAACAAAATTTTTGTTAGTGATAATTTAGAAGAAATATATAATTTGATTTTTTTTATAAATATATCATTAATTTTTACATATACAATTTGATGACATTTTATTCAAAAACATTAAATATATAAATATACCCGCACCTTACCCACTTACACAACTTGATGACATTTTATTCAAAAAAACATCAAATATATAAATATACCCGCACAAGGTGCGAGATATAAACTGGTTTGTTTGAAACAATTTGGCTTACTAGGCTTTTTCTAGTTTTGTTTTTAGTAAATGTAACCCTTGAGAGAAGAGTGTGTAGAGTTTGAGAATAAATACAAAAGGTTGGGGTATATTTACTTAATTAAAACATCAAAAAGCCTAGTTACTTCTCTAGTTTTTCAAAAAGGCCTAGATACTAAAATTGCCCAAAAAAACCATGGTTCCATATACTTTTATATTACGGGTCATTTTAACGTTCAGTTTCATTTAAGATTTTTTTTTATCAATAGCATGTAAACTATCATTTATTTAAAAATATCCATTTCTGTTTTTATTATTTTTTTATTTTTCTTTATAATATTATCTTCCAACCCACTTTAATTAATAAATAGATTGTTTTACAATTTATTAAAGCTAATCCCGCACACGGTGCGGGTATTAGACTAGTATATACTTTATCTTCCTAATCTCCAATCTAATCTAAAAGCATGATCTTCCCCACCAAATGATGGTTTGAATGGCTTTGGCTTTGGCTTTGGCTTTGGCTTTGTGGCTTCTACATCTAGGACGTTGGTCCGGATCTATAACATGCTTGAATGGAGGATTTTTCTTCGAAATAACAGGAAAGTAGAAATAATTTCTTACATTAGGTAAGAAATAAAATATTTTATGAGCATAGGAAGATATTTTGGTTCAAAGTAAATCCGTAGGTTAAAAGTGCGGGTTGACATGAGTAACCCGCAGTTTTAAACTTCGAGTTTTATTTTTTTAAAAAAAAAAATTGGTAATCCGCAGATTTAAACTGCGGGTTTTTCATAATTTTTTTAATAATTGGCCGAGCGGTACACAATATGCTGTCAAAAATTTACCAGGAAAAATTTCAACTCGTCATATTTTGAATTGTATTCATCCAAACTAAATTTTAAGCGTGCATAACATTGCATGCATCATACCAAGAGAGAGAGAGAGAGAGAGAGAGAGTGGAAAATGGAAGTTGCGCACTCATCAGAAAGATCAAGGGTGTAATCGAGCAGATGAGGTTCAACGGAAGTAGGTGCATGGTCGCCGCGGGAGATGGAGGCGGGAAGCTGTGGCTTGGATTGGGAGCAACGGGAGGATTTGCCGGAGTGGTGGAGATCACGGCGGTGCAGGAGTGGGCCCTAGGGTGATGAGGTTGAAGCAGATTGGCCCATCAACAGCGATAATTGATATTTGATATTCCAGAAACCCACAGTTTAAAATTGCGGGTTTCTGCTAGCCCATATTTATATCTTTAACATAAATACAAAACAACTTCTTTGATACTTCACCATACAGTTTTGATATGAAATACGACACATTAACAAAGATAATTGTTTGAAGACTACCAATTATTAAGGCCTCTATAGGACACAATAGTTCTCTACTCAGCCTTCTTTGCTCAATATTCTTTGCTTAACCTTCTTTGGCCAGTCTTATCGGCTTTCATATGAGCAAACTTCTCTACTCAACTTTCAAATCCTATTCAGTTATTGGGCATCATTGTTTGCATTTATACAAATTACATGCCAATCATTGTGTAACTCCCCAAGTTTTGAGAACTCGAAGCGTTATGGGCTAGGACCTCACAATGGGTTCCGACCCTCAAAGTAGCAACAACACAACAGATCTTACAACAAGTCACAAATAAATGAAAACCAAACTTATAATAAAACCAAAGGTTATAACAAGGGAAAGCGTAAAAGACTCGCAACCTAGTTCAAAACAAAGGTAAAACAACAACTGAAATATAAACCCGATCCCGTCACCGTCCGGATCACTCAGTAACACCTATATGCTACAAGGCATCTACAACATCGGTATAAACCGTAAGCTAACATTCTAGATATTAGAAAGACGGAAAGGCACAAAGACACATAAGGTAATATAAACATGTAGCATGCTGGCACTCAACCGGTTATTATCTTTCATTAAGGTTACTCCCTTTACTAATTCAACTTATGTTGTAACACGAGAATTGCTACGATCTCGCCTCTGTTCCCTTTCACCAACAAGAATAGAACGTATGCATCCTTCTGTCACCTGTTGGACTGGTCGCAAGAGCACCTCTCAGTTTCCCCATTCTGAACTGGACAAGCGGTTACCGCCCGATTACAATACACTTGGGCCAATTAAGGTATAACAAGGTCAATCCTATTCCGGTTATCAGTTATAACAACAACAAAGCAAACAAGCCAAAACAATCAATCTAATATACGGAACGCAACTAAGTAAGTCCAAGGGACTTACCTCATTCGAAGGTAACTCAAAGATCATCAACAACTCAGTTTCCCGCAGGAAAGGAGGAAGATAAGTATGTTCACACAAGGCATCACGAATCAAAACTGAACGGTTGCTAGAAGTCGATAACTTCTAGTCTCGATGATCTCTAAAAGATCTCCCCATGCTAAGGGCTCGACGTTAGTCTTACAACACTCTCAGGGGTAACAACATCAACAACAACAACCATGGAAAGGAACGAGAAAAATAGGGAAGGAAGCAGCTCACCAAAGACGGGGAGACTGTAGAACAAACCGGAGGAGCGGCTGGACAAGGCACGGGGGCGGTGCTGGGAAGATCCGCAGGGGCGGCAAGTGTAACGACCGGATTTTTTTTCGTTACGCTTTAACAGGGTTAGAGGGGTTTAGAAAACGAAATTAAAATTTAGTGAAACTAGGATAAACAAGTTTATGTAGGGAAGTCGTCTCATTAAGTACCTTGTTCTAAGTTTCGGGACAAAACTTATTTTAAGGGGGTACTGATGTAATATCCGGAATTTTTATTCCGTTTAATTCCGAATCAATTCGGACTTCGAGCCGTTGACGGTTTCCCATTCTATCTAGTATTTGTTCTTCACAAATTTTATCATTTTATGTAGAATTTAATTCATATAAAATAATAAAATTATATCAAACCCTAATTCTTATAATTATTTATTATTTTATGTAGAATTTAATTCACATAAAAGAATAGAATTATATCAAACCCTAATTCTTATAATTAATCCTTAACGACGACTTTAGACGAGATCATGACAAGGCTGAGACGAGATTGTGACAAAGCTGTGACGAGACCATGACAGAGCTGAGACGAGGTCATGACAAGGTCTAGACAAGCAGTTGACAAGGCCCAGACAAGCAGTTGACAAGGCCCAGACAAGCAGCTGACAAGGCGCAGCCGTGCAACAGTCAGCCCGCTCCAGCCAGCCTTGCCTTTGCTACAGCCCAGCAGTGGCTTTGTGTCCGTCTAGCCCAGCAGTAGCCTTGTGTCCGTCCAGCCCAGCAGTAGCCTTGTGTCCGTCCAGCCCAGCCAGCCTTGCATTGCTCTTTAGCAACCCTAGAAGACAGCAGCCCATGGATCTCCTACATTGCATTTTGATCGTTGTCAACCCTTGCCTTTGCTCCAGCCCAAAAATCTCCTTGCTTGTGCTGGCCCAACTACACGGAACTCTCCCAAGCCAACAAACCTTTGCTTCAGCCCATCTCCTTGCTCGTGTTGGCCCAGCTACACGTTGAAGCCCATGGAGTACCATACGTTCAGCCGGCCTTCTGTCCCTCTGTTGCCCACGTAACAGCTGATGAGTTAAGAGAGAAGATCTTCTGTAACGGCTTATGAAATCACGCAACAAAGGGAGCAGGTCCAGCAACTGACCACGTTTCCTATCTTTCGTCTACATTCAACGCTCCACTCTTCCTCGCCTTGCCTTCTGCAGAAGAACCGTCTCCCTCCTGCACACACGCCATTGCAACAGATGCATATTTCTCTCAGAAGAAGCCCAGGTCGTAGCAATGGATCTGTAGCCGGACATCTCCCCTCGTTTCTGTCGAACAACCACACAGCAACACAACCATCTGCGTACACACTGAAACCCTGGAGTCGTGCACAGCAGCCTCCCATTGGACCTCTTCAGTTTCCGACAAGGCTATGAACGTGAGAGCCATCCTCGTCCTTCATGCTTTCGAGTTTAGAGCCCGGTAAGACCCACATCTACCTCCTTACTTCCCCTCCATGTGTATGTGTCAATGAGTGCCTCTAAACCATCTTTAAACCCATACATTTCAGTCAAGAAAACAACCGCAGAGAGCTGTTACGTTTCTCTCAGTTTTCGGAAGTGACAAGCAATCAACTTCGGGTCCAGATTTGGGTAAGTTAGACTTCTTCTTTTTGGCTGAATTTTGGATATGTTGTAGTCAGTAGTACATAGTAGATCATACTAAAATTTGGGAAGAATCGGAGCTACGGTTTGAGAGTTATTGTGTTCCAAAGGCAGTTTTTATATATGTGCTGAGTGTTGGGGAAAACAGCAAGTGATGCTGTTTTGTGAGATAGTTTTGAATAAGCTCTTGATCTCCGTTGGGCTTGAATTTTGGATATGATATGTTTGACATATTGTTGTAGAACATATTAAAATTTGAGAGGCATCCAGCGAGTGGTTTGGGATTTGTGATTTTTCCAAGATTGAGTCGTAAGCAGTTTTTCTGTTGTGCTGAAATTCGGTTTTGTGAGATAGTTTAAATAGGATTTTGATCTCCTTTGCGGCTAAATTTTGGATATATTATAGATAAGATTTTACGGTAGAACATATCAAAATTTGGGATAAATCCAGCGAGTAGATTAGGAGTTATGATTTTTCAAAGTTAAGACAATGTGCTACTTGTTAAGTGTTGTACCCAACTTTAGAAATTTTTGTAGAAGCGATGCGTTAACAGTTTTAAGAAATTCTTTCTCCTACGAGTAGATAGGATATCATAGATGACCTAGGGAATTATTTCGGAATTTTTATAAGATTATTCGAATTTTATATTTGAAGCTGTAGTTGGACTTTAGTGACTTTTCGGAAAATAGAAAATGAGTAGTTTTTCTAGTTGTTACCTAAAATCATCCTAGATAGTAGAATATGGTTAGTTAGCCTCAAATTATAATTTAAGTACATATTCCGAGTTTTTGGAAATTCCGGGACCAAGGGTAAAATAGTCATTTTACCATAAATTGGTACTGTATTAAATTCTGTTCTAATAGGACCTACTACCTTAGAAGTCTTAGACTTCTAATTACCAAGAAAGTGTGCTGACACACTTGCCTCCTTTGACAGGCAACCGAGTTATACAGTTACATATTGAGTTGTGATTAAGAGAGTCGAGATCTGATTCAGGTAAGTCCACAGACTTACTTAGCTGGCCTCTTGTATGAGTGTAATGTGTATGAGTGGTGTTTGTTAGTTATGATAAACAACGAAACCGGATTAGGCCGACTTTATTATTTACGTAATTGACCCAAGTGTATGATAACGGGTCGTGACATCATCTGCCTAGCTCTTGCGAGAGTCTAGGAGGTTCCCTGCGACCAACCCAGTCCGGTAGACGGTCAGATGCATTAGTACCATTCCGCGTTGGTAAACGGGGACAGGGGCGAGGTTTGGGAATCCCTCATGTCACAAAATAAGTATCATTAGTAATGACCTATCACCTAATTAAAGATAATAAAAGGATTGAGTGTTGCATGTTGATTGTGTATGATGTGTGATTGTGCTTTTACCTTTATACTTATGCATAGAATGTTAGCTAACGGTTTTACACCGCTTGTAGATGCCTTGCAGGTTAAGACAGTTGTAGAGAGATCCGGAGGAAATGGTCAGCCGGGTCCACGTACTTATTTAGTTGGGGACGGGATGTCTTCTGTTCGTCTTATGTGTCGTTTTGGTACCTTTGCTTTGCAAGGTTGATACATATTCTTCATGTATATATTGTTTAAAGTTTTCAAATGTTTTAAATACTTTTGTGCCTTGTTGTAAGATCCAAGTTAAATTGTTGTCAAACTAAGGTCGGGACCCATTGTGAGGTCCTAACCAGTAGCTCCCCGAGTTCTCAGAATTTGGGGTGTTACAGCAAGGAGGAGGTGCGGGGGCCGTTTCTTGACAAAAGCAACTGTCAGGTTTCTCTTTGACAGCAAAATCACAACAGTGGATCCAAAGCTTGTTCCTTTGATCCACACACGTCAAAACTCAACCAAGGGAGCATGTGAACATCAATGAATCAACAACGGAACGCTCAACAAGAATCAAGACTCAAACTTGATTCTTGGAGAAGAAGAAAAGAGAAGAACGAAGAAAGAAAGCGAAATAGAAGGGAAAAGCATGCAACAACTCATGAACGTGATGAAGAACTCAGAGAAGAAGACTTTCACGTTCAGCAAGGGAAGGAGGGAAAGCGGCTGCAACTCTCAGGGTTGAAGAAAAACGTATGCAAGAAACGCGAAAAAGAAGAGAAAGAGGGAATATAGAAAAGGGTTGGAAAGATAGAAGGATAGACGTTCTAGGGTTAAGAATAAGATAGGAAAACTGACCCATAAGATTGAAGAATGGATCTGCTATCTATGGAAGGAAATAAAAACGAACGGAAAGGAGGTCGGCGCGATATGTGGCAAAACCGCAGGGCTGTTGCCCTGCCACAAGGGCGGCTCCCTTCACCGCGGGGCGATGAAGGCAAAAACTGGGGCTTTACACCTTGCATACATATGAGAATGACAAATTTGAACATCAATCTTATTCAGTTGTTCACTATCCCGAATTGCTTAAGAATGATGTTGTTAAATCGTCAACATCAGCACAACAACACGAGAAATAGCACCACAAGAGCAATTATCTATCAAAACTTAATCCAGAATAGTGATTAAAACTATGTTGAACTACTTAAGAATGATAACAATATAGTAACAATATAGTAACCTTGGAACATCACAAGCCAATCAATAAGATATGTATGAATTTGAAAGATGTTTTTACAACAATATTTACCTGAATGTGTGGCAAGTTTATTGAGAAAAAAAAGATAGAATTCGGCTCAAATCTGATGAAAAACACATATGTTGTTGAGGATCAACTAGGATAGGAATGGATAAGGGAAGAGGAAAAAGAAACGTATACCGTAAGGTCTGGATTGCATAGGAAAGGAGAACAGAAGAGGAAAAGAGAATTAGTCACGTACTTTTGAAAGGGTAAAAATGAGAAGTTGAATTACATAATTCATGTAATCTCCTTTGAATCGATTGAAGAAACGTATCATGTTCATCCCTTTCAGTCGGCTCTTCATCCCATTCATTATTCCCTCCGAACAACAAAAAATTTACAATCAATTGAACAAATCCGTTAGAGATAATTAGTTCCTACATCAAAAAGTTGTGGACACTCTGAGTCCTATATATAAAGTCGGTGGACTACCCATCCTATTGCCAATTGATTTTAGGATGGAACCTCATCAGGTTTGTGTTGGGCTGGGGCTTAATGCTTATGTGTGCTCGCATGCACACGACTCTTGCTCTACCGGTCCGTCTCTTTCTGACTTTGACATGGTATCAGAGCAGTTAGTTTCAATTCGGGTCGCGATCCTAACTTGTGGACAAGTGCAACTCGGTATATATCCTCTAATTGCACTTGCGGGGGCGTATTGGAGATAATAAATTCCTTGGTCGAAAGTTGTGGACACTCCGAGTCTAGAATATAAGGTCGGTGGACCACTCCTCCTATTGTTAATTGATTTTAAGTAGTAACCTTATCGGATTTATGAGTTGACCATATTAGACTTAAACCTGATGCACATGCATACTCATATACACACCGGTTGTATCAAAATTTGACAAAACCTTACAATATTGCTCTTCTTCCTCTTCGGTGGCTACGTCGAACGCATCATAAACTGATTAATTTTTATAAATAAAAGAGTATATGAATATGAAAATTCTGAAAAGATTGGTAATTGGCTTTGAAGTGACGGCGGCTGATGATCATTGGTCAGAGTCAATTTTAACAAATGTGGGTCCCCACCCAAATCAAGGAGTGTCCACAACAGTTGAGTGCACAACATTTGACCTCTCAACTGTCTTCATACGAATCATACCATACATTTTACTGTTTTCTTTCTTCTATAATAAGAAAATAATTTGGATTGCTTACTTTTCAGCCCCACCCGCTATCCATTTTTGAACCTCATTAAACTTGCATTTCCGCAAGATATATCAATTCTTTTTTTTAATATTAGTTTAACAAAATAGTCAATTTAACACTTGTATATTATAGGGTAGCTATATGACCCACTGACAAAATAATCGTAATAATAATGTCACAATAGTATTTTAATTGTGAATACAAATATTTATAGTATAATAATAAAGTATGCATATTATTTATAAATTTATAATTTGTAAAAGATGATTTTTCATTATAATAGTTTATAAATTTTTATAGTAAATGATAAACATTTTATATACTTTTTTTTTCTTCCAATTTTTAGCCTAATGATCAGAAGGTGTTTATAAGTGATTTGAACTCGATCAGCTAATGACTACGTAAGGATATACGTGATCCTCAATTTAATATCTGGATTTAATTAATTCCACAGTCATAATAGACCATTCTGCATGTGCTAGTTTTGCACGCAAAAGTGGTAGCATTTTCGTAATATTGTTAGATAATGGACTCAATCTATCTATCTATTATAAATATGTGTGATGCTATTCTTCGTTTAATTAATTAAAAAACACAGATTTTTGGGCGGTAAACTATAAACTTGAGTTGTATAGCTAGGTGGTGATATTGTAAGTAAGCGAGAGAGGAGATCGAATGGCGGCGGTAGATGAGGTTCTATGCATGAACGGAGGAACAGGTGAAACCAGCTATGCAGCTAATTCATTCCTTCAAGTAAGTTTTATTTAAATTTTGTTTAATAAGTTTGAAATAATATGTTATACTAATGGAATTTTCCATCTGATGAAATGTGACAGAAAACAGGAATAGAGAAAGCGAGGTCATGGTTAGAAGAGAGCATAGAAGCTCTTTGCTCCTCCCCGAGGCTGAACCGGTTAACCGTGGCAGATCTCGGATGCTCCTCGGGCCCTAACGCTCTTGCCGTCTTGCAGTCGATAATTGATGCTGCTATCTTGACTCGCCAGGGATTGAGCCTTGGGATCCCAGAGTTCAATGTGTTCATGAACGATCTTCCTCAGAATGATTTCAACACTATTTTCAAGACATTGCCGGGTTTTTACAAGAAGATTGAAGAAGAAAAAGGCGTCAAAGTTCCGTGCTTTATCTCCGGGACACCGGGATCTTTCTACGGCAGGCTCTTTCCTTGCGATTCCATCCAGTTTTTGCACTCTTCCTACAGCCTACATTGGCTTTCTCAGGTTACCCATCACAACATTTTTCTAATTAACACATCATATTATATATACATTTTTGTTGTGCTTATGTGATGGATTTAGACTCTACGGTCCGGGTGTGTCAGACTTTGATAAATATTATTAATTTTATGCAAATGAATAGGTACCAGAGGGACTAGTTGGAGAGAACGGAGAAGCTTTGAACAAAGGGTGTGTATACGCTAGAAAAGGAAGCCCGCCTAGGGTTCTCCAAGCCTATCGCGATCAGTTTACAAAGGACTTCACCATGTTTCTAACGCTTCGTTCGGAGGAACTCGTCCCTGGTGGTCGGATGGTTCTTAGCTTAACCGGCACTCATGATGAAGAAATGGCAATCACCTTTGAGTCAGCTAGCCAAGCCCTCAACAAACTAGCAAATGAGGTGAGTGTTAATCTTTATTTACTAAAAAAGTGTTTTGTTATATAAAAAAAATTGGTGAAACAAGCTTTATTTATACGTGCTTTTGTTTTATAAACTTCTCTAATTTTAAACGTCCTTAATTGACTTACTATTATTACTTTATTAAAATATATTTACTTAATGATTTCTTTTTCTTTCTTTTTTTTAAAATATTTGTATTAGTAACAAGAAAGCATTTACATGGGATGACTACTAGCCCAGATTTACAGTGTAGATGATCATAGGAACAAAGAAGAGATTACAATAGGCTTTAAGTGAGATGGATGCCAAGGATCTTGGCCCAAGCTTTGGACTCTCTAGATCTTTCCTTCCAATGTGAAGAGAAGTGATTTTTCGTGGCATTTATAATGTTGTGGGCACATGTAGTAGCATGAGTAGTCTTGTGGCCGTATATGAGTTCATTCCTAGCTTTCCATATTACTTAATGAGTTCTTTCTAATAGAGTAATAGTGATAAAGGTCTAGTTGTTTTACTCTACTATATATTAGGGTTTATTAACTAGCTTGGAATGTGAACCACAGGGGCTAATTGATAAGGAGAAGTTGGATGCCTTCAACCTACCATTCTTGAGACCAACAATGAAACAAGTGAAGCAAGCCATAGAAGCGGAGGGGTCCTTCGCCATTCATAAGCTCGAAACATTGGGCATACCATGGGATACCGTCACAAAAAATGCGGACACCAAGAACGAAAGCAACCGTTACAACGTTGATGATCATTCTAGGGTTTCAAAATTAGTGACTAACACCGTGAGAGGGGTCCTCGAACCCATCTTTGCAGCCGAGTTCGGAGAAGAGATAATGGACCATGTATTCCGTTTGGCCGAAGAAATTGCAATGGATATCCTCATTCAGAACGGAGGGAACATCAGTACCTACGTTGTTGTCTCTTTGATTCGAAAAGCTTGATTGAGTTTGAGGTTATCCGATTGTGCGAGCTGAGATCGTCTATACATATATATTTGTTGATGCATATATATTGTTGTACGTACGTGTTCTTACGTACCATAAATGTTACACAATAAAGTGTTTTGCATTTCAATTTGTTTCTATGAAAATCTTTTACAATGTTCAGTTATGTATGTGGATTCTGTAATGAGATAATTTGCAGAGAACAAGCCCTCTACTTATATCATATACGTACGTGTACCATCTTTTCTCCATCTCCACTCTATTCGACCACAGTTTACATTATATTACGATTGAAAACCAACAAAATAATGACAGAAAAATGAGTTTACATTATATAATCAATGAAATTTGAGGCTACATAACCTCGAACTCAATCATACTTTAAGTATTTAAGACATATTCAACAATCGTAACAAGTGTTTATTTACATGCTTTAGATTTAGGTTTACAGGCAAGAGTGAGGACCATATTAGAGAAAGTTGACAATAATCCATGTGAGGCTGATCAAAGCTTTGTTTTCTTCTTGCGATGTCTATTGACACGAGTTACATCAATCCAAGGTTGAATCTTTGTAAATTGTCGTTGTCAACCTCTCAAGATCTCTCCATCTTAATTTGTGTGAAATCCTAGCCGACTACCAGTGACCGAGCCAGAAAGTTTTCGTTGAGGGCACAAATTTTTTTTATCAGATACGTCGCATATTAAGTTTGAAATTAAACAATAAAATCTATAAATTAAATAAATAAATAAAAGTTTACTTAAATTTTGTACTATAAATTTGAGCTTTTAATTTATTTATTTTATTTAGATGAAATTTAAAATTATTTTATATATTTAGTTTGTTTTATAAATATATTGTCAAATAAATTAGATAGTGGTTGATGTATTATTGTATTGAAAATTATATTAACTAGTTTATATCCCGTGCTTTGCACGGATATTTGATAAAAAAATATTTTAAATATGTATATATAGACCTTGTCATAGCTTCAATTCTTTGACTCTATTAATTCAATATAATTTAAATATAGTAAAATAACTGAAAACGTATAATCAAGATAAAATAAAACATCTATTTATGATGAATATACATAATTACCATAATGTGTATTAAAACCATGTAAAATTAGTCTCATTTATATTAATATTTTTCATGAACTTAGATTTCATTTAAAATTATTTTTATAATAATATAGTCTATTTCGCACTAAATGAATTCATAATAGACGTTATTAATACATGTTGCTATCTAACTCAAAAATGTGACCACGTACAAAGATATCGATGGTTATGTTTCATAGCTAAATAGCATATATATAATTATAATTTATCAATTATTATTAGCCGTGATTAGAAAAAACGTTTAAATAGTCACGTTTAGATTGTTATCACTCGGTGCATCAATTTAGACACGGTAATTATATGACTCTAAATCCATACTATACTAATTTGTCTTTCTCTGACTGTGGGTCGTGGCTAACATGTTTGGTTAGACCATGATCCCATTACTCTTGACCCCTTCCCCCAAATTACTATATTCTACATTTTAGAGATAGAGATAATATTTTATTGTAAATTTGATCAAATTTTATGTACAAATTCGTCACGAGTATAAAAGTTTACAAAGTTTAGAATTTTATAATATTCCTCATGAATATAAAAGTTTAGTTTATAGATACGTTTCTAATCATTTCTAGACAAATAAATTTGACAAACTTTTATAAGCTAATAAATTTCCAAATTTTTATTTATTTTAATGGATATAAAATGAAACTTTGTTAACTCTTTTGTTTGTTAAGATTAAATTAGCTTAGGTAAAATGATTGAAAAGATTTAAATACTTTAATATTATAAAAAGTTTGTAAAAATTATTTAGATTGGAATTTTTCAACTAAAACTTCATATATGATATTCTTTTCTTGATAAAAGCACACACAAAATCTGTATTTAAAGTAATCTATATCTTATATGTATTAAAGGAGAGACCTTCTTTGCCACGTGTCACAACCACGTTTATTTCAGCCCAAAAATTATTTTCCAAAAGCAATTAATTAATTGGTTTTTAAATGTTAAAATTAGTTCAAATCTTTTACCAATAATTTAAAAACTAATTAGTTATCAAATCTTGACTAATAAGTTTTGAGTAAATAAAAACTTAAATTTACATATATTTTTAAAATAATTTGTTGCAAAATAGGGATATAATCTTCTTAGAATTTTTATGCCACGTAGTATAAATCCAAAAGAAAAGATTGTTTAAGTATATTTTTTTTAAAATCGAAGATTTAAAAGCATTTGTTGAAATAAATGTTTTTAAACAAATTTTTTTTATCAGTTTTTATAACGTGATATTTTTTTGACAATTTTAATTATTTATACCAATTTTAATTCTTAGTTTTATATTTCCAACTCTATCTACTTTGTTATATCTACATTTTATTGTAATTTTTATTTTTATAATAAAATCTAAATTTCAAAATACCGTAAATAATCGAAAAATTAGTCTCCTTTAAAAGTTCAGTAATCTTCAAATATGACGTCACTCGCGTTCTTATCGCAATATTTTTATGTTATCTAGACGATTTATTTATTTCAATATCACTAACTTGGTACTTTGATTAGAAGAATAAAGATTAAAACATTTCATATAGTATTTACAAGGTTAGTACATTAAAAAGTAAGGTATTGCATTTGAAATTAACTAAAAAATTATAAAAATTATTCTATAATAAAATCAAACGGTTCTTCTCGACTAATATTGATCAAAAGACATCACTACTAATTTTCTTTCAAGTCACACTATTTTAAAGGAAAGTATTAAAACCAAATCAATAAAATTTAAATCACAATCCCGCACAAATGTGCGGGTAATACACTAGTTACTTACTAAAACTAAGGACACTACCGCCACGTGTCGTTCAACGAGTAATGCCACATAGGATTTTTTGTGAAATATTTACTAAAATGCCATTTTAATTAATCTTTAAAGTAATTAGTATAATGTTATTATTATTAATTATTTTTATTATAATCTATATTACTTACTAAAACTAAGGACACTACCGCCACGTGTCGTCCAACGAGTAATGCCACATAGGATTTTTTGTGAAATATTTACTAAAATGCCATTTTAATTAATCTTTAAAGTAATTAGTAAATTGTTATTATTATTAATTATTTTTATTATAATTTTATAATAAAAATATTGTTACAAAATTTTTGTTAACTGCCGAAATATTTTGTTGGCCAAATTTTACGCTAATCAATATTTTGTTAC
Organism: Fagopyrum esculentum; assembly: GCA_033239045.1. Classification (NCBI taxonomy): domain Eukaryota; kingdom Viridiplantae; phylum Streptophyta; class Magnoliopsida; order Caryophyllales; family Polygonaceae; genus Fagopyrum; species Fagopyrum esculentum. The sequence continues at coordinate 117,777,703 of BSUD01000008.1, forward strand.
AATATTTTTGGTGTTAAAATTAATTGTTAACCAAAATAACTTTTTAATTAATAATTTGTTAACGAATCTTTTTGTTAACTTCCGGGATTTATATTTGTAGATTTTTAATTTTCAATATATATTGTGCTGGTATTTTCTTTAGCTAATATATAAAGTAATTACTAAACTGTTTTTTTTAAAAAAATTACTAAAATGCCATTTATATTAATTGGTAAAATAATTAATATTTATATAGCCGGATTCTGTTTAACAACTCCTCCTCATATCTATACTTTTTTTTTTATTTCATTATAAATCTGATTTTAGTTAAATTTATTGTTATTATTATCCATAGTACTTTTGTTGATTAACAATTAACCGTGTAAAAAGTTTCAATTTATAATTTTTTTTTGTTTTAAAATCTATATATATAATTAGTTAGTTTTAAATCTATATATTTAATTAGTTAGTAAAAAACGTAACCAAATAATAAAACATTATTTTTTTAACTAAATCTAATAAAACAATATCTAATTAGTTAGTTTAATATTGTATTTAATTAGTTTTATTAAAAAAAAAACTTCTCACACAATCTTCTTAATAAATTTGTTGCTAAAATTATTCGGTCATATTTGTTTATCGTAAAACTTCTCACACAATCTTCTCAGATCAGATAAATTGGTTGCTAAATTATTCGGTCATATCTTTTTAACGTAAAACTTCTCTCCCAATCTTATCAGATAAATTTTTTTCTAATAAGTTAATATACGAAAATTTCACTATATATATCAAACACCAAACTTTCCAAGATTTTCAAGAAAGTCATATTCAAGTACATTAACAAACTTACAAATCTTGAATTCCATGTTTTGGATTTATAATTTCATTCAATCTGGTTGCTCTACATTATGCAGTAAAAAGAAGCTATTCTCGCGGCAAGTTGAGTGTTAAAGGCATACCCGCCTCTTCAACCCTGGACAATAGCTAGCAGTTCGAGTGGAGATTCAACAAATGTGTCACAACAGTCAGGTTCGTATTAATCATTTTCGATTTGAAGATACCTTCTACGTTTGTGTTCGTGTTTGTATGTCCGATTGATATACTTATTTCTATAATTTCCGATTTGATCGAAAGCCTCCAGTTTCGATTTTTGATTTCCAATTGATATACTGTATATTGCGCAGTTTTTGTTTTAGTTCCTTGATTTAATTTTTTCAGTTTCAGTTCCTCCCGCACGATTATTCACCACCTCCATTTCTTCCGCTCTCTGTTGTACAATTCTCCGCCACCAATTACAAATGTAAACCGTGGCCTTCCCAGCGGATTTAAATCCCCCGTTGCACAAACTCCTTCCTACAAGACAAGGTATTCACTATTCAGTTTGTTCTTTCTATTTTTGCAGTTTTCTCAAATATCTACGAGTGTGAGGAAATCAAATTGCTGGTTTCTTATGCTTTCTTCTCTTTTATGTAAGTAGTTCAAGAGGCCGTACACGAGCGTGTTGATTGTTCCGATGGGTGTCGAAGCTTCCATCGGTGGTTGAATAGTAGACTTCAGATTCTTTGTTGTCTTTATTAATAGGTTATGAATGCAACAATGCCTTACTAGCCCATGCCGAATGTGCTATATGTGGAAGGCTATGCTCTAGATTTGACTAGGTTTATGGAGCCTTCATTCGGTCCATGGGAACCTCCTTAGGCGGCATTTACAAGTGGTTGTTGTTGCGAGAGCTTCCCTTGGTTTGCCGGTTCTTGAATACATTGTCACAGACAAACCTTTGTGTGTGTAACACTTTATGGATCATCCTCCATATATGAGAAGATGTTCCTGTTGGCGTACCTGAGCATACTTTACACTTTATGGATCATCCTCCATATATGAGAAGATGTTCCTGTTGGCGTACCTGAGCATACACCATTCTTGCCAGATGACGGCTTCCTTTTCACCGGAGCAGGTCACGCGGAGGTTTTAGATGGCCATGGAGACGCAGGAGGTGCATGTGTCGGGTGTCGAGGTTGGTGGCGTAGGTGGTGTTAACAACGATAAAGGGCAGGGCCGTTGCAGCTGTATTGGGTGTAATTGATCTTATATGTATTAAAGGAGAGACCTTCTTTGCCACGTGTCACAACCACGTTTATTTCAGCCCAAAAATTATTTTCCAAAAGCAATTAATTAATTGGTTTTTAAATGTTAAAATTAGTTCAAATCTTTTACCAATAATTTAAAAACTAATTAGTTATCAAATCTTGACTAATAAGTTTTGAGTAAATAAAAACTTAAATTTACATATATTTTTAAAATAATTTGTTGCAAAATAGGGATATAATCTTCTTAGAATTTTTATGCCACGTAGTATAAATCCAAAAGAAAAGATTGTTTAAGTATATTTTTTTTAAAATCGAAGATTTAAAAGCATTTGTTGAAATAAATGTTTTTAAACAAATTTTTTTTATCAGTTTTTATAACGTGATATTTTTTTGACAATTTTAATTATTTATACCAATTTTAATTCTTAGTTTTATATTTCCAACTCTATCTACTTTGTTATATCTACATTTTATTGTAATTTTTATTTTTATAATAAAATCTAAATTTCAAAATACCGTAAATAATCGAAAAATTAGTCTCCTTTAAAAGTTCAGTAATCTTCAAATATGACGTCACTCGCGTTCTTATCGCAATATTTTTATGTTATCTAGACGATTTATTTATTTCAATATCACTAACTTGGTACTTTGATTAGAAGAATAAAGATTAAAACATTTCATATAGTATTTACAAGGTTAGTACATTAAAAAGTAAGGTATTGCATTTGAAATTAACTAAAAAATTATAAAAATTATTCTATAATAAAATCAAACGGTTCTTCTCGACTAATATTGATCAAAAGACATCACTACTAATTTTCTTTCAAGTCACACTATTTTAAAGGAAAGTATTAAAACCAAATCAATAAAATTTAAATCACAATCCCGCACAAATGTGCGGGTAATACACTAGTTACTTACTAAAACTAAGGACACTACCGCCACGTGTCGTTCAACGAGTAATGCCACATAGGATTTTTTGTGAAATATTTACTAAAATGCCATTTTAATTAATCTTTAAAGTAATTAGTATAATGTTATTATTATTAATTATTTTTATTATAATCTATATTACTTACTAAAACTAAGGACACTACCGCCACGTGTCGTCCAACGAGTAATGCCACATAGGATTTTTTGTGAAATATTTACTAAAATGCCATTTTAATTAATCTTTAAAGTAATTAGTAAATTGTTATTATTATTAATTATTTTTATTATAATTTTATAATAAAAATATTGTTACAAAATTTTTGTTAACTGCCGAAATATTTTGTTGGCCAAATTTTACGCTAATCAATATTTTGTTACAATATTTTTGGTGTTAAAATTAATTGTTAACCAAAATAACTTTTTAATTAATAATTTGTTAACGAATCTTTTTGTTAACTTCCGGGATTTATATTTGTAGATTTTTAATTTTCAATATATATTGTGCTGGTATTTTCTTTAGCTAATATATAAAGTAATTACTAAACTGTTTTTTTTAAAAAAATTACTAAAATGCCATTTATATTAATTGGTAAAATAATTAATATTTATATAGCCGGATTCTGTTTAACAACTCCTCCTCATATCTATACTTTTTTTTTTATTTCATTATAAATCTGATTTTAGTTAAATTTATTGTTATTATTATCCATAGTACTTTTGTTGATTAACAATTAACCGTGTAAAAAGTTTCAATTTATAATTTTTTTTTGTTTTAAAATCTATATATATAATTAGTTAGTTTTAAATCTATATATTTAATTAGTTAGTAAAAAACGTAACCAAATAATAAAACATTATTTTTTTAACTAAATCTAATAAAACAATATCTAATTAGTTAGTTTAATATTGTATTTAATTAGTTTTATTAAAAAAAAAACTTCTCACACAATCTTCTTAATAAATTTGTTGCTAAAATTATTCGGTCATATTTGTTTATCGTAAAACTTCTCACACAATCTTCTCAGATCAGATAAATTGGTTGCTAAATTATTCGGTCATATCTTTTTAACGTAAAACTTCTCTCCCAATCTTATCAGATAAATTTTTTTCTAATAAGTTAATATACGAAAATTTCACTATATATATCAAACACCAAACTTTCCAAGATTTTCAAGAAAGTCATATTCAAGTACATTAACAAACTTACAAATCTTGAATTCCATGTTTTGGATTTATAATTTCATTCAATCTGGTTGCTCTACATTATGCAGTAAAAAGAAGCTATTCTCGCGGCAAGTTGAGTGTTAAAGGCATACCCGCCTCTTCAACCCTGGACAATAGCTAGCAGTTCGAGTGGAGATTCAACAAATGTGTCACAACAGTCAGGTTCGTATTAATCATTTTCGATTTGAAGATACCTTCTACGTTTGTGTTCGTGTTTGTATGTCCGATTGATATACTTATTTCTATAATTTCCGATTTGATCGAAAGCCTCCAGTTTCGATTTTTGATTTCCAATTGATATACTGTATATTGCGCAGTTTTTGTTTTAGTTCCTTGATTTAATTTTTTCAGTTTCAGTTCCTCCCGCACGATTATTCACCACCTCCATTTCTTCCGCTCTCTGTTGTACAATTCTCCGCCACCAATTACAAATGTAAACCGTGGCCTTCCCAGCGGATTTAAATCCCCCGTTGCACAAACTCCTTCCTACAAGACAAGGTATTCACTATTCAGTTTGTTCTTTCTATTTTTGCAGTTTTCTCAAATATCTACGAGTGTGAGGAAATCAAATTGCTGGTTTCTTATGCTTTCTTCTCTTTTATGTAAGTAGTTCAAGAGGCCGTACACGAGCGTGTTGATTGTTCCGATGGGTGTCGAAGCTTCCATCGGTGGTTGAATAGTAGACTTCAGATTCTTTGTTGTCTTTATTAATAGGTTATGAATGCAACAATGCCTTACTAGCCCATGCCGAATGTGCTATATGTGGAAGGCTATGCTCTAGATTTGACTAGGTTTATGGAGCCTTCATTCGGTCCATGGGAACCTCCTTAGGCGGCATTTACAAGTGGTTGTTGTTGCGAGAGCTTCCCTTGGTTTGCCGGTTCTTGAATACATTGTCACAGACAAACCTTTGTGTGTGTAACACTTTATGGATCATCCTCCATATATGAGAAGATGTTCCTGTTGGCGTACCTGAGCATACTTTACACTTTATGGATCATCCTCCATATATGAGAAGATGTTCCTGTTGGCGTACCTGAGCATACACCATTCTTGCCAGATGACGGCTTCCTTTTCACCGGAGCAGGTCACGCGGAGGTTTTAGATGGCCATGGAGACGCAGGAGGTGCATGTGTCGGGTGTCGAGGTTGGTGGCGTAGGTGGTGTTAACAACGATAAAGGGCAGGGCCGTTGCAGCTGTATTGGGTGTAATTGATGGGATTTGCGGCTTCTCCACCATGTTTTGAGGTACCATGTGGTCTAGGTTAAGAAAAGGATCGATTCTTCTTCCTTGATCGTGCGATGGTAAACCTTTGCAGGAGTTGCACTTGGTGTTATTTGGCCTTCGGAGCTATTCTTCTTCCTTGATGGTGCGATGTCCAGTCTTATTTAGAGATTTGCAGTTCACCAAAAGATCAACGACATGTATAGAGTTTAACTTGTGTTTTAATGAAAATAGGTAAATTGGTGAATCTTGTATTTTGATGTATATATTATGTATTCAGTAATGTATTTTTAGAGTAAGTCTTAATGGAATTTTTAAAATTTTTTTTTATTATTATCTTAAGTATCATTAGTTGTATTAAATTTAAGGATCTCCTACTATTTCATAATTTGATTATCTAAGTAATACGATTTATATTACTTACTAAAACTAAGGACGCTACCGACACATGTCAATCAACGAGTAATGCCACATAGGATTTTTTTAAAATATTTACTAAAATGCCATTTTAATTAATATTTAAAGTAATTCGTAAACTGTTATTATTATTAATTATTTTAATTATAATTTTATAAGGGAT
>BSUD01000008.1:117783740-117919010 GCA_033239045.1 Fagopyrum esculentum
TTAAAAAAATATGTACGATTTGTTAATTAATAAATAAAAATATAAAATATCATCCACAAATTTATTTCTAAAACAAAATAAAATTTTAAAATGTAAGATATAAGCCGAACGTTTTTTCAATATGAAGATTACATCAATAAAATCTTAACCAAAAATATCATTCATGGTGCCGTTTAACTCAAATTCATTTCGTAATAAATAAATCTAAATTTTAAAATATAAGTTGAATGCTTCGGTATAAAGATTCGGTAAATCAAATCTTAAGCGAATCAAACAAAACTTATTAGATAAACTTCTTATATAAATCTTTTCGAGCAATCAAACAAAACTTATCGGATAAACTTCTTATATAAATCTTCTCGAGCAAGCAATATACAATTTTGTCTTCAATTTTTCTATATATAAGGATCACCTAATTACTCAGTATTCATCTATCTCGCACGTTTTTACCAATCTGAAAAATCATAATCATTTTGTCATTGATCGAAGGTAATTCTATCGATAAGTGTCAATATCTCATAAGCAGTAGATGAGTGTTAATTGGAGATCGGGTAGAGGGCAAAGTTTCTCATATCGTCTCGAATCACCCATTAAACCTTTGGATTATCTCACAATCTCTCTTTTTTAATAATTAATGAGCTTGATAAATTGGTTAGATATTTTGCACAGTACGAGTATTTTAATGAAAATTATTTTTTCTTTGCAGGTGGGAGGAATTCGGTGACATCGTAGTCCTCCCAGGATCTTCCTTTAAAAATCTCGTGGAACTCAATATGTAGTATAATTTGAATTGCTATTGCTAAATGTCCAATTTAACAGATGCATGTCACGCAAAAAGTTTATATTAATTGTTGATTAAGTATGATGTAATTATAATATATATTTTTATTTATTGAAAAACAAATGAAATCAAACACATACATACAGGTCACGAAAAATTTTCATTTTAATAATTGATTAATGAAATTTCAAGTATAAAATATATTATTATTTATTAAAAAAAAATAAAACAAAACCCGTGCTTGGCACGGGCACTGAACTAGTTTTATAATAAAAATATTGTTACAAAATTTTTGTTAACTGCCGAAATATTTTGTTGGCCAAATTTTACGCTAATCAATATTTTGTTACAATATTTTTGGTGTTAAAATTAATTGTTAACCAATATAACTTTTTAATTAATAATTTGTTAACGAATCTTTTTGTTAACTTCCGGGATTTCTATTTGTAGATTTTTAATTTTCTGTGCTGGTATATTCTTTAGCTATTATATTATATAAAGTAATTACTAAACTGTTTTTTTTTATTAAAATCCCTAATCTGGAAAAAAATTTGTAACCGGAGTTTTAGGAAACAAACTATTTTTCAATACACAAGATCATACTTCCAACAAAAATTCTTTATATAAGTATTTTTGTTAATTAAAAAAAATCAGATTTTAAGCTGTTTTTGTTACGTGTTTTTATTTTTCACTTTTTTAATTATTAATTATGGAGGTTTTTAAAAATTTTATTGTTTCGAGGTTGTTACTTAAGGTATCTATCAGAATCGAAATCGATTATAATATATATTTATTTTTTACAGTTGAAAATTTACGATTTATTTCTTTTAACTAATAAATATCTAAACTTCTCTTATAAGTTAAAACAATATCTAAATTTTAATTTTGAGATCTGGAAATTTACTAAATCAACAATCTCTAAACTTCTTTTATACGTTTAGATTCTCATTCTATATATACGGATCACTTTCATTGTCTTCCATCATATTTCGTTTTCTTTTTTAGGTTCCGTCATCTTCTATCCAGGTTCGTCGTACCTTTTTCCGGTAAAATAAATGCCTTCCTATTGCGATCAAATTGGTTCGATTGAATTATTTGTTGTGCTGAAGGATACGATTTAGGGTGCATGTGCATTCTTGTGTCAATGAAAGAAGCTGACAAAGATTATGAATAGCGGACAATATCCTTTATACATAACTCTCTTCTCTTTTGCTTTTAATTGTTAATCTCTTTGTTTTGCAATCCATATAAATGTGCAACTATTTTAAGCTACTTCTTTGTTTGATAGTTAAGAAAAGGTTGCTTTCATGGTCCTCTTATTGTATATATTTGATTTTACCGACTTTTTTTTATAGGTATAACGCACTCCTATTGGTTGACCTCTTCTTGAATGGAGCAAAGGAAGCATAGCTTCTATCTTGGCAGCGATTCGAAAGCAACATACATCAACAATGAAGAAAGGATTGTAGATAGAGTATGAGTTGAGTCAATGAAGCTATAACTCACATAATGGGTCCTTCCCCATCTTCATCCGAGTGGTTTCCTACACCATGTTCCTCATCACCCAAGCCTTTGCCGGCCACCTTGGAGATCTTGAACTCGCCGGCATCTCCATGGCTAACGTAATTGTCAGTCTCGATGTTGGCCTCTTGGTAATCAATTCAATTTAAATTTGATATTTTTAAAATTGATAATAGAACCTATTAATTATTATTTTTAAATGATTTACAATTAGGAATGACGAGTGCATTGGAGACGTTATGCGGGGAAGCGTAGTACGGGGCAAAAAAATACGATATGTTAGGGAGTGGTTATACTTAGGATTTAGGAACATGGCTAAGGCTTTTATAACTACTTACATATTTTGGCTAAATTGTATATAAAGATTTTCTTTTATTTTTGGATTGTATTTATTGATTCCACGTAGTCTAAGTGTTAGTATTTGTTTCTTATCTATTTTGCTACTTATAAGTCCATGTAACATTATTTTTGAATTGTATTTATTATTTTTACTAAATTCATAATAAAGCTATACAAATTTTTATTTTCCTAAAACTATATTTTATAAAAGATTATATCCGTCAAACTTTTAACTTAATATTTCGGAATACGGGAATTTAACAAGTATAATTTTCTTTAAAATAAAATAGATATATATTTTCGGATACATGAATAAGTAGACGATTTGATATGTGCATACTCTTCTAACATAATTTCTTATCGGAGAAGCTTAATAAAATCCGTCCACCTTCTAAAACAATATTCCATAAATAAAACATTAGTTAGTAAGCAAAACATATCCAGCTAATAATATTTTTAACTCATAACTAAATCTTCTCGTATTTATGTGAGTTACGTTCATCTCAATCCATTCCAATAAACATTCTCAATTTCTTCATCTACATATCATTTCTTAACAAATATCCGTGGGCACGAGGTCTGCACATGATATAAAATATAATTTACTAAAGTTTGTGCCCTATATGGGATATAAAAATATAATTTACTAAAATTTGTGCCCTGCACGGGATATAAATGTATATTTTTACTAAGGTAGGCGATGTTGATGATGATATAGAGGCCTCACATTTTTTTTGTTCGATATAATTTTAATTACTAAATAACTAATTAAGCCATCTTTATTTTTTACTAAGCAACAAATCTTAATTATAATTATGGGTATTTTATATTTACGTTAGTCAAAATTCAAAAAAAGAATATTATTTATGTTTAAATCTTCCTAAAAAATCTTCTTCTAATCTTATTTACTAAACCTAATATCTAAAAAATCACATCCGAGAGTATGGCACAAGTTTTAAAATAATTTCATATTTAATCAACTCTAAAACTACACCATTTCTTATTTATGTATCGACGTGTAATGTTTTTTGATTTTTTTCAGGATGTTGGGCTTTTTATTTGGATGTTTTATATATTTTTCATTTATTATGGATATTTAAAATGTATTGTCTTGCATTTTAAGTACGATATATACATATATTTTTGTGGATAAAGTGTAAATTTTAATCACGGTAAATAAATTAACGGGCAAGCGCAAATGAGCCCATCCCGATCCCTAACGGAATAAGGCCGTGTGGATTCAGTAAAAAAAATGCATGTCTCGATACCGTTCGTCCAATGTAAAATAGTCGAGATGGAACTAAGATGACCTATTGACTTGAATCATCAATCTGGAAAATATGAAGAAGTATTTTTAACAAATACCCGTACAAGGCACGGGCTATGCACTAGTCAAATCTAAAATAAGAAGGCCCTATTATTATGTTTTTCCTTTTTTTTTTGTTAAGATTAGATTATATTAGGTAGAATGGTTGAGAAAGACATGAATAAGTAAAACTTCTTGAGATTAAAGTATATGAAAATTATCAACAAAAATTTAATATGATTTGTTAACTTTACCCACAGGAGACAAATTAGTTGATCAAATAAAAATATATTTTAGTATTATCACTATAATAAAATAGGGTAAAACTAAGTTATTATACGTGAAGATATTCCGGGTAACAAATATGATATAATTAAATATTTTATATTTGGGTTTGTAGAGATATTATAGAGTACTATAAATTAGTAGTCATATTCCATATACTTTTTTCTATATTTTTTTAAATATAATATATATATATATATATATATATATATATATATATTTTACAATATTGCCTCTCCTAATTTTTTTATCAGCTACGTCGCATATTAAGTTTGAAATTAAACAATAAAATCTATAAATTAAATAAATAAATAAAATTTTACTTAAGTTTTGTACTATAAATTTGAGATTTTAATTTATTTATTTTACTTAGATGAAATTTAAAATTATTTTATATATTTAGTTTGTTTTATAAATATATTGTCAAATAAATTAGATAGCGGTTGATGTATTATTGTATTGAAAATTATATTAATTTATTGTATCAGTTAAGAGTTAATGAAATAATAAACATCAATTAATCTCTCCATCCAAATATATTGTCAAATAAATTAGAGAGTGATTGATGAATTATTGTATTACTTAAGAGTTAATGAAATAATAAACATCATTTAATCTCTCTATCTAAATATATTGTAATTTGGTTAAAAAAAATAAAAAGAACTTTTTGATACTCCCGGGGAGCCAAACCTGTAACTCCAAGTACCTCATTCTCTTCCTCTACCAAATGAGCTAGTAGAATATGTATTAAATTCCGTTTTAAGGAGGGTTTTCCGTTATTTTTTCCCCCTTCCTAAGGCAAAACGACGTTACAAGCCGGAACATCGTACCCCGTTACCCTCTAGATCCGCCCCTTCCGACTACGGGACAATGATTACGATTACTTCATAGTGGTCTAATGTACAAGTCCAGGATTGGACATGAACCTACTAGAAATACTTATATAGGAAAAGCCAAATCAGATCTATAGTACACATCGTAATACATACCATTCAATAACCACATTATAGGGATGTTTAGATGTATCATTCATCTCACTTTGTGAACTAGGACATTGTTTCTTAGTAAATTCCAAGTGCCCTTATAAGGGTATAGAAGTAAGTTTGGAATTTATTCATATTAAACTTTGCCAAGAACTTTCTGCAAGTAATTAAATTGAGAAAACCACATTTTTCTTTGAATTCTCTCTTATGATCTTAATACGTACCTAGAGTCTTTTGAGTTAGGATTAAGTCTTTTATATCAAAATGCATTTTTGGATCTCATTTAACACCGTCTATTAGTGTTTTAGATTTACAACTAATCAAAATGGTCCATCCACATACAAGATAACACAAATATGAATTGAGGACAAAGAGATCTCGCGCTCATTGAGTAAAAACACTCTCAATTGTTCACCAACTAGATGCAACCCCTATTTTCTTTCATTAACATGAAATCTTCAGGTCTCCACTATTTCGAGAGACCCTCTCTAGTTTCAATGATTCCCACTTCTTTCTTGTAATCAAGGATTCAACACCTTCGATTTGCTTCACTTTCTCTACTAATCTCGGTGTCACCCAACGTTGATTTCGATTCAAGTGGGCCTAGGCTATGTCTCTCCTTTCTCCGGGTAACTACCAGCGATTTCAACATATCCATAACACATTGTAGTATTGATAGGCAAACAAGGCGCCATCCTCTGTTCTAATCACACCGGTGGTAGATAAAGATAACCCTAGGGTTTACTAGCGACGACAACATCCTCTTTTCACGATACTTTACCATATCTACTCATCTTCTTTAATTTTTGCTATGATTGAGTTCCCTTGGTTGGTTAACTCTTGAATACCGAGTCCTTATAGAGTTTGGATCTGCTCAAAATGGCTCACAACCAACATTCCGAAATCGAGTTGATCCCTATGATGAGGGGTCATCTCCAACATACCCTAGCTACACAAGGACCTATCACTAGATCAAGGGCTAAGACAATCCAAGAAGAAGGATCGAAGCTTGTAACCATGGCGTCACCTGAAGCCATGATCGAACCATTGTCGCCCATGGCGACACTAGTCCTAGTCACCTCCATGCCAGCTCCATGCACACAAGAAAGCACATGTGGTGCCTAGTGGCCACGCCCGGGGCACCTAGAGGTCGTGCCCGCGGCTTACCTCATTTCCACGTGCCCGCGGTTGTCCAGCCCGTGCCCGCGGTTAATTTATTTTGGCGTTTCGAGTATGAACGTTTACCACTTTTGATAAAACGGTTACAACGTTCTGGTTTCCCAACACATAGAAAGCCCGCGCCCGAGGCATCAGTGGCCGCGACCGTGCTAGACACTATCCAGAACAATTCTAACATGATTGTTCCTCTTTCCACGTCTACAACACCCAATAGGTTGCACCCGCGGTTAGTAGTTGTCGAAGAATAAATTAAACATTTTTAAGTCTAAAGGTTGATTCATTTTATTTCATAGGTTATAAAACTTTCAAATTCTTGGATTTAATTTTATAACCTTAGAATGCAAGGATCTTAGCTCTATAAAGGCCTTCCTTAGTCTTAGTTTAAGCAACTTAGTTTTGAGTTTAAAGGCAATTGTCATTGTTTTCCTTTTCACCAAATCTAATCAAAAGAGAGGTTTGATTGGAGATTATTGTGTGTTATCCTAACTTGGTTGAATCTTTGTTTGTGTCAATTTTCCTAAAGATTGGTGCTTCAAGTTCTTCACTCATCTCCTCCTTGTGATTGCTTCTTCATTAGGGTTTGTTTAAGGTTGTATTGTTGATTGGGTTAAGGTAAGACAAAGGTAAGGATTTTGATAATCTTAAATCAATGTTCTATCTCTTGCTCCTTGTTTTTTTTTTCTACTTCACTCGCTTGTATTCAATTCAGCCAACTATCCTTATTTTCGTCATTTCAAGCTTCATTACCACAATTTCTTACTTATTTTTTAGTCTTGAAGAAATCATTACATCTAGATCGGACAAATAACGGGATATCCCCGTATCAAAGTGGTATTAGAGCTCAATCGATATTTTGATTCAACTCTACGCCTAGTTTTAAGATTGCAAGTGTCTTTAGTTTATTTGTCTTCCATTAGGGAGTCAAGTTATCTTTTGAGTCTTGTTTCATCTTTGTGTCTTTTTGAGTCTTATTGGTTGAGTAAACTATATCTTTTATTGGCATTGAGCACAATGCAAGATTCAAGTATGTGGTGATGAACAAAATGGTCTTCAATCGTTTTTAAAGTCTTCCCTTCTTTTTCAAAATTTCTTTTATGTTTTCGAAAATTCCCCCTCGTCTTTTTAGCCTTGGATGGTCGACTAAGCACCCGAAAATTGTCCTGCATTCATGTTTATTTCTTGTATCTTATCTTCTATTTGTAAATAGGGCAGACACTCAATCGAGAATTAGCCGGTCACTCAACCTCCTGGCTTGACTTCGGGTGATCTCACTCTTATTCTATCAACATGCCTATTCTATTTTTTGTGTTATCATAATTTCCAAAAATTTGATTTCTCTATTTTTTTACATTATACCGGTTGAGGATGCTCGATACCATGTTCTTCAACCATGTTTATGCCATTGAGTATTAGGCTTAGTGATAAGCGAATTTTTTTCATGGCATTGCCTTGTGCACATATTGTTTGTGTGTTCTTTTTTCATGAGTATTCCCCTATATTCTTTGATTATCTAGGACTTACTATCGACTCTCTTCGAAATTGCATGTTGTTCTTGCTTTTACATTTATGAAGATGATTGAGATATTTCATTGTTAAGCTTATTATTTCCTTACTATGACATGCATAACTTTCCATCCTTTTAGCCCCTTTTGACCCGTATTGATATTTCTTTGTCACTCCACAAAAATTTCCCTATCCATGTGTTAACCTAATTTGACCCATCCGGGAATCGGGAGGTGACATCATGTCATATAATGGAGGAAGAAAAGTAAAGTGCAAGTATGAGGTCGTGTGTAGTAAAGAGCATCAACATATAACGATCGTTGGGGCGTAAGTACATAAAGTGAAGAAGAATAAAGTCAAATCAAGAATTACAATCGTGCATCATTTGGATCTATCAAAAAGAAAATAAGGGATACAGTTTACAAAGTACAAAAAGCACCGAAAAGAAGAAATTAACTTGTTTTGAGTAAGGAAATTGATAAAATAAATTATAACAATAAAAAAACACATGAAATTTTAACCGAACTTAAAAACAAACTAGTTATAAATAAATTTGCTTGTATCGCAACCATTTGGTGGAGTATCTGGTACTTTAGAAACAAAATCATCTTTGGTAATGAACCCATTGGATCATATAACAAGATCGCCGGCTTTATCAGAGATCAAATCCATAAGTGGAAATGCAACACTATTGATGAAGATGACTATGCCATTAAACAACAAAAGAATGTAAATCTCAATACAAGGAAAAAACATAATATTAAATGGGATAAACCAAAACCGGGCTTTCATAAACTAAATTTTGACGGATCTAAATTACATTCCGGAAGTACTTCTATTGGGTACGTGATTCGAGACCATATTGGAAAAGTCGTTAGTCTTGATGCAAAAACAAAAGAACTTTAACTCGGTCTTAAAGGCTGAAGTTTTTGCCCTAAAAGCAGACCTTCACGAGGCAATTAGACTACAAATCAAAAAGATCGAAATCGAAGGGGACAACCAATGTGTTATTAAGGCACTCCAAGGTTGTTGGAGCTGCCCCTGGGAGATCGAGATGATTATTTCCGACTTCAAACTGGACCTCCGTTTCTTTGACGAAGTCCAAATTCGACATGTTTTCAGAGAAGTAAACTGTGTTGCTGACCGATTAACCCATTTGGGAATTTCGACACCCAACAACAACTTTTCTGACGATCGTGAACTTTGTGTTCTCATCCGCAAGGATGCTTTAGGATGAACTACCTCTAGAAGATAGTCTACCCTAACCGCTTTCCATTATCAAAAAAAAAAACTTGTTTTGAGTAAGAGTGAAGAAATCTGGCTTGCAAGAAGATAATTCGTTATGAGCTTCGAAACATTTTAGTCCCGATTCTTTTTACACCACATACCTAAATAAACTCATCATCCTTATTCATTACAAGTTAACGATCATTGCATACATATTTGCGATTGGGCATTAATACTTTAGCACAACATTGACCTCAACAAGAAAGCATAGTTGCTTTGTATGTTACCTATACATGGGAAAAGAGCACTGAAATCATGAGAAGGATGACATGGGTGAGGGAAAACTTCACTCCACATTGACACCTTATCTTGTGGAGGAACATTGAGTTCTTAACCCATTGAAAGGAAGGCATGCTTATTGTTTAGAATAGATTTTCAATAGAGGTGTGACTCGTCTTCTAGTTTTACGTAAACTAGTTGGGACGCGCATGTTGTGTGACTCGTCTGCTAGTTTTACGTAAACTAGTTGGGACGAGCGTGCTTCGCACGTGCGTCGTATATGAAATTGGAAATTGTACTCGTAAATGTAATTGGTAATCGTTCATTATGTAATAATTCGATACAAATACATGTCATTCTTGTAACACCCCAAGTTCTAAAAACGTGGGGCATTACTGGTTAGGACCTCACAATGGGTCCCGACCTCAGTTTGACAACAATATTACTAGGATCTTGCAACAAGACACAAATAAGAAAAACCGAAATTCATGAAATAGTATTTTTAAAGGAATGAATGCAACAAGGTCTAGCAACCTAGTACTTAAACAAAGGGAAAAAGACCAACTGTCTTAACAAAAGAAAGAACACCAAAGGAAACATCCCAACCCCATTCTAAGGAGTACGGAGACCCGACTGACCACTACTTCCGGATCACTCAGCTGCTGTTCTAACCTGCGGTAAATCTAAAAACACAACAAAATAACCATTAGCTAGTTATCTAAACATTAGGAGAAAAATAATAGCACACACACACATAAAATAATAAACACTCATCATGCTTTCAAACAATCCATTTATTATCTTCATTTAAGTCATTCACTCTTACTAATGATACTTATTTTGTGACACGAGGGATTCCCAAACCTCGCCTCCACCCCTGTGTACCCATCAGGAGTGGATCCGATGCATCTCACCGTGTACCTGTATGGTCTGGGTATAGAGAACCTCTCAGTCTCCTGGCAGAGCTGGGCAGTGATGTCACGACCCGTTATACATACACTTGGGCCTTAACACATAATAACAACGGTCGTCTAACAAGTTGTTATTATAACACAAATGGTACACACACCACTATTATCACTCAACTAATCTCCAGAAACCAGCTAAGTAAGTCGCAAGGACTTACCTGAATCAAACCACAACTCTCACAATCTCAACTCGGTCTGCAACCGTAGAAACTCAAACACCTGTCATACAAGGCACGTGGATCAAAATTACATCTCACACTCTTAGAAGTTATAAACTTCTAAGTTTTACAATCTCGTGAAAGGAATTTACGAAAAAGGTTTTCTTAGGTTAAAAAGACCACTCTGCCCCTGATTCCGAACTCCGGGAAGTATATCATTAAGTCCTAAAATTCTATTCTAGAACCTATATCCTAAATCTAATTCTCATACAAAATTTTAGTAAGGATTTATAAGAGTTACACAAAATTCTAGTCTTTCATAAAAAGTTGTTCAGGTCCGACTTTGGATTAAAATCCAAGGTTCTAATGAAAGATCAAAAAACCGGAATACACTTCCTAATTCTTCTATGATATACCTACTAAAATATGTGTCAAGATCTCTCAAAAATTCTTAACCAAAATTCTCCCATGAAATTTTAAAGTTGGGGTAAAAATAACATTTCTACACTTAGTCATTTTTCTTCCTCTTTTGCAAAAAAACAGCCCAACTGTCCTACTTCAAGACCTCGTAAGTCTCAATCCGACCGTTAACTTTCTCTCAAAATTTACCACAGTAAACTATGTATTTCATTCTGCAACATATTAAAAATTCAACGGTGGATTCTCGATTTAAGCTATAGAAAATAGGCTCTAAAGTCAGCAGGTCGAAGCTCAAGGTAAGAGTGTGCAGAAGGTCCTAAGTTCGAGCCCCCCCCCCCAGCAATACTTCCTATTTAACAAATCCAGCATGTCCTCATTTCGAATCTAGCGGGGTGCACGATTGAGGTTGTCCAAAGCTTACAGAACAATGGTTCCCTCCCTTCAACTAAGCAATCTACATGTCTACAACATGTTTCTTCCTCTCTACCTTAGCATGCTTGGGAAACAAAAAAGCAAGCTGAAGGTTTACTTACCGGTGGTTAGGGAGGCTCGTTCCAATGCTGAGGACTCACCGGTGTGACTCGCGATTGGCTGCAATGGTTCGGAACCGGTTGGCCTGTACTCCCCACGCTACCCCGCTCTTCCTAATTGGTGACTACTGCAGCGCCTGGAGTATACCCGCCTTCCAGTTAACACACAAGAGCAGCCGAAGGGGAACAGAAGGGAAGGAGAGACGACTCACGTACTGCAACGCCTAGGTCTTCGTGTTGTATCGATCGTCCTAATTGGTTATAGCACTGCTGTTGTGTGAAGCCAAGGTCAGACGACGGCTGCGACTCGAGAATAGAGAGGAAGGGGAGAGATGGACAAAGGAGGCGGCTAACCTGGCGGTCGACGGTGCCGGCGGACGGAGCTCTTGGTGGCTGCTGCGTTGTTGCTGAGGAGTTGTTGATGTTGTCGCCTCGCAGATGAAGACGGGAGAGAGACGTGCGAGTTGGTTGCGGTTGAAGGAGAGGAAAGCAGGCAGCGGCACTAGGTTAGGAGAAATACGATTAGGTTAGGCTTAAATGTGATTAGGGATTTGATTAGGATTTAGGGTTAGAGATAGAGTGTTGGGCCGGTTGGGCTGTGATCATTTGGGCAAAAAAAAAGGATGCTCACTCATTAAAACAACAAACTGAAATGAGTAATAAAAACTCGTACGGAAAATTTACGGTTTATCATATTTATCATTTTAGGTGAGTCAAGATCACATAAAATGATGAAAATTAGTATTGTTATAATTTATTTAGCAAAAATTAAAAACATGGCGGATCGGAATCCGGTTTTAATCCGGTATTAGGCGGAATTTAAAATTTTCGGTTATTACATCAGTGCCCTCTTAAAAGAAGTTTCGTCCCGAAACATAGAATGATGTTCTTAATCACACGTTTTCCTTGGTATATTTGAGTTTCTTGAAATTTTCGTTTTCCACCAGGCAACTACTCAATCATCATACTTCGACACACATCACAAAAAATATAATCACTCAATCCAAATAATAGAAACATGAATGGTCAAAACACAACCTCCGTGTACTAACTTGTCGATACAAAAGTAACGTCTAACCCCGCAGAGAACTCGGGATAATTACGCCTAATACTCTCCTCTGTCTCCCAAGTGGCCTCATCAGCTCCTCGTCTAGACCACTGGATCTTCAACATAGGTATCTCCTTGGACCACAAATGTCTAGTACTACGCTCCAAGACAGCTACTGGGTACTCTACAAATGTATGGTCGGGCTCAACTATCAGATCCTCATGACTGATGACGTGTCTAGGATCCGGTAGGTACTCTCTTCACGGTTTGGTTTTCTAAACTTACTTCCAACTCTTTTGATGACTCTACCAAACTTTTCTTTCCATTGAGCCCACCATTTTTTTTTTGAAAGTTCCCGACTATCGATTCTGAAATAATGATCTTAAACTTCTGTCGGCACTTTACTGAGTGCCTAATGCTCTTTGTAATACATACCGCTTGGTCCGGTTTCCTCAATGTGACCTAATCGGATTGTTCCTTAATTAATGGGTTTCACCTACTTCTTGTCAAGCTTTCAAATTTATATAACTCAAAACAAATCACACACCCAAGTGGACCTTTTCATATAGATCTTAATTCCTTAACTTGAAATCATAGTTAACCTAACATTGATTTTCTTCATTTGTGGGTTATGTGCCTACCACACTTCTGTTGTAACACCCATTAGGCACAATGACGTCTTTCTGAGGGTCAACATGATTTACCCAACTCCCGCCTATACTTCCCTTCTAATACTAGCAAGATCTTCTTCAAATAGACCCTTACTCTCTTACTCAAACGTAGTCTGTTCTTAACCAACTAGTAAGCAACCTCTAACCCGATTTCTCTCCATATCCTTAGATCATCCCTGAAAGTTATCGTTGCCTACTTGGGGAATCCTCCAAGGCATCGGTAAAGTTACCTCTTAAATCCGCAGTCACTAATGTCTCTTCTTAACGGTACCTACTCGTCAATACCAACCAACCCTTACACATCCTCAGTTGACGTCGGTCCGTCTATAATTGACTTATCTCCATATCCCTGACTTACTCTTCTCATACCTATATTGGCGTTAAATTTCTTGGTGAGCATCATCTGCTCGATTAATCCTTTCATGCTTTGCTAATTCGTTTTATCCTCCACACTTCTGTTTTCCTTAGGCTAACTCTACTTCTCAAGCCCAATTGGGTCATTCATCTTGACATAAATAGTCATTCCCAGTCTTCAACGATAGCTGATAAGTGTCTTCGTAGTTCTGATGACTTTAGTTATCACCCCCTTGCAGATCCCCTTGCATGGACCGTCGGTGTTGATGACTTAGGTCCCGTGATAATTGGGGTTACCTTGGACTTTTGAGTCAACCAAGGCCGTTCTCATATATACATTCCTTCGCTGGTGTTATTGGCAATATTGCCTTCATGAAACTCCGTCGTTTCCGCTATAGGGCTTCAAATCTTTGATACCGGCATTGTGATTTCTTTCAAATTCCTATATCTTTGAGGAGGTCAAAACCTCTCCACACTTGTAAAGTCTACATTTTGCTTCTACATTCCATTGTAGGTATCCCTTCCATGCACCTTAGACCTTCATATTCGGGTCGACATTTTATCTCTTTTGGTCTCTCAAGCTTGTCTTGTGAACTCTTCTACTAGGTGACTCGTCTTATAACAATTTCCTCCCCTGAATCGGTCTCAACTTTCAATTGATCATTACTGCCCATTTCATTTTGGAACCTCAGTTACGTTGTACTCTTGCATAGATTCCACAAAGGCAATCTCATCTCAACACTTTATTCCAATTTAGCGACCCGCCTTTTGATACATGACTTTCCTTCTTAGTGATTAAGTTATTCTTTTGGTTTACACTTTATCCATCCTAGCGTTATCGGTCCGATATGTATGACTTTTATTAAACACCTATCGGTACCATTTGCATAAGAAACCTCAGTTGCATATGATTTTCTCAAAAATCAAAGTTCTTGACTCGCATTTCTTATGTTGTCCTTATGCTCGTGTCGTTTTACCTTCTTTAAATCTTTACCCCCAGTAGGATAGTTACCCCTTTGAGTTTCCTCGTACTCGCTTTATGAACCGTGTTGGTTGGTCTTATTACTTTCATCAACTCTTATGTCATCCGTTCAACTTGAATTTTCAATGGAGTACCTCCATTTCTCATTAAACTTTTATATATACACCTTTCGGTAATCATCTTATTGGGGTAATACCGGATCCATATAACAACCTTTAGTCATTCAAATTTACTCCTTCTCATGTCTGTTCTAGCCAACCTGTAGATTCCATCTTCCATCACCTCACAACTCGACCACACATTTCACCAAGGCTTTAAATCATACTCTCTATAAGTTTGTGCCGCCTTTGAAATTCCAATTATTCTGTGTTACATTTTTAATTACAAGGGTTTCCCCTGTCAATCTAGACAGTTTGACCCCACCTTTTCTCGGAGGAGCACCATCAGTCCTACTTATGTGGAATGCTAAGACATAGGGCATGTTCACAATCATCTACTTATTCTTAGTCTTCTAGTTTTTCTTACAGGGATCCCTCCCTACTAACTTTGATAGGTATCTTTCCTTAATCAATAGTAAGCAACCACTCACAACAATTCTCTTTACACCATTACTATCATCAATGGTCATTACCGACCGTCAAGAGCTTCTCTTTAATTTCTTTATTAGAGTTGTCGTATTGGACTCATTCAATGTTACCAATTTAGCATGTAGTTGACCTTATATAAGATCGTATACTTACTTTTCTTCTATCTCTTTTGAGGTTTGATATACCAGGTGAAAATAATTCTCTTCCATTTATACTCCTTTATCTCCTTCTACAAATTACACTCCTATAAGAACACTATACTCTTACGAGTCTAGTTGTATCTTCATCTTCCGTCAACGGACTTATCAATTCTCCTACGATAACTTGTAAGCATTTCTCCATGATTCTTTTTACTCGAGTTATTGTTCACTTGTGGTTCTCTGTTATGACCCGCTAGTGTTATTAATTTAAACCCCTTCGTGAGTGCGAAGTTATTAGAGACCCTCTTTTTCCCCAAGACTATTCTCCTACACCCTCCTTCCTTGGGGTGTTGCTTGTACTTCCGCCTTTATAGAAATCCGGTCTTTGTTGTATTCCGGTCCTTGTTGTAATTCTCGTGTGTTCTAGGAGGTCACACCACTTCCATGTTGGTGAAATCGGCCTTCCCCTTTCTAGGAGCCTGTAAGCTTTCATTTTGCGGCTCTTTAATTCTTCGTATCGGGATGGACAATGTATTTTATCTTGACTCCTACGCTTATGATTGTCTCGGTTTCCCATCTTGATTGTGGTGGCAAGTATCTTGTCGAGAGTGATCATATTCCGCTCTGCTTCTAGCCTCAAACTTTCACCTTCTGGTCCGTCAGTAAGCTTAGATTCAATGCCTCTTGTCTGGAACGCTACTATATTTCACCTTGACCTTCATGCCTATTTGTGTTTCTGAAGGCATCCCCATTTGTTTGTAACGTTGCTTTACACCATCTTGAAAGAACCTAGGGGTTGTCTCTTCCAATTTGTATACTTGCCGGTCATCCGACGCGTTACCGGAACTACTCTCATGTATATTCTTCATTTGATCCTATTGAGTTGACTCGGGATTCCCTTCTTGTCATCGTAGTTGGTATTGTCTTTTAGTATTCACTTTTTCGTCTCGACGTTCCTCAACAAGCTCGAAGGGGTTGTCCGCCGTTCGTCTACCCTAATGCACATAAGATGTGCATACTAATCCTCACGTTGACACCCTTCAAATCTACTTAGGTGTGTCAAAGGGGTGAGAAACTCATTATGTTATCTCCGTTAAGGACATAATATAACTATAATTTCTATTAATCTTCGGCATATACTTATTTATATCACATATATTTATAATCAAGCTAATAAGTCAACATAAAGTAAAAACCTAAAGTCCATACTAAGCATACTGAGATCCGCGGTAGTAGTGGTGGTCAGCCGTACTTTTCTATTCCCAACAAGACTATGCATGCATTTGAAAACCAAAATTCCTTTTTAAAACTCAGATCCCTTTCGGGTTCTGCTCAAATACCTATTCGGTCTTTCAGAAGATTTCAAGCGCCATTGTTGCCAACCTAGAGCTCTGATACCATGTTGTAACACCCCAAATTCTCATAACGCAGCGCATTACTGGTTAGGACCTCACAATGGGTCCCGACCTCAGTTTGACAACAATATTACTAGGATCTTGCAACAAGACACAAATAAGAAAAACCGAAATTCATGAAATAATATTTTTAAAGGAATGCAACAAGGTCTAGCAGCCTATAGTACTTAAATAAAGGGAAAAAGACCAACTGTCTTAACAAAAGAAAGAACACCAAAAGAAACATCCCAACCCCATTCTAAGGAGTACGGAGACCTGGCTGACCACTACTTCCGGATCACTCAGCTGCTGTTCTAACCTGCGGTAAATCTAAAAACACAACAAAATAAGCATTAGCTAGTTATCTAATTATTAGGAGAATAATAATAGCACACACACACATAAAATAATAAACACTCATCATGCTTTCAAACAATCCATTTATTATCTTCATTTATGTCATTCACTCTTACTAATGATACTTATTTTGTGACACGAGGGATTCCCAAACCTCGCCTCCACCCCCGTGTACCCATCAGGAGTGGATCCGATGCATCTCACCGTGTACCTGTATGGTCTGGGTATAGAGAACCTCTCAGTCTCTTGGCAGAGCTGGGCAGTGATATCACGTCCCGTTATACATACACTTGGGCCTTAACACATAATAACAACGGTCGTCCTAAAAAGTTGTTATTATAACACACATGGTACACACACAACTATTATCACTCAACTAATCTCCAGAAACCAGCTAAGTAAGTCGCAAGGACTTACGTGAATCAAACCACAACTCTCACAATCTCAACTCGGTCTGCAACCGTAGAAACTCAAACGCCTGTCATACAAGGCACGTGGATCAAAATTACATCTCACACTCTTAGAAGTTATAAACTTCTAAGTTTTACTATCTCGTGAAAGGAATTTACGAAAAAGGTTTTTTTAGGTTAAAAATACCACTCTGCCCCTGATTCCGAACTCTGGGAAGTATATCATTAAGTCCTAAAATTCTATTCTAGAACCTATGTCCTAAATCTAATTCTCATACAAAATTTTAGTAAGGATTTATTAGAGTTACACAAAATTCTAGTCTTTCATAAAAAGTTGTTCAGGTCCGACTTTGGATTAAGATTCAAGGTTCTAATGAAAGATCAAAAAACCGGAATACACTTCCTAATTCTTCTATGATATACCTACTAAAATATGTGTCAAGATCTCTCTAAAATTCTTAACCAAAATTCTCCCATGAAATTTTTAAAGTTGGGGTAAAAATAACATTTCTACACTTAGTCATTTTTCTTCCTCTTTTGCAAAAAAACAGCCCAACTGTCCTACTTCAAGACCTCGTAAGTCTCAATCCGACCGTTAACTTTCTCTCAAAATTTACCACAGTAAACTATGTATTTCAATCTACAACATATTAAAAATTCAACGGTGGATTCTCAATTTAAGCTATAGAAAATAGGCTCTAAAGTCAGCAGGTCGAAGCTCAAGGTAAGAGTGTGCAGAAGGTCCTAAGTTTGAGCCCCCCCTCCAGCAATACTTCCTATTTAACAAATCCAGCTGGTCCTCATTTCGAATTTGGCGGGGTGCACGATTGAGGTTGTCCAAAGCTTACAGAACAATGGTTCCCTCCCTTCAACTAAGCAATCTACATGTCTACAGCATGTTTCTTCCTCTCTACCTTAGCATGCTTGGGAAACAAAACAGCAAGCAGAAGGTTTACTTATCGGTGATTAGGGAGGCTCGTTCCAGTGCTGAGGACTCACCGGTGTGACTCGCGACTGGCTGCAATGGTTCGGAACCGGTTGGCCTGTACTCCCCACGCTGCCCCGCTCTTCCTAACTGGTGACTACTGCAGCGCCTGGAGTATACCCGCCTTCCAGTTAACACATAGGAGCAGCCGAAGGGGAACAAAAGGGAAGGAGAGACGACTCACCTACTACAACGCCTAGGTCTTCATGTTGCATCGATCGTCCTAATTGGTTATAGCAC
This sequence comes from Fagopyrum esculentum, assembly GCA_033239045.1. Lineage (NCBI taxonomy): Eukaryota > Viridiplantae > Streptophyta > Magnoliopsida > Caryophyllales > Polygonaceae > Fagopyrum > Fagopyrum esculentum. Next base: position 117,802,388 of record BSUD01000008.1, read on the forward strand.
TACTATTGTGTGAAGCCAAGGTCAGACGACGGCTGCGACTCGAGAATAGAGAGGAAGGGGAGAGATGGACAACGTGTAACGACCAGTTTTTTTTCGTTACGCTTTGATAGGGTTAGAGAAGTTTAGGAAACAAATAAAAATTTAGTGAGACTAGACATACCAGTTTAATTATGGAAGTCGTTTAATTAAGTACCTTGTCCTAAGTTTCGGGACAAAACTTGTTTTAAGGGGGTACTGATGTAATATCCGGAATTTTTATTCCGTCTAATTCCGCCGTTGACGGTTTCCCATTCTATCTAGTATCTCTTCCTTCACAAATTTCATTATTTTATGTAGAAGCTAATTCACATAAAATGATAAAATTATATCAAACTCTAATCCTTAGAAATATCCATTATTTTATGTAAAATTTAATTCACATAAAATGATAAAATTATATCAAACTCTAATCCTTATAATTATCTATTATTTTATGTAGAATTTAATTCACATGAAATGATAGATTTATATCAAACCCTAGTTATTATAATTCATTCTATCGATGACAAGCTGTGACGAGATCATGACAAGCTGTGACGAGACCATGACTAAGCTGAGACGAGGCCATGACAAAGCCCGACAAATATGTGACAAACTCATTCATGGGCCTGACAAGGCCATGACGAGTTTTGACAGATTTTTGACAAGCAATTCAGCCCATCTTTCTTGCTTGTTTCAGCCCACTGTTCCTACCTTAAGCAGCCCAGTTCGCTTACCCACAACAGCCCAACAGTGTGACTTCGAGCCAGGCCAGCAGTAACCCATAAGAGGCTGGTTACGAGCCCATTAACAGCTCCTTCAGGCGGACCACACAGCTCCTTCTCAGCCCAGCTTCTGCGTATCCCACAGCAGCCCCAACATCCTTTGCACTCCAGCCTAGTATGCACAGCTCCTCTCCAGCCCTGTATGCACAACTCTTCTCGCAGCCCAGGAGTACAAACGCATGATGCAACCACTCTTCTGCCCTTGTGAATGCTGAATGTAACGGCTGAAATCAATGCCCTCCCTTGATGGCCTTCACTCACGTAACAGCTAAGGGAGTAGGAGAAACCGCTTACCATTTAACGTCTGAAGAATCGTCCCTCTTGCCTTCTTCACTGTTGCGTACAGAAGATCGACCCAAACTGCTTCCGGACCAAGTTGCCAGCTACAAACCGGAGACTCGCAGCCACCACTCCAGGGACGAACAACCTTCAACTTTCTGCACACAGACTCCTGAGTAAGTTGACTGCTGGATCTCTCTCGCTCTCTCTTTTCCCTATACGTTCATACCTTTCCGCTCTCTCCCTCCCTCCATCTGCGTTTATACTAATCACCGGAACTCACATACTCCTTCTTCTCTATGCCGAATGGATACTTAACTCGACTGCACCACGTGATCCACACCCCGCTGTCCCTAAGCCACTGCTGTTGAGCCAAAGCAGCCCAGCCTTCACTGCTTATGCTCCTATCACGAATTGCACCACAGCAACAACAAGCACATTGTCACGAAAAACAGCCAGCTTGATGACCAGATTTAGGTATGCTAAACTCATTATTTTTGGCTGGTTTTCGGATATGTCATAGACGGTATTGCAGAGTAAAGCATACTAAAATTTTAGAGGAATCGGAGTTACGGTTTGAGAGTTATTGTGTTTTGTATATATGTGCTGAGTGTTGGGGAAAACAGCAAGTGATCCTGTTTTGTGAGATGGTTTTGAATAAGCTCTTGATCTCCGTTGGACTTGAATTTTGGATATGATATAGTTGACATATTGTTGTAGAACATATTAAAATTTGAGAGGCATCCAGCGAGTGATTTGGGATTTATGATTTTTCCAAGATTGAGTCGTAAGCAGTTTTTCTGTTGTGCTGAAATTCGGTTTTGTGAGATAGTTTAAATAGGATTTTGATCTCCTTTGCGGCTAAATTTTGGATATATTATAGATAAGATTTTACGGTAGAACATATCAAAATTTGGGATAAATCCAACGAGTAGTTTAGGAGTTATGATTTTTCAAAGTTAAGACAATGTGCTACTTGTTAAGTGTTGTACCCAACTTTAGAAATTTTTGTAGAAGCGATGCGTTAACAGTTTTAAGAAATTCTTTCTCCTACGAGTAGATAGGATATCATAGATGACCTAGGGAATTATTTCGGAATTTTTATAAGATTATTCGAATTTTATATTTGAAGCTGTAGTTAGACTTTAGTGACTTTTCGGGAAATAGAAAATGAGTAGTTTTTCTAGTTGTTACCTAAAATCATCCTAAATAGTAGAATATGGTTAGTTAGCCTCAAATTATAATTTAAGTACATATTCCGAGTTTTTGGAAATTCCGGGACCAAGGGTAAAATAGTCATTTTACCATAAATTGGTACTGTATTAAATTTTGTTCTAATAGGACCTACTACCTTAGAAGTCTTAGACTTCTAATTACCAAGAAAGTGTGCTGACACACTTGCCTCCTTTGACAGGCAACCGAGTTATACAGTTACAGATTGAGTTGTGATTAAGAGAGTCGAGATCTGATTCAGGTAAGTCCACGGACTTACTTAGCTGGCTTCTTGTATGAGTGTAATGTGTATGAGTGGTGTTTGTTAGTTATGATAAACAACGAAACCGGATTAGGCCGACTTTATTATTTACGTAATTGACCCAAGTGTATGATAACGGGTCGTGACATCATCTGCCTAGCTCTTGCGAGAGTCTAGGAGGTTCCCTGCGACCAGCCCAGTCCGGTAGACGGTCAAATGCATTAGTACCATTCCGCGTTGGTAAACGGGTACAGGGGCGAGGTTTGGGAATCCCTCGTGTCACAAAATAAGTATCATTAGTAATAACCTATCACCTAATTAAAGATAATAAAAGGATTGAGTGTTGCATGTTGATTGTGTATATTGTGTGTTTGTGCTTTTACCTTTATACTTATGCATAGAATGTTAGCTAACGGTTTTATACCGCTTGTAGATGCCTTGCAGGTTAAGACAGTTGTAGAGAGATCCGGAGGGAATGGTCAGCCGGGTCCACGTACTCATTTAGTTGGGGACGGGAATGTCTTATGTTCTTCATATATGTCGTTTTGGTACCTTTGCTTTGTAAGGCTGATACATATTCTTCATGTATATATTGTTTAAAGTTTTCAAATGTTTTAAATACTTTTGTGCCTTGTTGTAAGATCCAAGTTAAATTGTTGTCAAACTAAGTTCGGGACCCATTGTGAGGTCCTAACCAGTAGCTCCCCGAGTTCTCAGAATTTGGGGTGTTACACAAAGGAGGCGGCTAACCTGGCGGTCGACGGCGCCGGCGGACGGAGCTCTTGGTGGCTGCTGCGTTGTTGCTGAGGAGTTGCTGCTGCTGTCGCCTCGCAGATGAAGACGGGAGAGGGACGTGTGAGTTGGTTGCGGTTGAAGGAGAGGAAAGCAGGCAGCGACACTAGGTTAGGAGAAATACGATTAGGTTAGGCTTAAATGTGATTAGGGATTTGATTAGGATTTAGGGTTAGAGATAGAGTGTTGGGCCGGTTGGGCTGAGATCATTTGGGCCAAAAAAAAAGCATGCTCACTCATTAAAACAACAAACTGAAACGAGTAATAAAAACTCGTACGGAAAATTTACGGTTTATCATATTCATCATTTTAGGGGAGTCAAGATCACATAAAATGATGAAAGTTAGTATTGTTATAATTTATTTAGCAAAAATTAAAAACAGGGCGGATCGGAATCCGGTTTTGATCCGGTATCAGGCGGAATTTAAAATTTTCGGTTATTACAATTCTGTTCATTTTATAATAATTCGATACAAATACATATTCTTTAAATGTGCATATCTTCCTTAGCCAGGAACCCGCCTTGTTCAGAAAGAACTTTTGTTCCCTTCCCTTACGAAAAATATCAAGCGCAAAAAAATCAGGATGATAATTTAGCTAAAAGTGAACTCAACACTATAAAATCCACCACAACATGGATTCAAACAAAAGCCAATACAGCATGCAACGGACAATATCAACTACAACCAAACTAAATCCAATAGAAACTTGCTTTCATTTGATCCTTAATTCCGGCCGTTGGGTCCTTCTCTTTCTCTAAACATGGTTTCGACTATAAGCAAAAGAGAAATGATGAACGTCATTTACCAGATTTTCAGATCAGTTGTGGTGATAACAAGAAATGTTGTGTGCGATGCTAGTTAGTTCCATAAAAATAATGTGATCCACACATAACAAATAATTCATGGCATTCGAGTACATACGAGTATGATTGATTATTAATTTTTTATTGGATACATAAATCAAAAGCATCAACTTGAACTTACCTGAGAGTTCAGTGACCTTGCATGTCAAGCATCTCGTCCAACTATTTAAGCCTTTTCGTTCCTTAGCTTAGTAAGAACCGAATCATGTGTTTGTCTGTGCAACTTCTATTCTTTTCCATATCTTCCCTTATTGTTTGTCTAAGTTCAGCTGCATCATTTCAAAGATCCAGCATAATCCATTAGAATTCAGAAATGCAGACACCAAATTTGGTACAAAAATTCTCCTTTCTTGTATTAAAAGACTGCTAAACTACTTACAGCTATTAATATGACTAATTGGCCATAACACATCCATACCATAACCTTTTGTCACAATTCCCATCTTACTTTGAACAATAATAAAAAATAAACTAATAAGTAATTCACAAATGAAAGTGAATGAACAACATTTAGAATGAACGGAGGGCTTTGTTAGAAAGCCTTAAGCTTGTTTATAAAGTTTGAGCACTCGAGCTCGAACGATAAAATCCTGTAAGTTGAAGGATCCAACCATTCGTAGTAGCCAATAGTATTTGGTGCTTTATTCAGCTTATGTATTCATATCATTCCATGACATTACACATCACACGGCAAAAAGAATATGTAGTTAACGAGAAATTACTTAGCTCAAAATAAATCAACATCTTAGAGCAATGACCTTGCCAATTGTCAACAACTAATAAAAAATCCCTAAAAATAATCTCATAGCAAATTGGGTGCCCCAAATGATAGAACATATAGATTTTACATACTAATATTATGAAACCGCAAAAATAGGTGGGACTGGGGTTCAAATAAAAAAGAAGCAAAAGAAGAAAAACCTGCAAGAAGAGAAAGGAGATAGATCAGTAAGCTAGAATGGGGAAAATCTATGTCGATCATAATGAAAGGGTAGAAACATGCAAGAAGAGAAAAGGAGATATGGTAGGGATGCACTGATACTCGACGACAGTGACAAGGCGGCGAGCAGTACTCGATGATATGTAAGGGTAACCTCAAATTGTCAAATATACTTACGATCGGCCCTGAAAAGGTCAATTAGAGAAAGAAGTCAAGTCTAATGAAAAAAAACTATCAAAAAATTATAGCCATAATTGTTTTTACTCACATGGCTATGATATTCTCTCATAAACCAAATAACCATCCACAAAGTATACACCTAGCTAACAAGAGACTATTATTATTTAGTTCTATCCAACAAAACTAAATTAGCATTTCATATTCTCACATAGCTTCTTTAGAACTCAAAGAATACAGAAAAAGCAAAATCAAATAAGCAACAGAATTTCAAACCTCATAGCTGCTTCTATACAAACTTCAGAAGATATGTTCATTGATAAAATTCAACAACTACACAATCACTAAACCTACTGCAACAGGTAACTTCTTTAGAGATCTTAAAAACTTCCAGACTTCTTTGGTCCCAACACGCTCAAAAGATTCCTAAATTGTGAATGTATAGCATTGTAAGAAAGGGAACCACATGCCCTTCCAATCAAATTCATCTATTTATGCAAGTTTTACTTTCAAGATTATAATTTCTAAATACTAAGAAGATCATAACATACCCAAGGGAATTCATCAGAACTTACAGTACAAGGCCCTCTTCAAGGGGTTCATACACATCAGTTATGCTTACAAAGCTAATAGCAATATCTTAGTGTAGACTTGAGAATGCGCTCTTATAAACAAAAAGTAGTCTGATAATGAATGAAGATAGAACGTACCTTGTACCAAAGCTGAAGTTTTCTACCTCAGTAAAACATGAAAGCAATCAACCTTGAAAATGAATTAAAAATCAAAGTTTAAGAAGCAAGCTAGCAACTATAGTTAACAATGAAAAAAAAGAGATTATTAAAATATTATTTAATTATCTCAAATTTTGTGGCATTTCAAATTCTCATCAACAAAAATGGAGAAATCAAATTGTGGAAAACATCAAGTTTTAACAACAAGTCTTCATAACTTTCTATGATACTTAAACTATCCCCAAATGAAATATATCAAGCTCTTCCTTTCTTATGTTGCCAAACAAAGAGTGTGATAATACCTTCCCAGTCTAAATAAGCAATTCCTTGGACAAGTCTAGACGTAGTAACTATTTGATGTGATACTTTTACAAATAGAGGCATCGTTCAATATCAGTATGCAGAATTTACAAAGGTAAAAATGGATACCAACGTTGGTGGCTCCAACATACCTAATTTTCATCTTCTGGATCCATTTCTCACTAATTTGTCGGATTGAGATACGATTAATCCCAGAGATGGTACTTTGAAGCACGTAAACGTTTAAATGGGGAAAATTAAGTCAAATCGAACCTCAATCACCACCAATCATATCGAATTGATCTCACAAATCTGAGCAGGTACATAAGTCATTTTATCTACTTTATTTTAAATTGAAATATCCAACACAATTGGTGAAATGTAGGCAATCGAGGTGAGTAGAGAGAGAACCTGGTCTTTGCGGTCGTCTGAGTTGGCGGAAATAGAAGCAGCAACAGAGAAAAAACCCGGCAAGGCAAAACGAGCAATCTTATGCTTCAACCTCATCCTCCTCCTACACTTTTGAACACGTGATTCTCAATAGAACCAAACTAGATTTTGATCAGAGTAAATCATAATCTTGGATGAAAGGCAAGACATGCAATTGGAACAAATTAAGATAGAATCGGAGTCAAACTAATTTAAATACTTTAATTATATTACCATAACCTTCATGTATATAGCTCCACGGAAGAGTAAAGAAAGGGCGATCAAACATGTATGAAATTAGGGAAGAACAAAGAGTTGAATGGGAACAAATCCTCAAGCCCTCAACCAAATAAAGTTTTTGTCAGCAAAATGAATGAAAGGTACTTGATTCCAGAACAAGAGGCTTCGAGAAGTCAGAAGATGGCGGGTTCTGGATGCCATTACCTTCCATCTTTATCCCTTCTCCTCCTCTTCAGTCTTCTACTCTCTTCCGATTGCCACTCGGCTTGAATGCCTTGAAACCGGTCTCTTCAAAACTTGTACGTTTTTGGACAACATTCTTGAAATTAATGGTGTGCCGGAGGTTGCGGTTCAGATTGGTTACATCTCCTTTCATGCATTGAGTTGAGGGATTTTAGTATTTTATTGTGAGAACGGTGAATTTGGATCATATTTGAGCGAAAACCCTAAAACCAAAGTTCCTTGAAGGTATTGACAAAAAATGGCGATTAAGAGAAAGGAAGAAGTATTTGTGATTGAAAACCCGTCGAAATTGCAGAGCGGTAACCCATATAAAAATCAAAACACGAGTATGACATTCCAGAAAGGAAAGCGTTGAATTAGGGTAAATTTCGATATGATTTCCGTGTGGAAGAGAGGAGCGGAGGCGATGGAGAGAAAAGCTCATAAGAAGAAATTGGTGAAGAGGGTGCAAGGATGAAGTGAAGCCTAGGTTCTGATGAGGAAATCTCAGTCGGTGGTCGCAGATGACGACGTGTTGAAGCCGGCAAACAGGCATTGATTTGATAAAACGCGTGTAAGATGACTGTAATTTCTACAAAGATTGAGGGTAAAATAGTCAAAGAGCAAACTATAAGGGCAAACTTGAAAACATACTATTCATTGGGGAACTCCTCCTTTTAGTATAGTACTAGTGGCGCCGCGCGCGCGCCGGGCATTTATAATGTGTTTGTTGTTCCGGTTTAATAAGGGTGAACGTTTCGTTCGCGAATAAGCGATTGAATCAAATAAACTATAAAATGAAGTATACAAAAGACCGTTACATAACTTGAATTGAATAAACTATAAAAATAAAGTGTCCGGCCTGAAAATAAAAACATGCCAAGTTAAAAGAGGCTTTCTTTGTGATTATGGACCTATATGTAGGACATAAACTTGTCGATCACAAGTAACATATAACTAACATATAACTCGCACAAGACCGAAGCATAGTGTATTCCTGAAAATTAAAATAAAATAAAATAATGATGAAGGTTAATCCCGGAAGGTCATTCACAACACGTAATCAACAGTTGTAAATTGTTGCTGCATATGTAGACCTTTCAAAGGCATATCAAAATATGTATCTGAGGAAATCGTGTCAATTAGATCACTAATTGTACTCTAAAAAGCATCATGTGATTTTAAGATGATGAAATGTTTTATATTTTAGTAGACTATCTCATAGATCTAGCAACACTAATGAGAATTAATCATGCTTTTCATAGTCCTTATTCTGAATTTACCTAGAAATGTGAAAATGAAAGCAGACAACCAAAATAGTTCAGTTCTTGTGGGATATGAAGGACCTTAAAACCTTAACTCAAGGTGAAGACATAGCAAACACGCGGCCATAAAAGTATAAACTAAGTAAATACAAGGTGTTATCAAACATATGATGATTGTAAGGCACAAAGCTTATTAAAAATTTGCATCAACTGCTAAAATTCGTTTAGTGGCTCAAATTTTGAATATTCCTTACAGTGTCGTGCTTAATGATGTTTATGTCCATTGCTTCACCCTATACTTTAGTTTTTTATACTTAATATAATGAAATTCTGTATAACTGATACATATGAAAAAATTGTGGGATTCTAATTCAACATATATTTCAACAAAAAAGAAAGAAAATAGTTTTTGAGATGGATCAATGGATGTGATTACCAATACTGAAAATAGTTGGTAGCACCTTGGAATGACTGATTTTATTTATCTACACAACCTTAGTCATATAACTTACTCAAGAGTAACGGCTTTTGTGATAAGTTTAGAATTTAAAAGTTCTAGAACAACCAGAGCTTGCCTAAACTAAGTCATAGCTTTCTAGTTACCAATATCATTCTTCTAAACATTATCCCAAACAGAAGCAACTCCATACCTTAACTACGAGAAGTCCTTATGTGTCCGCAATGGTGAAGAAAAGAGGCACGAAATAAATATAAGAGAGAGATAGAGAAAGATAGTTTACCTTTGTGTTTGTGCAATCAAACTAAATAAATCATGCCTACAAAACGCATATGCAAAATCATCAAAAAAAAGGTCAATAACTCTAACAAGCAATATATCAAACACATGGAGTGCAATTCTTAACAACTGAAAATGAGAGTATAAACGTTTGAAACAAACCTGAACCAACTGATCATTTACCCTAATTCTTCATGTTCTTCTTCTCCTTCACACAATAAACTACACAGGATAAAAGTAAACAAATTCAAAAATGCAAAATACAGAAAACAAATAATGATATGCATTTAGGTCATGGAGAAAAGGGATGTTATAGAATGAGAGGGAAGAAGCGAAACCTAGGCAGTGGTTGAGCACCGGAAAAAGATCAATCTGGGTGGTGAAGCCATTTTCCAATACGATGGCTCTGCAACAAAGTAGGAAAACTCAAAGAAAAAGGTAAACAAGACCTCGGACTCCATTATAATAGAAGAAGAAACAAAGAGGGAGACTGATAAAAGTGGAGTGAAAAAAAATTACAAACATCATCGTCTTCGTTGTACAGCTTTTGAATCATGAGATGAACGACCTGCAAATTCCCAAAAAGACCAAAGCGTCAGATTCCATAAGCTAAAAACCAAAATTTGTCAAAACAAAAATACGACAAATCATATCTATGTTTAAAAGCTCAAACCCAAGACAATAACGACTTCAAACCAATTTGGGCTCATCAGTGCACAAACATACAATTGGACTCGTGTTGTGGTTTCTTTGAACAATCTGATCAAATCCGGTTGATTAGCATTTGAAGTCAAACTGTGGCAAATCATGTAAAATAATAATAGGATCAGAATGATTATTTTTAAGCTGGAGGAGAGAATATATACACAAGATATAAAATCCTAATAAGAGATATTTAGGGCGGAAATTAAGGTGTACAATATAAGCTTGCTTAATATGGATACAGAATATATACATTAGGCTAAATATCTTCAATACTCCCCCTCAAGTTGGAGCGTGAATATTGCGAACGCCCAACTTGGAAAGTAGAAAGTGAAATTGACGTTGTCCGAGCGGTTTAGTGAATAAATATGCGGGTTGATCTTCGGAACGAATATGATGAGTAGTAATCTTGCTGGATTGAACTTTGTAACACCCCAAATTCTCAGAACTCGGGACATTACTGGTTAGGACCTCACAATGGGTCCTGACCTCAGTTTGACAACAATATTACTAGGATCTTGCAACAAGACACAAGTAAGAAAAACCGAAATTCGTAAAAATGTATGTTTAACAAGATGAATGCAACAAAGTCTAACAGCCTATAATACTTAAACGACGGAAAAGACTATCTGTCTTAACAAGAGGAAAGAACAACAAAGCAACAACCCAAACCCCCACTCTAAGGAGTACGGAGACCAGGTTGACCACTACTTCCGGATCACTTAGCTGCTGTTCTAACCTGCGGTAAATCTAAAAACACAACAAAACAACCATTAGCTAGTTATCTAAATATTAGGAGAATAATAATAGCACACACACACATAAAATAATAAACACTCATCATGCTTTGAAACATTAAACAACCCATTTATTATCTTCATTTTAGTCATTCACTCTTACTAATGATACTTATTTTGTGACACGAGTGATTCCCAAACCTCGCCTCCGCCCCCGTATACCCATCAGGAGTGGATCCGATGCATCTCACCGTATACCTGTATGGTCTGGGTATAGAGAACCTCCCAGTCTCCTGGCAAAGCTGGGTAGTGATATCACGGCCCGTTATACATACACTTGGGTCTTAACACATAATAAGGACGGTCGTCCTAACAAGTTGTTATTATAACACACATGGTACACACACCACTATTATCACTCAACTAATATCCAGAAACCAGCTAAGTAAGTCGCAAGGACTTACCTAAATCAAAGATCACTTTCCCAAATCTCAACTCGGTCCGTACCCGTGGTAACTCAAACGCCTGTTAAACAAGGCATGTGTATCAACATTTTATCCCAAACTCTTTGAAGTTATAAACTTCTAAGAGGTGAAATCTCATATAGAGAAAAAATACGAACGTACAACTCTCTTAAAGAAAAAGGCTATTTTGCCCCTGGTCTAGGAAACTCAAAAAGAAAAATCTATTCTTAATTCCTAATATTTTCTTTTAGAACTCGTTTCCTCTAATCTGGTTCTCAAGGTTAGCTTACTAAAGGTTATGAGATTAAATCTCCAATACTCGTCAAGAAAACGACATCATTCCTTCCCGGTTATTATTCTATTCTTATACCTATGTGTATAAGTATATATATACGTTACCTTTATTCATTGGCGTATATACTTATGTATACACACTCTATTTATTCATATTTATACACTTGTATCTCTCATCTCATACCTACATATGTACGTATATATATACACGGCATTGCTACTTATATAATTATTTATCTTTCAACTCTTACTTCTACCTATACCCCTCTATGTATTGTATTCTTACAAAAGCATGTTTATATCTACTCCTCGCACATGTATGTACCTATATACATTCAGTACTCCTACACTTATATATATCTACATATGCTCAGCACTCATCGAACCAATTTCAATTAGACGTACTTATTTATTCTCCTATACTTATATATACCTACATATGCTCAGCACTCATCGAACCAATTCAATATACGTATTTATCTATTCTCACTATCTCTTCATCAATATATATACACTTATCACTCATATACCTATAAAATCTATATATATACATATATATAAACTCACACTCTCAGCCATACACTATATATATATATACACATGTGCACACACTATACAAAGGACACACTCACCTTCCAACCTCTCCCCTTCTGGATTCGCTTTCGCCGGAGTAGACAAGAGATTGCACGTCCAAACTGTACAACACCGGCCACCCGAATGGTCACCAACGTACCACAATCGGTTAGAAAGTGCAAAGGTAGCGGATGAAACAAGTATGGTCAGTCGGGTGCCCTTACCGAGTCGGATGCAGGTAAGTAGTTACGGTCCTTGTGGAATGAGACTGGAGTCCGTCCTTAGCCTGCTCGTTGATCCGGCACAAGGGCTCGTATCTTCCGCGGTTCTGGCTAGAGAAGGCGCTCTACAATGGCCTGTCGTTCGAAGTGAGGTTCAGCAACAGGAGCCGGAAAACGGAGGAAACAACGCAGGAAGGAAGGCCTTACCGGGATCTCCGTCCCGTAGGCTGTCGGATCCGATCCTGGCCGGTTCGCAGATTGCAGATGACGGAACGACACCACCGGACTGCGGTTCCTAAAGCTCCCTGCCACAGGTGAGTCCGGTCTCCCGGTGGCGACGATGGGGCAAGCCAGTAGGCGGCGCTTCGATCTCTCCCGGCGTGCAGCAGTGGCTTCGATTCCAGGTGAGTGGCGGCTTCGTCTTCTCCGGTCGTGAGGTCGGGTAAGTGAAGGAGAAGCGGCAGCCTTGATCACGTAATATTAGGTTTAGGATTTGGTTAAGTTTTAGGGTTAGATTAAGTTTATGATTAGGTTAATTAGATTGGTATTGGGCCAGCTGAAGATATGGGCCAACAATTTGGGCCGGGTCAGTTCATTTAGTTAATATGGAATGATAGCTAACTCGTTATTCATACGGAACCGCTCCTCGGTTTTTATTTTAAAAAGTACGGAATTGTTTAAGGCATTATTTACGTTATCATTTTATGTGAATCAATGTCACATAAAATGATAGAATTCAATATCGTGTTCTTGTATATAGAGAATTAAGGTTGGCGGATCGGAGTCCGGTCGGATCCGGTATTTAACGGAGTTTAAATTTTTATTTTTTTATTTTTTTTTTGGTTATTACATCAGTGCCCTCTTAAAAGAAGTTTCGTCCCAAAACTTAGAATAATCTTCTTAATCACACAATTTCCTTGGTATATTTTAGTTTCTTAAAATTTTCGTTTTCTACGAGGTAACTACTCAATCATCATACTCAGACACACATCACATAAAACATAATCACCCCTTCCAATATAAAACATGAATGGTCAAACACACAACATCCGAGTACTAACTTGTCGATACAGAAGTGACATCTAACCCCGCGAAGAACTCGGGATAATTACGTCTAACACTCTCCTTTGTCTCCCAAGTGGCCTCATCAGCTCCTCGTCTAGACCATTGGATCCTCAACATCGGTATCTCCTTAGACCGTAGACGTCTACTAATGCGCTCTAGGACGGGTATCGGTACTCCACAAAAATATGATCTAGCTCAACTATCAGCTTCTCATAGCCGATGACATGTCCCAGATTCAGTATGTATTCCCTCAACTGTTACTCGTGAACACTATGTGTACACCTTCTAGTATGGGTAGGAGTGATGGTCGATAAATAATTTCCCACTCCTCCTTAAGATTTCAACGGTTTTCTATCCTAAACCCCCCTTTTATCTCTGTTGATGACTCTACTGTAAAATAACTATCAAACTTTATTTCTTTCCGCTGGGCCCACTTGCGTCTACCCTTCGGAAGATCCCGACTATCGATTCTAAAATAATGATCTTAAACTTCTGTCGGCACTTTACTAAGTGCCTAATGCTCTTTGTAATACAAACCGCTTGACCCGGTTTCCTTAATGTGACCTAATCGGATCGTTCCTTAATTAATGGGTTTTCACCTACTTCTTGTCAAGCTTTCAAATTTATATAACTCAAAACAAATCACACACCCAAGAGGACCTTTTCATATAGATCTCTAATTCCTTAACTTGAATCATAGTTAACCTAACATTGATTTTCTTCATCTTTGGGTTATGGGCCTACCACGTTTCTGGTGTAACACCCATTAGTCACAATAGCGTCTTTCTGAGGGTCAACATGATTTACCCAACTCCCGCCTATACCACCCATTAGTCATAATAGCGTCTTTCTGAGAGTCAACATGATTTACCCAACTCCCGCCTATACTTCCCTTCTAATACTAGCAAGATCCTCTTCAAATAGACCCTTACTCTCTTACTCAACCGTAGTCTGTTCTTAACCAACCCGTAGGCAACCTCTAAACCGATTATCTCCATATCCTTAGATCATCCGAGAAGGTCGTCGTTGCCTACTTGGGGAATCCTCTGAGGCATCGGTAAAGCAACCTCTTAATCCGCAATCACTAACGTCTCTTCTTAACGTTACCTACTCATCAATACCAACCAATACTTACATGTCCTCAGTTGACGTCGGTCAGTCTATAATTGACTTATCTCCATATCCCGGACTTACTCTCCTCATACCTATATTGGCGTTAAATTCTTGGTGAGCATCATCTGCTCGATTAATCCTTTCATACTTCGCTAATTCTTTTTATCTTCCACACTTCTGTTTCCTTAGGCTAACCTACTTCTCGAGCCCAATTGGGTCATTCATCTTGACATAAATAGTCATTCCTAGTCTTCAATGATACCTGGTAAGTGTCTTTGTAGTTCTGATGACTTCAGTTATCACCCCCTTGCAAGGACCGTCGGTGTTGATGACTTAGGTCCCGTGATAATTGGGGTTACCTTGAACTTTCGAGTCCACCAAGACCGTTCTCATATATACATTCCTTCTCTGGTGTTACCGGCAATATTGCCTTCATGAAACTCCGTTGTTTCCGCTACAGGGCTTCAACTCTTTGATACCGGCATTGCGATTTCTTTCAAATTTCTATATCTTTGAGGAGGTCAAAACCTCTCCACACTTGTAAAGTCTACATTTTGCTTCTACACTCCATTGTAGGTATCCCTTCCATGCACCTTAGACCCTCATATCCGGGTCAACATTTTATCTCTTTTGGTCTCTCAAGCTTGTCTTGTGAACTCTTCTACTAGGTGACTCGTCTTATAACAATTTCCTCCCCTAAATCGGTCTCAACTTTCAGTTGATCATAACTGCTCATTTTATTTTGGAACCTCAGTTACATCGTACTCTTGCATAAATTCTACAAAGGCATCCTCATCTCAACACTTTATTCCAATTTAGCAAGACCCACCTTTTGGTACGTGACTTTCCTTCTTAGTGGTTAAGTTATTCTTTTAGTTTACACTTTATCCATCCTAGCGTTATCGGTCCGATGTGTATGACTTTTATTAAACACCTATCGGTACCATTTGCATAAGAAACCTCAATTGTATATGATTTTCTCAAAAATCAAAGTTCTTGACTCGCATTTGTTATGTTGTCCTTATCCTCGTGTCGCTTTACCTTCAATAAATCTTTACCCCCCAGTAGGATAGTTAAATCCCCTTGTGTTTCCTCGTATACGCCTTACGGACCACGTTGGTTGGTCTTATTACTTTATCAACTCTTATGTCATAAGTCGAGCTTGAATTTTCATCGGAGTACCACCATTTCTCATTACTCTTATATAGACACCTTTCGGTAATTATCTTATTGGGGTAATACCGGATCTATTTAGCAACCTTTAGTCATTCAACTTTACTCCTTCTCATGTCTATTCTATCCAACATGCAGATTCCATCTTCAATCACCTCACAACTCGATCATACATTTGACCAAGGCTGTAAATCATACTCTCTATATTTGTGTCGCCTCTACAATTCCAATTATTTTGTGTCATATCTTTAATCACAAGGGCTTCCTCTGTCAATCTAGACAGTTTGACCCCACTTTTTCTCGGAGGAGCACCATCAGTCCTACTTGTGTGGAATGCTAAGACATAGGACATGTCCACGATCATCTGTTTCTTCTTACTCTTCTAGTTCTTCTTACAGGGATCCCTCCCTATTAACTTTGATAGGTATCTTTCCTTAATCAGTAGTAAGAAACTACTCCCAACAATTCTCTTTACACCATTACTATCATCAATGGTCATTACCGACCGTCAAGAGCTTCTATTTAATTTCTTTATTAGAGTTGTCGTATTGGACTCATTCAATGTTACCACCAAGGCTACTAGTACTTGTATCTGGTTTAACTTCACCATTGTCGTCGTTGATCTCTGAAAGAAATTCACTAGATGTCGATAAAATTCCTTTATAACCTTGTGGTTATTCTTCTTATCTGTCACCCAACCATCACTAGTTAGCCAGCACGTGCAAATTCTCCGTTGTTACTAATTAGCCTGTAGTTGACCTTCTATAAGATCGTATATATATATATATATATATATATATATATATATATATATATACATATACATACATACATGTGCACACACTGTATATATATATATATATATATATATACATACATGTGCACACACTGTACAGAGGACACACTCACCTTCCAACCTCTCCCCTTCTGGATTCGCTTTCGCCGGAGTAGACAAGAGATTGCACATCCAAACTGTACAACACCGGCCACCCGGATGGTCACCAACGTACCACAATCGGTTAGAAAGTGCAAAGGTAGCGGATGAAACAAGTATGGTCAGTCGGGTGGCCTTACCGAGTCGCATGCAGGTAAGCAGTTACGGTCCTTGTGGAACGAGACTGGAGTCCGTCCTTAGCCTGCTCGTTGATCCGGCACAAGGGCTCGTATCTTCCGCGGTTCTGGCTAGAGAAGGCGCTCTTCAATGGCCTGTCGTTCGAAGTGAGGTTCAGCAACAGGAGCCGGAAAACGGAGGAAACAACGCAGGAAGGAAGGCCTTACCGGGATCTCCGTCCCGTAGGCTGTCGGATCCGATCCTGGCCGGTTCGCAGATTGCAGATGACGGAATGACACCACCAGACTGCGGTTCCTAAAGCTCTTTGCCAAAGGTGATTCCGGTCTCGCGGTGGCGACGATGGGGCAGGCGGGTAGGCGGCGCTTCGATCCCTCCCGGCGTGCAACAGTGGCTTCGATTCCAGGTGAGTAGCGGCTTCATCTTCTCCGGTCGTGAGGTCGGGTAAGTGAAGGAGAAGCGGCAGCCTTGATCACATAATATTAGTTTTAGGATTAGGTTAAGTTTTAGGGTTAGATTAAGTTTATGATTAGGTTAATTAGATTGGTATTGGGCCAGCTGAAGATATGGGCCAGCAATTTGGGTCGGGTCAGTTCATTTAGTTAATATGGAATGATAGCTAACTCGTTATTCATACGGAAACGCTACTCGGTTTTTATTTTAAAAAGTACGGAATTGTTTAAGGCATTATTTACGTTATCATTTTATGTGAATCAATGTCACATAAAATGATAGAATTCAATATCGTGTTCTTGTATATAGAGAATTAAGGTTGGCGGATCGGAGTCCGGTCGGATCCGGTATTTAACGGAGTTTAAAATTTTATTTTTTTATTTTTATTTTTTTTTGTTATTACAAACTTGATCAAGAACAAGATGACAATCTACTTCGATATGTTTTGTCCGCTCGTGAAACAAGGGATTGGATGCGATGTGGAGGGCAGCTTTGTTGTCAGACCATAAATTACACGATGATGGAAGAATGACTCCGAGTGACCGCAAGAGGGAAGCGATCTGTAGCACCCCAAATTTTACAACTTAGGGAGTTACTGGTTAGGACCGCACAATGGGTCCCGACCTTAGTTTGACAACAACTTAACAAGATCTTACAACAAGGCACAGATAAGGAAAACCAGAAATCATAAAATAGTTCTTAACAATGTATGAATGTGACCAGAACAACTAACAGCCGAAAAAAACGTAATATAACAAAGTACGGAAAGAATGACAAGAAACAAGTCCAACTGAAAAACCCACAAATGGAGAAACTGTAAAACGTCCTAAAGTACGACACCCCGGCTGACCACTACCGTCCGGATCACTCGGCGTCTGCTCTAACCTGTGGCAAATCTACACAACATATCAACAGTTAACTAGCTATCCAAATATAAGTAGAATGACAACAACACAAACACAAACAGAAACAAAATAAACAAACATCATGCTGGCACTCAACCGTTTATTATCTATTATTTAAGTGATTCACATTATTCAATTTAAGTTGTGGCACGAGAGCTATTAACAGCTCTCGCCTCCGTTCCTTATCCAACTGGGTGTAGGTCTAGTTGACCTCCGCCGGTAGCATCACTACAAACCGAGTATGGACTAGTCCCTAAAGAAACCCCCAGCGCTCGCAAGCTAACTGAGCAGAATGCCACCGCCCGTTACTCTTAGGCCAAGTATAGGTCGGTAAATATATATCAAAACCTATCTCTCTAAACATTTCAATCACACACCACTATCATCATTCATGCTCATATTTAGAAGTCAGCTAAGTAAGCCCAAAGGACTTACCTGGTAAAAAGCTCGACTCTTTGTAAACCAGACTCGCTCTGTAAAGTGTAGCAACTCAGTTGCCTGTCAAAGGGATAAGTGCATTAGCACACTCCCAAGTAATTAGAAGTCTAAGACTTCTAAGATAGAAGAACGTAGTGAGACATAACTAGTTGCAGTATTAATTTAGGGTAAAATGACCATTTTACCCTTGGTCCCGAAATTTCCGAAATTCTAAAATTCATGTCTAAACTCCTATTTGAGATTCTAAATTCATATTCTAACTCCTAAAGTTTCGTTTGGTCCCAAACTGACATTTTTCCTATGTTTCTATTTTCCGGAAGATCGTAAAGGTCTAACTTCGATTCCAAATATAAAATTCGTAACCGCTTATAAAAATTCCGACTTAAATCCTTAGATTATCTATGATGTCCGATCTAACTTTAGGAGAAAGAATTTCTCCCAACTGTTCATTCAACAGTTTTATAAAAATTCCCAAAGTTGATTACTCCCTTTACAAATTTCATACTTAGTCAAAAATCTTAAGTTTACAAAAACTACTCAACTACTCAACTTCGAAAGCTTTTAACTTCTAATCCGACCGTTCATTTCTTCCCAAATTTTAATACCCTATACTACGTATAACCGTCTACAACATCTCCAAAATTCAACGGTGGATCTTTATCTAAACGCTCAAACATTGATCCTCAACATTGACCATTACACACTTACAAGGCTGAGTTCTACAATGAGTTTTTCATTTCTATTTCTAAGGCAATCTAATCTACTCTCATTATCATCCAGTTATCCTCAATTGGAACTACAGGAGACTTCAACAAAACTCATTTACTATCCCTCCATTTCCTTGGCTTGATTTCTATTCAAACAAAACCGAAAACATATATAATCTATACACTTATAACATCAAGAGGGCAAAAATGGGACTGTAGAAGAGATATGGCTCACCTCTCCAACAACTACTGGACTGAGGCGCCTTCAGACGGTTCCAGCTGGCCCTCCGGCTTCCTAGGCGTGACAGATCAGGAGGGGAAGGTCAGGACTCGGATTGGCTCTACGGCTGCAGTAGTTGGACGACTCTTTCCAGCCTCACTGTTGTCATGGATTGACCAAGACGGGGTTGTCCGGGCACAACAAGACAGTTGCGTGAGTCCAGCAGTGACACTAATCGAAGGTAGAAGGGTAAGGAAGGGAAGAGCCTACCTGCTGTGCAGAAAGGAGGAAGGTAGGGTGCGCTGTTACGGCTCCCACACTCAGCGTAGGTCTCTGCGTCGTTGGAGGGCTGGAAGTGTGCGGAAGGCTGGTGTGGTTCGCTGCTGCTTCGTCTGGCGATTGGGGAGTCTGAAGAGAACGCTGGACCTGTTGCTAGCGAAGGAAGAAGACGATGGTTACTGCAATCTGAATGGGCAGAACTCGCAGCACATAAGGAAAGATATCGGATCTTCTTGATTGCCTGCATTAATTCTGGGCAGTTACTTTCTGTAACGTTCTTCAGCGGAGGAGTCTTCAAGGGTTGCGGCAGATGTGGCGTCCATCTGTTCTTCTCTCCTGTTGGGCTGGACGTGCACCTCAGCTGGACAGGAACTGGGCTGCTATCTTGGGCTGCTGGGCACGAGTTGAAGAAGGTAAGGTAGGAGCTGGCTGAAGACGGGCCAGGCAGTGGGCTGGAGTAGGCAGCAGGCGGCTGGATCCGTTGGGGCTGAATTATGGAGCAACAGATGGGCTGAAATTGGCTGCGGACAAGCTCCCGACCCATGAATATAAGGACTAGACGGATATGGAGTTTGTTATAGTTTAAGATCGGTTAAGACTTCTATCATTTTATGCGGAAGTAAGCTACATAAAATGATAAACTATTTAAAAGATTCTATCATTTTATGTGAAGGAATCTACATAAAATGATAAATCCTATAATAATATGTCTAACTAAGTAGACGGATATGCATCAACTGATCGAGATCAGGTTTATAATAGAAATAGACGGAATAAAATTTTCCGGATTTTACATCAGTACCCCCTTAAAATAAGTTTCGTCCCGAAACTTAGAATAAGATATCTACCCCAAACATTTCCCTTCAAGAGTTATATTCTAGCATGCAACTACTCACGTCATCAAGCACATAAGTATAACAATCTTTTAAACATATAATCATAGAAATCATATAAGGTATCGTCTCAGTACTAACCCATCGGTACTGAGGTAGCGGCTAACTCCGCCAAGAATTCAGGGTAGTTACGTCTAATACTCTCCTCTGTCTCCCAAGTAGCCTCATCAGCTCCTCGTCTAGACCACTGAATCCTCAGCATCGGTATCTCCTTAGAACGCATGCGCCTAATACTACGCTCTAGGACGGCTACTGGATACTCCACAAAAGTGTGGTCTGGCTCGACTATCAGGTCCTCATGACTGATGACGTGTCTAGGATCCGGTATGTACTCTCTCAGCTGAGATACATGAAAAACTGGGTGCACTCCCTCTAATCTCGGTGGCAGTGCTAGTCAGTAGGCAACCTCTCCGACTCTCTCTACGATCTCAAATGGACCGACATATCGGGGACTCAGCTTCCCCTTAATGCCGAAACGTCTAACTCCTCTCGTAGGTGACACTCTCAACCACACCTGTGCACCTACTCTAAACTCCAAAGGTCGACGCCTTTTGTCGGCGTAGGACTTCTGACGACTCTGAGCTGCTAACATCCTCTCCCGGACTAAGGCAATCCGGGCAATATCATCCTGTATCTGGTCTGGTACTACTCCATCAGCCTTGCTAGGCTCATCCCAACACAACGGTGTACGACATCTCCGTCCGTACAAGGCCTCGTAAGGTGCCATCCCAATAGATGCATGACAGCTGTTATTATATGAAAACTCTACCAGTGGGAGATGATCTGGCCATACTTGTCCCCAATCTAGCACACATGCCCGCAACATATCCTTTAAGGTCTGAATGGTCCTCTCAGACTGACCGTCTGTCTATGGGTGGTAGGCAGTGGTAAAGTGGAGACTCGTCCCCAGAGCAGTATGTACCTGCTACCAAAACCTCGAGGTAAAACGTCCATCCCTGTCGGAGACGATAGTCCTCGGTACTCCATGGAGTCTCACAATGTGTCTGGTGAACTCCTCTGCTAGACGACTTACCGGCCACGTTTCCTTGATCGGAATGAAACGTGCGGTCTTCGTCAGCCGGTCTACCACTACCCAAATGGCATCAAAACCTCTGCTGAGCCTCAATCCGGTAACAAAATCCATAGAAATATCTTCCCACTTCCAATGTGGTACTGGAAGTGGGTGGATCTCTCCTCCGGATCTACGATGCTCAATCTTGACCTGCTGACAGGTCGCACACTGGGCTACATATCGGGCCACATCAGGCTTCAAACCACCCCACCAGAAGGAACGTCTCACGTCCTTATACATCTTACTCGCTCCTAGATGTACGGAGTAAGGGGTAGCATGAGTCTCACCTAGTATCCTCTGTCTCAGCTCACTGTCTGATGGCACACAGATACGGTCCTGCCGTCTCATCACTCCATCGGCACCAATAGCGAACTGAGGTGCCTCATCTCGTGACATCCGGTCTCGGATCCGGGTCAAAGTCGGACAGGTCTCCTGCTTCTGTCGGATCTCACCCAACAGGTCAGGAAGTAACTCTAAGGTGGCTAACTGATGAGCTGTATCGGGGAACTAGATCTCTACCTCCAACCAAGCTAAGTCTCTCTGTAACTGTGGTTGTACTGTCAACCAAGCTATCGCCTTCTCCCGAGGCGTCTTCCGACTCAAAGCGTCAACAACTACATTCGCCTTTCCGGGGTGGTAGAGAATCTCAAGGTCAAAATCCTTGATCAACTCTAGCCACCGTCTCTGGCGGTTATTCAACTCCCGCTGAGTGAATATGTACTTCAGACTCTTATGGTCTGTGAAGATCTGACCGGTCGCTCCATAGAGATAATGACGCCAGATCTTAAGAGCATGTACTACCGCAGCTAACTCCAGGTCATGGGTGGGGTAGTTCTCCTCATACGTCTTCAGCGGTCGAGACGCGTACGCTATGACCTTACCCCTCTGCATCAAGACACACCCCAAGCCCAGCTTGGATGCGTCGCTGTACACTACAAAGTCCTCTGTACCCTCAGGCTGTGCTAAGATCGGAGCAGAAGTCAATCTCCTCTTCAGCTCCTCAAAACTCTGCTAACACGGCTCAGACCAGACGAACCTAGTAGTCTTCCTTAGGAGAGAAGTAAGTGGTCGGGCGATCAGGGAAAACCCTTCCACAAACTGACGGTAATACCCTGCCAATCCAAGAAAACCGCGAACCTCCTTAACATTCTTCGGAGGTTGCCAAGAGGACACTGACTCAATCTTCGCCGGGTCGACCTTAATCCCCTCAGCAGTCACTACATGGCCTAGGAAAGCCACCTCTGACATCCAGAACTCACACTTGGATAGCTTAGCATATAGCTGGCTATCTTGTAGAATCTGTAACACTGTCCTCAAGTGTCCGGCATGCTCCTCTCGACTTCTAGAGTAAACTAGAATGTCGTCAATGAAGACCACTACAAACTGGTCTAAGAAGTCGATGAAAATCTCATTCATCAACTCCATAAATACTGCTGGCGCATTAGTGAGCCCGAATGGCATCACTACAAACTCATAGTGGCCATACCTAGTCCGAAATGCCGTCTTAGGTATGTCCTGGTCCCTCACCCTCAGCTGGTGATAACCCGATCTCAAATCTATCCTCGAGAACACTGACGCTCCATGCAGCTGGTCCAGCAGATCGTCTATGCGAGGCAGTGGATACTTATTCTTGATGGTGACCTTGTTCAACTCTTTGTAGTCGATACACAGCCTCATCGATCCATCCTTCTTCCTCACAAATAACACTGGTGCGCCCCAGGGAGAAACACTAGGGCGTATGAAGTCCTTCTCTACTAACTCCTCTAACTGCTTCTTCAGCTCAAGCAGCTCTATCGGGGCCATGTGGTACGGGGCCTTCGAGATCGGTCTCGTGCCCGGCTCTAACTCGATGCTAAAGTCAACACTCCTCTGTGGAGGTAGCCCTGGTAAGTCATCACTGAATACCTCTGCAAACTCGCAGGCAACTGGTATCTCCTTTACTGTCAGGCTCTTGCGCTCCTTCATGGCATAACACCAGAAGACCTCGCAACCCTATGCTATCAATCTGGCTGCTCTCACTGCGCTGATAACTGTGCCGGACTTTCCGAGGTCCCAACCTCGGAATATCACTCTGTGACCCTCCTCAGTGGCGACAGTCACAGTCCTCCTACCAATATCCAAGACTGCTCCATGTCTAGTCATCCAATCCATCCCCAATATCACGTCCTCATGGGCTAAGGGCATAACTAGAAAATCTACTAACCAAATCCGGCCTCCCAGATGAATAGGGCAGTCATAAATCTCTCGGGATCCTCTAACCTTGCCCCCATCTGGTAACCCAACCACAAAAGGTACACCCTCTACTGTAGCTAAGGACAACCTATCTACACATGCATCTGATATAAAGGAGTGCGTAGCACCCGTATCAAATAAAACTCACACAGGTAAGTCATGGATCCAAATAGTACCTGTGGTCGCAGGTGCTGCAGGCTGCTCAGTGCTCCTTAGCTCGAACACTCTCGATGGTCCTCCTCTGGTGTCAGTGGTACTACCACGTCCCCTGCCACGACCTGATCCTTGTGCCGTACTGTATGCAGCAAGATGTCCTGGAGCCCGGTACTGTTGTTGCTGCTGACTCGGAGCTCGGTACTGAGGAGGTCTCTGTACACTCTTCTCAGCACCTGCAGGAGAAGATCCCTGCTGGGAAGGGGCCCTACCCTGACGGCAGAAGGTGGCTCTGTGACCCGGCTTCCCACAAGTGAAGCAAGTGATAGGTGGTCTTTGGCAATCTGTCTTGATGTGATCACGGCTACCACAGTTGAAGCACTGTCGATCTCTACTGGGAGTCTGAACTGTAGAGTGGTAGCTGGACCTCCCCTGAGTCTGTCTTCGACCATAACCTGCTACTGCTGCACTGCTACCAGCATGTCTTGTCCTCTGCCGCTTATCCGGCCCACTAGACTGAGCTGCTTTCCTCGAAGCTGGCCTATCTCTCTCATAAGCAGAGGCCCTATCCTGATAATCAGACAAGGTCTCACAGCGGAATCCAGCCAGATAGGATCGGGTACTCTCTCTCAATCTCCTGGAGAAAAGGTAAACATGCTGCTCTTCTGGAGGTGCAAATGGTCCAAGTAAGGTCAACTCTTTCTGAAACTTCTTTATGGCTGCAGCAATCGGGATATCCTCAAATCCCGCCTTAATGAAATCCTGGAATCTCTCCCTCCTCAGCGAAACTGGACAGTACCTGTCCCTAACAATGTTCCTCATCTGCTCCCAGCTGGTGACTCGGCTACGAATGGTACGCCACCATGAATGGGCATCATCTGTGAAACAGGTCTGCACCAAATCCACCTGTCGATCCTCGGGGCAACGTATTGCCTCCAAAGCAGTCTCTATCTTCCCTAACCAGTGCTCCACCTCTAGCCCTATTTCTCCACTGAATGAAGGAACCTTATGAGAGTTGAAAGCCTTCAACCACTCATCCGGTCTCGGTGCTCTAGACCCAGCAGGCGCTCTATCAGCATTAGCTCTCCTCTCAGATACAGCCGGCACCTGAGACACTCCCTGTGTCACCTGAGCTGACCTAGCCGGTACCACCGGTGGTACTTGGGTAAGTCTCTCAACTCTAGCAGCCTCTTCCATACGCTCGACGTATGCTCTGTACTCCCGATACTCCGATGCTCCAATAGAAACACGTCCAGACTCAGTCGAACGTGCTCCCTGCGCTCCAGACCTAGCAGCGGTCTCATGCCTGACCTCAGGGCCTACACTCTCAGCTACCTCTTCTACAGCAGCCTCTGGTATGCTTGCTGCAGGTGGGTCCTCTCGAGGAACTCGTCCTCGACCTCTCCCTAGTGGAGGTCTACCCCCACGACCACGCCCTCTAACAGCAGGGCTGCTATCAGCTCGATCCTGTCTGACTGGGGGAAGGGGGGACGACCCCTACCTCGGCCAGTCACTTGTGCAGCCCTAGTACGTGCCATCTGCACGAATGGTAACGACTACAGTTATAATCTAACTAATCTATTATAATAGTCAAAGTCTATGATAATAATGCTAAGAATACCAAGATCCGCAGAGGTAGTGGTGGTCATCCGTACTTTCTATCCCAACCCGACTCTGTATGCATTTTAAAACCAAAATCTTCTTTGGAAAACTCAGACTCCTTTCGGGTTCTGTTTATTTACTTATTTGACCTTTTTAGAAGATTTCAAGTGCCATTGTTGCCAACCTAGAACTCTGATACCATGTTGTAACACCCCAAATTTTACAACTTAGGGAGTTACTGGTTAGGACCGCACAGTGGGTCCCGACCTTAGTTTGACAACAACTTAACAAGATCTTACAACAAGGCACAGATAAGGAAAACCAGAAATCATAAATAGTTCTTAACAATGTATGAATGTGACCAGAACAACTAACAGCCGAAAAAAACGTAATATAACAAAGTACGGAAAGAATGACAAGAAACAAGTCCAACTGAAAAACCCACAAATGGAGAAACTGTAAAACGTCCTAAAGTACGACACCCCGGCTGACCACTACCGTCCGGATCACTCGGCGTCTGCTCTAACCTGTGGCAAATCTACACAACATATCAACAGTTAACTAGCTATCCAAATATAAGTAGAATGACAACAGCACAAACACAAACAGAAACAAAATAAACAAACATCATGCTGGCACTCAACCGTTTATTATCTATTATTTAAGTGATTCACATTATTCAATTTAAGTTGTGGCACGAGAGCTATTAACAGCTCTCGCCTCCGTTCTTTATCCAACTGGGTGTAGGTCTAGCTGACCTCCGCCGGTAGCATCACTACAAACCGAGTATGGACTAGTCCCTAAAGAAACCCCCAGCGCTCGCAAGCTAACTGAGCAGAATGCCACCGCCCGTTACTCTTAGGCCAAGTATAGGTCGGTAAATATATATCACAACCTATCTCTCTAAATATTTCAATCACACACCACTATCATCATTCATGCTCATATTTAGAAGTCAGCTAAGTAAGCCCAAAGGACTTACCTGGTATAAAGCTCGACTCTTTGTAAACCAGACTCGCTCTGTAAAGTGTAGCAACTCAGTTGCCTGTCAAAGGGATAAGTGTATTAGCACACTCCCAAGTAATTAGAAGTCTAAGACTTCTAAGATAGAAGAACGTAGTGAGACATAACTAGTTGCAGTATTAATTTAGGGTAAAATGACCATTTTACCCTTGGTCCCGAAATTTCCGAAATTCTAAAATTCATGTCTAAACTCCTATTTGAGATTCTAAATTCATATTCTAACTCCTAAAGTTTCGTTTGGTCCCAAACTGACATTTTTCCTATGTTTCTATTTTCCGGAAGATCGTAAAGGTCTAACTTCGATTCCAAATATAAAATTCGTAACCGCTTATAAAAATTCCGACTTAAATCCTTAGATTATCTATGATATCCTATCTAACTTTAGGAGAAAGAATTTCTCCCAACTGTTCATTCAACAGTTTTATAAAAATTCCCAAAGTTGATTACTCCCTTTACAAATTTCATACTTAGTCAAAAATCTTAAGTTTACAAAAACTTCTCAACTACTCAACTTCGAAAGCTTTTAACTTCTAATCCGACCGTTCATTTCTTCCCAAATTTTAATACCCTATACTACGTATAACCGTCTACAACATCTCCAAAATTCAACGGTGGATCTTTATCCAAACGCTCAAACATTGATCCTCAACATTGACCATTACACACTTACAAGGCTGAGTTCTACAATGAGTTTTTCATTTCTATTTCTAAGGCAATCTAATCTACTCTCATTATCATCCAGTTATCCTCAATTGGAACTACAGGAGACTTCAACAAAACTCATTTACTATCCCTCCATTTCCTTGGCTTGACTTCTATTCAAACAAAACCGAAAACATATATAATCTATACACTTATAACATCTAGAGGGCAAAAATGGGACTGCAGAAGAGATATGGCTCACCTCTCCAACAACTACTGGACTGAGGCACCTTCAGACGGTTCCAGTTGGCCCTCCGGCTTCCTCGGCGTGACAGATCAGGAGGGGAAGGTCAGGACTCGGATTGGCTCTACGGCTGCAGTAGTTGGACGACTCTTTCCAGCCTCACTGCTGTCATGGATTGACCAAGACGGGGTTGTCCGGGCACAACAAGACAGTTGCGTGAGTCCAGCAGTGACACTAATCGAAGGTAGAAGGGTAAGGAAGAGAAGAGCCTACCTGCGGTGCAGAAAGGAGGAAGGGTGGGGTGCGCTGTTACGGCTCCCACACTCAGCGTAGGTCTCTGCGTCGTTGAAGGGCTAGAAGTATGCGGAAGGCTGGTGTGGTTCGCTGCTGTTTCGTTTGGCGATTGGGGAGTCTGAAGAGAACGCTGGACCTGTTGCTAGCGAAGGAAGAAGACGATGGTTACTGCAATCTGAATGGGCAGAACTCGCAGCACATAAGGAAAGATATCGGATCTGCTTGATTGCCTGCATTAATTCTGGGCAGTTACTTTCTGTAACGTTCTTCAGTGGAGGAGTCTTCAAAGGTTGCGGCAGATGTGGCGTCCATCTGTTCTTCTCTCCTGTTGGGCTGGACGTGCACCTCAGCTGGACAGGAACTGGGCTGCTATCTTGGGCTGCTGGGCACGAGTTGAAGAAGGTAAGGCAGGAGCTGGCTGAAGACGGGCCAGGTAGTGGGCTGGAGTAGGCAGCAGGCGGCTGGATCCGTTGGGGCTGAATTATGGAGCAACAGATGGGCTGAAATTGGCTGCGGACAAGCTCCCGACCCATGAATATACGGACTAGACGGATATGGAGTTTGTTATAGTTTAAGATCGGTTAAGACTTCTATCATTTTATGCGGAAGTAAGCTACATAAAATGATAAACTATTTAAAAGATTCTATCATTTTATGTGAAGGAATCTACATAAAATGATAAATCCTATAATAATATGTCTAACTACGTAGACGGATATGCATCAACTGATCGAGATCAGGTTTATAATAGAAATAGACGGAATAAAATTTTCCGGATTTTACACGATCCAAATAAGCTCACAAGTTGTAGCAACCATGGAACGGTACTCTGATTCAGCGGATGAACGGGATACAAAATGTTGTTTCTTCGTCTTTCATGAAACCGGAGAGTGGCCAAGCTGTATAAAGTAACCAGTAATGGATCGACGAGTGATGGGACATGTAGCGTAGTCGGCGTCGCAAAAGGCATTTAGTTGGAGAGGACTTTTACGAGCAAACATAAGACCTTGTCTAGGGGCAGATTTGATGTAACGTAAAACTCTAACAACAGCTAGCCATTGGTTTGTTATTGGTGCATGTATGAACTGAGAGAGAAGATGGACGGCATAACTGATGTCGGGTCTCGTGATGGTAAGATAGATGAGTTTACCAATGAGACGTCTATATCGATCGGGATATGCAAATAACGGGCTATCATCCTTAGCAAGACCATGATTTTGTTCCACCAGAAAAGATGCAGGCTTGACAGCAAGATGCTCAGTTTCCTGTAGGAGATCCAATGCATACTTTCTCTCCGAAATATAAATACCATCAGGGGATGCATTATTTCAATTCCAAGAAAATATTATAGAATGCCAAGATCTTTCATATGAAAACAATTATGAAGATATTGTTTAAAATGTGATATAAAATGAGAATCATTTCCAGTGATAATCAAGTCATCAACGTATACCAACACATGAATCAATAGCGAGGGACGAATGTAAGAAAATAAAGATGAATCAGCATGCGAGGAAACAAAACCGTAATGACAAAGGGTAGTAGATAGTTTAGAAAACCAATTCCGTGGAGCTTGTCGAAGACCGTAAAGCGATTTCTTCAAGCGACACACCTTGCGAGAATCAGCAGAAACCAAACCTGGAGGAAGAGACATAAATACTTCCTCGTCGAGTTCGCCATGGAGGAAGGCATTGTGCACATCCATTTGATGAAGATGTCATTGCTTGAATGCGGATATTGCAAGAAAGACCTTAACCGACACAAGTTTAGCTACAGGTACAAAAGTGTCGTAGTAGTTTATACCTTCGATTTGTCATTTCCCCAAAGCGACAAGACGCACTTTGTATCGTTCAATGGATCTGTCAAAACGATGTTTGATGCGAAATACCCACTTGCATCCAAGAACAGGTTTATTTGGTGGAAGATCGATCACTTCCCATGTTTTGTTACGTTGAAGAGCCATAAGTTCAACATTCATCGTAGATCGCCAATGTGGATTAGCAAGGGCCTCCTTGACGGATGTTGGCTCAACATGAAGTTTAACTGCATTGACAAATTTTAAATGTCCAGGCGACAAGTTAGCATAAGAAATATAGTTATGGATAGGATACACAATACCTGGTGGAGAAGACGATGAAGAGACGGAGTGAGACACGGTAGCATTATCACATTGATAGTCAGAAAGTAAGATAGAAGGTTTGGTTATTCTCGTGCTGCGTCGAAGAGGAACAACAGGAATTGAAGACGTCGAAGATTCAGTGATAGGAACAATTGATGGTATAGATGATGGGTTGGAGGAGGAGTCATGCGGATTTATAGGATTAGATATATGGAGAGGAGAGGAAGATAGATGGTTAGGTGGGTTTTGATTAAAAGAAGGAGAGGTGGGACCTACATCCAAAATAAAAGAGGGAAATGTGGGATTATATGAAATATGTGGCAAGTTGGGATTGGAAGGAGGGTTTTGAATGGGAAGTGGGTTACGTGAAATTTCTAGAGAATCATTAATATGTGGCAAGTTAGGATTGAAAGAAGAGTTTTGAATGGAAAGTGGGTCATGTGGAGAATCATTAGAAGAAGCTAGGGTGATGGGAAGAATAGTGTTAGGTTCATTAGTATGATTAAAATTAGGATTTTTCTTCTTGGTGCCATTAAGGTTTGGACTTTTTCTCTTGGTGTCCACTAAGTTTCAAAATTCTTCTTGGTGCCTTCAAGGTTTCATTTGTTGCCTCTTTATACCCATTCTTAATATATCACATTAAAATTCATTAAAAAATTAGAAAAATAAATTTAAAATATACTATTACCTCATTAAATTTAATTAATAAACTTATAATTGAAAAATTTTTATATATATATTTTCCATTTTTTTAAATAAATATATTTTTATTTTTGAATTTAAATATTTTTTTTACTTTTTATTTACGATTAAAAATATATATAATTTATTTTAATAATATTTATTGAAAAAAAAAAGTTAAAAATAATATTTTTTAAATCTTGTAAGAGTACAAAAAATTAAACATATAGTATTTTTTAATTTAATTTTCTGTATTTTTTTTTAATTTGAAAATAACAATATTATTTTTTATGTGTTAATTTATTATTTTTTATAATATAGTTTTCCATAATCTTAAAATTTTAAAAAAAAATAATTTTTTAAAAATTTTCGAATTAAATAAATTATATAAAATTTAAATTCAAAATAAAAAAATTATTATATTTTAATTCTCTAGAACTTAATAAAATTTCAATTTTTTTTATTTAATTATATATATATATATATATATATATATATATTTTAAATAGAAAGTAAAAAATAAAAAATATTTTAATTCAAAAATAAAAAAATTATTTATTTCAAAAAATAAAAAAATATTAAAAAACTATTTTATTATAAATTTATTAATTAAACTTAATGAGATCATAATCTATTTTAAATTTATTTTTTTAAATTTATTTTTATTTTTTAATGAATTTTAATGTAATATATCAGGAATGGGTATAAAGAGGAAACAAATGGAACCTTGAGGGCACCAAAAGGAATTTTGAAACTTAGTGGTCACCAAGAGAAAAAGTCCAAACCTTGATGGCACTAAGAGGAAAAATCCTTAAAATTAATATTAGGTTCATCATTGTGAGAGCTAGAGTAGAAAGGTTGAACAGAGGTTGACGGATCAGATTGAAAATTTGAGGAAAAAGGAAATATATTTTCATAGAAAATAGCATCCCTAGAAACATTTGCGAGTTTTTTGATGAAATTTATCCGTTAATTTAGGAAGATATGTGGAATAACATAAACACCCAAAGGATCGTATAATAGAATAATTAGGTATTTTACCAAATAGTCGAAAATATGGTGTTTCATTGTTTAATATTTTTGATGGTGTTCGATTTATAAGATAACACGCTGTTAAAACACTCTCTCCCCAAAGATGTTGGTAAGTTTGCTTGAAATAAAATAGCACGGGCAACATTTAAAATATATCGATGTTTGCGCTCAACACGACCATTTTGTTGCGGTGAAGCAACACATGAACTTTCAAATAAAATTCCATGACTTTGAAGAAAAGGTTTTAAAGTAAGAAATTCAGAACCGTTATCACTTCGAAGACATTTTATTGTTTTAGAAAATTGCGTTTGAACCATGGCACAAAAATGTTTGATATGATTAGCAACTTCAGATTTAAAACGCATTAAGTAAAAGTAAATCCATGTCGTGCGATAATAATCATCAACAAAATTCAAGAAATATGTATATCCACATGTAGAAGGGGTACGATAAGGACCCCAAATATCGCAATGAATACGATTAAAAATACTAGTTGAAATAGTTTTACTTATAGGAAAACTGGACCTTGTTTGTTTTGAACGATGACAAATGTCACAAGGGATAGAACGAAATTTATTTAAATTAGATTTAGAAACTGAATTAAGATGTGGTAAGCATTGAAAAGAAGGATGCCCGAGGCGTATATGCCAAAGTTGGGATGAATCATCTGATAAAGCGTGACAGTGAAATGCCGGGGGTGAATAGACGAGATTAAGCCAACGAAGCCAATATGTACCATCTCTAGTATCACCTCATCCAATCAACGTCTTCATAATGTGATCCTGAAAAATACAAATTTTATTAGTGAATGTTACAACACACGAAACATCATCACAAAATTTCTAAATAGATATTAAATTGCAATGTAGGCCATGAACAAACATAACGTTTTTAAGAGTAAAATTAGGCAACAATTTAACTTGTCCAAGTTGATTAGCTGAAATAATCGATCCATTCGGCAATTTAATATTGCACGAAGTCGTATTATGAATATCACAAAGAAGAGATTTTGAACTTGTCATGTGGAAGGAGGCACCACTGTCGAGTATCCAAGATTGAGAAACAATACCTGCGTGATTATCGGAAGTACTAGAGTGTTGATAGTTTTGGAAGAGTTGATAAAGAGAACTCCATTGTTCATTCGAGATGGATGGACCGAGAGTACTTCGGTCGGCCAAATTCAATGGAGCAACTACTGTTGAAGCAGGGTTAACAAGAGCAACATTTGCACTTTGTAGAATTGGTTCGGTAGACGCAAATCCAGATGATGCTAGTGCAATAACAGTAGATTTGAGAGTAGAATAAATGTTGTCCTCAAGACCCATCAATGATAATAATCAAAGGTAGCGGTTAGAGCTACGTTTGTCATGTGAGAAGGGATTCGGCAGAAAAATAATCGATATTATAGATCGAGTAGATGAGATAAGCGTGAGGAAGAAATAGAATATGAGGATCGTTATTCAGGCTCGATACCATGTAAAATAATAATAGGATCAGAATGATTATTATTAAGCTGGAGGAGAGAATATATACACAAGATATAAAATCCTAATAAGAGAGATTTAGGGCGGAAATTAAGGTGTACAATATAAGCTTGTTTAATATAGATACATAATATATACATTAGGCTAAATATCTTCAATAAATCAAGTGTGAATCAATACTTAAATTACATGATTTAATTTGATAGTGCGCGATCGAAGATTATGAAGCGGTAGAAGAGTCTGAAGATGGAGCCGTCGAAGGAAAAAATTGTAATCGAAGTGAAACCATAGAAAAATAAACTGTCACAAATCTAGAGCTTGTGAGACTAAAACGAAGATAGAAATGAGAGAGGAGGTTGAAACGCTTACCCCGGACGCCTGAGTCGGTGCGCATGGAGTCGATACATCTGAGGAAGGAGTCGAGGGCTTGGGAAAGTCGGAAGCTAGTAGAGAAAGGGAGGCGGTGAAAAGCGGAAGGGACGACACAGACCATACGCTGAAACAAAGCTCCTACACAACAAAAAAAGGGAAAATGAAACCTTGGAGATGAGGAGAGTCAAGATGCAACGCGTAACACCATACTCTGAGGTCATCTTTATCAATGGGTCTTCAAAGCGGGGTCTTTGGTCATTTTTGTAATTTTTCATCAATAAAATCTTATAACTTACTTTTTCTAGTTTATCGATGGGTCTTTATCATTGGGTCTTACCTTGTTTTTTTCAGTCACCCATTTATTTCCTCATACCATTTTACAAATATACCCCTACTAACTTTTTAATATTACGATTGTTTTAACTACATCTTAAACTAAACTTTTTATTATTATAACATTAAATAATTAAATAATTATTTTTGGTTAACTTAAACTTATTCAATTATATTTAAAATAATATTTATTATTTATTACATTTTTATACCTTAAAATGAAATTTAGGTTAATTTTATTATTTATCTCTATAAACAATACAATAAGCAACGAAGAGATAAACAAATTGCAATTAAAAATGACCCAACACATATATGCAAAAATAAGGAATAATTTTTCATTATTTATAATTTTTATACCTTAAAACGAAATTTATTAATTTATTTTGTATTTTGATATTTTTATACCTACAAACTTTACCATAAAAATATTTTTTTTAAAAAAACTATTTTAAATATATTCAAAATGGGTTTATATAGATGGATAAAAAAAATTTATGAATTTTGGTATAATTTTTTATTTTTAAAAAAAATATTTAAGCTGAAAATGGATTTTTAATAAATTAAAAATCCTTGGCCATTAATAACGCGCCATGTGTCACTGCATGCCTCACTCTAATTAGAGCACAACACGTGGCGCAAGTTGTAAATTTCTTTTTATATGTAAATGCCGCTTAAAAGCGGCCAATGGGAAAGCGACACGTGTCCTCTAATCTGAAGCCAAGATTCGGGTCTTTGAAAGACCTATTTAATTAAGTTTTTATAACCACAAAATACTAAAATTACAAGACCCGCCCCCTAGACCTCGATAATCATGCCCTGATAACCTTGGAGAAGAAAGAACAGAGGCGGTGAAGGGCCAAGACAAAGTAGGCCTGGTGTGCTGATTCTGCGAAGACAAATACGGCTATTCAAGCAAAGGGTTGGACACGTTTCAAAAGGAAGGGTAAAATCGGAAGAGGGCAGTTTTGGATATTCTCTACCTGTAACGGGGGATAAAAATGGAAACTCCCTGTCATTTATAGCAGTAAGGATAAATATAGATATAGATAAGTGATTAGTTGAGCTGGTAGTGAAGATGCATGTTAATTGAATATTTTTCAACAACTACGTCATAATATCATAAACCTCGATCCTCGAGATTGGGCTTCGACATTATTTAATCTTTTCTCTTCCGATCCAATGATGCTTTGTGTTTTTATTTATTGTTTGATGTTCAGTTAGTTGAATTATCGTCCTTAATCTTCTTCTGGTTCACGCTCAAACTTTCAACCGTTTAACGTACGGACTGAAACCTAAAACAATGAGAATAGATTTTGAGGGCCTTTTACTTATTTGATGATTGGTAAGGGCAATGCTTCAGTTTATTTTTACATATAAAAATGACATATTTATTACAATTGAAAGGATTCTTTGACTCTCCTCCCAGTGCCATCTTGCCTGTGTTTCACAAATTCCTTGAAATAATAGTTTCGGTACAAAGGAGGATGCTCCTCGTTCACCAACTCATCAATGGGTCCAATCACGGTGTCCTCATCGGGTTCAAAGAACAGGGCCATTGACACGCGTGGTTTATCCTTGTTAGTCACCGCCCTGTGACGAACGCTCTTGTACTTACCGTTACTTAGAACTTGTAGCTGATCCCCTACGTTCACACCAAAAGATTTGAGGATGGGATCAATAGTCACCCATTTTCCGTCTTTTATCACTTGGAGGCCGGAGACTTGATCCGACTGCTGGATCATCGTGAGGGTGCTGAAATCCGTGTGCGTGCCAAGCCCAAGGGCGAGTTCTGGATTTGGGCATGGAGGGTAGTAGTTGGCCTGGCCTCTTCGCTGTGGACTTTGTCCATGCTTCCTTTCCAGGCAATCCTTGTCTAGTCCCAGACCAAGTGATATCAAACTCAACAGCCGGATAAATAACTTGTTCATCTCAACTGCATACTCACCAATTACTTCTCTGCATTTAAAACGTAAACAAATTGTTCGATTTAAGCTAGCACAAGGGTAAAGAGAAGCTAAGAAAGTATATATAGTTGCCTTGTTTTGGTACCTATATATGGAGGGAGTAGTACTTGGCAAGCCAGCAGTGAAATCATGTGAAGGATGCCATGGGTGATGAAAGCCTTCGCTCCACAAAGACACCTTGTCTTGTGGAGAGCTTTCACCAACATTGAGGTGGCGGCTAAAGAGTCTAACCTCTTTCCTAGGATCGTCCGAGAATAAACCAGCTTTAATATGAGGTGGCATCTCGAACAAATGCTTTATAGCATCCATCATTCGAGTACACACTTCTTCGGGCACCCCATGATTGGTGATATGGAAGAAACCGTACTCTTCACAGGCTCTCGACACCTTCTCCACCAGAGAAGGCGCGAATAGACCTTCACCTTCACCTTCTTTCAAGTCAATGATCGGAATGGAGGCGAGGGTGGAGACTTGAGAGAGATCAGGTCTCAAATCCGGTGGGACGATGAAGGATGGAGAAATTTGGGAGAGAGGCGTTGGGTTCTTCACCCATTGAAAGGAAGTCATGTTTATTGGCTACTTGTTGAAAATGTATGAATATATAATACATAGTTCATCTGTCAGTCAATATGCATCTTCAGTCATACCTAACTAACTGCAAAACTGAACAATTAATCAGATCTCCTTATCATCTGTATGACAGTGCTCATTACTTTAGTAGCTAATTAATACAGGTTTTATGAAACAAGGTAACATCAATCGTTGATGCATAAAGAGGGTGGAGACATGATTACCGTGAGGATTCTTTATCCTATACACATCATTATATTTGTCTTATTTCTTTAATTCATTAGTGATCTCCACTATCCTTCTTAATTTTTACAACTTATCATCGAATCATTTTGAGATTGCATGTTTTACTTTTGCTTATATGATATAGAAATGATTGTAAGTCTATTGTTCCTAACTTCCTACCTACCTATTATGACTATATATCCATCTTATCATAACTTTTTGGCTTGATTAACCCTTTCTTTGTAAATCTATACAAATTTCCTTAGTTATGTTTAGCCTTAATCGACCATATCCGAGAGCGATGAGGGGAAGCTATATATCCGGACATGATTTAACTACTCGCTTGCCAAGTACTACTCCCGCCGTGATTGGCAGGTTTTGTCCCCTTCCCTAGTATTACACCAAGGCATGACGACAAACTGAGTGGTCATCACCACACTAAACTGGATGCTTGCGAGAATGGTGTAGACACGGAGATGGCATTGCGAGGGGTTGCTAAGGAAGTTCGAGGAAAACAAGGATGCTACATATCCGCATCGGTCTAAGTTTGCCTTCAAGTTTCTTTGGTTTATTGTTTTTTAAATGAATATCTTATTTTAGAATGTAATTGGAGCTTGCAAAAGCGGCTTCCGAGGGGTCATCACATACCTTTGTAAATAGTATAGGGTGTATATTTTGGCTTTATTGAAATCACACTTTCCGGGATAGTGTTAATCGTATTTGGAAGAGAATGAATTTATACGGTGCACTAGAGTGGAAGCTTAGGTGGTCAAAGGGGATATATGGATACTGGATACTACGACACCAACAGAACATCCGACTTGATATCCTCAGTATGAATAAAGGTTTTATTCATGACCGGGTGGTGAATTGATCATTGATGTTCCGTTTTATTGTAGTATATGTCCCACCAACGGTGGGACGAAAAAAAGATTTCCATCCACAACCTATGATGCACGGACACGAATACGGGAACGAATAAGGGGAAGCGACAATCTCAAAAGTATAGGAAACGGAGATACGGCGATAAAAACAATTCTAACATGATTTTTCCTCTTTCCACGTCTGCAACACGGTAACACCCAATGGTTGCACCCGCGGTTAGTAGTTGCTGAAGAATAAATTAAACATTTTGAAGTCTAAAGGTTGATACAGTTTATTTCATAGGTTATAAAACTTTCCAAATTCTTGGATTTAATTTTATAACCTTAGAATGCAAGTATCTTATCTCTATAAAAGGCCTTCCTTAGTCTTAGTTCTACCAACTTAGTTTTGAGTTTAAAGGCAATTGTCATTGTTTTCCTTTTCACCAAATCTAATAAAAAGAGAGGTTTGATTGGAGAATATTGTGTGTTATCCTAACTTGGTTGAATCTTTGTTTGTGTCAAATTTCCTAAAGATTGGGGCTTCAAGTTCTTCACTCGCCTCCTCCTTGTGATTGCTTCTTCATTAGGGTTTGTTTAAGGTTGTATTGTTGATCGGGTTAAGGTAAGACAAATGTAAGGATTTTGGTAATCTTAGATCAATGTTCTATCTCTTGCTCCTTGTTTTTTTTTCCTTCTTCACTCACTTGTATTCAATTCCGCCAACTATCCTTATTTCGTCATTTCAAGCTTCATTACCACAGTTTCTTACTTATTTTTTAGTCTTGAAGAAATCATTACATCTAGATCGGACAAATAATGGGATATCCCTGTATCAAAGTGGTATTAGAGTTCAATTGATGTTTTGATTCAACTCCACACCTAGTTGATTGTAAGTGTCTTTAGTTTATTTGTCTTCCATTGGGGAGTCGAGTTATCTTTTGAGTCTTGTTTCATCTTTGAGTCTTTTTGAGTCTTATTGGTTGAGTAAACTATCTTGTCTTTGAGTTGGTTGGAGAAGAGCTAGGCAACCCCACTCCGACACCGTACCACCACCATTGCCACCAAGTCAACTCCGTTTAATTGTTTTTATTCCCTTTTGTTTTTTCCGCCAATTTTTTAATCATTTTTTTTTGTGTTTAACGTCAAAAAAAAGAAAGAAAAGAAAAGAGAAAATAAATATCAGTCATTTTTTTCATTTCATGTTGCAATCATATTACATTTTATTTTTACTTAAGTGTTGTAAAAGCAAGAAGAGCAAGCCATTCACGGTTATAATTGCTAAGTGATTATAAAGGCTACAAGGAAGAGAATCTTAGACTTTCACTACCCCTATTCGGACCTCCATCATCAAAACCAACCGGCGCTCTCTTCTATTATTCAAGTGCAAGGCAAGTAAGCTCGCTTCTAAGTCTTTGTGTCTATTTTTCTTCTAGTTCATCTTTCTTTGGGTCTATCATATTTCTAGAGTCGTATATTTCATTTTGATACATAAAATCGTCATTCTCATCTTTGAGTCATTTTCTTTGTGTGTTTGTTAAGCCTAACTCACTTGCATGCACCTTTTTAGAGTCCATTGTATTTCTTGTTTGTGTTACTTGAACCTTTCAACTATATACCCTACTATAAAACCAAGGATGTTGCTAGTTTGGAGCTAGAACATTGGCCTAAGGAAGTGCTGATACTTATAAAACAACTACATCAAGATTCTGGCAACACCAACTTGAGAGTGAGAGTTGAGGAAAACACTTGTGAGAGTTTTAAAGGTTTTGCTAACACTTACATAATTTGTGTTCGTTTTTTTTTTTAAAGCATATCTAGTTTTATAGTCCAAGCAAGTGCCAGAGTAGTACTGAGCCAATGCACCAGAAGATGTTTAGCTGGATCAAACGAATATCGGATTCTATTGATAGTTTGACCAAGAAAATAGAGGTCATGAAAGCCCGGACAATACCACCTAGTATTCCACCATTAAGGTCATCATTTGAAGTAACAAGGTCATCATTGTGCCTCCTAGAGAAGCTACTCATGGGATAAACCAAAACAGCCCAATAGAGCAAGGTAACATACGTCTCAATCCTCCTTTAAACGCACATAACATGGATCTCTATGTTGATCTCACTTTTAGCAAGCACAAGAAGAGACTATGGATAGAGAGAGATGTGGGGTGAGAATCCAAGGTAAGTCCGGAAACCTAGGAGAGGTAGAGATCACTATCAACCATATCAAGAACAAGATGACATTGGAAAGGTCAAGATTAAGATCCCTAGTTTTAATGGCAAGTGTGATCCAAACATCTACATTAAATGGGAGACCAAAATGGAGCAAATATGGTCTTGCCATAATTTTGGAGAGCCTAAGAAGATTCAACTAGCAACACTAGAGTTCCAAGGATACAATTTGGTATAGTGGGTCACTTAATGAGAGAGAGGGT
Organism: Fagopyrum esculentum; assembly: GCA_033239045.1. Classification (NCBI taxonomy): domain Eukaryota; kingdom Viridiplantae; phylum Streptophyta; class Magnoliopsida; order Caryophyllales; family Polygonaceae; genus Fagopyrum; species Fagopyrum esculentum. Next base: position 117,842,289 of record BSUD01000008.1, read on the forward strand.
AGGAACATTAGATTTCTCCTATTTCTACATGGGCACACGTGAAGGCTCTCGCGAGGGTAAGATTCATCCAACCCCACCATGCTAGAGAATTGAGGCAAATGTTGGAGAACCTAAGACAAGGAACCATGAGTGCCGAAGAAGTCTACACATCCATGCAAATGATCACCATGGTTAAAGCAAATGTGCTAGAAGATGAAGAATCAACAATGGCAAGGTATTTATGCATTCTTAATTCATCTTTAGCTAATGAGGTTGATATGTTTCCTTATAACACTATAAAGCAATTGCTACACTTAATAATTAAGGTGGAGAGGAAGACAAAAGTAAGGAGCAACAACAACAAGGTCTCCTATGGATCTCCAAGTGCATAGAAGAGCTAAAACAACCGGCCAACAACCTCTAGAAACCGTGAGCATGCCGACACTAGAGAGGAAAGAAGAGAACCAACCCCGAGCCAAGATATCTTGAGGAGAACTCCTACACACTCTACACCAACAAGACCTTTTAATGTGCCTTCAAATGGTTCTAAAGATAGTACTTCTAACCCTTCTTCTTGATCTAGGGACATGATGTGTTTTAAGTGCGAAGGTATAGGGAACATTTGTAGGGATTGTCCTAATAAGAGAACCTTAACTATAAATCAGTTAGGACAATATGAAAGTGACATTAATTATGATATGAGCATGAGCAGGATGATAGTGATGATTGTATTGAGTATGAGCATGATGAATCATTGATAGCTAGAAGGACGTTACATGTTCATTTAACACTTGTGAGGATAACCAACGTGAAAATATTTTTCATACTAGATGCAACATCAAAGGGAAAGTGTGTAATGTCATAATTGATTGTGAAAGCTGTTGCAATATAGCTAGCACCTTGTGAGGATAACCAACGGGATTTTGACGTGTATTTGTGGTCGAATCCTGACATCATCGAAGAGTCCGCACCCGCGGATTGCATTCTTTAGTGATGTTTTGGTGGCGTTTTGAATAGTTGTCTTGGAGGGGGCGTGTATTTGTGGTCGACTTCTGATGGCTCTACCGCGAATACAACAAATCTGGGTTGTCCACAATTATTCATTAAACTTCCTACATGTGTACTTCCCTTTGACGATGGACGTTGAGCTCGCCACTTCCTGTTGACTGGATCATCCTCCTTTCCCATTAAGATCTCGTTGTTGTCGGGATTTCTTGATGGATTTTTGTGTGTTTTTTTTTGTTTCATTTTATGTAATTCCTCATGAAGGTTAGTCCGTCTGCGGATCTTTTTTGACGTTTCGATTCACTAGACGATGACACGATGTATCACCTAGTGTTTTGAATCACTTTCCAATATAAAAAAAAATGGTAGAATAATGCTTGAAATACATATATGATCAGTGATGAAGAACTTGAAAACCTTAACGGTAGTTCTAAGATGGTCATTATTTTCCCAAACAAAAAAAAAATCATTTAGGGATAGTTTCGTCTTTTTCTAGCCTAAAATCTTCACAAATATTATTTTACTAAACATATTGTATATTTTAAAACAATATTTTTCTAAAATTCAAATCTTAATAAAATCTAAACTACAAGCACAACTCTAACTCTCACTACAAACCACAAATATAAACCCCGAATCTAATTTACCAATTAAACCCTAAATAGTGAAGGTGCTAGTGACTAATTTGGATGAGGCTATGACCCCTTAAAAAGAGAATATTGGTCTAATTTATATGGTCTTTTTTGTACCTGATATACAAACTAGACCCCATATTCAATTATGATAATTGACAAAATGGGAGAGATAAACTTAAAGAGAAAAATGGGCATTTCGCAGTTAATTAATCAATGTAGAAACAATGGGCAAGTGCGTATCTAATATCTATGAAGATAAAGTAGGCCCCTTCAGATTTTATAAAAAAGATATATTAAATTAAAAAAGAGATTATGAAAATTAGAAGATCTTTCTCTCTCCTATAAATATAAATTAGAAGATATTTCTCTTTCCTATTAGTTATATTTAATTTTGTTAATTAGGGTAATAAATTATTCTTCTATCTCCTCTTAATTATATTTAGTTTTTATGATACATAATATTATTACACAATTTCAATTACACAATATTAATACATAATTTCAATTACACAATGTTCATACACAATTTCATTTGTTATGTCAATTTATGTAGTTAACACATTCAGTCGTTTTTCAATTACACAAGTTCCGTTTGTTTATGTCATATACACAAGTTTGTCATTACACAAGGTTTGGTTACACAAGGTTTTGTCACACAAGTCTTTCAATAACACAAGGTTTGGTTACACAAGTCCGTCATTTACACATGTTTTTGTTACATAAGTCCGTCATTTACATAAGTTTTGGTTACACAAGTCCATCATTTACGCATGTTTTGGTTACACAAGTCCATCATTTACATATGGTTTGGTTACACAAGTCCGTCGTTTATCAATTACACAACTTCAATCATCTTCTTGCTATTGTTACCCATTTCATCTACAAATCCCGGATCGAACTCAACCGAGCTTCTCCATTCATCAGCCAAATCCTGCATAAACGCATCGGTTTTCTCAAATATGACCTTGAATCGTCTCTCTGCTCCTTTGATCCCAAACCTCCTCAACACCGGAAAGAAGTCTCCGATGAAGGTTATTCCCCCGGCGTTGGTAATCTCTCTCATCAAGCCTTGAACCTTTGGCCTCCCTCCGACTCCTCTCCGTGTGCGTAGTACCTTCTCCAGTGATATAGAGTTGTAGGTGGCTCTGACGGTTATAGGTGATGGTTGCGGTGGTTCCGGCGAGGGTTTCCAGAGTCGTCTTCTCATATGGTTGCAGGCTCGCACTTCAAGCAAATCCTCGCAGTCTTCAACAATGGCGGGGGCTAGGCGGTCCTCGAAAGAGAAACCTTACCAGATCTGCATTCACTCGACAACACACAAAAGACGAACCACACACATAAGCGAAAAGAGAAGAAGCGCAAAATCGAAAGAGAAACCTTACTAGATCTGTGCTTAATTGAAGCCTTGTAGCCGCCTTCATCAATGGTGGTCTCGTAGTGCACGATGTTTCTTCGATCTAGTTGTCTTCTCCGACCAGACGGTTTCAGGCGGTTCCGAGCGGTTTCTCCCTATCAAGAAGCAGACATCTTTTTGGCGCGATGAACGACTGCCAAAAATCCTAATTGGGCGATTGAGGTGATTTTATAGGGGTTACCAAAATTTTTTACTCGGTTTTCTTATTTTTAGTATAATTAATATATTCTAATAATTAATTATCTCTCCTTAATATCGATAACTGCCTAATAAGGATAATCATAATATTTAATTTACGTTTTTTAAAAATTGTTAAATAGTAGGGACTTATTTTGTATCTTAAATACAAAAAAGACTTTTATACATCAATTTTCTCTAAACTTAATTAATGGGAAAATGTTAATGGGTCATAATTTACAAGATTTGCGATCAATGATAGTTGATTTGCTTCTTCGTCATCAACAACCATTTTCTCTTCATCTCCCCTCTCATCCTTTCAAGTGGTATGGTTACATGCGGTTTCCTCTCCGACGACGGTTACAGGAGACAATCTCTTCTTCGGAACATCCTTCTCCTTTTCTATGGTTAGACAATAAAATTTTTAAAAAAAATAGAAGTGTTGTCAAAAGTTGAATTGTTAATGTTATATAACACGTGCTCTGTTTTTTTAATGGGTTAAATGAGTTTGTGAGCTCGTATTATCGATATGAAAATTAATTAACCTATTTTGTTTTATATGTAACAAAATAGGTTAATTTATTTTCATATAGAGAATCACGATTAAAAATAGTTGTAAGGGCATGTGCAACAGATTCTTAAAAAAAAACTCTAAAATGGAGAATTTTTTTTAATTTTTTCTAAAAAAATTTTGTATAAAACCCAATAGCTTCTTTAAAATAGGGAGTAATAAATTTATTTATTTATTTATTTATAAAAACTGTCAAAATTTGTTCATGGGTTGAATTTGAAGAAGCTCCTTCTTGCTGCAAATATAGGGAATTGAAGACATAATTTTCCCAAATCCCCTATTTTAGAGTTTAGGATAGAGAATTTGTTGGACCAAAAAAACCCTCAAAATTTCAACATTCTCTAAAATAGAGCATCTGTTGCACATGCTCTTATGAATTTGTAGAGAAGGGAGAAATAAATTTTGTTGCAGAAGATGATACAATATCCATACAAATTTTGTTACATATAAAATAAACAGAGCACGTGTGATATACCATTACGATTCCACTTTGATAATACTTTCTATTTTTTTTGTAAAATTTTATTGTCCAACCAAATTCATAATATCGGGTATGCCAAATTATTGAGGAAGCGCAACTTGTTGATTGGCCTTTTACCTTCAGCACCACGGATCAATGAGTTGGATCTGGACACTTTCATGAGAAAATTGGTGTAGAAGGGCCCTTTTTGTATCCATGATACAAAATAGGTCCCTCTATTTTTCTTCCAAAAAATAAAGCTAAAAGAAATTATAAATCATGGGTAATAAGGTAGTTATTTAAGGGCAAATTAGTAATGTAGCATAATAACTACCTAAAAGTTAAAGATATATTAAATTAAAAAAAAGGCAACAGCATGATACGGTATCTTCTACACCAATTTGTTAAAGATATATTAAATAAAAAAAGGCAACAGCATGATACGGTATATTCGATTCGTCTTCTTTCCTAAACATTTCATCCCAAAAATTAAGCGTCATTCGGAACCTCCATTGGATCGTGAGATTCTCCATTCGCAACCTCCATCTTCAAATCGTGATTCGACCGTCTTCAACCTCCTGTCTGATCTATTCTTTGTGTAACAACAATCAATCATTGTAAGTATTCCAAATTCTCTCAACAATATACCATTTTAATGGCTTCGATTTTGGTTCAAACCGAAAACAGTTGATGAACGTTTTCCCTAAAATCCATACTCAAAACCGCCATTGTTGATCTTTAACTACATGGCCTTAATTTTGAAATTATCCATTTCTGTGAAATTTATGTATTCGAATCAACAGTGATGAAAGATTATATACATAATTTTAAACAGATACATAAAAATCAACGCCACATAAATTTAACAACTACATAATATTAGCAGATACATAAATTATGTTCGTCACCTTCGTCAATACTGACACATAAATTTAACAACTACATAATATTTGCAGATACATAAATTATGTTCGTCACCTTCATCATTACTGACACTCAGCACATAAAAATCAACGCCACATAAATTTAACAACTACATAATATTAGCAGATACATAAATTATGTTCGTCACCTTCGTCATTACTGACACATAAATTTAACAACTACATAATATTAGCAGATACATAAATTATGTTCGTCACCTTCATCATTACTGACACTCAGCACATAAAAATCAACGCCACATAAATTTAACAACTACATAATATTAACAGATACATAAATTATGTTCATCCCCTTCATCATTACCAACACTCAGCACATAAAAAATCACCGACATATAAATATACGAAATACATAATATTAACAATATACATAAATTACGCAGAGCGAATTGAAGAAACAGATCATCAAAACGAAATAAATCGGCAGTAATCGCAAAAAAAATAAAGAAAATGTTTTTTGACAGTAAACGAATAACTCTGTAGCAATGGTGGTTATGGCTTCAGAAATGGGGAATTTCGTGATTCTGGGATCAAGTTTACAAGGAAAATATATTTGCTATCCTAACAACATCCTGATTTGTAGGGGACCACATTAAATAACCATATTTATTTTAAAAACTGCCACATCATCATTTTTTATTTCCAGCAGGGGTATCAATTTATTTGGGAATTAATCTTTATCATAAAATTACTAGGGACCTACTTTATCTATATTTTTACAAAAGAGACTAGTTAATCTACATTAATACATAATTAGCCTACTTTCCCTTTTATCTCCACTTTCATTACAGTTTTTTTTTTTTGAAAGGTTGGTAGGTAACTTTCAGTTCGATTGGCTTCGCCGCTATACAACTAACCACTTAAAGAATCTAGCACCACATCCCACTAGACCAACTGAGTATTGGTCACTTTCATTACAGTTGCAATTGACTGCGTTGAGTAGATGTTGATCGATTACTTTATAAAGTGGAAATTCCGGTTGGTATCCCTGCGATATGGAGTATTTCGAATTTTATCCACAAATTTTTACAAGTTCTACTCGTGCCCTTAGATTTTCAAATTTATGACATTTTCCCAAAAACCGTCAATTTCCTTTAACGTTGGGTAACCTCTATTAATTTATAAAAAGAAATAAAACAACATTAATCAAATCCTCAAATATGCTTCTCCTCTCAATTCCTCTCCAAATATGTAAATTAAATCCTCAAATCCTCAAATATGTAAATCAAATCCTCAAACACTAACTCTAAAAGTGTTCGATGTAATAACAATCACTACTACAAACTGTTATTACAATGACATTCAAAAGATGACGTTTAGCATATAAGTGTCATCAAAATCCATTACAATGACGTTGTATCACTATATTGTCATTTACTTTGATTTCGCCAAATTGAAGACGATGTATACGGAACGCCATAAACAGTTACGACGTTTTTTACAAGTCGTAGTAGGGATTATGACGTTTAGAAAACGACATGCAATTTATGATGTTTAGAAAACGACATGAAATTTTGGCGGGTTTTTTCCCCCCAATTTAAGTGTGACATTTAGAAACGTCAGTATCTAAACGCTATATAATTCACGACGCTTGGAAAACGTTTATATTATTGCGGGCCTTTTTCCCACCAAATTATTTCGGTTATTGAATCGTTAAAATTTTGGCGGACATTGTTTTAAATTAATTTAAGCCAAAATTTAATATATAAGATTTTAAAACAAAAAAAAAAAACAAAGTAAATGTTGGCAGTCCCGAAGTCGACACTTCTCCTTTGCCTTAGACCTAATTCCCCCAAACTTTAGCCCTCTCCGTCCGCTCGCTTCTCTGCTTCTCTAGTACAAACGATTGAGCGGCATCCATTCTGATTCTCTCTCTTTCTCTGCTTAGCCTTCCGATTCCATCTCTTTAGTCCCAAAGTCGACACTTCTCTGCTTCTCTACAGGTAATGGTTTCCTCTCAACTCGATCATTCCGATTCCATCTCTTTCGATTATACTAATTCCATCTACAATTTTGGCGGACAAGGGTTGTTGCAGGATCTAATTTATCTCTTTCGAGTTGGTCGATCGTGGCCGGCATCCTTTCCGATTCACAGGTATGTATCTTTCATGCTCCATCTAGGTTTACTTATTGTTGATTTTTGATTGTCGATTCAGCATTAATCAAAAGGATAAGCATCAGTTTAGGGTTTTTCCATGGTCCATCTAGGTTTTAAGCTGGTGAATAATGACTTTGCTGTTGATAATGGAATGTTGCAGGAGTAGGAATATGTTCACCTATTGCATGGTGTATATGTAGCTTTGTTTGCTCACCTATTGCATGCTTAGAATGGTGTATATGTATTGTACTTGTGACCATAATCAGAAGCAGGCTAATTAGAGGTTATAGAAATCAATGCTAAATTTTCTTATGTATGCACTTAAGATGGTCTTTTCTTTGTTCAAGTCCCTTAGATTTATGCAGCAAGATTTTCTTAAAATATTTGTATCTTTTGGAATCTGCTCAGTGTGCCTCTCCTTTTTCTTGGTTACTGGATGACACTCTGAACATGGTAGTATGGCTACTAGGAGCTTCCCATAACTTAATGATCTAGGTTACCTCAACCATTAATGACCACTTACTTCTGGACTATTAAGCTCCTAAGTTAAACAGTTTGAGATGCTTTCTTACCAATTCTATCGACTTCTTTATTTCAGCATCTAATTATTCCCTATTTTGAAAACAATGCTCTTATCAGAAGCTGCCAAAGATATTCAATGTATGAACTGAATGTTGTATGTAGATAGGCTAACTAAGATATGACTATTTTAGCATATGTATAATATAAATCTAGTCTCCACTTGGAAGTAATATCATTTTAAGTCACCCACCATAAAACAAGATTAAGAGTATGGTATGTTGTATATATCTACACAAGTATTTCAATGTTTAATATTTTTATTCATTTTAAAGTTTAATATATGACTATTTTAGCATCTGTAAGTAGCTAGGCTAACTAATGTATGACTATTTTAGCTTCTGTTTTCACTTGCTATGCAGCATAAGGTGCCCTTTTAAATTAGTATTTCTATGTTTAATATTTTTATTCTTTGTAATGTTTGTGAATTGGATGTTTACTTATGCTATATGTACTTTCCCCTTCTCTTATTTTTATTTTCAAGTTTTAGGTGAGTTGAAATCGTAAGTAATTTGTCTCCCTCAAAATGGACAAAACATGGGTGAATTTAGATAGAAGAAGTGATGAATATCGGAAAGGGGTTAAACAATTTATCTTAAATTCAAAGCAACATGCAAGAAACCCTGACATGATGGTATGTCCTTGTGCAATCTGTCGCAACCTTAGTCGACAAAGTGATGATGATTTGGAAATTCATTTATTGCACTATGGAATTGATCCTGCTTATGATGTTTGGTGTGCACATGGTGAAGATGCTACTTCATCTGTAAGAGTCGTAGATAATGAAAATTTAGATCCTATTGATGTGGACTACGACTTACCAGATGTACTTCAAATGTACAAAGATGGATCATTTTCTGAGAGAGCAGGAGGTTCTAGAGCAAATGTCACGGAGGAAGATTATAGAAGAAAAGTCGAAGAGGCTGAAGTTCCTATATATGAGGGGTGTAATAAGAAGTATACTAAATTATCAACCTACCTCTTGTTTTATAAATTCAAGGCCTCTAATGGGTTGTCCAACGAAGCATTTGAAGAACTACTTGAACTAATCAAAGACATGCTTCCTCAAACTAATAGCTTCCCGGGATCTCTCTCTACAATAAAAAAGTTTCTTAAAGGGTTTGATTTAGGATATGTGAAGATTGATGCGTGTATCAATGATTGTTGCTTGTTTACAAAAGATAAGGAAATTTTGGAAACATGCCCGGAATGTGATGCTTCAAGGTGGAAAGTGAATCCAAGAACAAAATCGATACAAAAGTGAGTTTCTGCCAAGGTCTTGCGGTATTTTCCAATTATTCCAAGAATTAAGAGGATGTTTCTTTCACCAAGTATGAGTGAACAACTAACTTGGCACTCTACTCATCATAGTCTAGATGGCATGATGCGCCATCCGGTTGACTCAATTCAATGGCGCACCATTGATAAAAAATGGCCAAACTTTGCTTCCGATCCAAGAAACTTGCGGTTTGGCTTAGCTACTGATGGATTCAGCCCTTATAATTCTCTAAGTTCAACTCATAGCATTTGGCCTGTGATTTTAGTCATCTACAATCTCCCTCCAAATGTTTGCATGTCAAAAGAATACTTGATGCTAAGTCTTATCATTCCAGGGAAAAAGCAGCCAGGAAATGAAATAGATGTGTATTTAGAGCCAATAATAGATGATTGCACACAACTATGGACAATTGGGGTGCAAATGTATGATGCATTCAAGAGGGAAATGTTCAACTTGAAGGCTGTCCTTTTGTGGACAATATCTGACTTTCCTGCGTATGGTAATCTAGCAGGATTAACTACAAAAGGGGAATTTGCATGTCCTGTTTGTGGCCCTGAAACAAATTCTGTATGGCTACCTCTTGCTAACAAAACTGTGTATAATCGTCATAGAGTATTTCTTACCCAAAAAAACCATCTTCGCTTGAAGCATAAGTGGTTTGATGGAACAAAGGAAAAAAAGAGGCGGCCAAAGATATTCAATGGGCTGGCTGTTGTGCGCGCCCTGCGTGGCTTCAAAAATGATTTTGGGAAGAAAAAAAAGAAGCCAAAATATAAGAGAGGAGACCCTGCAAAATTGTTGAAAAAGAGGTCTATATTTTTTGACTTGCCATATTGGGAGGTTAGTCGATGTCACTTCAATTCCTTTACCCATTTTCATATGGTTTTATGTTTACAATTTTCTTGACAATAATCCATGTTGCTGAATTTTAGGTACTTCCCTTACGTCACAACCTCGATGTCATGCATATCGAAAAAAACGTTTGTGAGAGTGTCTTATCCACCATATTAGATGTCAATGGTAAATCGAAAATTGAGGATGAGTCTCGTAGAGACCTTGAATTGCTAGAACTGATGACAGATGTTCCGTTGGAAGATAGACGTTCCAAATTAGAGCTACCATCAGCCCCTTACACTTTAACAAAGGATGAGAAAACCAGATTTTTAAGGAAGTTGTATAATCAAAGATTTCCTGATGGCTATTGTAGTAACATTTCTAATTGTGTTAGATTAGAGAATGGCAAACTACTTGGTCTAAAGTCACATGATCATCATGTACTAATGCAACAAGTGTTGGCTGTTGCACTGAGAGGGCTTTTACCTGAAGGCATAAGAAAGGCACTATGGCGTTTATCTTCCTTTTTCAATGAGTTGTGTCAAAGGGTTTTGAATACTAGAAGGTTAGAGGAACTAGAAGACGAGATAATACTGACTATATGTTTGTTAGAAAGATACCTCCCTCCCTCATTCTTTGACATCATGATTCACCTCACCATTCATATTGGAAGAGAAGCAAAGTTATGTGGTCCTGTCCAATTTAGATGGATGTACCCTTTTGAGAGGTAATGAATTTGATTTTTTCACATTTAACTAATCCTCCATGCTAAGGTAGTTTCCTTATGATCATTGTTTGGTTTTGACTTGATAGATATATGAAGACACTTAAGGGTTTTGTAAGAAATCGTGCAAAACCAGAAGGCTCTATTGCTGAAAATTACTTAGCTAATGAGTGCTTGAGATTTTGTGGTCAGTACATGAAAGAAGTTGATGCAATTAGTTCTAAACCGAAACGCAATGAGGAAGTTGAAGATGAGACAATTGTGCAAGGGTCTACACTGTTAAAAGGGAAATCTATACTCTTATCTGATCCGGATCGCAAGGCTGTCCATTTGTGTGCAGTGCTTAACAGTATTGAAGTTGAACCTTATATAGAGTTAAGCACAATAAAATGGCCAAACTTGTGATTAATACTTATTTGTTTACATTAGTGAATGAGAGTCTAACTCATTTTTTTATTAGGCAACACAAAGAGGAGTTAAATCATTCGAATCCACAATTAGCTAGCAATTCCAACTTGCTAGAGAAAACTCATTTGGAGACATTCATTGTATGGTTACAAGAAAAGGTTTGAGAACCTTAACACTTTGTTGTCACTTATTATGGTATAAGTACAACAAATAATATTTATTGCATTCCTAATAATTTGGTATCAATTCTTGTGTACAGATTATGTCTGAAGCTAGTACTGTAGAGGACTCTCTAAAGTTTCTTGTGAAAGGACCAAGATATTATGCAATGTCGCATAAGGGTTTTATAATAAATGGAAAACGCTTTCACACAATGGATGCAAATGTATTAACAGCTGATTACGGGGTACATGTTGAAGCAAATACAAGTCAAAATTACTATGGAGTAATAAGAGAGATCTTGGTGTTGGATTTCTACATGTTTCGGATAGCTGTGTTTCGGTGTGACTGGGCAAACATTGTGAATGGTGTCAAGAAAGAGGATGGATTCACCTTAGTTAATCTTCATGATAATTTAGATAAGAAGGACCCATTCATTTTAGCATCTCATGCAAAACAAGTATTCTATTCTAGGGAAACCGAACATTCTAGTTGGTATGTGGTCTTAAAGGCTCCTCCGCGAGGTTTTGATGATTTAGAGATGTTTGATGAGTCTGTTTTTACATCGTATGTTCCTTTAGATGTTTCAACACTTGAGGTAGACATTGAGGATAGTGATGATGATTAAGTTTTATGTTCCCTTAGATGTTTCAACACTTGAGTGTGTCCTTGTCTTTGCAGTTTGGTGTTACTTATTGTCCTATATGTTTTCAGAATCATGTGCTGATAATAAAATTTTATGTTTATGTCAATTGCTGAAAATTCCATATTGTTGTATCACTAAAGTATAGTTCTTATCTTGTACAAATCTGGGTGCTGACATGTGAATTGTGTTGTATAATCTGTAAATTGCTTCGTAGTATTTTTCAGGGAAAGGTGAAACCAGATTTTCAATGGATGATCAATCAACTCATGCAAGAGAGGTATGGTTTTTCTTAATTCTGAAATCTATAATATGATATTTCAGCTTCTGTTTTCATGTATCTTTAGTAGACAGTAGGTATAAAAAGCATAAAATTCAGATTTTATTTCAGTTTCTGTTTTCATGTATACTTCATTTTATTTTTGAAGAATACTAATGGGAGAAAGAGACGAAGTGAAGACTCGAGTGCAACTGATAAAGAAGGGAGCTATACCCAAAGTGAACAAGCTAGTGATGTTTCTCGGAGGGGGAGGAAACCAAACAGCCGGACATGTTTGCAAGTTATGGCAACTGGGACAAAGGAAAGAAAACAAGTGGAGTGGAATGCTAGGGGGCAACCTATTGGCGATGCATCTGTGCAATTCTCATCTACCATTGGTGTAGTAGTGCGAGAACAAGTGTCAATTGTCATTGACGATTGGCGCAAAGTTGGTGAAAAAGATAAGGATAATCTTTGGACACTCTTAATGGTAACCCTAAATTCATTATTAATACTCAATTATATTAGTGTATAAAATACTGACAACCTCGATGCTCATATATTTTTCAGCAAAAATACTCGGTCGATGTACACTACAAGCCATTCATCCTGCAGCAAATGGGAAGACTTTGGCGGTCTTGGAAATGTGAACTTTCAACTAAGATAAGGAAAATTTTGGAAGCAAAATCAACTAACGCAGAGAGAAATAGTTCAATTGCTGCATTAAGGCCACATGATGTGCCCTTACAAGAATGGAAAAAGTTTGTTGATCAACGAAAATCAGAAGAGTGGCAAGTAAGTAGTTACTAAATAATTATATACCCTTTCATATTTGGTTTAATTTATGTTTGACTTAATATAATTATATGAATATATACATTTAATTTAAATAGGCAAAAAGTTTGAAAATGAGAGAAATAAGGGGAAAGCAGACTCTTTCATACACATTGAGTCGGAAAGGGTATGCACGAAAGGAAGATGAGGATGTAAGTCTTTAACTTATTACAGTATCCTTTAATTTATGATGTTGCAAAATAAATATGGTTTTAATATATAGTTGCATTCATGACTTCTCTTCACTTATTTTGGATTCTCTTCATTCATGACTTCTCTTCTTATTTAGAACAAAGAACACCCGGACAAGCCATTGACCAAGGCAGAACTATGGATTGAAGGACACTTGTCAAAGAAAAAGACAAGTGAGGCTAACATTGCTAAAATTGTATGTACTATACACCTTTTAATTGTTGATTGATTATTTTGGAATGGAAATATTCAAGTTCTTCCTTGCTAAGTCATCTACAAGTCATATTCAAGTTCTTCCTTATTGTTCCTGTTTTTATAAGTAGTTCTTTCTTACAAGTTATTTGCTCAATTTTCGTCTTTTTGGAATGGAAATTTTCCATGACTGCCAACCTGTGTTATCTTGAGGCTGTATTGAGCCAGTGATTATATAAGCCCTCTTTCTCCCCATGGTCACTCTCTGTTTATATTTGCATTATTCAATTGTTGAGCTTATGTTTGTATGTGGAGTTATTATTGCAACTGCTGGGTCTCTCATATTAATGAAATTAATGCAGGAGGAGATAAAAAAGAAAATGGAAGAAAGTTCATCAAATGATGGAGTCGATATTTTGACTGAAACACTTGGGAAAGAATACCCTGGACGCATTAGAGGTCTTGGAGCAGGGGTTACAAAAACTAAGTTGTATGCTCAATCAATTAGGGACCCTGCTTATGCAAAAATGGAGGCTGAATTGAAAAAAGTAAAGGCTGTATTGTTATCCAGATTTGGTATAAACGTAGATGGTGATGATGATCATGTAGACGATGACAGTGAAGAAGGTATACATGTAGGCTCCAAGGTATGAATAACCTTTTTGTTTGTTGCTCACTGGTTTTTGGTGATTCTGTTTCAGATTTTTCTTCACTGGTTTTTGGAGAACATTTGCTGATCTTCGTACTTTTAGTTTGAGTGACAATTCCTGCTCTTTATTTTTTTGATCATCATTGCTCTGTCCAGTAAAACATGATCTTGATGTATTGTACCATGCGTGCATTATGATCTTAAATGCTGATTTATGTGATGTATTGTACCATGTGTTATTTTCATAAGGTGTTGGGCATCTTCGTACTTTTAGTTTGAGTGACAATTACTGCTCTTTATTTTTTTGATCAATCACTGCTATTGAGAAAATGAATTCAAGGCTCTATGAATCCTTATATTTTTTTTTCAACTCAATAGAGGAAGGTGGAATGTGCAGTAAGTGAAAGTGCAACTCTAGATGCTACAACAACTCCAAAGGTATGAATCAAATTCTCATGCCTTGCTACTTCCATATCTTGTTCCACAGTTTCTTTCTTCTTCTCTTTGTTCTTAGTCTCAATATTTTTAACACTGTCAGTGTACTCATAAACAAGGTTTTGATCATAGATAAATGTATTCGCTTCTGTTTATGGGTATTCTTAACTGTTGAATACATACTTTCTGATTGTGTTGCCTTTTGCTGTGATTAGATACTTTCTATTTAATTTATGTTTTATACTTTGTAGTCCAAACAAGGAAGCAGTCATCAACCTTCGGTTAAAGACAAGTGCAAGTTGCTTAATTGGAACGGCAATGGGGAAGAGGTGGCGAAAGGATACATTTTTTCTGTGGATCCAAAAGGACATGTGCATGGGTACACAATTGGACCGGACTGCTATAGTGTTGCTGTTGAAGAGGTCTTGATTGAAGAAACTGAATTATATCGCTATGAGCCTGAATTTGGAAACATAGGAGATGCACTTGGTAGCACAATTGCTTGGCCAATCAAGTATATTGTCCTTGACGATATCTCAACAGGTAACCATCACATTTACTTAGCTAGGTATTGATTAGAAATGTTTGCTAATAACCATTTGTTTATATTCTAAAGATTACATTTTCACAATGTCACAGGTGATAAATGAAGTACCACGGTTGGTGATCAAACTTGCTAGCTAGATCATGAAATTAAACATTTTGCGTACACTATGTTTTGGTTTTGAGATTTATGGGACAACTTTTGTAATGTTCAAAAATTGTGTAAGAATTGCCATCTTTTGTTATGCAATATATTTTCTATCTCTCAGATTTTATTATATTAGAATGTTAGATTTATTTTGTGTGAATGAAAGTATTTTATTTGGATAAATAAAAAAACAGGCTAATAAAAAATGCCGTCAAAAAACAGGCTAATAGAGACACAACTTACAACGATGTGTAACCGCCATGGAATACAAATCCATGACATTTTAGACATTTAGTTTTCAAACAATTCATGGCGTTTAGAATATGTCGTAAGCAAAGGGACGTCAGTTGGAAAACGTCATGTATATTTCGGGATGTGATGTTTACCAAACGTCATTACAATATAATCTACAGCGTTAGTAAACGTCGTAACAGACGACGTTAAAAAAACGTCATCCAAATGTGGTCAAAAGCATGACGTCTATAAAGACGGCGTATTTTCATGGCGTTGAAAACCGCCATTATACAATTTGCATGACATTTTTCAGCCGTCAAGGAAATGTACATCTGTACTAGTGAATGAAGGAATTTTGGGAAAATCAAAATTATGGCATAAGTTGGAAGAATTGGTGTAGAGTGAATCAGGTTGGCATCATCGAACAATTCTTCAACTGCGTAGAGAGGAAATCATATATTGTAAAGATATTTAAGGTCGGTAATCAAAACCTCAGTTGTTTTGACCCTCCTCCAAAGAACTTGTCTCCGAGTTCGAAGTTTTTCTTTCTTTGGCAAAGATAAACAAAAAATAGTCAGATTCTTGTTCCAAAACTAGAGAAAATGTTCAGTAAAATCCTGAAAGAAGAGGCTGATTATTGTTCGCTTCTAACCTTCCTCTCTCGATCTTTATTTTTCTGTTTTTTTATAAACTAACGAACTTAACAACGTTAAAGGGAATCGATGTTTTTAGACAAATTTAAAAAATTTTAAAATCTCAAGTGCACGAGCCGAACTTGTAAAAACTAGTGGGTAAAATCCGGAATACCGTATACCAAGAGGTACTAACCGAAAATGCCCTTTTAAAGATTAAGTATGATATTTAAGGTGGATGGTTTGATGTGATTAAAGTCTTGGGTCATTGTTCATGTCTTCATCGTTACAATTGACACCGTACAATTTTGTTGGAATATCTGGAAATTTTTACGCTTCTTTTTCATGCAAATTATTTTTTATATTCTATGTTATCTTCTATATGTATCAGACTATTATTGAATAGATATTACGTGTAATTTTGTCTGTCATGGCAAGTGTATGGGCTACCATTTATATTTTTATGATATGCTACAAGAATACGAACACTAAAGTTTTCAAAAATTGAGTGCTGCACTACAAAAATCTTAAAACTAAAGGTTATAAAATGAACAACGTACCACAAGATGTGAACACTTGGTTAAAATGAACAAGCTCGAGACTCTCAACTCAACCATCACCGGCCTCAAAACCACTCTAGCCAATACCCAAGCAAGCTTACAAAACTCTCCTTTCGACTCTACCCTCACCAATCTTGAACGAAGCACACTCCAGTCCCTACGTGCTAACCATAACACTCAGATGGATACCCTTGCACAGTTATCCAAAGCGTCGTGGTGTAAATACGGTGACCAATGCAGCGGGCTCTTCTTCAAAGGAATTATTAACAGAAGGGCTATGAACACAATAAAATGTCTCAAGGTTTCACAGGGCAATCCACACAACTTCATCCATGATCAGGAAGAGATATCCGAAATCATAACCTCCCACTTTTCTAGCATTCTCAACCACCTTATAACCCAAATCCGCTCAACCGTTTCCCTGACTGCCACCTCCCCACATTATCCCATGATTTTCTCGAGATGCTTAACTGTAATGTCACGCAGGATGAGATCAAAACCGCTCTATTCTCCATCGGGGACTCGAAAGCGCCGGGACCTGACGGATTCAACGCTCACTTTTTCAAGCAATCTTGGGAAGTTACCGGCCCTGCATTCACTGAGGCAATTACCACCTTCTTCAAATCTGGCGCTCTCCCCACGAACTTCAACCACACATCTATCTCTCTTATCGCCAAGAAGCCTAACCCTAGTACACCATCCGATTATAGGCCGATTTCCTGCTGCAACACCCCTTACAAGGTGATTGCGAAGATCCTTGCTGCCAAGCTGAATGCTACTTTGCCCACGATGATTGGAAACTACCAAGGTGCCTTCGTTAAGGGCAGATCGATCAAGCATAACATTCTGATTGCCCAAGAACTTCTCAAGAAATATAATCAGAAGCAAGTATCCCCTCGATGTGCTATCAAAGTGGATCTCTCTAAGGCTTTTGACACAATCGACCTCCAGTTTATTATTAATTGCCTGGGTCGGATGGGATACCCCATTAAATTCATCAAACTCATCGATGCATGCATAGCGAGCCCAGCTTACTCCATCAATATCAATGGGACTCTCAGGGGTTACTTCAAAGGTTCCAGAGGCCTCCGTCAGGGCTGCCCACTCTCACCATCCCTCTTCACCATTGCCCTCGAAGTTCTATCTTCCATGCTCAAAACCAACACTGCCAACCCAAACTTCAACTTACACCCAAAATGTTCCTCACCCAACATAACCCACCTATGTTTTGCTGACGACATTCTTTTGTTTTGCAGGGGAGATATTGAATCAATCCACATTCTAAAGAACACACTGAATCACTTTAGCAATTATTCTGGTTTGCATATCAATGTCAACAAATCTTCTATTTACCTTGGAGGAACTTCTACGCAGGACCAGGAGCTTATTGAATCCTCCATTGGGATCCCTATTGGTTCACTTCCTTTCACTTACCTGGGCATCCCAATTGGCTGCAGAAGGCTTCGGAATGCTGATTACACTCCTCTCATCAACAAAATCACTCAGAAAATAACTGCTTGGAGTGCCCAGAGTCTTTCATATGCTGGCAGGAAACAACTCATATCCTCCATTCTAACTCCACTCCAATACTTCTGGTGCTCCTTGCTCCCCATCCCTCACAAGATCATTCTGAAGATCAATGGACTGCTCCGTTCCTTCCTTTGGTCTGGCAAGGATGACAGTAGACGCTCTCTGGTTGCTTGGTCCACTGTCTGCTCCCCTATGGCCGATGGTGGATTGGGCTTCAAGGAACTTCTCGCTTGGAACAAAGCTTGTGCTTCCAAGCTTATTTTTGAACTCAACAATCATCAAGCTGTGGCCAACCTTTGGTCCTCCTGGGTCACCAACAATATGCTCAAACAATGCTCCATATGGACTTGCGAGGCTAATTACAAATTCAGCTTCACATGGAATTCCCTTCTGAAGATCAGGGACCTGATACTACACATCCAGGGTACTGCCACTAGTCCGGACTTCATCTCAAATACTGTCAAGTCTAATGGTAACTTTTCAACCTCACTTGCTTACATTTTCTTCAAACAACTTCCTCCTCCTACCAACCCAACACTATATACCAATATTTGGAGGAGAACAAACTCGCCAAAGGGCTGCTTCATCGCCTGGATCGCAGCCCATCATAAACTTCCCACTCTTACAAAGCTTCGAACATGGAATCTCACCCAGCGTGAAACATGCTACCTATGCTAGAGCTGGCCTGAGGATGATTCCCATATCTTCCATTCTTGCAGATTCGCGACCATCACACTGGACCTCATCTCTCGATGGCTGCACATCCCTCCTCCCTTCCCTTACTCGGACAACATTTGGTCCTGGCTTGACACTTTAAACCCGCACAAACACTGTCTCATCTCCTCGGCCAGGATCGCTGCTATAATCAACTTCGTGTACTTCATCTGGAGGACTAGAAATGACATCGCCTACAACAACAAGACCACAAGTGAAGCTAATTGTGCGCACAACATCATACAAGCAACAAGAAATCATTTATCCCACCATTGGAAGGATCGATCCACACTCTCTATCACTTGGGCCGCCACTCTTGGGATTCAGCTACTTTAATGTTGAGACCCACACTGCTCATACCCTCATACCCTCATTTGCTCATACACTCTCTTTTGTTCTTGGTTTTGTAATTGTGATCCCTCAGAGATCAACTTACTGTGAGCCAAGTTGGCACCCTTGTAAATCCCATTGCTGAGTTATATACAATTTTTCAAAAAAAAAAATGAACGATAGACTACAAATAAAAAAAAAAAGAACGCTAAACGAAAAACAACACTTATTTCTTGATGTGTTAAGTATTTTTGTATTTTCATACCAAAAAGAATGACCTCTATGGAAGACAATAGTAGTTCACATTATTATAATTAGTAGTTTATTTTTTCCATATTCATTTAGCTCACAATTTCATTGGGTCGATAATGTATCATACATCGCTTCGGTTTTACCGATTATGAAGGATTCAAATAAATTATGAATTCATCAAACTATCTTTGAACCAACCTATAAATTTTTTTTAAAAAAAAATTTGACTAAATAGGTTATTTTTTATTTTCATTAGGTTTATATACCCTTTAATTTTAACACTTTTATTAAATTGAAGTTGAGAAATAAAAAATTTAATTAAAAATAGATTTACTAAATATATTTATACTATAAACCTATTTATTAGAGGGAAATCTAAAAAAAGACTTGTTCACGTAGTTTTCGCGTGTCACATGTGCTTAAAATAGCCGGCTAAAGAGTCAAATAAATCATGCCATTTATTGGCCTTCCTGCCGACACTTGCAAGATTCAACAACAGCCAACAGAGATATATATATATATATATATATATATATATATATATATATATATATATATATATATATATATATATATATATATATATATATGTATATATATCACACGTGCTGTAAGTTGCATTTATTTGTAGTGTCTCTTTGAAGGGCAAAAAGGGAAGAGTGGAAGCAATGAAGGTGGAACAAGTTCTTTTCATGAAGGGAGGGGTTGGAAATGAGAGTTATGTTCACAACTCGTCCGTTCAATTAACATTTTTCATCTGCTTCCTTAACATACACACTTTTGTTTCAAATATTATCACTAAAATAGGTCCCGGATAAGCTATTTATTGATTTTATATACAAGTTTGATGGCTATTCTCAACAGAGAGCAATAATAGAGAAGGTGAAACCAATAGTAGAAGAGGCTATCAAGGAGCTATGTGGATCAATATTGTTAAACTCCAACAAATCCTTGATAGTGGCAGATTTAGGGTGCTCTTCGGGTCCTAACGCCCTCGCGCCATTGTCCCTCATCCTCGACGCCCTGGACTCGACTTGTTGCGAAAGTGGGCTGGATATCAAAGCGTTCCTAAACGATCTTCCAGGGACAGATTTCAACACCTTGTTTCGGTCCCTCACTGGGCTTCAAGAGAAGATGATGGGGAGGAGATGTTCTCTCTTTGTGTCAGGAACACCTGGCTCCTTCTACGGAAGGCTCTTTCCTAACAACTTCTTGCACTTTGTGCATTCTTCTTCTTGCTTGCACTTCCTATATATCTCAAGTAAGATATTTCAACTTTTTCTACCATCTTTCAACCGTCCACCTTGAGACTAGCTCAGCTTGCCTCCGTAAGGCATTATACTCCCTTGTCACTTTGAACCGTCCACCTTGACACAAGGCTCCATGGTCTCCTCCAACGTACCACCGGCCACTAAGTCTTGTACTACAATTACTCTATTGGAAGTAGTTATAGCATAAACTCATTTAGTACTTGTTTACTTGTAGATTGGTTTATATTTGGGTTTATAAACTAAATGAGTTTATATGGATTTATTGTTGATTTTCGAGTTTATTTCTCAACGGATTTATATATATAAACCAGATAACTGCTTACTTGGAGTTTATTTTTTAATGTTTATTTTACATTAAAAGACACTCGCGCCTGAATTTGAAACAAAAACAAATTCTCCAAACAAAAATAACCTTGGTTTAGAAAGTTTATTTTTGAGTGGTTTATAAACCCAAATAAACGCATAGAGAAATAAATCAATTCTTAAGTAAGCACGTGAAAAAACTAAACTTATTGCTTATAAACTAAATAAAATATAAATAAACTACAATTAAACATGCCTCCTAATTTCCTAAATATAGGAAATTATATATAAGGTAAGACTAAAAGAGTATATTAAACAAAAATCTGAAAAAAAATATATATATTTAATCTTTTTTTTTTTCTGTATTCATTTAACTCACAATTTCATTGGGTATATGGAACATGTATCATACATCGCTTTTACTTATTATGAAAGAGTCAAGTACAAATTAGTTTAAGTGGAAACCAAATGTAATTATTATTTTTTCTATAAGTGATCACAGTCGGTTAATCTTATCTAATCATAAAACACACATATCTCTGGTGTGTCCCATGGCGGCTTAAAATAGCTAGCTAAATAGTCAAATAAATCATGCCATTTATTGGCCTTCCTGCCGACACTTTCAAGGTTCAACAACAGTGTGTGTATATATATATATATATATATATATATATATATATATATATATATATATGCGCACACAGGTGTTGTAAGTTGTATTGATATCTACTGTCACTTTGAAGCCCAAAAAGGGAAGAGTGGAAGCAATGAAGGTGGAAGAAGTTCTTTTCATGAAGGGAGGGGTTGGAAATGAAAGTTATGCTCACAACTCGTCCGTTCAAGTAACATTCTTCATCTACCTCCTTAATCTTGGGTTAACCTATTTATTGATTAAATTAAAGGTTTTTAAAGCGGTAAATTGATGTTATATACAAGTTTGATGGTTATTCTCAACAGAGAGCTATAATAGAGGAGGTGAAACCAATACTAGAAGAGGCTATCAAGGAGCAGTGTGCATCAATATTGTCAAACTCCAACAAATCCTTGTTAGTGGCAGATTTAGGGTGCTCTTCGGGTCCTAACGCCCTCGCGCCATTGTCCCTCATCCTCGACGTCCTGGACTCGACTTGTGGCGAAAGTGGGCTGGAGATCAAAGCATTCCTAAACGATCTTCCGGGGACAGATTTCAACACCTTGTTTCGGTCCCTCACAGGACTTCAAGAGAAGATGATGGGGAGGAGATGTTCCCTCTTTGTGTCAGGAACGCCTGGCTCCTTCTACGGAAGGCTCTTTCCTAACAACTTCTTGCACTTTGTGCATTCTTCTTCTTGCTTGCACTTCCTATCTCAGGTAAGATATTTCAACTTTTTCTATCAAACAATGTTTGGGTTGGTGATAATAAGTTGTACCTCGAAAGTTGTGACATTTCGAGTCTAGTATATAAGGTCGGTGAGTTGCTCCTCCTGTCGTCAATTGTCGTCAATTGATTTTAGGATGGAACTCACCGAGTTTATTTGTTGGGTTTGGACATAACGCTCATGTGCGCTCGTATGCACACGACCCTCGCTCGTAAGAAAATCCGGGTTTGGGTCAGGTCGTCTTAAGTTTTGGGTATATTTGGATATGAATATCAATCATGTACGTGGATGAATTGGACATTTTGTTCATGCATTAGGTTGAATGACATGTTGTGTAGATGCCAAAGGGTTTGGTAAGTGAGAATGGAGAAGCGATAAACAAGGGGAATATATGCATTGCGGAGACAAGCCCACCACAAGTACACCAAGCATACAAACAACAATTCAACCAAGACTTCACACTCTTCTTAAGATGTCGCTCCAACGAAATCGCGGAAGGTGGTTCCATGGTTCTCACATTTAGGGTTGCTCATAATAGCGAAAACCCGGAATTTTTGTGGGATTTCCAACTCCTTGGGATGGCCCTCAATGCCATGGCTCTTCAGGTGTCTATATACATATATATATATATATATATATATATATATATATATATATATATATATGCATGAAGAGTACTTAGTTTTTTCAGCCATTTAAATTCTAATGTTAGATATGATCCTAGGGTTTGATAGAGAAAAGGAAGTTGGATGAGTTCAAGATGCCGTTTTACACGCCAACAATGGAGGAGGTGAAGAAGTTGATTGAAAGCGAGGGATCTTTTGACATCAACAAAGCGAAAACGTTCCGAATCGATTGGGGTTCCGCTGCCATTGTAGGAGATGAAGATGTTGGTGTAAGAGCAAAGTTTGTTGAAGACGGGTACCGGGCTGCGACCCGACCCATTTTGGCTTCTGCATTCGGAGATGAGGTTATGAATGAAATGTTTGGGAGATTCAATGAGATGCTCATTCAACGTTTGTCGAGTGTGGGGAATCTCGATATCTTAAACTTGGTTGTTTCCTTGAAGAAGACATCATAATAGCCTCTCTTGTTTTGCGCACATAATAAGGTCCATCATGCTTTGCATACTAGCCACGGAAATCCATTACCCCAATAAAAAAACTAGCCACGGAAATTTAGCAACTTCTGTTCCACTTTAAATCGGAGAAAGAGATGTGACATTATCATGTGGATGAATTGACATATGAGGTGACTTATTTTTTTTTAAAAAAATAATAAATTAAGGTAATTGATTAGTTAATGAAAATCACCTAAAAATCAATTTTTCAGATTTCTTTCTCAAATAACGTAATATTGTTTACTGATTAGGCAATTCATTTATTATAGATTTCTTTCTCAAATCACGTAATATTGTTTACTAGGCAATTCATTTATTCTAGATTTCTTTCTTCTAGATTTCTTTCTTTGTCCTTCATTTTTTCATTGATTTCTTCAGATTGTTTCTGTCTCTCCTTCTCAAGTGTGTTTTTGAAGCTTGGTCTTTTCTTACAGAATCATCTGTCTATCTTCTTAACTGTGTTTTTGTTCTTCTATTTTGATGTTTGCTTGATAAAACTGCTGTCATAAACTTGCCAAGTGCAGATTGCAGAATGCAGGCTGAAGGTTGATTTTGATCTGGAACCTTTGTACACCTTGTTTATGCTGAGTTTGTTTATGTTTAGGTACTCTAGAAGTAAATCCAGATCATATGAGACTCTACGCAGAAATTACAGGAAACTGGATGTCTTTGAACAAGTTGGGATCGATAATGGATTACATATAATCATCACAGCTTGAAGTTTCACACAGTGAGATGCAGTAAACTAAGACAGTATCAAATTTGTTCTAAAGCCAATCATTCTTGTATCATGTTTGTGTACTGTTGATTCATAAATGTTGTAAACAAACAATCTTTTTCTTCCCAAAATATATATTTGATATGAAGTGAATGTAACACTTTGCTTGCATAGTTGAAATTTGAAAGTGTTACATTCAGTAAACTGCATGTTTGATAGCCACCGCCAAAATTGAAATGACTCAAGAAAACATTCAGAGGTCATTTCTTACAAAACAACAAAAAAAGAAGAAACATGCAAAGGTCTTCCAGAGGTCATCTACGCTTACACCTCGTCCTCGTCGTCTATGTTGATGATATTGGTCTGATCAACGTCTACCCCTTTCATTTTCTTGGAAGCTGAAGAAGGTGTGGCCTCGCCCTCTTGTATGACAGTTTTGTCAACCGATGTTGGTGTCTCCTCATATTCCATTTTCATCCTCTTAGAAGCAGAAGTTGGTGTGCGTTCTAGTTTTAATTTTCTCAAAGGATTTGAAGTAGGTGTGGTTTCATCATAACATTGTAGGGCTTCCCTCTCGTACATCCACAAACAAATCAACCATCGGAGTGTCCAATGCAACAATAACTTTGTAAGAAGGTCCTAAACCTGCTTTGATCATCCTTTTGATGGTCACAAGATTTGGTATTCCAAACTGTTGTACTTTGCGGTAATACTCTCCGTGTAGATCTGCATTCCAGATTCAGTGATTGGGGTTACAGGTTTCTTGGACGATGAAGGTGTGCTTTTGGTTGTCCTTGACATTTTGAGGGTTTTTGGGTAATAATGCTCGAATGCTTCGAATGACTGGTATTTGAAAGTTTAATATTTGACGATTTATATTATGTATGAGAATGAGGAGGTAGAAGGTGAGAAGGAGGTTACTTGTTGTAATGATAGAAGGTGGGAAGGTGAGAAGCTTGAAGCAGCCATATGATAACGTTGGAACTCATGAAGAAGAAATGCATTCATTGGTGAGAAGTTGAAAAGAGGAAACACCATTCATTGGGCGATAATACCGGCAGTGGATTTAATTTAAATTTGAAATCATTTCAGTAGAAGGCTAACCGGGTTCTCCTCACCAACTTGTTACATTGTTTCGGATCTAGATTTTGAAATAAAAACTAGTATTACATAAGTGTAATTTACATCATATTAACAAGGATATTATCACATAAGTGTAAATTACATCTTATCACCAATAAAATTATAATAAGTATAAATATAAAATTTATTAAATTGATGATATGATCACATAAGTTTAAATTACATCATATTAACATGGATATGATCACATAAGTGTAAACTACATCATATTACCAATAAAATTATAATAAGTATAAATATAAATTTATTAAGTTGATGATAAGATCACATAAGTTTAAATTACATCATATTAACAAGGATCAAGTGAACTCACAAGCTTGATGGTTCACATGGATGATGGTTTACATGGATAATTGATAACATGAATTATAGTATATATTTTGGGCTTGATTTAGACGTTTTATCTTCATAAATCTGCATGTATGGATGTATATTTTGCGATTATATTGTTGTTTTGTCTACCTTTGCGAGAATTGAGGTCTACACCTAGTTTCGTTGTAAATGTAGGTAAAATGGCACGTTTTGAACTAAAATGGAGCTAAGGGAGCTAAGGAGTCATTGGAGCTACATTCAGGAGCTTTGAGAAGATCTCAGGAAGCATGGAAATGGATTAGAGATTGACTTTGGACCAGATTCGAAACGATTTATATTCAGCTGATACTCATCTCGGTCAGCTACAGTACCACCTCGACCGAGGTGATCTTGAGGAGCGTCCCGACCGAGGTGGACACCCTGTCGCCGGCGAGATCTTTATTTTTGGCTGAGATCTTTTATTTTTGGAAGGAAGATATCATATATTTTTGGCTGAATTTCCGGAAGGAAGCATATCTTTTTGGCTGATTTATTTTGTGAGATATGGATATATTTTCTAGGAAATTGTCTTTTTAAGATATTTTATCTTTGGAAGATAATTCTCCTATATATATGGGCTGATTTTCTACAATCTAGCCATCTTTGGATCATCCCGAATCTACGGATCATAAGGCTGAGAGCATCCAGCAATTGAAGGAAGTTGAAGGAACAGTTGAAGGAAGGAATCATAGTGGAGTTGGCTTTTGAAGAAGTTTTGTGAGATCTTCTTAGATTACTTTTAGTTTGTTGTCTTTTTTGATTTGTTACTTGAGGAACGCTGATTTGTTGTTCGATTCATTCAGTTATTGAGACCTTTTCCTTAAGGTTTTCTTGTTCAAATAATGATTCATTTTCCATTAATTTGATTATTGTTATCATGATGATTGTTGGCTAAGTTTCTTATGCGATTCTAGGGTGATTGGCTGAAAGTTGTAGGAAAGACGATTATAGAATGATCTTAATCCCAGCAGGACCCTGAAAGCTCGAGTTTTTATCTTAACCCTAGAACATCTCGCTTAGTTTTTGACAATCTCGGCCGGGGTGGAATCTGACTGAACGAGGTGAACCTTTTCCTGATCCAAATCTGAGTTAAGATTCTAGTTTCTCAAATCCTATTCTTGTTATACCTTTCCTGGTTCAACGCAGGCCTAGGATGAGACTTACCCGGTGATTCATTTGCTTGTATACCCAAGATCATGAGTGATAGGTAATAAAAGTTTATCCTTTATTGGTGTTTGACTGTGCCTTCATCCCATCTTTGAGAGTTAGCCTGAGACTTACCCGGTAAAGGTTGATTCTATTCCCTTGGGTGGTGTGTTGGTTTGAGATTATAGTTCCTTACCTTAGTATCTTGAGACTTACCCGGTAATAGGAGCTTCGGTTTGGGATAGTGAGTAGTGAGACTTACCCGGTGATCTATTCCCACCTTAGAAACACCTTCCCTTTGCAAACCTCAACTTTATCCGCGTTATCTTTTGAGATCTTTAGTCGGAACCACAACTAGGTGCTTTAATCCCTGGAATCCGCATTCCCTTTATCTGAATTTATATCATCTTTGATTGCTTTAATTTGTGGTTATTAGTTATTTGACTACCTGATTTTGTGTTTTGTTTCACCACACTCCCTGTGTTTGACCCTTGGAATTTTTGCTTTTATTACAATTGACCCGTACACTGCCGGTTTGCATATTGTTCAAGCATATATCTTTGGTTATAAATTTAAAGCTTGCACACACCTTTTGGAGCGAACAATGATGGTTCACATGATACTACCATAATGTATGAAGATCAAGTGATTATATGATCACATAAGTGTAAATTACATCTTATTTTCGTAGAATTAAGGAAGATTGAGTTAGATCAAGTGAACTCACAAGCTTGATGGTTCACATGTTCTATGTTACTTGAATGCCGTCACTTGGAACTCTCGTTTCGGAGAATCTCGGTTTATCGACTTATGCATGTGTGACGGACATAGTACTTCCATAATGTCTAATTTACATCTTATTGTCGTAGAATTAAGGAAGATTGAGTTAGATCAAGTGAACTCACAAGCTTGAGGGTTCACATGTTCTATGTTACTTGAATGTCGTCACTCGGAACTCTCATTTTGGAGAATCTCGGTTTACCGACTTATGCATGTGTGACGGACCTAGTACTTCCATAATGTCTAATTTACATCTTATTGTCGTAGAATTAAGGAAGATTGAGTTAGATCAAGTGAACTCACAAGCTTGATGGTTCACATGATCTATGTTACTTGAACCCCGTCACTCGAAACTCTTGTTTCAGAGAATTTCGGTTTATCGACTTATGCATGTGTGACGGACCTAGTACTTCCATAATGTCTAATTTACATCTTGTTTTCAATTAAGGAAGATTGAGTTAGATCAAGTGAACTCACAAGCTTGATGGTTCACATGATCTATGTTACTTGAATCCCGTCACTCAGAACTCTCGTTTCGGAGAATCACGGTTTATCGACTTATTCATGTGTGACGGACCTAGTACTTCCACAATGTCTAATTTACATCTTATTGTCGTAGAATTAAGGAAGAATGAGTTAGATCAAGTGAACTCACAAGCTTGATGGTTCACATGTTCTATGTTACTTGAACCCCGTCACTCGGAACTCTCGTTTCGGAGAATCTCGGTTTATCGACTTATGCATGTGTAACGGACCTAGTACTTCCATAATGTCTAATTTACATCTTATTGTCATAGAATTAAAGAAGATTGAGTTAGATCAAGTGAAATCACAAGCTTGATGGTTCACATGTTATATGTTACTTCAACTCCGTCACTCGGAAGTCTCGTTTCGGAGAATCTCGGTTTATCGACTTATGCATGTGTGACGGACCTAGTACTTCCATAATGTCTAATTTACATCTTATTATCATAGAATTAAGGAAGATTGAGTTAGATCAAGTGAACTCACAAGCTTGATGGTTCACATGTTATATGTTACTTCAACTCCGTCACTCGGAACTCTCGTTTCGGAGAATCTTGGTTTATCGACTTATGCATGTGTGACGGACCTAGTACTTCCATAATGTGTAAATTACATGTTATTGTCGTAGAATTAAGCAAGATTAAGTTAGATCAAGTGAACTCACAAGCTTGATGATTCACATGTTCTATGTTACTTGAATGTCGTCACATCGGAACTCTCGTTTCGGCGAATCTCGGTTTATCGACTTATGCATGTAACATAATTTAAGTCGAATTAGTTGATTTATGTAAATATTGAATTAGATCAAAAAATTTTTAACGCTTCATATACTATATAATTATAATGGGCTTATATGGCCATATATTATCATAATTTATATGGGCATGTATTATTATTGATAAATTTTAAATTTTCAATATCAACCGGTTTAGGGTTAAATTGGGATCGGATACTAGGGAGTAGGTAACCGGTTTAGGGTTTAGGGTTAAATTGGAATCGGATACTAGGTAGTAGGTAACCGAACGGTTCACTTCCCTATATTATTTGTGGGTCATTTCCTTGACCTTTCTCTTTGTCAATATCTCCTCATTTCCTTCGTTTCCGGTAATCCTTTCTCAAATTCCAGAATTCTTCACTTCCTTTCTCTCCTTCGTTTTCATGGATTGCAGGTAATGGATTATAGTAGAGACAATCAATCTTCATCACCTCCGTTGAGGGTGTCAACCCAATAGTGTCGATGTCAACCACCACAAAGGGTTGTTGTGAGATTTTCCTTTACAGATGAAAATTCGAACAAGGTTTTTTATAAATGCGATAAATATAACTTCTTCAAATGGGTTCGTCTTTCAAATGTTATAGGTTATGGGCATGGTTATAGCTCGATGGGTACAACATCTCGTTATGAAAGTAGTGCTTCCGAAAGTGATCCTGATTCTTTTCATATTAAGAGGCAAATAAAAGATCTCAATGACTATGTGAGGAGCATCGTCAAAGTAGCAATGATAATGTATCTTGTTTTGTTAGTTGTTGTATTCATTTTTTAGGTTGTTGTTTTAGTTAAGTATGTACAAAGATCTTCATCGTCAACTTGCTATGTCCGAGTTCTTGTTTTTGTTTTATTAGTTGTTTTCGATCTTAATTGCTGTGAATCTCAAGGTAGTTTGAATTTATGGATTGTGCTGTTAATTACAGTGTTGGAAAAGAGTATTATATTAATTGTGTAATAACCTTTTATCTTCCCTTCATTCTCGATACATAAAATCATAATTGCTCACAAAATCATACGAATGGCTGCAAACTTAACTAAAACAAGAATTTTGTAACTCTTCCCCTTCCTTCCTTTCATTCTCAATACTCAAATGTGCACTACGGTGACCCATAAAATCATATGAGCATTGTCGTTACCTTTTGTCTTCCAAAATCATACGAAGGGCTGC
Organism: Fagopyrum esculentum; assembly: GCA_033239045.1. Taxonomy (NCBI): domain Eukaryota; kingdom Viridiplantae; phylum Streptophyta; class Magnoliopsida; order Caryophyllales; family Polygonaceae; genus Fagopyrum; species Fagopyrum esculentum. Next base: position 117,872,354 of record BSUD01000008.1, read on the forward strand.
AAACTTCAATCATAAGCGTTGTGAGTCTTGTTACATAAAATCATAATGCAATGTTATCGATACCTTTTGTCTTCAAATGAGCATTGTCCTTACATAAAATCATAATGCAGTGCTATCTAATTAGTTGTCAATGCAGTGCTTTTCGAATTAGTTGTCCTTACATAAAATCATAAAATCATGGAGCAAACTTTTGAGTAAAACTATGCATAGGAGCAAACCACAATCTCGTAACATAAAATCATAAGAGCAAACTTCTAGTTTCTTAACATAGGAGCAAACTTTAATCAGCTTAACCACAATATGCATAAAATCATAAAGCAAACCATGCTCAACAAAACAAAAGTCTCGTTGTATAATATTATAAAATCATAGGAGCCAAATTCAACGTTGAATGTTTTTTCCTCCCATCTGTTGGGATGTGCTGGGGCGTGGAGCCTGAGAAATCTAGAATGGAGGATTTATGGTTGTGGCATATCCTTGGTTTAACTGAGGCCAAAAATAAGGCTGAGCATAACCCTGAAACAAAAATGAAAAAAAGGGTGATAATAGTAGGCATGAATTACAGTAGGCACAAAAATAAACCTAGGGTCGTAAATACCGTATGGTTCGCAAGGCTGTTGGATATGCTTTGTGTGTTTGTTTGCGGAACTTGAGATGATTCTTGCATTCCGGTACGTACATCTCTAGCACGACCTTTTGCTGTAGGTTTTTGTTCGTCAAAAGGTGTGTGCAAGCTTTAAATTTATAACCGAGGAAATAAGCTTAAAACAAGGATGCGAACCCACAGTGTACGGGTCAATTGTAATAAAAGCAAGAAATTGCAGGAGTCGAACACAGGGACTTAGGCGAAACCAAGCACAAAATCGGTTGTCAAGTAATGCAATCAACAAAAGCAATCAAAGTAATCAAAGATGGTATAAGTCAAATAAGAGAAAATGTGGATTCTAGAGATTAAGGCATCCAGTTGTGGTTCAAACTCAAAATCTAAGGATATAGCGGACAAAGATGAGATTTTGCAAGGGAAGGCGTTTCTAAGATGGGAATAGATCACCGGGTAAGTCTCACTACTCACTATCCCAAACCATAATTCCTATTACCGGGTAAGTCGCAAGGAACTAAGGTATAGAACTAAAACCTCAAACTAACACACCAACCAAGTGGATAGAATCAACCTTTACCGGGTAAGTCTCACGCTAACTCTCAAGATTGGAATGGAAGCACACTCAAACCCCAATAAAGGATAAACCTTTATTACCTATCGCTCCTGATCTTAGGTAAACAAGCAAAGGAATCACCGGGTAAGTCTCATCCTAGGCTTGCGTTGAACCAGGAAAGGATTAACAAGGATAGGGTTTGGAAAACTAGATCTTAACTCAGATTTGGATCAGGGAAACGCTCACCTCGGTCAGACAGAATCCACCCCGGCCGAGGTGTTCATCGATTGAGCAAGATGTTCATCGGTTAAGATAAAGACTCGAGCTTTCAGGGTCCGGCTGGAATTAAGATCATTCTATCATCGTCTTTTCCACAACCTTCAGTCAATCACCCTAGAATCGCAAAAGAAACTTAGCCAAAAATCATCATGATAACAATAATTAATTTTAAAAAGAAGGAACTAAGGTATAGAACTAAAACCATATAGCGGACAAAGCTGAGATTTTGCAAGGGAAGGCGTTTATAAGATGGGAATAGATCACCGGGTAAGTCTCACTACTCACTACTCACTATCTCAAACCATAATTCCTATTACCGGGTAAGTCGCAAGGAACTAAGGTATAGAACTAAAACCTCAAACTAACACACCAACCAAGTGGATAGAATCAACCTTTACCGGGTAAGTCTCAGGCTAACTCTCAAGATTGGAATGGAAGCACACTCAAATCTCAATAAAGGATAAACCTTTATTACCTATCGTTTATGATCTTGGGTAAACAAGCAAATAAATCACCGGGTAAGTCTTATCCTAGGCTTGCATTGAACCAGGAAAAGTGTAATAAGAATAGGATTTGGCAAACTAGAACACTTAACTCACAGTTTCAGATCAGAAAAGGTTCACCTCGGCCAGTCAAGTTCCACCCCGGCCGAGATGTTCATCGACTGAGCGAGGTATTCTAGGGTTAAGATAAAGACTCAAGCTTTTAGGGTCCGTCTGGGATTAAGATCATTCTATCATCGTCTTTCCACAACCTTCATTCAATCATCATAGAATCGCAAAAGAAACTTAGTCAAAAATCATCATGATAACAATAATCAACTTTATAAAGAAGGAATCAATTATCAAACAAGAAGACTTAAATGAAAAGACTTCAATAATTGAATCCAATATGTGACAAATAAGTGTTTCCAAGTCACAAATCAACAAGAACAACCAACCAAAAGTAACCAAAAGTAGCCTAGAGAAATCTCACAAAACTCCTTCAAAGGATATCTTCAATAAGGAATTCTTCCTTCTTCCTTCAATCTGAAGGGAAATCTTCTGCAACTACAGGACTTTTGATATTGTGAATACTAGGTATTCAGCTTCCAAGCATAAGCATGGATTGAATTTGTGGAAAATCCAACCCTTTATATAGGAAAATTATCTTCCAAAGATAAAATATCTTAAAAAAATATTTTCCTATAAAATATATCCAAATAAATCAGCTGAATATCTTTTCTTCCTTCCAGAAATCCAGCCCAAAAATATAAGATCTTCTTTCCATAATTAAAAGATCTCAGCCATAAAATATATCTCCTCGTCGGCGACAGAGTGTCCACCTCGGTCGGGGCGCTCCTCAAAATCACCTCGGTCGAGGTGGTACTGTATCTGACCGAGGTGACTCTGAACTGAATGTGATTTCTCTCAAATCTGGTCCAAAGTAAATCTCTAATCCATTTTCATGCTTCCTGAGTTCCTTCTTAAGCTCCTGAATATAGCTCCAATGACTCCTTAGCTCCCTTAGCTCCATTTTAGTCCAAAATGTGCCATTTTACCTACGATTACAACGAAACTAGGTGTAGACCTCGATTCCCGCAAAGGTAGATGAAATAGCAATATAATCACAAAATGTATGCTCATACATGCAGACTTATGAAGATAAAACGTCTAAACTGGTCTTAAAATATAGACTATAATACATGCTATCAAATTACCCCATACTTGTCCCTTGCTTGTCCCCAAGCAAGTTCCGAATATTAGATAGAGGATATAATGGATTATAAGTCAAAAAGATTAATGAAAATCCTTCAAAAGCCTTTGATGGTGTGCTTCCATCTTAGATCACCATAAGAGAATGCTTCATGGCAAATAAAATCAAACATGGTCAAAACATTTCATGAATATAAGAAAGTTGTTCATCTTTGCATAAAATCATAGAATGCATAATAATTCATGTTTATCGAAATCAATCATGTATAATCCAATTTAAACCACTAAGTCAATCAACAAGCTCGAGGTCTCAAGGGCTTTCCAAAGAGAAAGGTCAAGAAACGTGTAGGGTAGGGATGTATAGAATGGTGCTAGAATCAGGGAATAGGATATCACTTTACTTTCACTTGAACTTCAACATCCTCCACCAATAATCTTTGCTTATCTTACACTTTTCCTTTTTTTTTACTTTTTGGGATGCATGGATAGAGGTGCACAATAACCGAAGCCTAGGAGATCAGCAATCATCAATTTCTTGAGATGCATCAAACCCTTGATGCACATACCATGACCCGTTAGGAATATTGCTCAATCCGACTTTGGCAAGACACAAACACTCGGCTATGTGAATGGTGCCGAGTTACTCATCATCATGATTGACTTCCCCAAACCTATTATTACTTTCTAACACTTTCACTTCCGGCCAACCTTCTCAACTTTTACTTCACTTGTTTTCACCATTTGCTTCCAAATTCCCGGATAGGTAAAGGAAGGCAAAAATGTATATGAGGGGCTAAGCATGATCAAGAAGAAGAAGAGAACAGAATGAATTGCCTTGGTCTTTCCAGGATGAGAGTGAGAGAACTTATCATGTGGTGTCAACCTTCAAATTCAACATAATTTTGATAAAGACAAAGAATTAAACATGCTAGCATTTTAAAACAAAGCAAATAGCAACTTAAACATATCATAAAACCTTTCAAACATGTAAAGATTTTAAATTCAATCTGCAATCTTTATCTTCATTGAGATCATATCCAGAGAAGAATTACAAAAACTTTTTCGAAAATTCTCAGTTAGAAACCCTACCTCGGTCGAGGTGTTCTAAGTCAACCGAGGTGGTCAACCTCGTTTGGCCAGAACCATCCCGTTCGAGGTCAAATTTTTTTTTATTATTAAACCAGTTTTTGACGTTTCAAAAACCTGCATGTATGCATGTAATCTCAGATAAGCACATAAAGCATAATAAGATCATAAATATCCATCGTAGTCATACAATCATCCATAGTAGCATACACAAATGTCAAAGAACATATCCGCAATACCCCATACTTGGGACACATTGTCCCAATGGGTCAAATAAGTCTAGAAAGAGGAGTACTCACCGGACATAAGCTGAGTTGCATAATAAATAAAGAAAAGAAATCCCTACAAGCTCTAGTCCTGATCTGTTGGTGGTGGTGGATATGGCACGTACGGATGCTGGGATGGATCAAAAGGATAGCCCATCGTGTGCTAGAACTGGATCTCCGGCATCCTTCGCTGGTAGTGCTGGCTCTCCCTGATCTCCATCATCTCTAGGGACAAGGCGGCGTAGGAGTCGATCATCTGATCGGTCAACTCATCAATCCGTCGATGAGCTACTGGGTCCCGTTGCCTACGAGGCCTGCGCCTAGCTGGTCAAGATGGTGCTGTTGCCTCCTCCTCTGTCGCCTCCTCGTCGAGGCCGACAATTGGCACGCTGGGACCAGCTGTATCAGTACCTGTCTCCATAGCAGCTCCATCATCAAACTCTTCCTCATCAACTACAACATCAGCGTCTCGGGCATCCTGGATGTAAGGCATCCAGGCGGAAGACCAGTACTGGGAATCGAAGACGGTGAACTGATCTGACCATGGTATACCTTGAGGTACAGTCTGCTCCCGGGGCATGGCTACGTACGGCGTAGTCAAGTCCAGGTACTTCACCAGTAACCATGCAGCTTCGCAACCGCGACGACCGTACAAGCACTCAAGTCCAGGCCAATGTAACTCGCGATGTGAGCCACAAGGCCACCACAACAGATATCCCCCTTTGCATTTGCCTTAATCCTGTGGAGATCCTCAGCCAACATACCCCCAAAGTCCGGTACTTCACCAGTAACCATGCAGAATAAACTGAGCAGCTCCCCCTGTCTAATCTTCTGGGGCGTCTCAGTACGCGCCAGAAGAGTCTCACTAAAGATCCGGTGGGCTAACCTGAAAGCTAGGTGGAAGATAATCCTCTCCCTGGAGTCTCCAGGTCTCCACCTGTCAGCATGCTCTAATATGCGGGCTATCTGCCTCCAGAACTGTCGAGCCACCGCTCGAGAAGGGAAGTCAATCACTGCCAGAGTCGGGAAGCCAAAAATGTCTCTGAAGTGGTCCAGAGGAATAATGAAGTTCTGGTTCATCAACCTGAAATTTATGCTCCTCGTCTCAGGAACGTGAGTCACAGAACTCACGAACTCTAGGGTCGGCTCAAGGTAAGCCGGTGCCCAGATCTCCATGAACTGCTCCAGTCCTGCCATGGAGATCATCCTCCTCAAATCCTCCGTCACATGGAGGTAGTCAAAAGTAGAAACATCAAGGAAGCGCGGGGCAATGACAGGGCGTCCACAGATACGATCATAGTCTATCTGGTGACGCTCGTGAATCACCGGAATATACGGTATAGAAGCAGAAGAAGGTGAGGATCCATCCCTCAGAACTAGCTGGCGATCAGATCTGGAACTCATTTTTCTCTCTCTGATAGGTCACCTCAGTCGGACTGACATCTCTCAAGAACACCTCGGCCGAGGCGCAGGCCGACTGGACCGAGGTAGATCGCTGTTTGATTCCGATTCTCTGATTTCCAGTTCTTTTCCCCCAATTTCACTACCAGTTGTTCCTAAGGGGTACTTAAGCCTTTTCCAACACAAATGATTGGCAACCAAAGCCAATTACATCCAAAAACAATGAAGAGAGAACGAGTTAGGGTTTTCGATGAATTACCCCAGATTCGGTCGATTCGAAGCGTTTTCGTTGCGTTTCTCACTTGCAAACTGATCCTCTTACTTTTCCTTACAGAACCGAAGCAAAAATCGTCGAAAACGAGTGAGAAACGAAGAAACGAGGTATGAAATGCGCCGCGGTCGAGGGGATAAATGGGAGGGAAGAGGAGAAACTGTTTCTCCTTTTATACCCTTCACCGATTCTGCTGTCACCTCAGTCGAGGTGGTCCCGACCGGACCGAGGTGGCTGGACTGAGGTGGGTTTTTGTCAGCCCTAGTCGCCTCGGTTGCCTCAAGAACATCTCGGTCGAGGCGATGTGATTGAAACCAAGATGTGTCCTCTTCGATCGTCGTCTTCTCAATTTCTCGAACTTCTGTCCTTCCAGTGTAGCTCCTCAACTGTGATCCTTCCTTTTGGAATATCTGGTTGTTGTTCTAGAAGAAAACAAAAACAAACAAAGCAAACTATCTAAAACTATACTAGAAAGGGAAAGAAAGCAATACCTTGGGTTGCCTCCCAAGAAGCGCTTGGTTTAAGGTCGCTAGCAGGACCATACGTCATCCCTGAACAAGGTGTAGGGTAGCAATATCCTCCTCCGGAACTTCCGGCCGGTAAATCTTCAATCTATGGCCATTGACCTTAAAGCTTCCGCTTGTTTCACCCCAAATCTCCACTGCACCATGAGGAAAAACAGTTTTAACAATGTAAGGTCCTGTCCATCTAGATTTCAACTTACCTGAAAAGAGGCGGAGGCGGGAGTTGAAGAGTAGAACTAGATCTCTGTTAGTATGAAATATTGTGATATTATAGGCACGTTTTCTAAGTGTAATTGATTCATAATGATAGTCTTTGATTGAGCATTGTTGCATTTGTGAGCTAGTTCGCCTATATTGTCGATATAGATGTCTACACAAGCTTTATGTTGATTATAGGTGATTGAGAGCCATTTCTGAACGGAATTTAGCAAGGAAGAATCGAATGAGTATGTCCATGGATTAAGGTCATTCTTAGGAGCAAAAAGGAGTTCAACTTGGAGAATGCACGAGGCTAGGGAAGAATCACGTTCTTGCCCTAAACCACGCTCTAAAATACGGCCGTACCATATTCCACGTTCAGTTCCACGGCCGTGGAACCATGCAGGAGAAGCGTGGTTCATTCCAGAAACTTTTACGGTCGTGGAATCTTTGTGTTCAAACCGTGTTGATTTCCACGCTCTAAATTACGGTCGTGAAATCTTCCACGACCGTGATCTTGGCGATCCTTTTCGCCACATTTTAAGCCACGATCTTTTAGAAGATTGGGCCGGGCCCATATTTTATCTTGCCCTATAAAAAGACGGACGAAGAGAGATTCCGTCACCTTCGCTTACGCATAGACGCATCCTACGTTTACGCTTGAGATTTGCCCTAGTCTCGCACTTTTGGTGGAGATTGCTGTGGAGATTTCCGGATTGACGGAAGATCAAAGATTCGGAAGGTTGTTCGCAAGAAGATTCCTCTTCTTGTTTAGCTTTGATTTAGAAGACGGATTGACATCCCGTTCTTCCTTCTTATCTACGATTGTGTTTGTTTGTTCTATTCTGAATCTTGTGACGATATTAGTTCTTGATTGTGACATTGAGATTGTTTTGAAGTTTATTGGAAGTTTTCGGAAGTTTTCATCTTTCAATCTTTTAATTCTTGAATTTAATATCAATATGACTGTTATTGGCTAAAAACCCTTAACAATTCTAAGGTGAAGGGTTGATAGTTGTGGCTTAGATGATGATAGATCGATCGTAAACAAATTAGACCCTGAGAGTTAGAGAGAATCGTCGACAAACCTTAAATCACGGTTTGTTCTTGAATTCCACGACCGTGGAATCTCAAGATCCACCCGCAATTTCCCTTAAGTTTACGAACCTGCTTTTACTTCAATCCAAAGTTAAAGATTTGCTTTAACTTAGTTTAGGCTTGCCTTTTCTAGGTGGTAGTGAAGCCTAAACAACCTCTACCTCGATTGTGAGTGTTACAACCTTAATCGGTTTAGTTAGTCTTGATCATTGGATTATAAGTTTGGGTATTTGACGTTAATTCTTATCTTTAGAACCTTTCTATATTGAAGCCTCAACAACCTGTATAGAGAGTGTCTTGTAGGTGAGTCATATAAGGTTTTTTGGAACTTCACCGTACGATTACCTTACATTAGCATACCTTTGCATATCTTAACTCTGTCTTTATATCATTAGTATATCTTGAATCGATTGCCACACCTGGATACTTGGATCTTTAGGATTGTTGTTTTCCCAATATTTGCAAAACCTCTCATATTTACTCGCTTGATAATCTGCTATTGAATTTGTTCCCACCCAAATCCCTGTGTTCGATACTCTGGAATTCTTGCTTAACTATATCGATCCGTACACTGCGGGTTCGCTTGCTTGATTCTAGTTTTATAATTAAAGCTTATTTGCACACACGTTTAGGGGCGAACAAGTTTTTGGCGCCGTTGCCGGGGATTTGGTTTCGGCCGAATTCGGTTGCCGGTTGTCAAGCTTGGGAGCTTGCTCTCGTTATTTGATATTACTTTGAGTGCATGTGCAGGTCAAGGAACACCAAAGACCTCTTACCTCTTGATCAAGAGCTTCAGAGGACTCTAAGACAAAAGCGCAAGGAAAAGAAGATGGCTGAAGAACAAGAACGTGATCTTCAAGCGGAGTTGGCGGAGAAAGAAGCTCAACTCCAATGGAATGAGAATATTGGTCGGGATGAAATGGATCGTCATCAATCTCAAGTTAACGATCTAAAGGATATGATGTTCCAGATGAGGATAGAACTAAGCAACCTTAAGAATAAGGGAGGCAAGAAATCCTCAAGACGGACATCAAGATCAAGAAGAAGAAGTCATTCATCCGCCGATGATAGTGATTCTTCCATGCCACCACTAGAGAAAATTGATCCCACGATCAATGTAAATCCTTTCCATCCACGGGGAGCTGCTAATCGCCGCATTCCACCTAGGAATGCGAGGATCGAACGTGTGGATGATGAGCCAAGAACTCTTGGCCAAAGGATGGATCCAACACAACAACCGCGCCGCTTGGGTGTGAATTTTGATGCTGAAGATGTACAAGGGTTTAGCTTCAACCCTCAAGTTATTACTCTTGTTCGCCAAAACCAATTTGGCGGGACAAGCGCTGAATCTCCACACCAACACTTGCAAAATTTTGAGTGTATGATGGAGACAACCGAAGAATGCTACTACCAACAACTATAAGCTCAAGCCTTTCTTCTTCTCCTTGAAGGGGAAAGCGTTGTCTTGGTACCAAGCTCTTCCTAGTGGGAAACTAGACACGTGGGAAGACCTTTCCGCGGAGTTCCTCACCAAATTCTTTCCGCCATCCAAAACGGTGGAACTTAGAGGTAAGATTAATGCATTTTCCATGAGATCTAACGAAAGTTTGTTTCAATCTTGGGAAAGGTTTCAGGATTTGCTCTTGGATTGCCCTCATCATGGCATATCCAAACTTGCCTTGCTGGAGATTTACTATAAGGGGTTGGATGCGGGGACGCAATTCAACCTCCAATCCCTCTCATGTGGAACGTTTATGGATATGAGAGAAGATGACACTGGGACTTCATTGAGAAGCAAGCAAGGGTCATAGAGAAGTATTCCCACCGGAAAGTGGAGGGAAATCGTGTGGAGAAAGGAGCGAAGCTCACACATGAAGCTCAAAATCAGATTTTCTCCCTCAACAATGAGATCAAAGAGTTGAAGGAGGCTATCAAGACCAACTTCCCAAAACAATAAGGAAAGGATGTTGGCTATTTGGGCAACAACAATGGCGGTGATAACACAAACCGCAACAACAACAATAACCAGAATAACAACCGGAACAATTGGAATGGAAACAACAACAACCGGAACAACAATTGGAACAACAATAGGGGTTCAAACAATAACAATTGGCGCTCCAATCAACAAAATTCCGGTAACTCTTATCCTTCCAATTCTAATTCACTAACTCCACCCTCCTCTTCCTCTACTCCTTTGAAAATCCAGGGGCAATCATCTAATGAAGGAAACACTTCGGGGAAGGAGAAGCCCGATCCCATGTTGGAAACGATCTTGGGAAAGCTGCAAGGGTTGGAGAACCGCATCATTAAGGTTGATGATCAAATCTGTAAGGTTGATAAAGCCCAAAAGGTTTTAGAAAACCAAATGTTCAACCATGCGGAGGAAGTTCCTAGGAATCAAGGGAAACTTCCAGGAAAGACGGAGGACAACCCTAAGGGAAGGGTGATGGCAATCACAACTAGGAGCGGAGTAACTACCACCGATCCGTAGCCTAAGTTTGTTGAAGTCTCCGTAGAAAAGGACAAGGAGAAAGAGAAGGGGAAGGAGAAGGAAGATATCTACGTTCCTCCTCCATCTTACAAACCTCCCCTACCATTCCCTCAATCTAGAGCGAGAGCACGCCTAGATAAACAATTTGGTAAGTTTATAGAACTCATGAGCAAGCTGCATATTAATATACCCTTTATCGATGCTATTGTAGGTATGCCGGCTTATGGCAAGTTCTTGAAGGAGCTTCTCTCTAACAAGAGGAAGCTAGAAGATTTCGGTGAGGTTAAGATGAGTTCGGATTCTTCGGATCTCATCAAGACCATGAAGGAGAAAATGCCCCCAAAGCTGAAAGATCCGGGGTCATTTTGCATTCCCATAGGAGTGGGAGATGTCACATACGATGCGCTATGTGACTTAGGAGCAAGTGTGAGCATCATACCACTTGCATTATGTAGGAAGATCGGTTTAGGCGACCCTAAACCGGTGAAGATGACGTTGTACATGGCAGATCGATCCATTACTCGCCCCGTCGGTATTGTAGAAGACGTCCCGGTCAAGCTAGGTAAATTCTTTGTTCCCATTGATTTTGTCGTGCTTGACATTCCTGCAGATAGTCGGTCCCGATCATACTCGGAAGACCGTTTCTTGCAACTTCCAGCTGCATAGTCGATTGCAAGAATGGGAGACTCGCTTTTGATATAGGAGAAGAGAAAGTAGAGTTCGTTCTTTCCACTCTAGTGAAGGAGCCAATCTTTGATGAGGATATTTTCGATATCCAAGATGAAGAAGGTTTGTCTAGAGAGGAGGTAAGTGCGATTCTCTTTAACGATCCTTTACAAAAAGTTATCACTATGAGTCTAACAAATGTAGGGGAAGAAGAAGAGTGCAATGAGGCAATTGAAGCCTTAGAAGCACAAGAGGAGATGCATGAAGTGGAGTTTGAAAAACTCCACGATGAGGCAGAAAACGTGAGAATCCACGGCCACACACTATATTCCACGGCCGTGGATTTCACAACCAAATCCGTGTCCCACTCCAGAGAGTTATACGGTCGTGGAGAAGACATGACAACCGTATTTCCTTTCCACGCCCTAAACCACGGCCGTGGAGGACATGAGGCGCCCGTAATTCTGGCCGTGGAAAGAGGTGATCGAGACACTTCTTCAACTTCTTCTGATTCTTCTCCTACACACTCAACACCCTTAGACACTTCTAAGGAAACATCGGAGGCTCCTCAAGGATCATTGGAACCTCCGAAAGCGATAGAACTAAAACCACTTCCTACTCATCTAAGGTACGCTTTTCTAGGACCTAATTCTACCTTTCCGGTTATTGTTAGTTCCGATCTAACCATAGATGAACATAATCAGCTCATGATTGTCCTTAGGAAACATAGGAAAGCCCTAGGCTATACTATTAAGGACTTAGTAGGAATTAAACCCTCCCTATGCATGCATAAGATACTAATGGAGGAAGATTTTAGAACTTCAAGACAACCTCAAAGGCGGTTGAATCCGACCATGAAGGAGGTTGTCAAGAAGGAAATTCTTAAACTTCTTGATGCAGGTATCATCTACCCTATCTCCGATAGTAAGTGGGTGAGTCCGGTTCAAGTAGTTCCGAAGAAGGGAGGGATGACGGTCATCACCAACAAGAACAACGAACTCATTCCTACCCGAACCGTGACAGGATGGCGGATGTGCATAGACTACCACAAGCTCAACAATGCAACGAGGAAGGATCACTTCCCATTGCCATTCATCGATCAAATGCTTGAAAGGTTAGCGCAACATTCGCATTTTTGCTATCTTGACGGTTATAGTGGTTTCTTTCAGATCCCGATACACCCGGACGATCAGGAAAAGACCACATTCACGTGCCCATGGGGTACGTTCGCTTATAGGAGAATGCCGTTCGGGCTTTGCAACGCCCCAGCCACCTTTCAACGGTGCACGATGGCCATCTTCTCCGAATACATAGAGGAAATCATGGAAGTCTTCATGGATGACTTCTCCGTATACGGTTCCTCTTTTAACGATTGCCTTTCTAACCTTTCTCTTGTTTTACAAAGGTGTGAAGACACTAACCTAGTTCTTAATTGGGAGAAGTGTCAATTTATGGTTAAGGAAGGAATCGTATTAGGTCACTTAATCTCTAGTAGAGGGATAGAAGTAGATAAAGCTAAGATAGAGACCATAGAGAAGCTTCCTCACCCAACTTCGGTGAAAGGGATAAGAAGTTTCCTAGGACATGCTGGATTTTATAGACGTTTCATTAAAGACTTCTCTAAGATATCAAAACCGCTCACTAATCTATTGATGAAGGATGCAGTTTTTGAGTTTTCGCAGGAATGCTTGGATGCGTTTAACACAATTCGGCAAGCTCTAATTTCAGCACCTATTATCCAACCTCCGGATTGGACTCTTCCCTTTGAGGTTATGTGCGATGCTAGTGACGTAGCTATAGGAGCTGTTCTTGGACAACGAAAGGAAGGACGAACCCATGCTATATACTATGCTAGCAAGACGCTAGATGAAGCGCAGCTCAACTACGCCACTACCGAGAAAGAGTTTTTAGCCATTGTCTATGCTATTGACAAATTTCGCTCTTATCTTGTAGGTGCAAAGGTGATTGTCTACACGGATCATGCTGCGATCCGGTACCTCCTTGCGAAGAAAGATGCGAAGCCAAGGCTAATTAGATGGATTCTTCTCCTACAAGAATTCGATCTTGAGATCCGCGACAAGAAGGGTTCAGAAAATTCTGTTGCGGATCATTTGAGTCGCTTAACACATCTAGAGGACGACCACTTACCCATCGACGACTCCTTCCCGGACGAACACCTACACCTTATTGAGGAGTGCATCGATGTGATCTCCAAAGGTAACGAACCATGGTTTGCTGATTTTGTTAACTATTTGGTTTGTCAGGAGATACCGCCCGGACTATCCTACGCACAAAGGAAGAAGTTCTTTAAGGATGTCCGAGAATACTTTTGGAACGAGCATCTCCTCTTTAAGAGAGGTCCGGATGGCATCATTCGGCGATGTGTGCCGGAAGATGAGATGCAAAGTGTCATCCGCCATTGTCATTCACTACCTTATGGAGGTCACGCTAGTTCGAACAAGACTAGCGCAAAGGTATTGCAATCTGGATTCTTTTGGCCTACTTTGTTTAGAGATGTGCAATCCTTTGTTTCTTGCTGCGATGCTTGTCAAAGAACAGGTAATATCTCTAGGAGGAATGAGATGCCCCTCAACAACATCCAAGAAGTGGAAATTTTCGATGTTTGGGGAGTTGACTTCATGGGACCGTTCCCATCCTCTTGTGGAAACCAATACATACTATTGGCGGTAGATTATGTTTCTAGATGGGTGGAAGCAATTGCCTCTCCCACCAATGATGCCATGGTTGTGGTTAAGTTCTTTAACAAGACCATCTTCCCGCGATTTGGGACGCCAAGGACTATCATTAGTGATGGAGGTTCTCACTTCATTGCCCGGCGCTTTGAAGCTCTTCTAGCTAAGTATGGGGTTACTCACAAGGTCGCTACCCCTTATCATCTACAAACAAGTGGACAAGTTGAGATCTCAAATAGGGAGATCAAAGGAATCTTAGAGAAGACGGTTTCAAGGACTAGGAAGGATTGGTCCTTGAAGCTTGACGATGCATTGTGGGCGTACCGGACTGCATACAAGACTCTCATAGGAACCACACCATACAACCTTGTGTATAGGAAGTCTTGTCACTTGCCGGTGGAGTTGGAGCACAAAGCATTTTGGGCTATCAAGTGGTTGAATTTAAACATGAAGGAAGCGGGAGAGAAACGTCTCCTAGACCTTAATGAGCTGGACGAACTCCGCTTGAATGCTTATGAAAACGCTAAGATCTATAAGGAGAGAGCAAAGCGTTGGCATGATAAGCATATCATTCCAAAGGACTTCAAAGAAGGAGATCAAGTTCTCCTCTTCAATTCAAGGCTTCGTCTCTTTCCAGGTAAGCTTAAATCTCGTTGGACCGGACATTTTCTAATTAAGCGTATTTTCCCCCATGGTGCAGTTGAAGTATGGGGTGAAACGAGCGGAAGCTTTAAGGTGAACGGCCAACGACTCAAGAAGTATACGCCGGAACTCCAAGCTGAAGAGTTCGCGCCTACCGCACTCGAATAAGTGCGAGATTGGTCTAGCTACGGACCTTAAACAAAGCGCTTCTTGGGAGGCAACCCAAGGTATTGCATTTTCGTTTTTGTTTTCGATTCATAGTTTAGCTTAGAATAGACGTTTTTGCTTCGTTTTGCCTTCGATTTCTTCCGGTATGTTCGTGTTTTTGGATGTAGGAACGATGGAAAAGGAAAAGGGAAGGATAATGTGAAGAAAAGTGACGAAACTTGGACTTTGGAGCATTACAGAGAGTTTCACGGCCTAAACCACGGTCGTGACAGCTACAGTGACCGTAATTTCCAAAAGCCTTTGAAATATCACCAAAACCACGGTTTCGTACAATTCCACGGCCGTGGAACACCCCGACAGACCGTGATTTTCAAAATTTGCCTGTGACTATATAAACCACGTTCTTCACAAAAATCACTCCACAAATCCCCCTTCCACGACCTAAACGCCGAATCCACGCCCCTTCCTCCAATTCTTCGTTCGTCAATAGTTTTTAACGATTCTTCTTCCCAAATTGAAGCAAATTCGACCACCAACAAGATCCAAGCGACGAATCGAGCAGAAATTCACCAAGGAACGCACAATTCGGGTTTTTAAATCCGAAAAATAGGTTTTTCCACTCTTCTTGATCTTTGTCGATTCGGTTCGTTTTTGTTAGAGATTTTAGGAAGAACTGATTAGAATTGGAAGAAATTAGACTAAGGCTGACTGATTGCTGAGGTTGAGTGTTGAATTCTGAGATTTGCAAAAAACTGAGACAAACCACGGTTCCTGGAAGAACCACGGCCGTGGAAAGGCAAGAACAGCCCGTAATTTTTGACAGTAATGGATTTCGTAAGGAGAGTTTCAGGGAGGATTAAGGAGAAAAAGAATGATCAGAACAAGAAGAGGAAGGGTAATCCCTCTTCTTCTTCATCCTCTAGAGCACCACCACCCTCTTCCCCTTCACCTCCATCATCACCTTCATCACCCTCACCTCCTAGCCCTAGAGTACCGACTATACATGAGGATCACCTCGCCGCATTCGAGAGGATTGAGGAGAGGGCTGTGATTGGTCCTAGGTACTTGTTGTTGGAGGATCTAGCTCCTCTTAACATCATAGAGGTCTCATCTTCCCCACTCATAGAGGTCCGCCTTATGCGGCCATGCCTTGGGAGAGCAGGAAAGGTAGGGGTATTGAGTGGCTACAGGAGTATTCCATTATGGCGGGATGCCATAATTGGAAGGAGACGTTCGCTGCCATGCATGCGAACAGGATTGCAGCTCCCCCATATGTCCCACCACCAGTTGTTGAGGAGGAGGAGATGCGAGATCAGTTTGAGGGTGGAGGAGGAGCAGAGCAGGAGTTTGGCACGTTTCCGAATCAGCCGGATGCGGCCCCCGATGTGCCTAGACGTTCTCCACGTCCCGCCAGAGCTTCAGGCTCATCTTCTCGCCGCGCTAGCGTGAGTGAGAGACCTACATGGATGGCCACGCCTCCTGCATGGTATGGAGTTCCACCTCCATGGTCCACAGAGCAGTCATCAGCACCAACACCAGCACCGGCACCGTCCAACGCTCCAGCATGGTACAGCCACGCTCCGGGATGGTATGAGCAGATGCCGGATTGGGCTACTGGCCTTTCGGAGAGAGTAGGAGCATTGGAGATTCGAGCCGATGCTAGAGACGGACGCATGGATGATCTCGATCACATGATGAGGGACGTCTACCGCCAGTAGTTTGGGCGGTTTTATGATCCTAGCTTCTCTCCATTCCCGCCTCCACCAGCGCCGCAGTGATGACGATGCTTCTCCGACAGTTTTAGCCGCTCCACCGCCACTTTGTGAGTTTCTTTTTCTTTTCTTTCTTTTCTTTCTTTCTTTTGAACATTAGGGACAATGTTCGTCCTAAGTATGGGGTGGGGTGTGACTAAAAGTTGTAATAACTCTTACTCACTATGTTTGCTTCTATTCGAGACTATCATTGCATGTTCATTATATTGTTGCACGTTTCATTATTGCATTGCATGAAAAAGAACTTGAAAAACCCATAAAAATTGAAAAATTTTGAAAATTTTGTGCTTCTAAGGAATTGAGATGATTTCCATGATAATCGCTACTTGTGAATTGAGTTTGATGACAATTGCATGCTTAAACGATTAGTGAATTGAAAAGAAATTGAATGAGTTGATTATACCTCTTTTGCAAGTTTCATAATGTGATAAACATTACCTAAATCATGTTGAGAAATTGAAGTTGAAATCACACTATGAGTTCTTATACTTCTTGTTGAGATGATTAAGGCAATTCGATTTTTCTTTCTTCTTTCTTTGATCATTCTAGCTCCTCATTGAAATATTGACCTCCTTTACCTATCCGAGAATTTGGAGAAGTGAATGAAAAAGGCATGTTTGATGTGGGAGGGCCATGAGAGCAATTATTTGCAATCAAAAAAATAGAAAGAAATTGTAGGTTTGGGAAAGTCAATCATGACGATGAGTAACTCGGCACCATTCACATAGCCGGGTGTTTGTGTCTTGCCAAAGTCGGATTGAGCGATATTCCTAGCGGATTATGGTATGTGCGCTAAGGGTTTGAGGCATCTCATGAAAATTGAGAAACGCCAATCTCCTAGGCTTCGGTTTATGTGCACCTCTATCCATAACTCCAAAAGTAAAGTCGAAAAATGAAAGGAAGAAAGCGAAGCTCTAAGTTGAAGGTGTGCGGAAACCGCAAGAGAAGAAGAAAAGAGTAGTTGTCTATTTTCCCGGATTCATGCACCACATTCCTTAAAGTTTCCTTCCTTTTCCACATTCTAGACCTTTTTCTTTGAAAGTCCTTAAGATCAAAAGAATGTTATATGACTTGGTGATCTAAATTGAAGTTTCTTATGATTGATTTTGATAATTTTTGAAGGTTATGAAGCTTGTATGGAAGTTTAATTGATTCATGAGCTTTCTTTACTTTTTACTCTTGATTAAGTATATGAAAGTCCTATAAACGATTGAAGCAAGATTTGAGAATGATCTATTCTTTAGAAGGCACATTTATCCAAAAGGAGTATTGCTTTGAGAAGGTAAACATATTTCATCCTAACTCTTGTTTTAAAAGCTTTTGAAAGACCTTGCTTAGGGACAAGCAAGTTGCAAGTATGGGGTTATTTGTTAGTATGAAATATTGTGATATTATAGGCACGTTTTCTAAGTGTATTTGATTCATATTGATAGTCTTTGATTGAGCATTGTTGCATTTGTGAGCTAGTTCGCCTATATTGTCGATATAGATGTCTACACAAGCTTTATGTTGATTATAGGTGATTGAGAGCCATTTCCGAACGGAATTTAGCAAGGAAGAGTCGAATGAGTATGTCCATGGATTAAGGGCATTCTTAGGAGCAAAAAGGAGTTCAACTTGGAGAATGCACGAGGCTAGGGAAGAATCACGTTCTTGCCCTAAACCACGCTCTAAAATACGGCCGTACCACATTCCACGTTCAGTTCCACGACCGTGGAACCATGCAGGAGAAGCGTGGTTCATTCCAGAAGCTTTTACGGTCGTGGAATCTTTGTGTTCAAACCGTGTTGATTTCCACGCTCTAAATTACGGTCGTGAAATCTTCCACGACCGTGATCTTGGCGATCCTTTTCTCCACATTTTAAGCCACGATCTTTTAGAAGATTGGGCCGGGCCCATATTTTATCTTGCCCTATAAAAAGACGGACGAAGAGAGATTCTGTCACCTTCGCTTACGCATAGACGCATCCTACGTTTACGCTTGAGATTTGCCCTAGTCTCGCACTTTTGGTGGAGATTGCTGTGGAGATTTCCGGATTGACGGAAGATCAAAGATTCGGAAGGTTGTTCGCAAGAAGATTCCTCTTCTTGTTTAGCTTTGATTTAGAAGACGGATTGACATCCCGTTCTTCCTTCTTATCTACGATTGTGTTTGTTTGTTCTATTCTGAATCTTGTGACGATATTAGTTCTTGATTGTGACATTGAGATTGTTTTGAAGTTTATTGGAAGTTTTCGGAAGTTTTCATCTTTCAATCTTTTAATTCTTGAATTTAATATCAATATGACTGTTATTGGCTAAAAACCCTTAATAATTCTAAGGTGAAGGGTTGATAGTTGTGGCTTAGATGATGATAGATCGATCGTAAACAAATTAGACCCTGAGAGTTAGAGAGAATCGTCGACGAACCTTAAATCACGGTTTGTTCTTGAGTTCCATGACCGTGGAATCTCAAGATCCACCCGTAATTTCCCTTAAGTTTACGAACCTGCTTTTACTTCAATCCAAAGTTAAAGATTTGCTTTAACTTAGTTTAGGCTTGCCTTTTCTAGGTGGTAGTGAAGCCTCAAGAACCTCTACCTCGATTGTGAGTGTTACAACCTTAATCGGTTTAGTTAGTCTTGATCATTGGATTATAAGTTTGGGTATTTGACGTTAATTCTTATCTTTAGAACCTTTCTATATTGAAGCCTCAACAACCTGTATAGAGAGTGTCTTGTAGGTGAGTCATATAAGGTTTTTTGGAACTTCACCGTACGATTACCTTACATTAGCATACCTTTGCATATCTTAACTCTGTCTTTATATCATTAGTATATCTTGAATCGATTGCCACAACTGGATACTTGGATCTTTAGGATTGTTGTTTTCCCAATATTTGCAAAACCTCTCATATTTACTCGCTTGATAATCTGCAATTGAATTTGTTCCCACCCAAATCCCTGTGTTCGATACTCTGGAATTCTTGCTTAACTATATCGATCCGTACACTGCGGGTTCGCTTGCTTGATTCTAGTTTTATAATTAAAGCTTATTTGCACACACGTTTAGGGGCGAACAATCTCCTTCTTTGAGCTCCTTAGGAATGATACGCTTGTCATGCCATGTCTTTGTTCTTTCCTTGTAGATCTTGGCATTCTCATAAGCGTTTAAGTGCAACTCTTCCAACTCATTGATGTCCAATAGCCTCTTATCTCCGGCTTCTTTGATGTCGAAATTGAGCCACTTGATTTCCCAATACGCCTTGTGCTCTAGCTCAACGGGCAGATGACAAGACTTCCCATAAACCAAATTATAAGGGGTGGTACCTATAGGGGTCTTGAATGCGGTCCTATAAGCCCAAAGAGCGTCGTCCAATTTCATGGACCAATTCTTCCTCGTTCTAGAGACGGTCTTCTCCAAGATTGCCTTGATTTCTCTATTCGAGATTTCGACCTGTCCACTAGTTTGAGGGTGATAAGAGGTTGCTACCTTGTGGGTGACCCCATACTTCGATAGAAGTGCCTTAAACTTCCGGTTGATGAAATGTGTCCCTCCATCGCTGATGATGATACGTGGTGTCTCAAAACGTGGGAAGATAGTCCAATTAAAGAAATTTACCACCACCTTGGCGTCATTAGTGGGAGAGGCAATGGCTTCCACCCATCTAGAAACGTAGTCAACAGCTAGGAGAATGTAGAGGTTTCCTCCAGATGATGGGAATGGTCCCATGAAATCGACTCCCCATACATCAAATATCTCAAGCTCTTGAATATTGTTGAGTGGCATCTCATTCCTTTTGGATACGTTCCCTGTTCTTTGGCATGCATCACAAGAGACAACAAATGCTTGTACATCTTTAAATAATGTAGGCCAAAAGAAACCGGAACGCAATACATTAGCGCATGTTTTGTGTGCGCTAGCATTTCTTCCACATGGAAGTGAATGGCAATGTCTTATGACGTTGGTCACTTCATCTTCCAGAATGCATCGTCGAAGCATCCCATCTGGGCCTCTTTTGAACAATAGAGGTTCATCCCAATAAAAGTGGCGTACGTTCTTAAAGAATTTCTTCCTTTGAGAGTACGTCAATCCGGGTGGTATTTCCTGGCAAACAAGATAATTAACAATGTCAACATACCAAGGCTCCTTACTATCAGTGGCTTGGTGAAGCCAGTGCTCCACCAAAACTGTAAATGATTATCAGAAAAGGGTTTAGGAGATTTGTCTTCCTCAGTTGACAACATCTCGTGTGACGTCTCGGTCAGTATCCGAGGTGGGTGAACGAGGTGTTCTTCAGATATGAACACCTCGCTTGGTCCAGAAAGTGCCTCGGTCGAGGTACTGCAACTGGAACCGAGATATGTATTTCTCTCTTTCCTCTGAATTAGAGTTTCAATCTTAGCTCATGGATCTTCCTCCAATGTGTTTAAGCTCCATATATATGCATCATAAGAAACATCTATATCTTCCTCCATTAAGCTAAAACTAATAACTCTTTCAAGAGGGTCTTTAGTAAGGATAGAGCTCACCAATTCCCTTGATTCTTCTTCATCGTAGATGTTGAAGATATCATCCTCTAGTGGCTCTTCCTTCATTGCAGCAAGCAATAAGAACTCTACTTGATCTCCACCAATGTTGAATTTCAACTTGGCGTTCTTGCAATCCACATTGCAGCCCGAAGTTGCCAGAAATGGTCTTCCGAGAATGATAGGAACGGGATAATCTGTGGGAATATCAAGTACTACAAAGTCTATAGGTAAGTAGAAGTTACCTAGCTTGACGGGAACATCCTCCAAAATGCCTACGGGATGGGTAATGGAGCGATCCACCATGTACAATCTTATCTTGACCGGTTTGGGCTCTCCAAGACCGATCTTCTCACATAGCTCCAGCGGGATGATGCTCACGCTGGCTCCTAGATCACACAAGGCTTCTGAGTTACATCTCCAACTTGAATAGGAATGCAAAATGAACCGGGATCTCTTAGTTTGGGTGGCATCTTCTCCTTCATGATTTGGATGAGCTCCGAGGATTCAGATGTCATCCTTACTTCTCCATAGTCTTCTAGTATCCTCTTCTTTGAAAGAATCATTTTCAAGAACTTCTCATAGGCGGGCATCCCTAGAATAGCATCAAGGAAAGGAATGTTAATGTAAAGCTTATTCATTAAGTCCAGGAACTTACCAAAATGCTTGTCTAGATATGCTCTGGCCCTTCACTGGGGAAATGGAAGTGGTGGTTTATAAGCAGGAGGTGGAACATAAACTTCAGATTTCCCCTCCGATTTCTGAGGTTCCACCTCGGTTGGTACCTCGGCCGAAGTGTTCTTCGACTGTACCTGGACCGAGGTGTTCTTCGACTGATCTGGCATCGACCGAGGCACTGGATCTATAGTCTTCAGTCCACTTCTTGTCGTTATTGCCATGATTTGTCCCTTAGGGTTGCTCTCTGTTCATGCTGGGAGCTTCCCTAGATCTCTTGGCGCTTCATTTGCCTTGTTGTAGAATTATTGCTCTAAGGCTTTTTGTGCCTTCGAAAATGAACTCATGGACGTCTCCATAGCTGTAATACCCGGAAATTTTAATTTCCGTTTCGTTCTTAGTAGAACTGAGTTTACGACAACCTTAAATCTCTTCACATGATACTTATCATCATAAATTAAAACATTTCATTATTTTTATGTGAAAATTATATACACATAAATATTTCTACCCTCCTAGATTTTCTCTTGCAAAACTAGTTTTTTTTTTTTGCCCATTTGACAAGTATATGACAAGATCATGGCAAGGGTCATGACAAGCCCAAGATATCCTTGTGACAAGGCCAACCAAGCCTTCCTTACCTCTCATATGCTGCAGCCCATGTACTTACCTCTAACCAATCATGGATCACACTAGCTGGGCCGGATGAGAATAACCTGCCAACTTACCAGCCCACCTTCCTTCCTCTCCCAGGGCTCACATAGCCGACTGCTGCTCTTCTTTCACACCGTAACAAATGAGATCGTAACTGGCATTGAAGAATGGAAGATTGTGATCCCGAAATCTTCGCACCTTCCTATCTCGGGGTGACTAACGTGAGAAACCAGACGCCTACACACCCCCTTGCAATCTACCCAGTAAGCAGCATCTTCGTCTTCATCGCAGCAGCGCCGGCAACACCTCCGAGCCTCCCCACCTCTACAACAACGTCTAGCCCTCCAACCTCCACAATCGCAGCAGTGACGACAACGCCTCCAAGTTTCCCCAGATCTGCACACAACGACGTAGACCTTCTCCTCCCATCTCGCTCACACGTCACCAGGCTGGACAAACGCTGGTGCAGACACACAATAGGCGCCACAACAGGCACCAGGACTGCCCCTCCTCTTCTCGTCGGCCCTAAGTTCCACAGCAGTGAGCCACGCCACCACCTTGCCTCTTTGTCACTCAAACCATGCATACTCTTGTTTGAGTTCCTCGTTAGTGTTGTTGTTGTCGCAAGGGAGAGCTTGGGGAGCCTTCGTCCTTAGTACACGCAGAGGTGAGCTGTCTCTTCCTCCCCTCTTTAGTCGATCAATATGTACGTAACTAGTACCTCTCCATGCTTTGTGTAGTCACGCTATCTAGACTCGTCGGTTTCTCGTTAAAAACGCAACAACCACAGTAGGATATGGGCTAGCCTTCTACGCCTATACAAGGACGAAACAAGCATCTCTTAACCGACAACATAACTCGATCCTTCAAACAGCTAAGTCCTGAGTTACAAAGATTGTCGACCATCCAAGTTCAGGACCAAAGTTGGGTAAGTTAGACTCCTCTTTTGTATCTAATTTTCGGGTGTGTTGTAGTCAGTGTTGCATAGTATATCATACATAAATTTGGGAACAATCGGAGTTACGGTGTGAGAGTTATAGTATCCCGAAGTTGGCTATTCATGCAGTTTTTTTTTTAGTGTGCTGAGTTTGAGGAAAATTGCTTGAGATGCAGTTTTGTGGAATAAATTTGGAGGGGTTATTGACTTCTGTTAGACTTGAATTTCTGACAACTTATAGTTGATATAGTATAGTAGATCATACTAAAATTTTAGAGGAATCCATGCTACGGTTTGAGAGTTATGGTGTCTCAAAGTTGACTCCTCACACAGTTTTTATAATATGGTGAGTGTTGGGAAAAACAGCATGTGATGCTGTTTTGAGAGATAGTTTTGAATAAGAGTTTGATCTCTGTTTGACTTGAATTTTGGATATGATATAGTTGGCATATTGTAGTGGAACATATTAAAATTTGGGATGAATCCAGCAAGTGGTTTAGGAGTTATGATTTTTCGAAGTTGGGACCTTAAACAGTTTTCTGGATTTTTGCTGAAATTGTTTAGTGCTGGAATTATTCGGTGTTGTGCAGTCATGTTTGAGCTTACGTTTGAATACCGTAGAAACATAATTCACCGTTCAGTTTTTAGAATGTTGTATAGTGTCATGCATAGTGTGGTGTATCAAAAGTTGGGGTTGATCCAACGGTTGGATTTAGATCTATGAAGGTCCAAAGTGGACTGGCTGAGCAATTAAGAAATACTCAGATTTTGGCTAAGTCTGAATTTCTGGTTTAGGAACTGACTTTGAGAATTTATGTAGAAGTGATTATTATGTATTTTTGGAAAATTCTGACTACTATGGATAGAGTGCATAGCATAAAAGACTTAGAGATTTTTGTTAGACTTTTTATATTTTTATTCGGTTCTCATATCTTAAGCCAAAGTCGGACTTTGACGACTTTTTATGAAAGTCAAGAATGTAGTTAAGTCTTCTAAATCTTTAGCAAACTTTCCTTTGAGAGTTTGAGTGTGGTTTTGAGTTCCAAAGAATAGTTTGGAACTTTGTTATGGAATTTATAAAGTTTCGGGACCAGGGGTAAAACAGTCAATTATCCGTATAAGGGTATTTTGGTAATTTATCTGATTATAGAGTTAAATATCTTAGAAGTCAGAGACTTCTAATTAAGTGGGATACATTATTGATCCACTTGCCTTTTATAACAGGCGGTTGAGTTCCTGCGGTTACAAACCGAGTCGAGATAACGAGATTATGTTTGAATTCAGGTAAGTCCTTTGGGCTTACTTAGCTGACTTCTAGATATGAGTATGAATAATGGTAGTGGTGTGTGAATGAGATGCTTATAGTTATATTTTAGTAATATTTATATACCGACCTATACCTTGGCCTAAGAGTAACGGGCGGTGGCATTCTGCTCAGTTAGCTTGAGGGCGCTGGGGGTTTCTTTAGGGACTAGTCCACACTCGGTTTGTAGTGATGCTACCGGCGGAGGTAAGCTAGACCTACACCCAGTTGGATAAGGAACGGAGGCGAGAACTCTTAAGATTTCTCGTGCCACAACTGTAAAATGGAATAAGGTGACTCACTTGATGAACAGATAATAACCGGTTTGTGTGCCAGCATGATGATTGTTTTATGTTATCTTGAGTGTGTTTGTGCTATCCTTATTCTGCTTATATTTGGATTGTTAGCTAACGGTTTATCCGTGTTGTAGATTTGTAGAGATAGACAGTTGCAGAGTGATCCGGAACGGATGGTCAGCCGGGTCCACGTACTCATTAGATGGGGATGGGGGAGTCTCCCTTACAGCATGCATGTTATGTATATGTATATGTTTTGTAAGGCTGTCACATGTGTACATTCATACAGTAAAAATATTATGTTTTGAAATTGTTTTAAGTACATTTGTGCCTTGTTGTAAGATCCAAGTAATGTTGTTGTTAAACCAAGGTCGGGACCCATTGTGAGGTCCTAACCAGTAGCTCCCCGAGTTTTGAAACTTGGGGTGTTACAACATGGTATCAGAGCTCTGGGTTGGCAACAATGGATCTTGAAATCTTCTAAAAGACCGGATGTATAAAATAACTAGAACCCGAAAGGGGTCTAAGATTTTCAAAACGGATTTTGTTTTTACACACGTGCATAGTCGGGTTGTTGGGTTAGTAGTACGTCGGACCACCATCGTTCTCCGTGGATCTCTGCAACTTGGAATGATAGGTATTAGTATATAGAGTTATATCGATATGTTTTAATGTATGATTATACATATGTATATGTGTGGCATGTTAGTATCCTAAAGGATATTTTAGATCCTTTAGTTGTGACATCATGAAGCGATTATCGCCTCATGATAAATCCGTAGCGGACTTGAAGAATTTTCAACACGAGACAATGGATTCAGACCTAGGATTGAGTATTATACTCTGGTGGGCGTCCTGGCGACCCTATAAATCATCCGGAGAACGGGTGGGCAAGGAAGTAAAGATGTTGAGATAATTTTCACCACAAGTACAAT
Organism: Fagopyrum esculentum; assembly: GCA_033239045.1. Taxonomy (NCBI): domain Eukaryota; kingdom Viridiplantae; phylum Streptophyta; class Magnoliopsida; order Caryophyllales; family Polygonaceae; genus Fagopyrum; species Fagopyrum esculentum. The sequence goes on from BSUD01000008.1 coordinate 117,898,068, forward strand.
CCGATGAGAAAGAAAATCCCGAGTCAGCTCACATAGAAGGAATAGGAAGTCATACAAGGGACTTGGTCGTATGAAGCAGAGAGATGAATTAGAATAACCACGCAAGATACGACAAGAGATCAGATTAGAGATAACAATAAGGGAAAAAAAATATCATATAGAACGGAGTACAACCAAGAATTTCGGAGTGAAGGACGTTACCATCAAGGCGGACACCACCATATGCAAGCATGGACATGAGAGTACAAAGAGGATAGGGTGTTGACCCAGTGGTGAGAGATTAAAGGGTACAGAGATAGACAGTGAATTTAATGACGATAAATAGAATGTGTAACCATGGAAACAAGTGGAGTCCTCCAAGGATACGAGCATTTTGAAAGAAACTTCGACATAAGTGTCAAAGAAACTAGAAGACTAAAACTGTGACAACGAATTTCCCTAAAGGTATCATGATCAAAACAAAACCAATTAAAGGGAAGAATGTGGGAAAATGATATTGGTGGACTAAAGAGTCCACGATAACTTCGCATTCACATAAAGATTTAAGTTACCAATACTAACGGTCTTATTAGAGAACCGCAAACAGACGATGAACAAAGTAAGAAGAATCGTGAAGACACGCTTACAAGTTATTGTGGAAGACTTGATGAACTCCTTGACGACAGATAAATGCTATAAATGGACTCAGAAGAGTATAATGATCTCATAAGAAAATAAGAGAGGTGCAGACTATGGAAGGAGCTAAAGGGATATTAACAAAGAAACTGGAGGAAATAGATTTTCACCAAGGGTATCAAACTTCAAAAGAGATAGAAAAACAATAAGTTCGTGATCTTATAGAAGGTCAACTACAGACTAGTTGGTAATAACTGAGACATAACACGTGCGGGTCAACTAGTGGTAACTGGTTGGAAGATAAGGAGGATAACCATAGACTTATGAAAGAATTTATAGACATCTAGAGGACCCTTCAAGAGATCAACAGAGACAAACGTGAAGCTAAATCGGTATACGTGCTAGTACCCTTAATAGTAACATGGAGTAAGTTCGAGTCAATAACTCTAATTAAGAACTTAAGAAGAAAGACTAGACGGCCAAGAATGACCCCCCCTGATGTCATTTGAGACAAAGGGGATTGTGTGAATGATTTACTACCTACTGGCTAGGAAAGGAGTACATATCACAGTTAGTACAAGTGGATTGTAAAAGAAGAACTAGGGGAGTAAGAGGTATATGATTTTGATAAGGTTCTATGTCAATCAAGACAGAGTGTGTGTAGCATTCCATACAAGATGAATAGCAAGTTGATGGAAGTTAATGTCATGAGAGTCGTGTAGACGTGCTTACAAGTTATAGTGGGAGACCTATAAAGGACCACTGATGTCAAATGCACGACACAGTTGGACTCGAAAAATGGAGTTAGCTCACGGAGGAACTTGAAGTTTGAAATGTAGAACGAGCTAAAGGAGTGTAAATGAATGAACTCGAGGCCGTAGTGCTCACCAGGAAATTCAACGGAAAAAGAGGTATAAAAAAAAAAAAAAGGTAAGTCCCGGGAATTGAGATAAGTCAAACTAACCGACGTCAACCGAGGATGTGCAGGTGTTGTCTAGTATTGACGAGTTATGTGTTGTTAAAAGAGATGTGGGTGAATGTGGATTTACGAGGTAACTTTACCGACGCCTTGGTGGATTTCCTCAAGGAGGCAACGACAACCTTCTTGGATGAACTAAAAGTATAAAGAAAATTGTGTTAGCTGGCTAAGATCAAACGCGGGTCGAGTCACGGAGCTTGGATCCGTCTTAGAAGAATTAAGAAAGTAAACGGAAGAGGTTGTAATTAGGAGAAAGAGTTTGGGCCCAATCACGTTGTATGCACAGAAAGTGTCACTATGATTAATGGGTGACAACAGAATTGGCAAAGTAGCGCAGCGAAAGCGTGGTGGGTCCTAACTCACAGAGCAGGAAGCTCAATGGCACAACGACGTGTCGAGTTTAAGATGATGGTAGTTGGTGAAATGTGTTTTGATGAGAACAAACATGAGATGGGCTATGCGGAGTGAATATAAAATTTTATGGAAGAATTGTACCACCATCAAAGTAGACGGGAAGGTACTTGCATGTAGAGGTTATGGAAAGAGATTGCTACCCTATTATGGATCCCAATGAAACATGACAACTTCGTCACATGTCGACAGATAAGCGGTTTTGGGGAATTAATACCTAAAGGGTTATTCGAGAGTGTATTTCCATTGGAGGGAGATAATAATTAACGATATTATTAAGGTATTGTGCGTAGTCTGCACTAGAAAGCTCAAAGTGCGTAACCACCATGCGGAGTCGAAAGATACATAAGAGAGAGAAGAGACAAGAGAACAGTTGCAACCAGTAACCGTACTTAAAGAAAGCATAATCTCGGAGTGGAGTACGTGGAATTTGTATAGGAATGGAACCGAGTGCGTGTGGCACCCAAGGAATATTCTCGGTCCAGTAAATGTGGGGATATACGAGTACAATGATGATGGGGTGTTAGCAAGTATCGAGTAGTTGTGATTAAATGATGGTGATGTGAGATCACCTTGTGCCTAGTGTTGTCATTGCGGACACATTCTATATCACCTAAGATCTTGGATACTGTGTAAGAAGTTTGAGTTGAGCTAGAGATCTATAAAATATTATGATGACGTCGATAGAACACAAAGATTGATCACCGGATTTTGAGTGTTAAGTTATATCAAGATTTAGACAAAAAAAAATGAGCAGATGATGATTCTTTAATGGAGGAACCATATGACTGAGTCATATTAGGAGACAAGACCAAGTGAGTTGTGATAAAACTAGCCTTAAGCACTTAGTGAAGTGCTGGTAGATGTATAAGGGAATATCCTTGATCGGATACTCGGAACCTTTTTAGAAGATCAGAAGGAAAGAAATTGGAATAAATTTTCTCAGGAAGGTCATCAAAAGATCTAGAGGTGAAGTAAGGCAACCTTGTGAGACCTTGCAAGCGGAATTGAAAGCGATTGACGGACTATTATTCATCACCCTATTGAGGAGAACAACCCCATTGGTCAACATATTTAGTTAGAAGGAATACCTACTAGACACGAGTTAGGTCATTAGAATAGAGGATCGGACAATTGGGCCGAATGGTACCGGTGAGATATCCGATAACCACTCTAGAATGTGGTAGCAAGCGCTTGTGATATATGTACATGAAAAGATTTTCGGAGTCAGTGGTTTTATGAAAAGACGACGAGGCTACTTGAGATATTGTGGATAGTATGAGACGTCGTAACATTTCAAAGATCTATACAAAGATAGTTGTAACCTTGAAAACAACTAGTTAGGGCTTGACCCTACATGTGTGTGATATTGTTTGACTAATTGTTGTTTTTTTTCATGATTGAGTGCTTAGTCATGTGTGTTAGATTGATGACCTTTGGTGTGTGAGTACTTAGATGTGGAAACGACAAGGCTTTGGTGTAGTGATTAGTTACACCCGTTTGGTGCCTTAAAGGCCAATCATGATTATCTAACCCTAAGTTTCGGGACGAAACTTATTTTTAGGGGGTACTGATGTAATACCCGAAAATTTTAATTTCCGTTTCGTTCTTAGTAGAACCGATTTTACGACAACCTTAAATCTCCTCACATGATACTTATCATCATAAATTAAAACATTTCATTATTTTTATGTGAAAATTATATACACAAATATTTCTACCCTCCTAGATTTTCTCTTGCAAAACTAGTTTTTTTTGGCCCATTTGACAAGTATATGACAAGATCATGGCAAGGGTCATGACAAGCCCATGATATCCTTGTGACAAGGCCAACCAAGCCTTCCTTACCTCTCATATGCTGCAGCCCATGTACTTACCTCTAACCAGCCCAATCATGGATCACACTAGCTGGGCCGGATGAGAATAACCTGCCAACTTACCAGCCCACCTTCCTTCCTCTCCCAGGGCTCACATAGCCAACTGCTGCTCTTCTTTCACACCGTAACAAATGAGATCGTAACTGGCATTGAAGAATGGAAGATTGTGATCCCGAAATCTTCGCACCTTCCTATCTCGGGGTGACTAACGTGAGAAACCAGACGCCTACACACCCCCTTGCAATCTACCCAGTAAGCAGCATCTTCGTCTTCATCGCAGCAGCGCCGGCAACACCTCCGAGCCTCCCCACCTCTGCAACAACGTCTAGCCCTCCAACCTCCACAATCGCAGCAGTGACGGCAACGCCTCCAAGTCTCCCCAGATCTGCACACAACGACGTAGACCTTCTCCTCCCCTCTCGCTCGCACGTCACCAGGCTGGACAAACGCTGGTGCAGACACACAATAGGCGCCACAACAAGCACCAGGACTGCCCCTCCTCTTCTCATCGGCCCTAAGTTCCACAGCAGTGAGCCACGCCACCACCTTGCCTCTTTGTCACTCAAACCATGCATACTCTTGTTTGAGTTCCTCGTCAGTGTTGTTGTTGTCGCAAGGGAGAGCTTGGGGAGCCTTCGTCCTTAGTACACGCAAAGGTGAGCTGTCTCTTCCTCCCCTCTTTAGTCGATCAATATGTACGTAACTAGTACCTCTCCATGCTTTGTGTAGTCACGCTATCTAGACTCGTCGGTTTCTCGTTAAAAACGCAACAACCACAGTAGGATATGGGCTAGCCTTCTACGCCTATACAAGGACGAAACAAGCATCTCTTAACCGACAACATAACTCGATCCTTCAAACAGCTAAGTCCTGAGTTACAAAGATTGTCGACCATCCAAGTTCAGGACCAAAGTTGGGTAAGTTAGACTCCTCTTTTGTATCTAATTTTCGGGTATGTTGTAGTCAGTGTTGCATAGTATATCATACTAAAATTTGGGAACAATCGGAGTTACGGTGTGAGAGTTATAGTATCCCGAAGTTGGCTATTCATGCAGTTTTTTTTTTAGTGTGCTGAGTTTGAGGAAAATTGCTTGAGATGCAGTTTTGTGGAATAAATTTGGAGGGGTTATTGACTTCTGTTAGACTTGAATTTCTGACAAGTTATAGTTGATATAGTATAGTAGATCATACTAACATTTTAGATGAATCCATGCTACGGTTTGAGAGTTATAGTGTCTCAAAGTTGACTCCTCACACAGTTTTTATAATATGGTGAGTGTTGGGAAAAACAGCATGTGATGCTGTTTTGAGAGATAGTTTTGAATAAGAGTTTGATCTCTGTTTGACTTGAATTTTGGATATGATATAGTTGGCATATTGTAGTGGAACATATTAAAATTTGGGATGAATCCAGCTAGTGGTTTAGGAGTTATGAATTTTGAAGTTGAGACCTTAAACAGTTTTCTGGATGTTGTTGAAATTGTTAAGTGCTGGAATTTTCTGGTTGGTGCAGTCATGTTTGAGCTTTAGTTTGGATACCTTAGAAACATAATCCACCGTTCAATTTTTAATATGTTATAGAGTGTCATGCATAGTGTTGTGTATCAAAAGTTGGAGTTGATCCAACGGTTGGATTTAGATCTATGAAGGTCCAAAGTGGACTGGCTGAGCAGTTAAGAAATACTCAGTTTTTGGCTAAGTCTGAATTTCTGCTTTAGGAACTGACTTTGGGAATTTGTGTAGAAGTGATTATTATGTATTTTTGGGAAATTCTGGATAAGTGCATAGCATACAAGACTTAGAGATTTTTGTTAGACTTTTTATATTTTTATTCGGTCCTCATATCTTAAGCCAAAGTCGGACCTTGACGACTTTTTATGAAAGTTAAGAATGTAGTTAACTCTTCTAAATCTTTAGCAAACTTTCCTTTGAGAGTTTGAGTGTGGTTTTGAGTTCCAAAGAATAGTTTAGAACTTTGTTATGGAATTTTATAAAGTTTTGGGACCAGGGGTAAAACAGTCATTTATCCGTATAAGGGTATTTTGGTAATTTAGCTGATGATAGAGTTAAATATCTTAGAAGTCAGAGACTTCTTATTAAGTGGGATATAATATTGATCCACTTGCCTTTTATAACAGGCGGTTGAGTTCCTGCGGTTACAGACCGAGTCGAGATAACGAGATTATGTTTGAATTCAGGTAAGTCCTTTGGGCTTACTTAGCTGACTTCTAGATATGAGTATGAATAATGGTAGTGGTGTGTGAATGAGATGCTTATAGTTATATTTTAGTAATATTTATATACCGACCTATACCTTGGCCTAAGAGTAACGGGCGGTGGCATTCTGCTCAGTTAGCTTGAGGGCGCTGGGGGTTTCTTTAGGGACTAGTCCACACTCGGTTTGTAGTGATGCTACCGGCGGAGGTAAGCTAGACCTACACCCAGTTGGATAAGGAACGGAGGCGAGAACTCTTAAGATTTCTCGTGCCACAACTGTAAAATGGAATAAGGTGACTCACTTGATGAACAGATAATAACCGGTTTGTGTGCCAGCATGATGATTGTTTTATGTTATCTTGAGTGTGTTTGTGCTATCCTTATTCTGCTTATATTTGGATTGTTAGCTAACGGTTTATCCGTGTTGTAGATTTGTAGAGATAGACAGTTGCAGAGTGATCCGGAACGGATGGTCAGCCGGGTCCACGTACTCATTAGATGGGGATGGGGGAGTCTCCCTTACAGCATGCATGTTATGTATATGTATATGTTTTGTAAGGCTGTCACATGTGTACATTCATACAGTAAAAATATTATGTTTTGAAATTGTTTTAAGTACATTTGTGCCTTGTTGTAAGATCCAAGTAATGTTGTTGTTAAACCAAGGTCGGGACCCATTGTGAGGTCCTAACCAGTAGCTCCCCGAGTTTTGAAACTTGGGGTGTTACAACATGGTATCAGAGCTCTGGGTTGGCAACAATGGATCTTGAAATCTTCTAAAAGACCGGATGTATAAAATAACTAGAACCCGAAAGGGGTCTAAGATTTTCAAAACGGATTTTGTTTTTACACACGTGCATAGTCGGGTTGTTGGGTTAGTAGTACGTCGGACCACCATCGTTCTCCGTGGATCTCTGCAACTTGGAATGATAGGTATTAGTATATAGAGTTATATCGATATGTTTTAATGTATGATTATACATATGTATATGTGTGGCATGTTAGTATCCTAAAGGATATTTTAGATCCTTTAGTTGTGACATCATGAAGCGATTATCGCCTCATGATAAATCCGTAGCGGACTTGAAGAATTTTCAACACGAGACAATGGATTCAGACCTAGGATTGAGTATTATACTCTGGTGGGCGTCCTGGCGACCCTATAAATCATCCGGAGAACGGGTGGGCAAGGAAGTAAAGATGTTGAGATAATTTTCACCACAAGTACAATCCGATGAGAAAGAAAATCCCGAGTCAGCTCACATAGAAGGAATAGGAAGTCATACAAGGGACTTGGTCGTATGAAGCAGAGAGATGAATTAGAATAACCACGCAAGATACGACAAGAGATCAGATTAGAGATAACAATAAGGGAAAAAAAATATCATATAGAACGGAGTACAACCAAGAATTTCGGAGTGAAGGACGTTACCATCAAGGCGGACACCACCATATGCAAGCATGGACATGAGAGTACAAAGAGGATAGGGTGTTGACCCAGTGGTGAGAGATTAAAGGGTACAGAGATAGACAGTGAATTTAATGACGATAAATAGAATGTGTAACCATGGAAACAAGTGGAGTCCTCCAAGGATACGAGCATTTTGAAAGAAACTTCGACATAAGTGTCAAAGAAACTAGAAGACTAAAACTGTGACAACGAATTTCCCTAAAGGTATCATGATCAAAACAAAACCAATTAAAGGGAAGAATGTGGGAAAATGATATTGGTGGACTAAAGAGTCCACGATAACTTCGCATTCACATAAAGATTTAAGTTACCAATACTAACGGTCTTATTAGAGAACCGCAAACAGACGATGAACAAAGTAAGAAGAATCGTGAAGACACGCTTACAAGTTATTGTGGAAGACTTGATGAACTCCTTGACGACAGATAAATGCTATAAATGGACTCAGAAGAGTATAATGATCTCATAAGAAAATAAGAGAGGTGCAGACTATGGAAGGAGCTAAAGGGATATTAACAAAGAAACTGGAGGAAATAGATTTTCACCAAGGGTATCAAACTTCAAAAGAGATAGAAAAACAATAAGTTCGTGATCTTATAGAAGGTCAACTACAGACTAGTTGGTAATAACTGAGACATAACACGTGCGGGTCAACTAGTGGTAACTGGTTGGAAGATAAGGAGGATAACCATAGACTTATGAAAGAATTTATAGACATCTAGAGGACCCTTCAAGAGATCAACAGAGACAAACGTGAAGCTAAATCGGTATACGTGCTAGTACCCTTAATAGTAACATGGAGTAAGTTCGAGTCAATAACTCTAATTAAGAACTTAAGAAGAAAGACTAGACGGCCAAGAATGACCCCCCCTGATGTCATTTGAGACAAAGGGGATTGTGTGAATGATTTACTACCTACTGGCTAGGAAAGGAGTACATATCACAGTTAGTACAAGTGGATTGTAAAAGAAGAACTAGGGGAGTAAGAGGTATATGATTTTGATAAGGTTCTATGTCAATCAAGACAGAGTGTGTGTAGCATTCCATACAAGATGAATAGCAAGTTGATGGAAGTTAATGTCATGAGAGTCGTGTAGACGTGCTTACAAGTTATAGTGGGAGACCTATAAAGGACCACTGATGTCAAATGCACGACACAGTTGGACTCGAAAAATGGAGTTAGCTCACGGAGGAACTTGAAGTTTGAAATGTAGAACGAGCTAAAGGAGTGTAAATGAATGAACTCGAGGCCGTAGTGCTCACCAGGAAATTCAACGGAAAAAGAGGTATAAAAAAAAAAAAAAAGGTAAGTCCAGGGAATTGAGATAAGTCAAACTAACCGACGTCAACCGAGGATGTGCAGGTGTTGTCTAGTATTGACGAGTTATGTGTTGTTAAAAGAGATGTGGGTGAATGTGGATTTACGAGGTAGCTTTACCGACGCCTTGGTGGATTTCCTCAAGGAGGCAACAACAACCTTCTTGGATGAACTAAAAGTATAAAGAAAATTGTGTTAGCTGGCTAAGATCAAACGCGGGGCGAGTCACGGAGCTTGGATCCGTCTTAGAAGAATTAAGAAAGTAAACGGAAGAGGTTGTAATTAGGAGAAAGAGTTTGGGCCCAATCACGTTGTATGCACAAAAAGTGTCACTATGATTAATGGGTGACAACAGAATTGGCAAAGTAGCGCAGCGAAAGCGTGGTGGGTCCTAACTCACAAAGCAGGAAGCTCAATGGCACAACGACGTGTCGAGTTTAAGATGATGGTAGTTGGTGAAATGTGTTTTGATGAGAACAAGCATGAGATGGGCTATGCGGAGTGAATATAAAATTTTATGGAAGAATTGTACCACCATCAAAGTAGACGGGAAGGTACTTGCATGTAGAGGTTATGGAAAGAGATTGCTACCCTATTATGGATCCCAATGAAACATGACAACTTCGTCACATGTCGACAGATAAGCGGTTTTGGGGAATTAATACCTAAAGGGTTATTCGAGAGTGTATTTCCGTTGGAGGCAGATAATAATTAACGATATTATTAAGGTATTGTGCGTAGTCTGCACTAGAAAGCTCAAAGTGCGTAACCACCATGCGGAGTCGAAAGATACATAAGAGAGAGAAGAGACAAGAGAACAGTTGCAACCAGTAACCGTACTTAAAGAAAGCATAATCTCGGAGTGGAGTACGTGGAATTTGTATAGGAATGGAACCGAGTGCGTGTGGCACCCAAGGAATATTCTCGGTCCAGTAAATGTGGGGATATACGAGTACAATGATGATGGGGTGTTAGCAAGTATCGAGTAGTTGTGATTAAATGATGGTGATGTGAGATCACCTTGTGCCTAGTGTTGTCATTGCGGACACATTCTATATCACCTAAGATCTTGGATACTGCGTAAGAAGTTTGAGTTGAGCTAGAGATCTATAAAATATTATGATGACGTCGATAGAACACAAAGATTGATCACCGGATTTTGAGTGTTAAGTTATATCAAGATTTAGACAAAAAAAAATGAGCAGATGATGATTCTTTAATGGAGGAACCATATGACTGAGTCATATTAGGAGACAAGACCAAGTGAGTTGTGATAAAACTAGCCTTAAGCACTTAGTGAAGTGCCGGTAGATGTATAAGGGAATATCCTTGATCGGATACTCGGAACCTTTTTAGAAGATCAGAAGGAAAGAAATTGGAATAAATTTTCTCAGGAAGGTCATCAAAAGATCTAGAGGTGAAGTAAGGCAACCTTGTGAGACCTTGCAAGCGGAATTGAAAGCGATTGACGGACTATTATTCATCACCCTATTGAGGAGAACAACCCCATTGGTCAACATATTTAGTTAGAAGGAATACCTACTAGACACGAGTTAGGTCATTAGAATAGAGGATCGGACAATTGGGCCGAATGGTACCGGTGAGATATCCGATAACCACTCTAGAATGTGGTAGCAAGCGCTTGTGATATATGTACATGAAAAGATTTTCGGAGTCAGTGGTTTTATGAAAAGACGACGAGGCTACTTGAGATATTGTGGATAGTATGAGACGTCGTAACATTTCAAAGATCTATACAAAGATAGTTGTAACCTTGAAAACAACTAGTTAGGGCTTGACCCTACATGTGTGTGATATTGTTTGACTAATTGTTGTTTTTTTTCATGATTGAGTGCTTAGTCATGTGTGTTAGATTGATGACCTTTGGTGTGTGAGTACTTAGATGTGGAAACGACAAGGCTTTGGTGTAGTGATTAGTTACACCCGTTTGGTGCCTTAAAGGCCAATCATGATTATCTAACCCTAAGTTTCGGGACGAAACTTATTTTTAGGGGGTACTGATGTAATACCCGAAAATTTTAATTTCCGTTTCGTTCTTAGTAGAACCGATTTTACGACAACCTTAAATCTCCTCACATGATACTTATCATCATAAATTAAAACATTTCATTATTTTTATGTGAAAATTATATACACAAATATTTCTACCCTCCTAGATTTTCTCTTGCAAAACTAGTTTTTTTTGGCCCATTTGACAAGTATATGACAAGATCATGGCAAGGGTCATGACAAGCCCATGATATCCTTGTGACAAGGCCAACCAAGCCTTCCTTACCTCTCATATGCTGCAGCCCATGTACTTACCTCTAACCAGCCCAATCATGGATCACACTAGCTGGGCCGGATGAGAATAACCTGCCAACTTACCAGCCCACCTTCCTTCCTCTCCCAGGGCTCACATAGCCAATTGCTGCTCTTCTTTCACACCGTAACAAATGAGATCGTAACTGGCATTGAAGAATGGAAGATTGTGATCCCGAAATCTTCGCACCTTCCTATCTCGGGGTGACTAACGTGAGAAACCAGACGCCTACACACCCCCTTGCAATCTACCCAGTAAGCAGCATCTTCATCTTCATCGCAGCAGCGCCGGCAACACCTCCGAGCCTCCCCACCTCTGCAACAACGTCTAGCCCTCCAACCTCCACAATCGCAGCAGTGACGGCAACGCCTCCAAGTCTCCCCAGATCTGCACACAACGACGTAGACCTTCTCCTCCCCTCTCGCTCGCACGTCACCAGGCTGGACAAACGCTGGTGCAGACACACAATAGGCGCCACAACAAGCACCAGGACTGCCCCTCCTCTTCTCATCGGCCCTAAGTTCCACAGCAGTGAGCCACGCCACCACCTTGCCTCTTTGTCACTCAAACCATGCATACTCTTGTTTGAGTTCCTCGTCAGTGTTGTTGTTGTCACAAGGGAGAGCTTGGGGAGCCTTCGTCCTTAGTACACGCAAAGGTGAGCTGTCTCTTCCTCCCCTCTTTAGTCGATCAATATGTACGTAACTAGTACCTCTCCATGCTTTGTGTAGTCACGCTATCTAGACTCGTCGGTTTCTCGTTAAAAACGCAACAACCACAGTAGGATATGGGCTAGCCTTCTACGCCTATACAAGGACGAAACAAGCATCTCTTAACCGACAACATAACTCGATCCTTCAAACAGCTAAGTCCTGAGTTACAAAGATTGTCGACCATCCAAGTTCAGGACCAAAGTTGGGTAAGTTAGACTCCTCTTTTGTATCTAATTTTCGGGTATGTTGTAGTCAGTGTTGCATAGTATATCATACATAAATTTGGGAACAATCGGAGTTACGGTGTGAGAGTTATAGTATCCCGAAGTTGGCTATTCATGCAGTTTTTTTTTTAGTGTGCTGAGTTTGAGGAAAATTGCTTGAGATGCAGTTTTGTGGAATAAATTTGGAGGGGTTATTGACTTCTGTTAGACTTGAATTTCTGACAACTTATAGTTGATATAGTATAGTAGATCATACTAAAATTTTAGAGGAATCCATGCTACGGTTTGAGAGTTATGGTGTCTCAAAGTTGACTCCTCACACAGTTTTTATAATATGGTGAGTGTTGGGAAAAACAGCATGTGATGCTGTTTTGAGAGATAGTTTTGAATAAGAGTTTGATCTCTGTTTGACTTGAATTTTGGATATGATATAGTTGGCATATTGTAGTGGAGCATATTAAAATTTGGGATGAATCCAGCAAGTGGTTTAGGAGTTATGATTTTTCGAAGTTGGGACCTTAAACAGTTTTCTGGATTTTTGCTGAAATTGTTTAGTGCTGGAATTATTCGGTGTTGTGCAGTCATGTTTGAGCTTAAGTTTGAATACCGTAGAAACATAATTCACCGTTCAGTTTTTAGTATGTTGTATAGTGTCATGCATAGTGTGGTGTATCAAAAGTTGGGGTTGATCCAACGGTTGGATTTAGATCTATGAAGGTCCAAAGTGGACTGGCTGAGCAGTTAAGAAATACTCAGATTTTGGCTAAGTCTGAATTTCTGGTTTAGGAACTGACTTTGAGAATTTATGTAGAAGTGATTATTATGTATTTTTGGAAAATTCTGACTACTATGGATAGAGTGCATAGCATAAAAGACTTAGAGATTTTTGTTAGACTTTTTATATTTTTATTCGGTTCTCATATCTTAAGTCAAAGTCGGACTTTGACGACTTTTTATGAAAGTCAAGAATGTAGTTAAGTCTTCTAAATCTTTAGCAAACTTTCCTTTGAGAGTTTGAGTGTGGTTTTGAGTTCCAAAGAATAGTTTGGAACTTTGTTATGGAATTTATAAAGTTTCGGGACCAGGGGTAAAACAGTCAATTATCCGTATAAGGGTATTTTGGTAATTTATCTGATTATAGAGTTAAATATCTTAGAAGTCAGAGACTTCTAATTAAGTGGGATACATTATTGATCCACTTGCCTTTTATAACAGGCGGTTGAGTTCCTGCGGTTACAGACCGAGTCGAGATAACGAGATTATGTTTGAATTCAGGTAAGTCCTTTGGGCTTACTTAGCTGACTTCTAGATATGAGTATGAATAATGGTAGTGGTGTGTGAATGAGATGCTTATAGTTATATTTTAGTAATATTTATATACCGACCTATACCTTGGCCTAAGAGTAACGGGCGGTGGCATTCTGCTCAGTTAGCTTGAGGGCGCTGGGGGTTTCTTTAGGGACTAGTCCACACTCGGTTTGTAGTGATGCTACCGGCGGAGGTAAGCTAGACCTACACCCAGTTGGATAAGGAACGGAGGCGAGAACTCTTAAGATTTCTCGTGCCACAACTGTAAAATGGAATAAGGTGACTCACTTGATGAACAGATAATAACCGGTTTGTGTGCCAGCATGATGATTGTTTTATGTTATCTTGAGTGTGTTTGTGCTATCCTTATTCTGCTTATATTTGGATTGTTAGCTAACGGTTTATCCGTGTTGTAGATTTGTAGAGATAGACAGTTGCAGAGTGATCCGGAACGGATGGTCAGCCGGGTCCACGTACTCATTAGATGGGGATGGGGGAGTCTCCCTTACAGCATGCATGTTATGTATATGTATATGTTTTGTAAGGCTGTCACATGTGTACATTCATACAGTAAAAATATTATGTTTTGAAATTGTTTTAAGTACATTTGTGCCTTGTTGTAAGATCCAAGTAATGTTGTTGTTAAACCAAGGTCGGGACCCATTGTGAGGTCCTAACCAGTAGCTCCCCGAGTTTTGAAACTTGGGGTGTTACAACATGGTATCAGAGCTCTGGGTTGGCAACAATGGATCTTGAAATCTTCTAAAAGACCGGATGTATAAAATAACTAGAACCCGAAAGGGGTCTAAGATTTTCAAAACGGATTTTGTTTTTACACACGTGCATAGTCGGGTTGTTGGGTTAGTAGTACGTCGGACCACCATCGTTCTCCGTGGATCTCTGCAACTTGGAATGATAGGTATTAGTATATAGAGTTATATCGATATGTTTTAATGTATGATTATACATATGTATATGTGTGGCATGTTAGTATCCTAAAGGATATTTTAGATCCTTTAGTTGTGACATCATGAAGCGATTATCGCCTCATGATAAATCCGTAGCGGACTTGAAGAATTTTCAACACGAGACAATGGATTCAGACCTAGGATTGAGTATTATACTCTGGTGGGCGTCCTGGCGACCCTATAAATCATCCGGAGAACGGGTGGGCAAGGAAGTAAAGATGTTGAGATAATTTTCACCACAAGTACAATCCGATGAGAAAGAAAATCCCGAGTCAGCTCACATAGAAGGAATAGGAAGTCATACAAGGGACTTGGTCGTATGAAGCAGAGAGATGAATTAGAATAACCACGCAAGATACGACAAGAGATCAGATTAGAGATAACAATAAGGAAAAAAAATATCATATAGAACGGAGTACAACCAAGAATTTCGGAGTGAAGGACGTTACCATCAAGGCGGACACCACCATATGCAAGCATGGACATGAGAGTACAAAGAGGATAGGGTGTTGACCCAGTGGTGAGAGATTAAAGGGTACAGAGATAGACAGTGAATTTAATGACGATAAATAGAATGTGTAACCATGGAAACAAGTGGAGTCCTCCAAGGATACGAGCATTTTGAAAGAAACTTCGACATAAGTGTCAAAGAAACTAGAAGACTAAAACTGTGACAACGAATTTCCCTAAAGGTATCATGATCAAAACAAAACCAATTAAAGGGAAGAATGTGGGAAAATGATATTGGTGGACTAAAGAGTCCACGATAACTTCGCATTCACATAAAGATTTAAGTTACCAATACTAACGGTCTTATTAGAGAACCGCAAACAGACGATGAACAAAGTAAGAAGAATCGTGAAGACACGCTTACAAGTTATTGTGGAAGACTTGATGAACTCCTTGACGACAGATAAATGCTATAAATGGACTCAGAAGAGTATAATGATCTCATAAGAAAATAAGAGAGGTGCAGACTATGGAAGGAGCTAAAGGGATATTAACAAAGAAACTGGAGGAAATAGATTTTCACCAAGGGTATCAAACTTCAAAAGAGATAGAAAAACAATAAGTTCGTGATCTTATAGAAGGTCAACTACAGACTAGTTGGTAATAACTGAGACATAACACGTGCGGGTCAACTAGTGGTAACTGGTTGGAAGATAAGGAGGATAACCATAGACTTATGAAAGAATTTATAGACATCTAGAGGACCCTTCAAGAGATCAACAGAGACAAACGTGAAGCTAAATCGGTATACGTGCTAGTACCCTTAATAGTAACATGGAGTAAGTTCGAGTCAATAACTCTAATTAAGAACTTAAGAAGAAAGACTAGACGGCCAAGAATGACCCCCCCTGATGTCATTTGAGACAAAGGGGATTGTGTGAATGATTTACTACCTACTGGCTAGGAAAGGAGTACATATCACAGTTAGTACAAGTGGATTGTAAAAGAAGAACTAGGGGAGTAAGAGGTATATGATTTTGATAAGGTTCTATGTCAATCAAGACAGAGTGTGTGTAGCATTCCATACAAGATGAATAGCGAGTTGATGGAAGTTAATGTCATGAGAGTCGTGTAGACGTGCTTACAAGTTATAGTGGGAGACCTAGAAAGGACCACTGATGTCAAATGCACGACACAGTTGGACTCGAAAAATGGAGTTAGCTCACGGAGGAACTTGAAGTTTGAAATGTAGAACGAGCTAAAGGAGTGTAAATGAATGAACTCGAGGCCGTAGTGCTCACCAGGAAATTCAACGGAAAAAGAGGTATAAAAAAAAAAAAAAAGGTAAGTCCAGGGAATTGAGATAAGTCAAACTAACCGACGTCAACCGAGGATGTGCAGGTGTTGTCTAGTATTGACGAGTTATGTGTTGTTAAAAGAGATGTGGGTGAATGTGGATTTACGAGGTAGCTTTACCGACGCCTTGGTGGATTTCCTCAAGGAGGCAACAACAACCTTCTTGGATGAACTAAAAGTATAAAGAAAATTGTGTTAGCTGGCTAAGATCAAACGCGGGGCGAGTCACGGAGCTTGGATCCGTCTTAGAAGAATTAAGAAAGTAAACGGAAGAGGTTGTAATTAGGAGAAAGAGTTTGGGCCCAATCACGTTGTATGCACAAAAAGTGTCACTATGATTAATGGGTGACAACAGAATTGGCAAAGTAGCGCAGCGAAAGCGTGGTGGGTCCTAACTCACAAAGCAGGAAGCTCAATGGCACAACGACGTGTCGAGTTTAAGATGATGGTAGTTGGTGAAATGTGTTTTGATGAGAACAAGCATGAGATGGGCTATGCGGAGTGAATATAAAATTTTATGGAAGAATTGTACCACCATCAAAGTAGACGGGAAGGTACTTGCATGTAGAGGTTATGGAAAGAGATTGCTACCCTATTATGGATCCCAATGAAACATGACAACTTCGTCACATGTCGACAGATAAGCGGTTTTGGGGAATTAATACCTAAAGGGTTATTCGAGAGTGTATTTCCGTTGGAGGCAGATAATAATTAACGATATTATTAAGGTATTGTGCGTAGTCTGCACTAGAAAGCTCAAAGTGCGTAACCACCATGCGGAGTCGAAAGATACATAAGAGAGAGAAGAGACAAGAGAACAGTTGCAACCAGTAACCGTACTTAAAGAAAGCATAATCTCGGAGTGGAGTACGTGGAATTTGTATAGGAATGGAACCGAGTGCGTGTGGCACCCAAGGAATATTCTCGGTCCAGTAAATGTGGGGATATACGAGTACAATGATGATGGGGTGTTAGCAAGTATCGAGTAGTTGTGATTAAATGATGGTGATGTGAGATCACCTTGTGCCTAGTGTTGTCATTGCGGACACATTCTATATCACCTAAGATCTTGGATACTGCGTAAGAAGTTTGAGTTGAGCTAGAGATCTATAAAATATTATGATGACGTCGATAGAACACAAAGATTGATCACCGGATTTTGAGTGTTAAGTTATATCAAGATTTAGACAAAAAAAAATGAGCAGATGATGATTCTTTAATGGAGGAACCATATGACTGAGTCATATTAGGAGACAAGACCAAGTGAGTTGTGATAAAACTAGCCTTAAGCACTTAGTGAAGTGCCGGTAGATGTATAAGGGAATATCCTTGATCGGATACTCGGAACCTTTTTAGAAGATCAGAAGGAAAGAAATTGGAATAAATTTTCTCAGGAAGGTCATCAAAAGATCTAGAGGTGAAGTAAGGCAACCTTGTGAGACCTTGCAAGCGGAATTGAAAGCGATTGACGGACTATTATTCATCACCCTATTGAGGAGAACAACCCCATTGGTCAACATATTTAGTTAGAAGGAATACCTACTAGACACGAGTTAGGTCATTAGAATAGAGGATCGGACAATTGGGCCGAATGGTACCGGTGAGATATCCGATAACCACTCTAGAATGTGGTAGCAAGCGCTTGTGATATATGTACATGAAAAGATTTTCGGAGTCAGTGGTTTTATGAAAAGACGACGAGGCTACTTGAGATATTGTGGATAGTATGAGACGTCGTAACATTTCAAAGATCTATACAAAGATAGTTGTAACCTTGAAAACAACTAGTTAGGGCTTGACCATACATGTGTGTGATATTGTTTGACTAATTGTTGTTTTTTTTCATGATTGAGTGCTTAGTCATGTGTGTTAGATTGATGACCTTTGGTGTGTGAGTACTTAGATGTGGAAACGACAAGGCTTTGGTGTAGTGATTAGTTACACCCGTTTGGTGCCTTAAAGGCCAATCATGATTATCTAACCCTAAGTTTCGGGACGAAACTTATTTTTAGGGGGTACTGATGTAATACCCGAAAATTTTAATTTCCGTTTCGTTCTTAGTAGAACCGATTTTACGACAACCTTAAATCTCCTCACATGATACTTATCATCATAAATTAAAACATTTCATTATTTTTATGTGAAAATTATATACACAAATATTTCTACCCTCCTAGATTTTCTCTTGCAAAACTAGTTTTTTTTTTTTTTTGGCCCATTTGACAAGTATACAAGATCATGGCAAGGGTCATGACAAGCCCATGATATCCTTGTGACAAGGCCAACCAAGCCTTCCTTACCTCTCATATGCTGCAGCCCATGTACTTACCTCTAACCAGCCCAATCATGGATCACACTAGCTGGGCCGGATGAGAATAACCTGCCAACTTACCAGCCCACCTTCCTTCCTCTCCCAGGGCTCACATAGCCAACTGCTGCTCTTCTTTCACACCGTAACAAATGAGATCGTAACTGGCATTGAAGAATGGAAGATTGTGATCCCGAAATCTTCGCACCTTCCTATCTCGGGGTGACTAACGTGAGAAACCAGACGCCTACACACCCCCTTGCAATCTACCCAGTAAGCAGCATCTTCGTCTTCATCGCAGCAGCGCCGGCAACACCTCCGAGCCTCCCCACCTCTGCAACAACGTCTAGCCCTCCAACCTCCACAATCGCAGTAGTGACGGCAACGCCTCCAAGTCTCCCCAGATCTGCACACAACGACGTAGACCTTCTCCTCCCCTCTCGCTCGCACGTCACCAGGCTGGACAAACGCTGGTGCAGACACACAATAGGCGCCACAACAAGCACCAGGACTGCCCCTCCTCTTCTCATCGGCCCTAAGTTCCACAGCAGTGAGCCACGCCACCACCTTGCCTCTTTGTCACTCAAACCATGCATACTCTTGTTTGAGTTCCTCGTCAGTGTTGTTGTTGTCGCAAGGGAGAGCTTGGGGAGCCTTCGTCCTTAGTACACGCAGAGGTGAGCTGTCTCTTCCTCCCCTCTTTAGTCGATCAATATGTACGTAACTAGTACCTCTCCATGCTTTGTGTAGTCACACTATCTAGACTCGTCGGTTTCTCGTTAAAAACGTGGGCTAGCCTTCTACGCCTATACAAGGACGAAACAAGCATCTCTTAACCGACAACATAACTCGATCCTTCAAACAGCTAAGTCCTGAGTTACAAAGATTGTCGACCATCCAAGTTCAGGACCAAAGTTGGGTAAGTTAGACTCCTCTTTTGTATCTAATTTTCGGGTATGTTGTAGTCAGTGTTGCATAGTATATCATACATAAATTTGGGAACAATCGGAGTTACGGTGTGAGAGTTATAGTATCCCGAAGTTGGCTATTCATGCAGTTTTTTTTAGTGTGCTGAGTTTGAGGAAAATTGCTTGAGATGCAGTTTTGTGGAATAAATTTGGAGGGGTTATTGACTTCTGTTAGACTTGAATTTCTGACAACTTATAGTTGATATAGTATAGTAGATCATACTAAAATTTTAGAGGAATCCATGCTACGGTTTGAGAGTTATGGTGTCTCAAAGTTGACTCCTCACACAGTTTTTATAATATGGTGAGTGTTGGGAAAAACAGCATGTGATGCTGTTTTGAGAGATAGTTTTGAATAAGAGTTTGATCTCTGTTTGACTTGAATTTTGGATATGATATAGTTGGCATATTGTAGTGGAGCATATTAAAATTTGGGATGAATCCAGCAAGTGGTTTAGGAGTTATGATTTTTCGAAGTTGGGACCTTAAACAGTTTTCTGGATTTTTGCTGAAATTGTTTAGTGCTGGAATTATTCGGTGTTGTGCAGTCATGTTTGAGCTTAAGTTTGAATACCGTAGAAACATAATTCACCGTTCAGTTTTTAGTATGTTGTATAGTGTCATGCATAGTGTGGTGTATCAAAAGTTGGGGTTGATCCAACGGTTGGATTTAGATCTATGAAGGTCCAAAGTGGACTGGCTGAGCAGTTAAGAAATACTCAGATTTTGGCTAAGTCTGAATTTCTGGTTTAGGAACTGACTTTGAGAATTTATGTAGAAGTGATTATTATGTATTTTTGGAAAATTCTGACTACTATGGATAGAGTGCATAGCATAAAAGACTTAGAGATTTTTGTTAGACTTTTTATATTTTTATTCGGTTCTCATATCTTAAGCCAAAGTCGGACTTTGACGACTTTTTATGAAAGTCAAGAATGTAGTTAAGTCTTCTAAATCGTTAGCAAACTTTCCTTTGAGAGTTTGAGTGTGGTTTTGAGTTCCAAAGAATAGTTTGGAACTTTGTTATGGAATTTATAAAGTTTCGGGACCAGGGGTAAAACAGTCAATTATCCGTATAAGGGTATTTTGGTAATTTATCTGATTATAGAGTTAAATATCTTAGAAGTCAGAGACTTCTAATTAAGTGGGATACATTATTGATCCACTTGCCTTTTATAACAGGCGGTTGAGTTCCTGCGGTTACAGACCGAGTCGAGATAACGAGATTATGTTTGAATTCAGGTAAGTCCTTTGGGCTTACTTAGCTGACTTCTAGATATGAGTATGAATAATGGTAGTGGTGTGTGAATGAGATGCTTATAGTTATATTTTAGTAATATTTATATACCGACCTATACCTTGGCCTAAGAGTAACGGGCGGTGGCATTCTGCTCAGTTAGCTTGAGGGCGCTGGGGGTTTCTTTAGGGACTAGTCCA
>BSUD01000008.1:117919020-117955123 GCA_033239045.1 Fagopyrum esculentum
TTTTTTTTTTTTTTTGGCCCATTTGACAAGTATACAAGATCATGGCAAGGGTCATGACAAGCCCATGATATCCTTGTGACAAGGCCAACCAAGCCTTCCTTACCTCTCATATGCTGCAGCCCATGTACTTACCTCTAACCAGCCCAATCATGGATCACACTAGCTGGGCCGGATGAGAATAACCTGCCAACTTACCAGCCCACCTTCCTTCCTCTCCCAGGGCTCACATAGCCAACTGCTGCTCTTCTTTCACACCGTAACAAATGAGATCGTAACTGGCATTGAAGAATGGAAGATTGTGATCCCGAAATCTTCGCACCTTCCTATCTCGGGGTGACTAACGTGAGAAACCAGACGCCTACACACCCCCTTGCAATCTACCCAGTAAGCAGCATCTTCGTCTTCATCGCAGCAGCGCCGGCAACACCTCCGAGCCTCCCCACCTCTGCAACAACGTCTAGCCCTCCAACCTCCACAATCGCAGTAGTGACGGCAACGCCTCCAAGTCTCCCCAGATCTGCACACAACGACGTAGACCTTCTCCTCCCCTCTCGCTCGCACGTCACCAGGCTGGACAAACGCTGGTGCAGACACACAATAGGCGCCACAACAAGCACCAGGACTGCCCCTCCTCTTCTCATCGGCCCTAAGTTCCACAGTAGTGAGCCACGCCACCACCTTGCCTCTTTGTCACTCAAACCATGCATACTCTTGTTTGAGTTCCTCGTCAGTGTTGTTGTTGTCGCAAGGGAGAGCTTGGGGAGCCTTCGTCCTTAGTACACGCAGAGGTGAGCTGTCTCTTCCTCCCCTCTTTAGTCGATCAATATGTACGTAACTAGTACCTCTCCATGCTTTGTGTAGTCACGCTATCTAGACTCGTCGGTTTCTCGTTAAAAACGCAACAACCACAGTAGGATATGGGCTAGCCTTCTACGCCTATACAAGGACGAAACAAGCATCTCTTAACCGACAACATAACTCGATCCTTCAAACAGCTAAGTCCTGAGTTACAAAGATTGTCGACCATCCAAGTTCAGGACCAAAGTTGGGTAAGTTAGACTCCTCTTTTGTATCTAATTTTCGGGTATGTTGTAGTCGGTGTTGCATAGTATATCATACATAAATTTGGGAACAATCGGAGTTACGGTGTGAGAGTTATAGTATCCCGAAGTTGGCTATTCATGCAGTTTTTTTTTAGTGTGCTGAGTTTGAGGAAAATTGCTTGAGATGCAGTTTTGTGGAATAAATTTGGAGGGGTTATTGACTTCTGTTAGACTTGAATTTCTGACAACTTATAGTTGATATAGTATAGTAGATCATACTAAACTTTTAGAGGAATCCATGCTACGGTTTGAGAGTTATGGTGTCTCAAAGTTGACTCCTCACACAGTTTTTATAATATGGTGAGTGTTGGGAAAAACAGCATGTGATGCTGTTTTGAGAGATAGTTTTGAATAAGAGTTTGATCTCTGTTTGACTTGAATTTTGGATATGATATAGTTGGCATATTGTAGTGGAGCATATTAAAATTTGGGATGAATCCAGCAAGTGGTTTAGGAGTTATGATTTTTCGAAGTTGGGACCTTAAACAGTTTTCTGGATTTTTGCTGAAATTGTTTAGTGCTGGAATTATTCGGTGTTGTGCAGTCATGTTTGAGCTTAAGTTTGAATACCGTAGAAACATAATTCACCGTTCAGTTTTTAGTATGTTGTATAGTGTCATGCATAGTGTGGTGTATCAAAAGTTGGGGTTGATCCAACGGTTGGATTTAGATCTATGAAGGTCCAAAGTGGACTGGCTGAGCAGTTAAGAAATACTCAGATTTTGGCTAAGTCTGAATTTCTGGTTTAGGAACTGACTTTGAGAATTTATGTAGAAGTGATTATTATGTATTTTTGGAAAATTCTGACTACTATGGATAGAGTGCATAGCATAAAAGACTTAGAGATTTTTGTTAGACTTTTTATATTTTTATTCGGTTCTCATATCTTAAGCCAAAGTCGGACTTTGACGACTTTTTATGAAAGTCAAGAATGTAGTTAAGTCTTCTAAATCTTTAGCAAACTTTCCTTTGAGAGTTTGAGTGTGGTTTTGAGTTCCAAAGAATAGTTTGGAACTTTGTTATGGAATTTATAAAGTTTCGGGACCAGGGGTAAAACAGTCAATTATCCGTATAAGGGTATTTTGGTAATTTATCTGATTATAGAGTTAAATATCTTAGAAGTCAGAGACTTCTAATTAAGTGGGATACATTATTGATCCACTTGCCTTTTATAACAGGCGGTTGAGTTCCTGCGGTTACAGACCGAGTCGAGATAACGAGATTATGTTTGAATTCAGGTAAGTCCTTTGGGCTTACTTAGCTGACTTCTAGATATGAGTATGAATAATGGTAGTGGTGTGTGAATGAGATGCTTATAGTTATATTTTAGTAATATTTATATACCGACCTATACCTTGGCCTAAGAGTAACGGGCGGTGGCATTCTGCTCAGTTAGCTTGAGGGCGCTGGGGGTTTCTTTAGGGACTAGTCCACACTCGGTTTGTAGTGATGCTACCGGCGGAGGTAAGCTAGACCTACACCCAGTTGGATAAGGAACGGAGGCGAGAACTCTTAAGATTTCTCGTGCCACAACTGTAAAATGGAATAAGGTGACTCACTTGATGAACAGATAATAACCGGTTTGTGTGCCAGCATGATGATTGTTTTATGTTATCTTGAGTGTGTTTGTGCTATCCTTATTCTGCTTATATTTGGATTGTTAG
Organism: Fagopyrum esculentum; assembly: GCA_033239045.1. Classification (NCBI taxonomy): domain Eukaryota; kingdom Viridiplantae; phylum Streptophyta; class Magnoliopsida; order Caryophyllales; family Polygonaceae; genus Fagopyrum; species Fagopyrum esculentum. Next base: position 117,921,788 of record BSUD01000008.1, read on the forward strand.
CTAACGGTTTATCCGTGTTGTAGATTTGTAGAGATAGACAGTTGCAGAGTGATCCGGAACGGATGGTCAGCCGGGTCCACGTACTCATTAGATGGGGATGGGGGAGTCTCCCTTACAGCATGCATGTTATGTATATGTATATGTTTTGTAAGGCTGTCACATGTGTACATTCATACAGTAAAAATATTATGTTTTGAAATTGTTTTAAGTACATTTGTGCCTTGTTGTAAGATCCAAGTAATGTTGTTGTTAAACCAAGGTCGGGACCCATTGTGAGGTCCTAACCAGTAGCTCCCCGAGTTTTGAAACTTGGGGTGTTACAACATGGTATCAGAGCTCTGGGTTGGCAACAATGGATCTTGAAATCTTCTAAAAGACCGGATGTATAAAATAACTAGAACCCGAAAGGGGTCTAAGATTTTCAAAACGGATTTTGTTTTTACACACGTGCATAGTCGGGTTGTTGGGTTAGTAGTACGTCGGACCACCATCGTTCTCCGTGGATCTCTGCAACTTGGAATGATAGGTATTAGTATATAGAGTTATATCGATATGTTTTAATGTATGATTATACATATGTATATGTGTGGCATGTTAGTATCCTAAAGGATATTTTAGATCCTTTAGTTGTGACATCATGAAGCGATTATCGCCTCATGATAAATCCGTAGCGGACTTGAAGAATTTTCAACACGAGACAATGGATTCAGACCTAGGATTGAGTATTATACTCTGGTGGGCGTCCTGGCGACCCTATAAATCATCCGGAGAACGGGTGGGCAAGGAAGTAAAGATGTTGAGATAATTTTCACCACAAGTACAATCCGATGAGAAAGAAAATCCCGAGTCAGCTCACATAGAAGGAATAGGAAGTCATACAAGGGACTTGGTCGTATGAAGCAGAGAGATGAATTAGAATAACCACGCAAGATACGACAAGAGATCAGATTAGAGATAACAATAAGGAAAAAAAATATCATATAGAACGGAGTACAACCAAGAATTTCGGAGTGAAGGACGTTACCATCAAGGCGGACACCACCATATGCAAGCATGGACATGAGAGTACAAAGAGGATAGGGTGTTGACCCAGTGGTGAGAGATTAAAGGGTACAGAGATAGACAGTGAATTTAATGACGATAAATAGAATGTGTAACCATGGAAACAAGTGGAGTCCTCCAAGGATACGAGCATTTTGAAAGAAACTTCGACATAAGTGTCAAAGAAACTAGAAGACTAAAACTGTGACAACGAATTTCCCTAAAGGTATCATGATCAAAACAAAACCAATTAAAGGGAAGAATGTGGGAAAATGATATTGGTGGACTAAAGAGTCCACGATAACTTCGCATTCACATAAAGATTTAAGTTACCAATACTAACGGTCTTATTAGAGAACCGCAAACAGACGATGAACAAAGTAAGAAGAATCGTGAAGACACGCTTACAAGTTATTGTGGAAGACTTGATGAACTCCTTGACGACAGATAAATGCTATAAATGGACTCAGAAGAGTATAATGATCTCATAAGAAAATAAGAGAGGTGCAGACTATGGAAGGAGCTAAAGGGATATTAACAAAGAAACTGGAGGAAATAGATTTTCACCAAGGGTATCAAACTTCAAAAGAGATAGAAAAACAATAAGTTCGTGATCTTATAGAAGGTCAACTACAGACTAGTTGGTAATAACTGAGACATAACACGTGCGGGTCAACTAGTGGTAACTGGTTGGAAGATAAGGAGGATAACCATAGACTTATGAAAGAATTTATAGACATCTGGAGGACCCTTCAAGAGATCAACAGAGACAAACGTGAAGCTAAATCGGTATACGTGCTAGTACCCTTAATAGTAACATGGAGTAAGTTCGAGTCAATAACTCTAATTAAGAACTTAAGAAGAAAGACTAGACGGCCAAGAATGACCCCCCCTGATGTCATTTGAGACAAAGGGGATTGTGTGAATGATTTACTACCTACTGGCTAGGAAAGGAGTACATATCACAGTTAGTACAAGTGGATTGTAAAAGAAGAACTAGGGGAGTAAGAGGTATATGATTTTGATAAGGTTCTATGTCAATCAAGACAGAGTGTGTGTAGCATTCCATACAAGATGAATAGCGAGTTGATGGAAGTTAATGTCATGAGAGTCGTGTAGACGTGCTTACAAGTTATAGTGGGAGACCTAGAAAGGACCACTGATGTCAAATGCACGACACAGTTGGACTCGAAAAATGGAGTTAGCTCACGGAGGAACTTGAAGTTTGAAATGTAGAACGAGCTAAAGGAGTTTAAATGAATGAACTCGAGGCCGTAGTGCTCACCAGGAAATTCAACGGAAAAAGAGGTATAAAAAAAAAAAAAAAGGTAAGTCCAGGGAATTGAGATAAGTCAACCTAACCGACGTCAACCGAGGATGTGCAGGTGTTGTCTAGTATTGACGAGTTATGTGTTGTTAAAAGAGATGTGGGTGAATGTGGATTTACGAGGTAGCTTTACCGACGCCTTGGTGGATTTCCTCAAGGAGGCAACGACAACCTTCTTGGATGAACTAAAAGTATAAAGAAAATTGTGTTAGCTGGCTAAGATCAAACGCGGGTCGAGTCACGGAGCTTGGATCCGTCTTAGAAGAATTAAGAAAGTAAACGGAAGAGGTTGTAATTAGGAGAAAGAGTTTGGGCCCAATCACGTTGTATGCACAGAAAGTGTCACTATGATTAATGGGTGACAACAGAATTGGCAAAGTAGCGCAGCGAAAGCGTGGTGGGTCCTAACTCACAGAGCAGGAAGCTCAATGGCACAACGACGTGTCGAGTTTAAGATGATGGTAGTTGGTGAAATGTGTTTTGATGAGAACAAGCATGAGATGGGCTATGCGGAGTGAATATAAAATTTTATGGAAGAATTGTACCACCATCAAAGTAGACGGGAAGGTACTTGCATGTAGAGGTTATGGAAAGAGATTGCTACCCTATTATGGATCCCAATGAAACATGACAACTTCGTCACATGTCGACAGATAAGCGGTTTTGGGGAATTAATACCTAAAGGGTTATTCGAGAGTGTATTTCCATTGGAGGCAGATAATAATTAACGATATTATTAAGGTATTGTGCGTAGTCTGCACTAGAAAGCTCAAAGTGCGTAACCACCATGCGGAGTCGAAAGATACATAAGAGAGAGAAGAGACAAGAGAACAGTTGCAACCAGTAACCGTACTTAAAGAAAGCATAATCTCGGAGTGGAGTACGTGGAATTTGTATAGGAATGGAACCGAGTGCGTGTGGCACCCAAGGAATATTCTCGGTCCAGTAAATGTGGGGATATACGAGTACAATGATGATGGGGTGTTAGCAAGTATCGAGTAGTTGTGATTAAATGATGGTGATGTGAGATCACCTTGTGCCTAGTGTTGTCATTGCGGACACATTCTATATCACCTAAGATCTTGGATACTGCGTAAGAAGTTTGAGTTGAGCTAGAGATCTATAAAATATTATGATGACGTCGATAGAACACAAAGATTGATCACCGGATTTTGAGTGTTAAGTTATATCAAGATTTAGACAAAAAAAAATGAGCAGATGATGATTCTTTAATGGAGGAACCATATGACTGAGTCATATTAGGAGACAAGACCAAGTGAGTTGTGATAAAACTAGCCTTAAGCACTTAGTGAAGTGCCGGTAGATGTATAAGGGAATATCCTTGATCGGATACTCGGAACCTTTTTAGAAGATCAGAAGGAAAGAAATTGGAATAAATTTTCTCAGGAAGGTCATCAAAAGATCTAGAGGTGAAGTAAGGCAACCTTGTGAGACCTTGCAAGCGGAATTGAAAGCGATTGATGGACTATTATTCATCACCCTATTGAGGAGAACAACCCCATTGGTCAACATATTTAGTTAGAAGGAATACCTACTAGACACGAGTTAGGTCATTAGAATAGAGGATCGGACAGTTGGGCCGAATGGTACCGGTGAGATATCCGATAACCACTCTAGAATGTGGTAGCAAGCGCTTGTGATATATGTACATGAAAAGATTTTCGGAGTCAGTGGTTTTATGAAAAGACGACGAGGCTACTTGAGATATTGTGGATAGTATGAGACGTCGTAACATTTCAAAGATCTATACAAAGATAGTTGTAACCTTGAAAACAACTAGTTAGGGCTTGACCCTACATGTGTGTGATATTGTTTGACTAATTGTTGTTTTTTTTCATGATTGAGTGCTTAGTCATGTGTGTTAGATTGATGACCTTTGGTGTGTGAGTACTTAGATGTGGAAACGACAAGGCTTTGGTGTAGTGATTAGTTACACCCGTTTGGTGCCTTAAAGGCCAATCATGATTATCTAACCCTAAGTTTCGGGACGAAACTTATTTTTAGGGGGTACTGATGTAATACCCGAAAATTTTAATTTCCGTTTCGTTCTTAGTAGAACCGATTTTACGACAACCTTAAATCTCCTCACATGATACTTATCATCATAAATTAAAACATTTCATTATTTTTATGTGAAAATTATATACACATAAATATTTCTACCCTCCTAGATTTTCTCTTGCAAAACTAGTTTTTTTTTTTTGGCCCATTTGACAAGTATATGACAAGATCATGGCAAGGGTCATGACAAGCCCATGATATCCTTGTGACAAGGCCAACCAAGCCTTCCTTACCTCTCATATGCTGCAGCCCATGTACTTACCTCTAACCAGCCCAATCATGGATCACACTAGCTGGGCCGGATGAGAATAACCTGCCAACTTACCAGCCCACCTTCCTTCCTCTCCCAGGGCTCACATAGCCGACTGCTGCTCTTCTTTCACACCGTAACAAATGAGATCGTAACTGGCATTGAAGAATGGAAGATTGTGATCCCGAAATCTTCGCACCTTCCTATCTCGGGGTGACTAACGTGAGAAACCAGACGCCTACACACCCCCTTGCAATCTACCCAGTAAGCAGCATCTTCGTCTTCATCGCAGCAGCGCCGGCAACACCTCCGAGCCTCCCCACCTCTGCAACAACGTCTAGCCCTCCAACCTCCACAATCGCAGCAGTGACGGCAACGCCTCCAAGTCTTCCCAGATCTGCACACAGCGACGTAGACCTTCTCCTCCCCTCTCGCTCGCACGTCACCAAGCTGGACAAACGCTGGTGCAGACACACAATAGGCGCCACAACAGGCACCAGGACTGCCCCTCCTCTTCTCGTCGGCCCTAAGTTCCACAGCAGTGAGCCACGCCACCACCTTGCCTCTTTGTCACTCAAACCATGCATACTCTTGTTTGAGTTCCTCGTCAGTGTTGTTGTTGTCGCAAGGGAGAGCTTGGGGAGCCTTCGTACTTAGTACACGCAGAGGTGAGCTGTCTCTTCCTCCCCTCTTTAGTCGATCAATATGTACGTAACTAGTACCTCTCCATGCTATGTGTAGTCACGCTATCTAGACTCGTCGGTTTCTCGTTACAAACGCAACAACCATAGTAGGATATGGGCTAGCCTTCTACACCTATACAAGGACGAAACAAGCATCTCTTAACCGACAACATAACTCGATCCTTCAAACAGCTAAGTCCTGAGTTACCAAGATTGTCGACCATCCAAGTTCAGGACCAAAGTTGGGTAAGTTAGACTCCTCTTTTGTATCTAATTTTTGGGTATGTTGTAGTCAGTGTTGCATAGTATATCATACTAAAATTTGGGAACAATCGGAGTTACGGTGTGAGAGTTATAGTATCCCGAAGTTGGCTATTCATGCAGTTTTTTTTTAGTGTGCTGAGTTTGAGGAAAATTGCTTGAGATGCAGTTTTGTGGAATAAATTTGGAGGGGTTATTGACTTCTGTTAGACTTGAATTTTTGACAACTTATAGTTGATATAGTATAGTAGATCATACTAAAATTTTAGAGGAATTCATGCTACGGTTTGAGAGTTATGGTGTCTCAAAGTTGACTCCTCACACAGTTTTTATAATATGGTGAGTGTTGGGAAAAACAGCATGTGATGCTGTTTTGAGAGATAGTTTTGAATAAGAGTTTGATCTCTGTTTGACTTGAATTTTGGATATGATATAGTTGGCATATTTTAGTGGACCATATTAAAATTTGGGATGAATCCAGCAAGTGGTTTAGGAGTTATGATTTTTCGAAGTTGGGACCTTAAACAGTTTTCTGGATTTTTGCTGAAATTGTTTAGTGCTGGAATTATTCGGTGTTGTGCAGTCATGTTTGAGCTTAAGTTTGAATACCGTAGAAACATAATTCACCGTTCAGTTTTTAGTATGTTGTATAGTGTCATGCATAGTGTGGTGTATCAAAAGTTGGGGTTGATCCAACGGTTGGATTTAGATCTATGTAGGTCCAAAGCGGACTGGCTGAGAAGTTAAGAAATACTCAGATTTTGGCTAAGTCTGAATTTCTGGTTTAGAAACTGACTTTGAGAATTTGTGTAGAAGTGATTATTATGTATTTTTGGGAAATTATGACTACTATGGATTGAGTGCATAGCATAAAAGACTTAGAGATTTTTGTTAGACTTTTTATATTTTTATTCGGTTCTCATATCTTAAGCCAAAGTCGGACTTTGACGACTTTTTATGAAAGACAAGAATGTAGTTAAGTCTTCTAAATCTTTAGCAAACTTTCCTTTGAGAGTCTGAGTGTGGTTTTGAGTTCCAAAGAATAGTTTGGAACTTTGTTATGGAATTTTATAAAGTTTCGGGACCAGGGGTAAAACAGTCAATTATCCGTATAAGGGTATTTTGGTAATTTGTTTGAAGATAGAGTTAAATATCTTAGAAGTCAGAGACTTCTAATTAAGTGGGATACATTATTGATCCACTTGCCTTTTATAACAGGCGGTTGAGTTCCTGCGGTTACAGACCGAGTCGAGATAACGAGATTATGTTTGAATTCAGGTAAGTCCTTTGGGCTTACTTAGCTGACTTCTAGATATGAGTATGAATAATGGTAGTGGTGTGTGAATGAGATGCTTATAGTTATATTTTAGTAATATTTATATACCGACCTATACCTTGGCCTAAGAGTAACGGGCGGTGGCATTCTGCTCAGTTAGCTTGAGGGCGCTGGGGGTTTCTTTAGGGACTAGTCCACACTCGGTTTGTAGTGATGCTACCGGCGGAGGTAAGCTAGACCTACACCCAGTTGGATAAGGAACGGAGGCGAGAACTCTTAAGATTTCTCGTGCCACAACTGTAAAATGGAATAAGGTGACTCACTTAATGAACAGATAATAACCGGTTTGTGTGCCAGCATGATGATTGTTTTATGTTATCTTGAGTGTGTTTGTGCTATCCTTATTCTGCTTATATTTGGATTGTTAGCTAACGGTTTATCCGTGTTGTAGATTTGTAGAGATAGACAGTTGCAGAGTGATCCGGAACGGATGGTCAGCCGGGTCCACGTACTCATTAGATGGGGATGGGGGAGTCTCCCTTACAGCATGCATGTTATGTATATGTATATGTTTTGTAAGGCTGTCACATGTGTACATTCATACAGTAAAAATATTATGTTTTAAAATTGTTTTAAGTACATTTGTGCCTTGTTGTAAGATCCAAGTAATGTTGTTGTTAAACCAAGGTCGGGACCATTGTGAGGTCCTAACCAGTAGCTCCCCGAGTTTTGAAACTTGGGGTGTTACAATAGCCTTGAGCTTGACCAAAATTTCATCCAGCACTGAATCTTTCTTCGCTGGCTGGGACGAACTTGGTCCAGGCTCCTGGCTTTTCAATGGAGTGGAAGAAGAAGAAGAGGAGGGGTTATAAGTGTTTTGAGAATGAGAGTTACCGAAAACTCGTTGATTAGACCTCCAATTGTTGTTGCTTCTATTGTTGTTGTTGTTTCTATTGTTGGAGTTCCTATTGTTGTTGTTGTTCCGCGGTCCTTGATAGTTGCTCCTTCCTTGGTACCCTCCATCTTGCTCCTTCGTTTGAGCTACTAAAATCTCCTTTAATTGCTTGACTTCATTGCTAAGCGAGATGAGTTGAGCTCCATTTGATGAAGTGTCTTGGAAGCAAACTCTCCTTGCTCCATTATCGGTACCTTGGTGAGAGTATTTCTCCATGTGCAAAGCTTGCTTTTCAATGAACTCCCAAGCTTCGTCTATCGGCATATTCATGAATGTGCCGGCGGAAAGTAATTGGAGATTGAATTGAGAATCACCATTAAGTCCCTTGAAGTAGATCTCAAGCAACTCGATCTTCGGAATCCCATGATGTGGGCAATCCAATAAAAGATCCTTGAATCTCTCCCATGACTTGGACAAACTTTCCTTGTTCTTCATGATGAAAGCATTAATTCTTCCCCTCAACTCAGCGGTTTTAGATGGGGGAAAGAATTTAGCTAAGAACTCCGTCGTCATCTCTTCCCAAGTGTTGATCTTTCCATCGAGATTGATACCATGCAAGCGCCTTGTCCTTCAAAGAGAAATAGAAAGGACGTAGCTTGTAGTTGTTGTTATCAAACCTTGATGGTCTCAAGGTCTCCATCAGAATCTCTTAGTTTTGCAAATGTTGGTGCGGAGACTCCCTCTCCGAACCTCCAAATTGGCATTGCCGGATCATGGTTAGAACTTGCGGTCGAATTTCATAATTGTTCTCAGCTAGATCACCTAGGTTGACTCCTGGACGCCTCACTTGCTAATTGGGGTCAATCCTCTGTCCTAGGGTTTGTGGAATTCCAGCAATAAGAACATCTCGGACTGGCATCCGAGGTGGATGTATCTCGTCCGGGGCGTCTGGAACTGGGTCCTGACTCGGTCGAGGATCTAGATCTGGTCGAGGTAGATATTGGTTCCTTAGAGCCGCCATATCTGCTTCGATCGCCTCCGTTCTTGCGCGAGTTTCTTCCTTTTCTCGCTGCAATTCTTCCTTACTGAGGCGTAGTTGTTCTAGCGCCTCCTTCAATTCGGCCTCAAGATCGCGATCGTCTTGGTTGGCCATCTTAGCTTCTCTCAAGCGTCGTTTGTATGTCTTTTCTGGTTCGGGACCGTAAGGAACGATTTCCTTCCCAGCACGGGTTCTTCGTATAAACCTAAGAAAAAGATCCTGCGAAAGCACTCAAGTAGAGTGGTTAGTAGCAACAAGGGCAATAGCCCCAACAAACAACCGTATCCGGCTTGATCTAAACCAAGTCCCCGGCAACGGCGCCAAAAACTTGTTCGCTCCAAAAGGTGTGTGCAAGCTTTAAATTTATAACCGAGGAAATAAGCTTAAAATAAGGATGTGAACCCGCAGTGTACGGGTCAATTGTAATAAAAGCAAGAAATTTTAGGGGTCGAACTCAGGGACTTAGGCGAAACCAAGCACATAATCGGTTTTCAAGTAATGCAATCAACAAAAGCAATCAAAGTAATCAAAGATGATATAAGTCAAATAAGAGAAAATGCGGATTCTAGAGATTAAGGCATCCTGTTTTGGTTCAAACTCAAGATCTAAGGATATAGCGGACAAAGCTGAGATTTTGCAAGGGAAGGCGTTTATAAGATGGGAATAGATCACCGGGTAAGTCTCACTACTCACTACTCACTATCTCAAACCATAATTCCTATTACCGGGTAAGTCACAAGGAACTAAGGTATAGAACTAAAACCTCAAACTAACACACCAACCAAGTGGATAGAATCAACCTTTACCGGGTAAGTCTCAGGCTAACTCTCAAGATTGGAATGGAAGCACACTCAAATCTCAATAAAGGATAAACCTTTATTACCTATCGTTTATGATCTTGGGTAAACAAGCAAATAAATCACCGGGTAAGTCTTATCCTAGGCTTGCATTGAACCAGGAAAAGTGTAATAAGAATAGGATTTGGCAAACTAGAACACTTAACTCACAGTTTCAGATCAGAAAAGGTTCACCTCGGCCAGTCAAGTTCCACCCCGGCCGAGATGTTCATCGACTGAGCGAGGTATTCTAGGGTTAAGATAAAGACTCGAGCTTTTAGGGTCCGTCTGGGATTAAGATCATTCTATCATCGTCTTTCCACAACCTTCATTCAATCATCATAGAATCGCAAAAGAAACTTAGTCAAAAATCATCATGATAACAATAATCAACTTTATAAAGAAGGAATCAATTATCAAACAAGAAGACTTAAATGAAAAGACTTCAATAATTGAATCCAATATGTCACAAATAAGTGTTTCCAAGTCACAAATCAACAAGAACAACCAACTAAAAGTAACCAAAAGTAGCCTAGAGAAATCTCACAAAACTCCTTCAAAGGCTATCTTCAATAAGGAATTCTTCCTTCTTCCTTCAATCCGAAGGGAAATCTTTTGCAACTGCTGGACTTGATGCTGTGAATACTAGGTATTCAGCTTCAAGCATAAGCATGGATTGAATTTGTGGAAAATCCAACCCTTTATATAGGAAAACTATCTTCCAAAGATAAAATATCTTAAAAATATATTTTCCTATAGAATATATCCAAATAAATCAGCTGAATATCTTTTCTTCCTTTCAGAAATCCAGCCCAAAAATATAAGATCTTCTTTCCATAATTAAAAGATCTCAACCATAAAATATATCTCCTCGCCGGCGACAGGGTGTCCACCTCGGTCGGGGCGCTCCTCAAAATCACCTCGGTCGAGGTGGTACTGTAGCTGACCGAGGTGACTCTGAACTAAATGTGAAATCTCTCAAATCTGGTCCAAAGTAAATCTCTAATCCATTTTCATGCTTCCGGAGTTCCTCCTTAAGCTCCTGAATGTAGCTCCAATGACTCCTTAGCTCCATTTTAGTCCAAAATGTGCCGTTTTACCTACGATTACAACGAAACTAGGTGTAGACCTCGATTCCCGCAAAGGTAGATGAAATAGCAATATAATCACAGAATGTATGCTCATACATGCAGATTTATGAAGATAAAACGTCTAAAACGGTCTTAAAACATAGACTATAATACATGCTATCAACTTTCGATAGCCGAGTCTCCGAGATCTAGCTCTCTCTTTTCCTCGTTTGTCAACGGGATCCTTTACTTGCGTTCTGCTCTCTTAGATTGGATTGGCCTCATCGTTTGAAGGTGTAGTAACCTTCCGTCTTCCATAAACCCTATCAATCTTGTCCAAGGTGGAGTAATCTAGCCCTTGGTTTCTTCTTCTGTTGTTGGATTTTTTTTTAGTGCAGTAAGTGTTTCCTTCACTTTATTGTAGAATTTTTCGTCAGTCATTGCGAAACTTATAAAAGACTCGAACAATTCCCGCATCTGCTCATACCTATGGGAAGTCTCAAGTGGATTCTTCAATAGCTTGTAGTAAGGCATCGGTAACTTCAAGTGCTCTTTATCCAAATCCTTCCTCCACCTATCCAGTATGTATCTTTCCGGAACAAAATCAACATCCTCTTCGTGCATAACACACAATATATGACTGCACAAAATCCCGCGAAACTCGAACGACTTGCACTCGCATCTGATGTCGATTGTCTCAATGTCATAATAACAAATGGTCTCATCATCATGCACCTTTCTTGCACTATTGTATGTCATGTCCAACACTTCTTTTTGAAACTCTCTGAATTTACTTGTTGTGTAGAGCTTCTGAAAGACATCTTCAAACACATGCGTAGTCATCGGTCGAACCGGTTTATGTTTTGATTGAAATGATGTTTTTTCCTCTTCGCATACCTTGTTTGACAACGCAAGTCCATACTGTTCAATGAAGAGTTTCAAAGTGGTGTTGACATTAACATATTTCTTGAAGAAGAAGTTAATACCTTCACTTCTTTGTGTGCTAGACATCCCGGCCCAAAAGTTACACTTGAAGTAGATTGGAACCCACCGGTGTCTATTGTTGTACATAAAATTACACCACCGGTTGTTCTCAAGTTCTTAACAAGCAGTTATCTTCGTCCACGCATCTTCAAAATCCAAAACGTCTACCGGATCATGAAGGACATCTTGCATTGCACGACATATGTTAACCCACTCATTAAGCGAACCCAAATGCTTTTGTGCATTTTCCATTACATGCCAAATGCACCACCGATGTGGAGTATTAGGGAACACTTGTCCAATTGCATTTCCTTTGAAATAAGAAATATAAAAAAAAGAGTTATGATCATTGTGAGAAATGTAAACCTAAAATAATGTACTAACTGGAGAGATAAATATACCGATGGATTTGCACTGATCGGTGATGATTGCCCGCGGAACCTTTTCCGACATTACCTCTAGCCAAGTACGGAACAACCATAGGAAATTACCAATTTCCTCACCACCTAATAAAGCACACCCAAACAACACAGATTGACCATGGTGGTTAATTCCAATAAATGGTGCAAATGGCATCTTATATCTATTCGACAGGTATGTAGTGTCAAAAGAAATGACATCTCCAAACTCTTGATATGCAGCTATGCTCCTTCCATTTGCCCAAAATACATTCCTCAATCTTCCGTCGTCATCTTGGTCATATCTATATATAAAATTGCACTTACTGATACTCATCATGTCAAAATAATCCTTCATTGCATTGAAGTCGCCTGTATCCATATGAAGTCTTCTACACATTGCAATTAGGTTACGAACATCTCTATGGTCAAAGGGAACATTGTCATGGCTTACGTGTTCGACAACAATAGAACTGTAGTTTTTTTATTATCTTCACACCAACTCTATCATTATCCAAAATCCTTTTTTATTTCTTTCACTGATATATCTATAGCTTGCAAGGAATTTAGAATTTCCATCAACACACTCATGATTATGATCTAGTGTTACCTTAGTTAGCTTTCATAGCCCATCGGTTTGGATAGAGGCATTGACATGGAACTGACATCCGGTGTTGCAGGAACTAGGTCCACGTCCCGGATTTCTTGACTTTGAATCAAATTTCCCCCCTTTAGAACAAATCAGCCTCAATGCCTTGTACTTGTCTTTTCTGCTCGGCAACACATTCCCTTCATTCTCCTCATTACCATTCTCTTTGTTCATTGTAGAATTTCGGATTCTAATAGAAAATCCATTTTTCCGAGCATAAAAATGACAATGACCTATCAACTCATCCGAGTTTGCAAATGTCATCCCCACGTGTAGATTAAGATCTTCATCCACATCAACTTCACCTTCATTCCCTAAACTATATCCGTTAGCTTCGTAATCTAGCTCGTTCTCATCCAGATTTTCATGTTCTCTAATAGTCGGAGAATATGGTGGATTATCGCCGAACAATTCACGCATTAGGTTACCTTCACATTCATACATAACACAATGGGTACGTTAAATTATTTGATTCTACACAAAAAAGGGTTAATCTTGACAAAAAATTTTGATCGAAGTTAATTACCTTGTTCTTGTACGTCGACTGCATCAACATTAAGATCGATGCTCATTGAGTCGCTCATCTTGAAGACGTAAACTTACCTTGTTCAGCAAAAAGAGGTTAACTCCTTCACAACGTAGCCTTCGGTCTCTTCTAGCAAGCAATTAGAAGGAAGTTTTGAGGATTGTTCACTTACCATGCACGTACAATACACAAGCAATGCTTTCGGCATTTTGAAAAAAAGTTATTTTGAAAATGTAAAACTATTAAATGCAACATTAAGTTTGTTTAATAATTTAATTATCATCTAACTCTTCAGCTCCTCCTTTCTTCCAACCCCGGTCGATTAACTTCACCTTCCAACGAACTGAATAGCCTCCATTCTCACTCTTCATCTTATGAGACTTCACCATCGAGATCACTAGTGTCCTCCTTGCCCCTCCTTGTGTGCTAGACATCCCAGCTTCTCTAGTGGAGCATCTCGTTTGACTTCACCTTCTCAGCAAAAACCTTCAATGATATGGAGCTTTTAATCGAATCAAATCGATGATGATAGAAGGATAGCATAGCAGATCCATCCCAGATCCAACCATGGAGAAAAACTCGGGAGACTTGAACGTCAAATGACACATCTTCATTGTCAACCCTTCCCCTTCCTTCCAATGACCTAGAAGAAAATAATTAATGAAGTTGGAATTTCCCATAACAAATTTAATTAATGAAGTCTAATTAATTACCCATATTTATTATCCTTTTTTTAAAATAATTAGCCACATCATCTGTCAATTCTTCCACTTGATAATGCCACATCACTAGTGTCAACCGATCAGCCTACCTTTAAATCTTTTTTTTACTCAGTTTAAGTGTTGGTTCGCTCAAAATTAAATTCACCATTCAATTTGTGGTTATCTCTTATTAATCTTACATTGTCAGTACTCTTCCTTTGTAAATATTTTGTTTTGAAAACGGAAAGCGGTTAGGAAAGAGCTACCTTGTAGAGGTAGTCCATCCTAAAGCATCCTTCCGAATGAGAACACTAAGTTCGGGGTCGTCAGAAAAGGGTGTGTTGGGGTTCGAAATTCCCAAATGGGTCAATCGGTCAGCAACACAGTTGATTTCTCTAAACACATGTCTGACATGGACTTCCTCAAAGAAGCGAAGATCCGGTATGGAGTCGGATATGATCATCTCGATCTCTCTGGGACAACTCCAAAGTCCTTGGAGTGCTTTGATAACACAAATGTTATCACCCTCAATTTCAATCTTTTTTATATTTAGTCTTATAGCTTCTTTTAGTCCAATTTTCACAACTCAACCAAGGGAGCCTATGAACATCAAAGGATCAACAACGGAATGCTTCACAAGAATCAAGAATCAAACTTGATTCTTTGGAGAAGAAGAAAAGAGAAAACGAAGGGAGAAACAAAACAGAAGGGAAGCAAGGCTGCAGCCACACATGAACGTGATGAAGAACAAGGGAGGAAGAACTTACACGTTCAGCAAGATCACAGGAAGCAAGCCTGCAACACTCGAGGGTTGAAGGAAGCGTAAGCAAGAAATGGAAAAAAGAAGAAAAGACGGGAATATATAGACAAGGTTGCAAAGATAGAAGGAAAGGCATTCTAGGGTTAGAAAGAAGATAAAGAAGTCAGCCCATAAGATAGAAGATCGGATATTCTATCTATGGAAGGAAGATAAAACGAACAAAAACAGATCGGGCACGATTTGTGGCAAATCCGCAGGGGAGGCCCCTTGTCACCACGGGGGCGGTGACAAGCTCAGCTTGCCGCTGGAGCGGCTTTCTTCACCGCGGGGGAGGTGATGGTGAAAACTAGGGTCTTACATATGCTTTTCTATATTGGTTGAGTACATGAGTGGTGTTTGCTATATGTGTCATAATATGAAGGTGGCATCATCTACTCAGCTCCTAAGGGAGACTGGGAGGTTCTCCGCGACAAGGTCAAATATGGTATACGGGGAGGGTATTGATCCACTCCACATGGTATACGGGGAGATGCTCTGATCAACTCCAGCTGAATAAAGGGACGGAGGCAGGAGCCTTAGACTTCTCGTGCCACAAGCTTAAATGGATTAAGAGTGTATAACCTTAAGAAAGATGATAAACGGATTATGTGATAGCATACTCTTTATTAACATTTCTGCATTATGTGTGTTTGTGCTTATCCGGATTGTGCGGTCAGTTGGGGTTCCCGTACGATGTAGGACGGGTGGTAGTTTATTATGTTTATCTCTTTATTGACTCTAGTAGTGCAGTTGGATATTATTGTTATACTCGACTGAGGGTCTGTTGTTTATCTTGACATTGCATCTATTTTATTCAGTTTTGATATTTGACATTTGTGCCTTGTTTTATGCTCCGGTAATATTGTTGTAGATTTAGGGTCGGGACTCATTGTGAAGTCCTAACTCGTAGCGCTCCGAATCTGAGATTTGGTACAGTAAGAAAATTGACGCTAATCGAATTTAGTTCTTCAAAGAATCAAAGGTAAAGAGGAAAATGAACATGAACTAACTTCAGAATCCTTGATTCATCGTAAACAAATGGAAGCTCCATACCAGAGAAGAAGGAGAGAAAGAGATACATAAGGTCACAAAACTTAAAACTTTGAGTATAAGTTTTGCAATATCATATTTTCAAATGGTTAATTGTTTCTAGAAATCACCCAATCATTTTAGCAATTAAAAATGAAAATATAAATAATAAAGGGCAATTGTGATAACTAGGCCTTTTTGAGAAACTAGAGTAGTAAATAGACTTTTTAATGTTTCAATTAGGTAAATATACCCAACCTTTTGCATTTATTCTAAAACTCTACACACTCTTTTCTCAAGGGGTACATTTACTAAACACAAAAGTAGAAAAAGCCTAGTAAATCAAATTGTTTCAATATAAATAAAATAGAATTTTAAAAGTTAGATTTTCAACAAATTCGTGATCCTTACATAAAGAAGATGTAACAAATTTTAACCTCTTCTTAGATTATAGATTGTCACAAGGTTAAATTTAGTTTGTCATATGAGACAATCTCGAATCAGAGTCCAACCCGACAACCGGATTTTGTCCCGATAAATGAGCATGGTGTTTAGTCGAATCCCTTCTTGATCGAGGTTTAATCAACTTACATAAAAGTGAGTGAATTGGTTAAGTAAGCATTTTTGTCTAATGTAGCGTCAAATAGATTCATTTGTTTATTAGGTGACAAATTAGACCCTTCTTATCTATATATAAAGATTAATTGAAAGGTTAACAAATTACGGAAAAAAAAATAGAGGGGCTTTTATCGTGTCTTATATGATTTTTTTTTTCTTTCAAAATTATTTTATAAAATTGTAAATTTTGTATAAATATAATAATTTTTGTTTAAGTAATTTAATTTTGTATGAATATCATATTAAATAACATACTATATAAAATTTAGTAATAATAAAATCGTTCATAAAATATAAAAATTTATGATTTTGTAAAATTAATAAATGTGAAAGTTATTAATATTTATTTTTGGATAACCTATATGAGACAAACCAGGAAGATGAGTAGATGACACCTAATTTTGATAGTGGCTAATTCAGTGTGCAATGTGCATCAATTGTTCTTCTCTTTCGTTTTTTCCACCCAAAACTTTACTTTTCTGATTTCTCATATAACTAACTCTGCTCAAACTCAAACCCATTTTCCCTACTCAACCAATAATTGCAAAATCTTTGAAATTTCAAACTCAAAAAACGATGAAGAAAAAGTTGGAGCTTCCCTCCGCCAAGACACTCCTCTCTACAGCGGCGTCGGCGGCAGCAGCGGCGGTGCTCATACGCTCCCTCACAAAGGATCTCATCCCCCATGAAATCCATGTCTTTCTCAGAAGCAGACTCATATCCTTCTTCGCTTCCATGTCCTCACAGATCACCGTGATTATCGACGAGTTTGATGGACTTCACTCCAATCAACTCTTCTGCGCCGCAGAGCTCTACCTCGGCACCAAAATCTCCCCCACCGCTAACATTTTCCGAGCTGTAGTCCCGGCCAAGGAGACTCATATCGTCCTCTCAATGGCCAAAAATCAAGAGCTGTTTGATTTGTTTGATGGAGTTCAGTTCAAATGGAGAAAGGTCAACAAACAGGTACAATTCAAATTGTGGTAACCCTATTTCCTTACTTGCATCCAATTTATGGCTTGAAATCGAACAATTTAATGTAACAGATCCAACCAAAGCCTGGAAGCTACAACGAAGGTCATGGAAGATCCTCGGATACAGAAATTTCATACTTTGAGCTGAGTTTTCACAAGAATCACAGAGATACAGTGACGAATTTATACCTTCCTCACATATTATCCCAGTTCTTGCAAATCAATGAAGAAAAGAAGACTCTGAATATCCATATGTTGAGGAACGATCATCCGAGGCGTCCATGGACGTCCGTGAAACTAGACCATCCATCGACATTTGAAACCCTAGCTATGGACTTTGATTTGAAGAAGATGATTATGGATGATTTGGATAGGTTTGTGAGAAGGAAAGACTTCTATAGAAGAGTTGGAAAGGCGTGGAAGAGAGGATACCTACTTTTTGGACCCCCTGGGACTGGCAAATCCAGCTTGATTGCTGCCATTGCTAACTACCTCAAATTTAATGTTTATGACTTGGAGCTTACTAATCTCTACTCTGATCCTCGAGGTCTTCTCATTGCAACTGAAAATCGGTCCATCATCGTGGTGGAGGACATTGATTGCTCTATTGATTTGACGAACAGGAAGAAGCAACTAGCAGATGTGGATCCTCCTATTCAACCAATAAAGCAGGCAAGTTATCCTTTAATCACTTCAATAAACATTTGCTTTTGCTGTCAGATCCTAAAGATTGTTGTTTGTTATATGAACATCAGATTAGGTTAGATCTCGACCCGAGTTTATTCGGTGCTCAGGTTAATATAATAGTTGTACATTGAGTAGCTCGGCTAATTTAACGAGCTTGATCTGGCCTTTTTTCAAGCCCGTGTAGCTTGACTCGTATGGCAGTATAGATCGAGCTCGTTCACTTACTAAACAAGCCGATTATGAACAGATTTTTAATCAAGAATAGTTTTGGGCTCGGCTCGATCTTGACTCAAGTCTAAACGAGAGCAACATAAATACACCAAATTAGAATTCAACCCAAATAAAGGCCCTATTGTTTTCATCTCTTCATATATTTGTAAACGTAACAAGTGTATCATTTTGTGTAATCTCTACAGCAAGGATCACATATAACATTGTCTAATTTGCTCAACTTCATCGACGGATTATGGTCAAGCTGCGGAGATGAAAGGATCATCATCTTTACCACAAACCATAAGGAACGTCTTGATCCGGCATTGCTGAGACCAGGTCGAATGGACGTTCACATCCACATGTCGTATTGCACCCCTTGTGGGTTCAAAATGTTAAGTGCAAACTACTTGGGGATTACGGAGCACCCGTTGTTCGGAGAAGTGGAAAAGCTTATGCCAGTGGCAAAGGTTACCCCTGCTGAGGTAGGCGAGCAACTCATGAAGAACGAGGATCCTGAAGTTGCACTAAGAGGGCTACTGGAGTTCCTTAAGGAGAAAATGAAGGAGAATGATCTCCAAGCTAGGAAGGATTTGGAGAAAGAAGATGAGAAGAATGACATAGTTGAGATTACAAGTGATGGATGATGATGATTAATGAGCAATCACGTAATGATTTAATTAATGACTATATATTTATGTAAGTGAGTTATAGAGATTGATGGTGTATGATCGGCAAGCTATGAGCTTTTTGAAGGTTACAAAGGGTATAAAATGAACAAACAAATATGAAGATTTTCGGTAGTTGAGTATTACGAATGAAACTCACCTATGTATGATCGATAATTGTTGCAACTCCCAATGAGAAGGGACTAGGCGTGAAAATGTGAAATTGCCAAGTGGGTTCATTTTAGTTTACATTGAAAAATGATACAAAAGTGGTGGTAGTTGTAATTGTGTCCAAAGCACAAACCAAGTCACAGCACACTAAGTAAGGACTAATAATTAAAGGAGGAAACTCATAAGTCACAACCATCAATGCAAATGACATTCACATACTTTCCTAAATAACAACACATATTCTACTACTATCTAATTTGAAGATGGAGGTTCCCTTTGCCAAGACAATCCTCTCCACGGCAGCCTCAGCCGCGGCTCCTGCCGTGCTAGTCCGGTCCCTCTTCACAGAATTCATGCCCCGCGAATTCCGCCACTTTCTCCGACGCAAAGTAAAAGAGGATAAGAATCATCGCAAAGCTAATAGTGCACAAAAAGAATCAGAGAAAGGTGGTCGGTAATTGTTAATATTTCTTCCATTAATAACACAATTTTTTCCCCTTTAATATCGCCTAATCTCAGCCATCTATTTAACGAATTAACGGATACAATTTGTTCTCATTTAACGGATGCGAATCATTGGACTAAATAATGGACGTTCAAGATTTAACGGATTAATATGGTAAATGTGCATTGTAATGATTATAGCGTTTATTTACTATGTAATTAAATATTAACAAAATATATGAATCCTTACTCGTAAGGAAATAAAATATTGTGATTGCAAGTAATAGTGATAGTTTATGTAATTTATGTATATTAGGGGTGCCCTAATGTAATTATGTAAATTCAAATTATTAAAAATATGAGCCGTGTGTTGAACGGAAACCCTAAGGGAAATTCATATTCATTCTCACATGATATTAGACTTCTCGTTCCTCAAAATCTCTTCCGCTTCCCTCTAACCCAGCGGCCGTTCCTCATCACCGCCGCCGTTTTCCCCTTCCCGATATTCCTCAATGGCTGCGGAACGGAAACCTTCCTTCCACCTCGGAATCTCCAACATCAAGAACAACATCGCCCTTCTCCTTGACCATGACACTTCGTACGCATCCTGCGTCACCTTATTCCGTGTTACCGCAAAGGCGCACAATATTCTCGATCACATCGATGAAAAGGTACTCAAACCAACGGATATTGAAGATTCGTTATGGCTTTAAGTTGACGCTGCCGTCCTTCAATGGATTTACAGGGGGCTGGGCCGGTTGATAAGTTGTGGCGTAATGGGCTTGTTGCTGGAATTGAGAAGCAGGCCCCGGCCCAAGAATGTTGTGGGCTGCTTGCTGAGGGAATGGACAGGGAGGGCACGTTGGGCCTGCAGGGGGCTGGGCCGGTTGCTATCCAGTTGGGCCAGGAGCAGAGTTGGGTTGTGGAAGCGTCACCTAGCCAAACTGGGGATGCAAGGTTGCGCGAGGAGGTCCGCCGCCACCACCTGTGCGCTGCTTGCCCTTCCGGCCGCGCCCATGCTTGGTCTACTTGGAGTCCGGTGCTGTAGAAGACGAGCCCGATCTGGGCTGAGCCGGCGACCCAAAACGGTGGTTCAATGGCGCATGAGAGGGCTGAGAACGGGACTCTACAATGAGTGTAGATTGCAAATTGCCGGCAGCGGACTGAGCTGTCATACGGGTTTCTTCCAATAACAACTGAGATCGAGCCTTGGAGAAGCTCGAAAGGGGATCGGTTTGCTGAATAAAGCTTGCGGCGGCGTTATACTCAGCAGGCAATCCCGAAATCAATTAAAGAACAAGTCGAGTTTCGGGAACCGGTGAGCCAACGCCCTTGAGTTGATCTGCCAAGGACTTGAGTTGAAGACAGTAAGCATTGATTGAAGAGAAGCCTGATAACTTATAATTGGAGAACTCATGCTCGAGGTAGACGGCACGGGTGTTTTTGTTATCTTGAAAGATGTCCCTGACTCGATTCCAAGCCTGAAGAGCAGTGTCATCGGAGTCAAGAATTTGCAAAATAATCTCCTGGGACACCGTGCTGTAAATCCATTGAAGGACGGCAGCGTCAACTTGAACCCATAACGAATCTTCAATATCTGTTGGTTTGGGTACCTTTTCATCGATGTGATCAATAACATGATGCGCTCAATGCTCTTTCATGCCTCTATTCCAATCTCCTTTTGGCCCCATGCCGTGGAGGTTTCTTGCTACCTTTTAAACATTCTTCCCTCAGAGTCCATTCAAAATCGATCTCCTACCCAAGTGTTATACCTCACTACACCTTCCCTCGTTCATCTCCGGGTCTTCGGTTGTCTTTGCTATTCAAACCAAAGTGCTACCATTTTCCACAAACTTCAACCTCGTACTACTCCGTGCGCTTTCCTTGGCTATCCTAAACACCATAGGGGATACAAGTGTTTGAACCTAGCGACCAATAAAATCATCATCTCCCGTCACGTTACGTTTAATGAAACTATTATTTCATTCGCTACAAATTTCCGAGCTTCCCCGGAATCAATTACACCACCCCTTGTAGATGACAACTCATCCTCCTATTTTCAAGCCCATAACTGGCTGACCCAGCCACTGCTGCCACCGGCCCAATCCGTCCTTCGAGCCCACTGCTGCCACATCCCCCTCTTGCTTCCCATGCGCGTGGGCCTGCTTCGGTACCTTCCTCTTCATCCGGCCCAACCCAGCTTACACCTCCAGCCCCCTCCTCTAGTCCCAGCCCAGCACGCCTGCATCCCACCGTTTCTTCACAACCGGCTATCCCACATTTCGCCCATCAACCTACACCTCTAGCCGTTCATTCTTTAAATGAACTTGTCCACCCACCTCCGAACCGACCCCAAACCCGCAGTCAATCCGACATTGTTAAACCAAAACTAGTTTTTGACTTATCCGTCTCGACCGCTCCAATATCCCCCTTCCCAAATCCCACAATGTAGCCCTTTAAGACCCGTATTGGACCGCTGCCATGCTTGATGAATATCGAGCCCTTATGCAAAATAAGACGTGGGTCCTGATACCTCGTCCTGCAGATGATAGCATTGTGTGATGCATGTGGATTTTTAAGCATAAGTACAAGTCTGACGGTTCCCTGGAGCGATACAAGGCTCGGCTAGTTGTTAATGGTTGTTCTCAGCACGTTGGAACTGACTGTGATGAGACTTTCAGTCCTGTTGTTAAACCAGCTACCATCCGTATGGTTCTCAGCATTGCAGTATCCCGCTCTTGGTCAGTTCATCAGTTGGATGTTCAGAATGCTTTCCTTCACGGTCATTTGAACGAAACAGTGTATATGTTTCAACCACCGGGCTTCCGTGATCCCTCCAAACCCAATCATGTTTGTCTTTTGCAGAAGTCTCTCTATGGCCTGAAGCAAGCTTTCCGGGCATGGTTTCAACGCTTTGCAGGCTTCCTACATCGCATTGGGTTTATTAGCAGTAAGAGTGACTCCTCCCTTTTTATTTATAATCAAGGATTTGACACTGCCTATCTGCTTCTATATGTCGATGACATTGTCCTTACGGCTTCTTCTGATGCCCTGCGCAAGCATCTGATCAAGCTTCTGAGTAAGGAATTTGCCCTGAAATACTTAGGCCCCCTATCCTATATCTTGGGAATTTCTGTTCATCGGACATCATCTGGCTTATTCCTATCCCAAGATAAATATGCTCGCGAAATTGTTGAAAGAGCAAAGATGTCTAACTGCAAACCCTCTACTACCTCGGTTGAAACGTCTGTCAAGCTAAGTGCCTCATCCAGCCCTGCCATTAGTGATCCGACGCTTTACCGTAGTCTAGCTGGAGCACTGCAGTACCTCACCTTCACACGACCAGACATCAGTTTTGCAGTACAGCAAGTGTGCCTTTTTATGCACGACCCTAGGGAAGCCCATTTTGCAGCTCTCAAGCGCATTATCCAATACATTTCTGGGACGTCTTCTTTAGGCATCACCATCTCCTCTTCTCCAAAGTCTGATCTTATTGCCTATACAGATGC
Organism: Fagopyrum esculentum; assembly: GCA_033239045.1. Lineage (NCBI taxonomy): Eukaryota > Viridiplantae > Streptophyta > Magnoliopsida > Caryophyllales > Polygonaceae > Fagopyrum > Fagopyrum esculentum. The sequence continues at coordinate 117,944,915 of BSUD01000008.1, forward strand.
TGATTGGGCCGGTTGCCTTGATACACGCCGCTCCACCTCAGGTTATTGTGTCTTCTTCAATGAGACTCTAATTTCGTGGTCTTCCAAAAGGCAATCTGTGTCTCTAGATCCAGCGCCGAGGCAGAATATAGAGGAGTTGCCAATGTTGTGTCAGAATATTCTTGGTTGAGGAACCTCTTGCTTGAGTTACATTGTCCGCTTGTCAAGGCATCCATTGTTTACACGGACAATATTTATGCTACTTACCTTGCCAGCAACCCAGTTCAACATCAACGGACCAAGCACATTGAGATCGACATCCACTTCGTCCGCGACAAGGTTGCCCGTGGTCACGTTAGAGTTCTTCACGTATCTTCGGCTTTTCAGTACGCAGACATTTTCACAAAGGGACTTCCCCGACAATTATTTTTAGACTTTAGATTCAGTCTCACTGTTCAGCCTCCTTCAGTTTCGACTGCGGGGTATGATAGTTTATGTAATTTATGTAAATATAGGGGTGCCCTAATGTAATTATGTAAACTCAAGTTATTATTAATATGAGCCGTCTGTTGAATGGAAACCCTAAGGGGAATTCATATTCATTCTCACAAATAGTGCATGTATACGGTTCAATTAGAGTGTAATACTCATGCACACCTAGACCTATATATATATATATATATATATATATATATATATATATATATATATATATATATATATATATATATATATATATATATATATATATATATATATATATTCGGGTTAGTTCTCGTGCATACCTAGGATTGCATATTTAACTAATAGTGTTCAATTGATTGTTTGTTATTTACTAAAACTTGAATTCGTGGACATCACTCGAAATATAGGTTTATATACTCATGCGAATAGATTTGCAACTTTGTGCTTATTTGTGGATTAAGGACGTTGTAATAGCATGTTTTTAAGTTATCTTTATTGATATGTTTTGTGTGTGTTTTCTTAGTTTTGCATGGAAAACGGCAATAACATCTTTGCTTATGCTTATAAGTATCAAAGAATGTCTACCCCTTGTGCTTTATGTTTTTAGGTGTTTTAAGTCTACAATGGAGCCCAACAGACTAGTTTATGCCAAATTAAGGAATACTCGCCACATCATCATCATCATCAAGGAAGAAGGAAGCAAGAAGGGAAGGAAGGAAAGGAACAAGACAAACATAAAGCCCTAGAAGAGGATCCACGAGTTTACAAAAACTCGAGGTAAGAAGACTTGGAAACCCCAGCTAGAAACAACAAATCGCAAAAGTCCACTTAGGTCAAGTGCACTCGAAAAACTCGACCTAAGTTAAAGGAAAAACTCAAGCAAAGAACACTTTCTAGGAGAAGATTACACTTACCTTGGGTGAAAGTGTCAACTCGACCTAAGAAGCACAAAAACTCGACCAAAGAAGCACTAAAACTCAAGGTATGTGTAAATCTCCAAAGACGGTGGAAAATATCGAGGTGGAAGATCTTTAACCCGACCTAAGGCTACACAAAACTCGACCCAAGCTATTCTGCGTGGACCACTTTTGCAACTAACTCACACTTGATGTGTGAGTTTGTTAAGATGATTCTAGATGGGGGACCACAAATTTTACCCTATAAATAAAGGGCATGGTTGCTTGTCTTTCATATCATCCAAGGCACAAAACAATGTGTGATGCCTAGATTAGACATAATCTAGATTGTGTCCTTAGCACATTATATATTTTCAAGTATGAATGAATGTTTTGATGAATTTATCATCTTAGGTGATGATATTTGTAAGTAATTATAAGCTGATTATGCAATGTGTGATGCCTATAATGCTTAAATGATACTAGCTATGGCCGTGAGAATGGCAAAGCACATTTGTCTTGTGAATGTCCAATTATGATTATGTCGAATTATGTAAGCAAATAGCAAACACCATGTGATGCTTGCATAGTTGGATATAGTCATAAGTTGTAGAGAAGCTTATGTTGCTTATCAACTAATGAGTAAATAACAAATACCATATATGTGATATTCATTAGTTGAAGCAAACCAAATGCCTTGAGAAAGCATACTTGTATCTGCTCCATTAGTATTTGTGACTTAAACTCTCCTATTTTATCAAACACGACATGATTGTGTATGTGGCTAGCTTTGGTTTAGAGGAATATCCCCAATTCCTAGTGTTTTCTTCATTTGATACTTGATAGTTGATACTTGTTATCCAAAAAACTCAAGCATCTTAATCACTCCTTTTCCTTTCATTTTACACACTCTTGATTTACTAGTTGGATTTGATACAAAGTTGAGATATACAGTCTCTTGGTATTTTGACCTTGATGTTATATCATATACTTACATTGACACGACCGTATATTTACGGTAATATGTGGTTAAAGCATAGTACATATAGCTCAAATCAAGTTTTTGGTGTCGTTGACGAAGACTATTGATTGCTTGACTTTGTTTTTGAAGAATTATCTACTAGTATAGAGTGTTTTGTTACTTTTGATGTACTTGTGTTTGTGTCTTTACTTGTAGGTATGCACTTGCATGCTAAGGAGTGCAAACAAAGAGCTAAACCATTTGATACCGAAATTGAAAGAACCTTGAAGAAGATAAGAAACAAAGAGTTGTTATGGATCAAGAGAATGAAATGAACGTTCATAATGACTAATTTTCTTATAAGAATATCGTATTTCCGTTTTTAACAAGTGTTACTAATAATAAAGGTCGTGTATTCGATCTTGATATGTATAGTTTATACATTAACGACTAGTAGTAATAGTTTAGAGGGCGTTAGAATATGCATATAACGATCGTTATAAAAACTAACGATCCCAAATTTATTAATACTTTCAAAGATATCATAAAAAAAAAGTTAGAATATACAAATAATGATCTTTAAAAAAAATACGTTAAAAAAAATAACTTTCAAAAAATAAATTTAACGTTAAAAAAAAATTAACGTTCAATTTTTTCTAGCTTTCATATTTGTTTTTTAAAGTTCGAAAAATTAATAATTATGAGTTGGTTGAAATAAAGATAGTTAAGATAATCTTTCGAAATAGATAGATAACGAGCTTTAAAAGTTAAGGTTCAAAAAACACAAAATTAAATCGTTATATAAAATATTGATCGTCAATATATTAAACAATCATTAATCGAACTCTGGACGAGTTGCCCCACCCCCCGCCCTTATACCAGTTAGACCAATCAAACTTCGTGTATTCTTTTGCCGATACACAATATTTATTACACAATTTTGATACATAATTTCAATTACACAATGTCCGTACACAATTTCAATTACACAATGTTAATACATAATACACAAATATCAGCTACATAAAATGCATTGGACATACATATTCTATTACACAATTTCAATTACACAATGTAAATACATAATTTCAATTACACAATTTCAACTACACAATGTTAATACATAAAATACTTGTATAACCAAACATTCTGTAAATGACGAATTTGTGTAACCAAACATTGTCAAAATGACATACACTTGTACTACATAAACGTAATCGTTATGTAGAAAGTCGCAAAAATTATGTATCAGCATATGTACATAACCACGAAATTATATATCAACATATGTACATAACCACGAAATTAATAACAACATATTTATTTTTTTATGATAAATAAATAAATAATTAAAGAGCAAACCTCCATTGACAATATTCGAGTTTCTTAAAATCGAAAAAATGGAGATTAGAAAGGTAGACGAAGAAGAATAATGAAAGATTGTTGTATTTTCGTGAGGAGTTATTTTAGGAGCTGTTATAATTTCTTTCCTAATTTGACGTAACAATTTAGTTTATCAATTATTTTAATTTGCCAAATCCGTTACATATTTAAGGAGATAGAATATTAACATTTATGGCAATATCAATTAATATTTATCAATTTATCTTTTTCTACATAAAATAGGGTGTCTAGTTTGTTAATTGAAAACAAAAAGTGCCTACTTTATACACCGAGATAGATAAACTACCTACTTACCCTAAACACTCAATTATATTTAGTAGGAATAATATTTAAAACTAATAATTTCTAATTATTTATATAATATTGTGATAAGTTAAAAAAGGATAAATTCTATTTAGTAGAGTATATTTATTTTTAAGATTGTATTATATGAATTAAAAAAGTAGTTTCACTTTAATATAAATATATAGATGAGATTCATAAGACTCTCCCAAGTTACGTCTAACCAAATAACAAGAGACGTTCTTTTACTTGCCTCTAATTTGAAGATGAAGGTTCCCTCTACCGAGACAATCCTCTCCGCAGCAACCTCAGCCGCGGCTGCCGCCGTACTAATCCGGGGCCTCGCCACAGCATTCATGCCCAGCGAATTCCAACACTTTCTCCGACGCAAAGTCAACTTTTTCTTCTCTTCCATGTCCTCTTGGATGACTGTAATCATTTATGAGTCCGAAGGTCTTAGGGAAAACCGGCTGTACTCTGCTGCACAGATCTACCTCGGCACCAAAATCTCCCCTTCTGCCCAAAGATTCCGGGCTACACTCCCGGCGAAAGGGACCAACATCGTCCTTTCTATGATCAAGAATGAAGAGGTGGTTGATGTGTTCAATGGGGTTCACTTCACGTGGAAAAAGATCAACAAAAAGGTACTAAGTTACTAACTACAAGAAAACACCGTCCTTTCTATTATCCAAGCCGGAGTTGATTTTTGATATGTTAATGTTAAAACTCATTTATAATCAAGCCGAACCTACTAAACTCGAGTAGCTCCACTCATATAATAATCTACTCTGAAACCTAAACAGAGTATTTAGGGTATTCAGCCAATCAGCCCTACGATATTCAATGTCTTATAGCTTTCTTTCTCACGATGCTAACAAAACAGATAAAAACAAATTCAACATTGCAGGATGACGAGAGCAGCAGCAGCAACGAAACAGAAAGCTCACACTTTGAGCTGAGCTTGCACAAGAAACACCGAGACATGTTGGTCAACTCATACCTGCCTCACATAGTATCCGAGGCAAATAAATTGAAAGAAGCAAAGAAGACTCTTAAGATCCACACGCTCAACTATAACCAGAGGTCCAGAGGTTCAGGGAAGTCATGGGTGTCTGTAAACCTAGATCATCCAGCCACATTCGAGACTCTGGCAATGGATCTTGAGATGAAGAAGTTGATCATGGAGGATTTGGACATGTTTGTGAGGCGGAAAGACTTTTACAGAAGGGTCGGAAAGGCATGGAAGAGAGGGTATTTGTTGTTTGGCCCTCCAGGGACCGGGAAATCCAGCTTGATAGCTGCCATGGCAAACTATCTGAATTTTCATATTTATGATTTGGAGCTCACTGATTTAAGCAATAATTCAGAACTTCGTCAGCTTCTCATCAGGACTGCAAATAGGTCGATTTTGGTCGTGGAAGACATTGATTGCTCCATTGAATTGGAGAGCAGGAAGGCACAAAAGAAAGCTGAGAAACCCTCTGATAATCAAGGAAAAGAGGCAAGATTTAAGCACTTGAGAGTTGTATTTTACCTAATTTATTTCCATCTAAACATGCTAACTAGGGTTTTCCGTACAGATAACGCTATCAGGCTTCCTAAACTTCATTGATGGATTATGGTCAAGTTGTGGAGATGAAAGGATCATCATCTTCACCACTAACCACAAAGAACGCCTTGATCCGGCCCTGCTAAGACCTGGTCGGATGGACTTTCATATCTATATGTCCTACTGTACCCCTTGTGGGTTCAGAATGTTAGCCTCAAACTACCTAAGGATCACAGAACACCCAATTTTCACACAAGTGGAACAACTTTTACAGACAGCTAAAGTAACACCTGCTGAGGTTGGTGAGCAGCTCATGAAGACAGAGGACCCTGAGGCAGCACTTAGAGGGCTGCTACAGTTCCTCAAAGTAAAAAAGAATGAGAATCATCTCAAAGCTAACAGTACACAAAAAGAATCAGAGGAAGGTGAAATTGTCGAGTCCTAAGAGAATTGCACTAAAAGCGAGCAGATGAAGAGCTGCATCATGGTGACTGAAACTAGTTAAGAATATGTAAGATTATTCATGGTAACTGATTTTTTTTTTGCAGCTGAATATCCAGCCTCTATCTTTTCCAGTACAATGTATATTGTGGGTAAAGAACAATTCTCCACATCACTAAGTTAAGAACATGACAAATTCAGCGGAAATTAAAAAGGCAACTTACTAAAGCTGCATATAAGCATCAGATAAGGCTTGAAAGTCAAGGAAACAATAAGCTCTTATACGGCCATCTTCATTCCAATTTTCTGGTGAGGATCATAGCCAACAAGACTGAAGTCCGATGACACAAAAGAATCTATATCCTTCTTTTTGGGATTGATCTTCAAAATCTGTTTAAGAGAATGTGCTTGAAGTTAGAAAAGAGCAACAGCTACAAGGATACAGGATTTACCAACTTTGAATAAGTAATCTGTTCGGCAATGACACTTACTGGGAATGGTCTAGGATGGTTCTTCAGCTGCTCTTGAAGTGGGGCAATATGGGTGGCATACACATGAGTATCCCCAATGACGTGAATGAATTCCCCTGGAACAAGGTCTGTAGAACAAATATTACAAAAAAATAGCAGGTAAATGACAATTACTTTAGCTCAGTTACAAAAAAATATTCATGAATCGCATTGTACACGTTCATATACTTATGCAAGTTAGCAATAAGGTTTGTGAATACTAACCACAAACATGAGCTATCATGCATGTCAGGAGAGCGTAAGATGCAATGTTAAATGGCACGCCCAAACCCATATCAGCTGACCGCTGGTACATCTGACAGGACAATTCCCCGTTGGCCACATAGAACTGCAAACCAAAGAAGCTGAATTCATAAGAAATAACCAAACGATAGTTAAGGAACTAATGCAGCATACAGAAACACCAACCTGAGAAAACATGTGACAGGGTGGAAGTGCCATCATTTTGAGATCAGTAGGATTCCAAGCAGAGAGAATGATTCGTCGGTCATCTGGATTATTCTTAATCTTGTGGATAACATCCAACAACTGATCAAATCCTTGACCAGTGTAATCAGCATGCATAGTAGTATATCTGTCGGATTAAAATGTAAATAAAAAAGGACGTGGTTTAGTTTACAAGCATGCTAACAAAGTAAGATACTCAAATCACCCAAAGTGTTGAACCACCTGGCACCAAAGTGTCTCCACTGGAAACCATATACAGGCCCAAGGTCACCCTCTTCTCTGTCGTTCAAACCAATGCTGCAATTTCAATAACTGACATTATTTACTAAAATAACGAATAATTCCAGAATTTGTGCAAATGAAAACATGAATTCGTCAGACTCTTATGCCAAGTGTGTACCTATCAAGGTAGCTTCTTGATGCATTTCCGTCCCATATATGAATACCTTTGTCTTGCAGGACCTGAAGAAATCCAAGAGAATACATTAAGAGACTTAACTTTCATAAACACCATCATAGAACGACAAGAAGCACAATGAGTAAACTATCAACCCATTGGATTATATAGTACCAAAAAGCACGTCAAAGTTATCTAGATGAGCAGAATCTAAAGTAATCTTTTGCTATAGTCAATGCTTAAAAATAGCAAGAATCCTTACCCTGGCATTAGTTGAGCCGCTGATGAACCACAAGAGTTCCTCAACAACACCTCGCCAAAAAACTCTCTGCAGTTTTGAAGAGCGAGAAGCCAATATTATGGTAACAACCAACCTTCTATAAGTGATTGTGGGGTCAAGCAACAGAAATGGCCATTGCATTGTAAACCCATAGGAAAGTAGCTGCCACTATAAACTAAACTGAATAAACTTATGTACTAGAGATCGCATACCTTTGTTGTAAGGAGTGGAAATGTGTTGCGCAAATTAAAACGCATCTGTCAAACAGGGGGAGAAAATGATAAAGAAAAAAATGGTCAGCCAATATAAAGTTATGCTTGAACTATAAATGATAAGTTGACTTCGAGATCAGCATTACAACTGAAAAATCTACCTGGCAACCGAATTTGGACAGAGTACCAGTCCCAGTTCTATCACCTTTAACATTTCCAGATGATAAGATATCTTCAACCAACTGCAGATACATATACTCTTCATGCCTCTTAAAAATAATCTGGGGGAGGAAGGAGAAGTCTTGTATCTCAAACTTCGTAGAATTTGCCTTAGAAATAGAAATCGAAGTCTCATCCTGAGCATCATTGTCAAACAATTCTCTCCTGACTCGAACATAAGTGGTAAAACAATGTCGGATATTGTTTTCCACCAAAGGGAGGGATGAGTACCATGGGTGAAACAAGGAAGAATTGATAGGAGGGATAAATGTATCACATTCAATGCTTGTTTCAATCTCTGTCATATGAATTGCATCACAAGCAGGCCCATTCAGAGTTTCCCTGATAGCACAACCATCAAAGACTAGATTAAAAGGGAGGTTTTCAAACAGATGAAGGGTAATTTCGAGAAAGCAACATCAAGAAACGGGACATACTTGAGTATCTGGCCACCACCAATCACAAACACTCTCTCAATTGAACTACTATATGGTGAACCTGCCAACATTTTCAGAGCGGAAACCATGCTTTGACAAGTCATAACACCTTCAGAGGTACCAATGTTACACTCCGGAGAGTGGGTAAGAATGACATTAAGGCGTCCGGGAAGAGGTCTATACTTGGAAGGGATACTTTCCCATGTTTTCCTACCCATAACAACAGCATTCTTTTTCCCAGGAGCAGAGGTGGTCAAAGTGATATCCTTGAAGAACTTGAGGTCTGACGGCAAATTCCACGGCAATTTCCCATCTTTACCGATTCCCATCTCCCTTGTTGCAGCCACAACAACTTGGTAAGTCCGCAAGTTTTCAGCCAATCCATTGGCTGCCCCATTCAAAGGGTAGCTTAGTGTTTCACTAGCCATGTTTCCACTTGCAGCCCGAGAAGGACACGAAGACGATAACCCACAACTTCGACTCAATGCCCAAAATTTTCCACAATAGTCTACAGCCTGAGATTTGAGTTACAAACAATAATTATAATGATTTATAAATCACCACTGCCTACTAAAACTGAACCTGCAAATGACTTTGGGAGACAGTAACAGGAGTTGAAAAGAAGTTATTACTCACAGAAACCAAACTGGATGAGGTGATTGGCCTAATCCTTGATAGTAACGTGGTAGCAATATCCAGTTTTCCTCTAGTACAGCTCGACCCGGCAAAAATCGAGAAAGATCAATCACCTGGTAAAGATACGGATCCCAAAATGGTCAATCAACCAAAACCCCAAAATCAGACTCATTTGACTAAAAAACCCTAAATAAATCCCCCAGCTTCAAATTCCTATGTAGCAAGGAACATCAAACTTACAGAATACCAAAACACCTCGTCGCAGCCACTTCACCTTGGTCACGTTGCTGTCGGCCCAGTAATCTGCTTGAACCTAATTTTGGAAATTCATCGCGGAGAGTGGAATTAGCGCGCGGGAAGATTGCGCACAGAAAGCCAAAATTGGCGCCAATAACGAAGGCAATAAACAGAGTAATTATAAATGGGCCAACCAAGCCGAACTTGGCCCATCTGTAGCGGACGTTCGGATGTCCCGACTTGGCCCATTATCCTCATCTGATTCGGATCTTACGACTCGACGGCTAAATATTTTTTTTTTTTTCATTTGATGCCAGTTTTTGACTTTTTTGGATGGTGCCTAAAGTTTTTTATATTTTTGCTTGGTACCTCCTGAGATTTTAAAATCCGTTTCTTACCATTATTTTTTATTTTTTTGTCTAAAATAATGCTTTTCCATTAAAATTATATAAAAAAGAAAAATATATATATAATAAAAATTTTAAATTATAAATTTTGAAAATAAGTATATTTTAATTAAATAACTTTAATCAAACATTGATAAATTATGATATTTCTTAAAATATTATATTTTTACCTATTTTTTATGATTTTTAATATATTTATTACGATTTGATACTTTATCATATTTTGCATCAAAACATGAGAAATTTATTATGTTTTATATAAAATATAAGAAATTTCATTTATATTTATATGATATTTTAATCAAAAATTTTAAAATTAAACATAATTTATAACTATACGATATTTCGTTGTTGGTATACTCCATGAATTTATTTCATATCATTGATAAATATATAACCTAGAATATTCAAAACGGAGATCTAATTTTTC
>BSUD01000008.1:117955133-117971400 GCA_033239045.1 Fagopyrum esculentum
TTAGAAGATTTTTTCCCAAAAATATAAGCACTCTCACATATAATCAAAATTTTCTTTTATATAATAAGGATATGAATCTTCCAATATTATATAATAAACCAACAAATAAATCCACAGAATATACCAACAACGAAATATCATATAGATATAAATTATGTTTAATTTTAAAGTTTTTGATTAAAATATCATATAAATATAAATTAAATATTTTATATAAAACATAATAAATTTCTCATGTTTTGATGCAAAATATGATAAAACATCAAATAGTACTAAATATATTAAAAATCATAAAATAATAGGTAAAAATCTTATATTTTAAGAAATATCATGATTTATTAATAGTTGATTAAAGTTTTTTAATTAAAAATCATAAAATAATAGGTAAAAATCTTTTTTTTTTCCTTTATTTTATATAATTTTAATATAAAAAAACGTTATTTTAGACGAACTATAATAAATAAGGATACGAAACAGAAAAATCGAAACTTCAAAAGGTACCAAGCAGATCCGGAAAAGCAAAAAATTAAAAGGTACCAAACAGAAAATGCTTAAAAAAATAAAAATAAGTTTTCGGTAATCGAAAGTAGTTCCAGCAAATTGGTCAAGAATAATACAGTTGACTTTTGATCACCGAAAACTTAGTGGGAAAACTTATTTTTATTTAATTTTTTGCATTATCGTGTAGGCCAGCCAAAAGAAATAAACAAATATGTAGGATATGCTGTATCTATATGCATTACAGGGTGCCCTCTAAGCTGAAGAATCATAAGTGTGAATGAATATAATTAGAAAGAAGTGGAATGCATGTCGTTGTTGAGTTCTCTATCCCTCTCATTGAACTCTTCATAGTTGCATCGTCGATCTTACGTATAACATCAGTTGGTTGTTGAGCATTTCAGCCTTTCACCTGCTTCCACATTTCAGTTTCTCTCTCTCTTCCATTGTGTTAGACAAAAGCTTCTGAATACAAACTTTCATCTGATATCTTTCTCTGGCTGTTTTTACTTTGATTTCTTTGGGTCCTTCAAGATTGTGCAATTTGCAGTATATCTGATCTGGGTTATTTAGAGTGTTTCGGGTTCTGATAACATATCATGGCTACGATGTCTGATAACATGTCGGGGCCCCTTGATCGATTCCTCAAACCAGGTTAGTTTTTCTCTTCATAGGATATTAATTTGTGTTATTAGAATCTATCTTGGTTGGTTACATTGATCATACTGTTTCTTTATGTTTCATGAAGGCCTTGAAAAAGCTGAAGCAATGGCAGTGGATGGCCGCGAGGATGAGAAGAAGGCAAAACTCGGGTCATTCAGGAAGGCGGCATTTAGTGTGTCAAACAAGTTCAAACATTCCTTGAGGAAAGGCAGGAGGAATAGCCGAGTTATGTCTGTTGCTTTCGAAGATGAGCATGATGCCGAAGAAGTGAAGGCTGTGGATGAGTTTCGTCAGGCACTTTCGTTGGAGGAGTTGCTTCCTTCTAAACATGATGATTATCACATGCTTCTAAGGTTTATTTCCTTCTTCTATGGACATAATCAAGATTCAACAACTTGTTATTGAGCTGCTAATTCTGTGGGCAGATTCTTGAAGGCGAGGAAGTTTGACATTGAGAAAGCAAAGCAGATGTGGGCTGACATGCTCCAATGGAGGAAGGAATTTGGAGCTGATACCATCATGGAGGTACTACGCGCATATACAACAACCATCCAAAATAGATCTTGCTTAGACTTGAACTGCATTTTCAGAATAAAAAATGTTTTGTTGTAGGATTTTGAGTTCAAGGAGGTTGATGAGGTCAAAAAATACTACCCGCAAGGACACCATGGAGTCGACAAGGAAGGAAGGCCGGTTTACATTGAGAAACTAGGTCAAGTCGACTCAGCCAAGCTATTACAAGTCACTACCATGGACCGCTATATCAAAAACCATGTCAAAGAGTTTGAGAGGACGTTCGCCCTTAAATTTCCAGCCTGCTCTATTGCAGCCAAGAAACACATTGATCAGAGCACAACCATCTTAGATGTTCAAGGAGTGGTAAGTTTCATAATGAATTTGGTGGATATGTCTATACTGTAACAAGTGTCTTGACATTTTTGGATTTGCTGATGTAGGGGCTTAAGAGCTTCAACAAATCCGCAAGGGAACTGATTCAGAGACTACAGAAGATAGACGGTGACAACTATCCAGAGGTGATCATCTTTTGCATTCGACATGTTCATTCTTCAGCATCTTTCTGAGATCTAACTGTTTTTTTTGGGTTTTCAGACACTGTGTAGGATGTACATTATCAATGCAGGATCCGGGTTTAGGCTGTTGTGGAACACTGTGAAGTCATTCCTTGATCCGAAAACTACAGCAAAGATCCATGTAAATCCATCTATTATTTTGCTTTCATTATGAACTTGTACTAGCATCAAAAGAATTTTCTAACATGGTGAAATTTATGCTCACCAGGTCCTGAGTAATAAGTATCAGAGCAAATTGCTTGAAGTGATTGATGCCAGGTGCTGCTACTGTCTAGTCTAATCATAATTGCAACATTCCATAAAAAAAGTTCAGCAAATCAACCTTTTGTTTTGTGTTTTTCTTCCTGTATAACAGTGAGCTTCCAGAGTTTCTTGGTGGCACCTGCACTTGTGCTGACAAAGGTGGATGCATGAACTCGGACAAAGGCCCGTGGAATGACCCTGAATTAGTCAAGGTAATCTGAAACAACATTAATGTCATAATCTCCTTGTTAATGTAAATGGTAATCATGTTTTTACTGAGTTATTTTGATGGAGCAGATGGTACTTGATGGTGAGGCAAAATGCACACCTAAGAACCTATTTCCTTCTATCTACGAGAAAACGATTAATGAATATGAGGGATACGAGAAAGATGAGCTTCGGAGTCTAGCATATCACAAGGATCTCGTTATCGTTCATGATGTAAGTACTTCATTTAAGTATATAGCTGAAGTTTACACATTTGGGAATTTTGATACTGATACATGGATGATTTTGTCTACTTGTGTAGGCATGTATTGGCAAAGAATACACTGCTAATCTTCAGTGTAAAGATTTGGTTCAAATTGTTGACAAGGCAATAGACACAACATGGCTTAAGACCCCCCAGGATGATGCAGCTGTAAGAACAGGTAATGCAGACAAGTCAACCTAGTTGAAATTAATAATCGGATTGGTATCAAGAATGACAACCCGATTTTTAATAAAAGGTGTTTGTTATGTTGTTCAAATAGTCTAGGTCTCAGAATTCAAAATCACTCGTGGATTATTTTGATTCTCATTTCAAATCTTACCAAACACAAGTATGGACCATATTGAGATTGGTTCACAAATGTGTCTATATTATACAGGTTGTTTGCCAACCAATGGTGCATCCAGGGACCAGAATGGGATAAGTGGCCAGCTTGTGTCCGGTGTAATGACCTTGGTCATGGGCATAGTCACCATGATCCGGCTCACTCGAAACATACCAAAGAAGCTCCCCAATTCCGCGTCTACAGACAAGGGTAACTGCAACAAACTGACTGTAGCGTGCGTCTGCGAGGCAGACTATTTTGCCATGATGAAGAAGATGGGAGAATTGGAAGTCAAGATGATTGCTCTTAGCACAAAGCCAGCAATCATGCCACCTGACAAAGAGGAGTTGCTCAACACTGCTCTGAGTCGAGTAGATACCCTTGAACAAGAGCTTGCTGCAACAAAGAAGGTAAAACCCATTCGCAGAGACTCCTAGTTTGATTGTTACTAGTCAAAATATGAACAATTTCTGAACTGCTTTCCTGCAGGCTCTTGAAGCATCCCTGGTCCGACAAGACGAGCTCCTAGCTTATATCGAAAAGAAGAAGAAAAAGAAGAAGCTGGTACGTATAAATGCAAATCAAAAGCGTTATTTTCATCATTCATCAATGAAGCTTCAACCTAATCAATTTCTGTTATTGCAGTTCCACTGGTGAGCAGTCATTCATACTATCAGGCTCCGTTTCCTGTTGGCTTCTATATGATATTCTTGTAGCTTATCTTAGTCATAAATCATTGTACATCTTGATAAAGGGACAAGCCAAAGAGTTTCATTGATTGGAACCCTTTCCAATACACATCTTGATCACTGTAAACCTTGTCCCTAAAACAGTAACCAATTTCTGAGATTCTGTTTTGTTCTCTACTTGTTCATATCACTCCACTGGAAATTAGCTTTGGTTTCCATAACTAAAAAATAAGGATTGCAATATGCAAACAACTAAAGATGTTAGCTTGAAAAAAGTTTACTCCATTCATAGTTCATTTTTTTTCCAGGATGTAATATTTGATGTATGCACACTTAACAGATTTTGAGCATAACAGCCAATGTTGTATACTTGTATCACACCAAAGTTTTACAAAAGAAAAAGGAACAGACAGCATTGTTTCGGCCACCCTTTAATGGGAGGCACCAGGGTGCTCCGATAACAGTATTTCGATTGGATACAAGAAACTGACATGTAATGTTAGTTCAGTCTGGATATGCTCAGGAGGTTCCTGTCTTCCTCCTTCACCAGCAAAACTTCTTTTTCTGCAACAGTGTAATGGCGGGTAGATATTATTAGATCAGATGAAAAGGATTAATTGGTAATTTGTGAGATACAAATAGCACCTACTGCTCAAATGTTTTACCTGGAACTTGACTGCTTCTTGACGATCAATGTAAGCAAGCAATTCCTCCTGCCTCATTAGAGCTTCATGTAGTGCCTGCAACCGGAGGTTTAGTATGTTAACAGTATGATTCACTCAAGAATCTGAACTAGATGAAAACATTTTCAGCATCTGAGATGAATGCAAAGGCAAGGTACAAGCTATGACTCATGACCGTACATTGGTTACAATCTACAAGAGACCTTTATAATGTCGGATATGTGAAAAATCAATCACAATTTACAAATAACGGATCAAGAACTTATGGAACTAACTATTTTTGGTTGGTCTGCATGTGAATTCCGGATCAGTATTACCCGAGTAAATAGGCTACAGTTATCCTCCAAGGGTGTGACGTAAATAACTTCCCTAATCTCATTTATTAAAAACTAAGCAGATGTTTATTCATTTTCAAAAGCTGCATTGAAAGATCACTCTGTAGTAAAATGAAAGTATGCAAGAAAGTTAGGCAGTTTGAATATCGAATTAGTTCATAAGGCAAGAAGACATCATGATACTCCACTGTCCATATAAATGCTTGCCACCAGTCTCTTTGAACAAAGATGGAAATGAAAAAACACTTCACATGATTCAAAGGGCATAAAGGATATATTGTGATCCCCACCTTTTTAGTGGCAATCAGCTCAGCTTCTAGGGCATCTACTCGGCAAACAGCAGCATTTAGCAATTCTTCTTTCTCATAGGGCATCTCAGAAGGCTTTGATTGAAGTGTATCAACTTTCTCCTCTAGTTCACCCAACCTTTTCAGCACGGTTGAGAGGAGAGCCGCTTCAGTAAAGGTTGGAGACGGTGATGGAGGCCGCAACTCTTCATTGGCAATCTCATCCAGGGTAGGCTCCGGCATATCAACCTGTAAATCTAGAGACTCGCCAGGTAGCCTTTTGATAAATTTTCCTGTCACAGAACGGAACACCGTAAACAGGGTCATAAGGAAGGCTGTCAACATCATTACAACACGAGCATGGATTCCCTCAGGAGTGCCCTTAGTAGTTGGTGTTGTGAGTGGCCCTGCATAGAATTTCAGATTCAGATTCCCCAACTGCAAAATTCTAAAATGCAAATGCAAGTGTGTACCAAATAAAATTTGTTCCATATAAGTACATCAAAGGTCTGATTGGCAAACATATCTATACCTTGTAAGGTAACTGGTATTGGCTAATAATGTGCTGATATGGATACGTTATTACGTTATATAGTATATAGCATGAGGCACACGTGCCTAACAGATCCTGACTAAAAAGCTGCAACCAACAGACATATTGCGTATAAAGGCAGAAGTAGCAAATTGGTAATGCCACTAAGGTGTGAAAACTATCAATAGAATGAATGGCCAATTATGATCAAATCGGTTAGTATATTTATAGAACGGTCTGCAAACAGCTAACAGTCAATTAACATCATGAGTTAACTCGTACAAATCCTGTCACTTTAGGAATATATAGATACAATGTTGCGCTTGACGATTTCAAATTTAAAACATATGACAAGCAAAACGCAAAGCACCTGAAGCTGGTCCTGGATGTAGCAATAATACTTGGTCATCTAAATATTTAAGCATGCTAGCTTTCATGATGTCATATTTGCAGTCGCACGTCTAAACTAGAGCATAGAATATCTAATAAGCAACTGTCAATAATGCTAATATGCACATATGCTAAAGTAACAGCTTTTACAATGTCATAATGGCACTCGCATGTCTAAGCAAGAACCTTTTTCATCATTTAATCTTTCACATACAAATTTCAAGCATACAAAAAGTAAACCCAGATAATTAAAACCAGAGCATCTAAGCTCGAGCATAGAAACATAGCCTCAAAAACAAATGCTAGGAATGGTATTGGATGACATATGGTCTTACTAAAACTATAAAAATTATAAAAGAAATACATTTGGCATGCTAACCTTTAGAAAGAGCTATCTTTGGCATAGAAGATTGCTTCTTCCAGCCAGCATCAACTGTCTTGTCAACCATCGGAACATACTCATCATATCCTGGAAAACTACCAGCATGACTAGTCTTTCCGGCAACCTTAGCCTGCAAATTCATGTCATTGATTGAGATCAAATTAAGCTACAGGCTCTTTTGGAGAACTAGTGAACTCTAATGATCAGAGAGACAATCTACACAGTATATGAAGATAGTGACCATATTATTTGTTTGTATGAAGAAACTCGAACAAATGTAAATTGGTTCGATCCAATTGCATAAGCATTATTATCTCTAAAAAGAAAGAGAGGTAAGAGTAGCACATAAGATTGAACAAAAGCCACGGTTTGTGTTGCCTTTTTTAAAGAACTTCCCTAATAACTACATAACTCCAAAAGACTTCCATATCAAAAGTGACGCATGAGACAGGTTAAAAGCCATGGGGCTAGTTTGGTAACGTAAGATTACGTAGATGAAAATGAGGATGAAGAGAATTATTTAGATGAAGAATTATGGGATGAAATTGTTTAATATGATGAGTATGAAATTAAATGAAATGAGTGTTTGGTAAAATTAATATAATTATGGGTAAAATTACGAAAAAGTACGTGTTAAATTTATTTTATAGATGAAAGAGATGAAAAAATGAGGAGTAAAAGTGAGATTTAAGCCTCAATAATCTTCATAATCCTTATAATCCAACTTTTGCAGGATTACAAAATTTCCATCATCTAATTCCCTTAATCTCCTTAATCTAACATTTTTAATCTCCTTAATTCTCTTACCAAACGAGATTACGAGAATTATTTCTTACTTTTAATTCCTATAATCTTAATCACCTTAATTTTTCCTCCTACCAAACGGAGCCATGGTCTGCATTGCCTTTTTTAAAGAGCCTCCCTAGTAACCAGATAACTTCATAAGGCTTGCAGGTCAAGAACAATAACAACAATAGTAGCGTTATGAGTAAATAAAAAGTCAACCTCTTCTCGCACTGGAGTCAACCTAAGACGTGAATAGCTCAAGTTAGCTTTTGGAGGAGATATATCTTCAGCTTCAGACCCTGACTCGGCTGTTGAGGTATCACTTCCCTTCAGCTGCTTCAGAAAACAAACTGTTCATGGAAATATAAAAGAAAACAAAGCAGCTTAACCTATTTATGAGAGCTATCATTCTCCCACGGTCAGGAAACAATGTTAACTTACCACTGGATACTGGGGCTTCGCATATGCAACCACTTTACCTTCACTGTTCAAAACTTTCACAACTTGTCTAGCACCCCTTGCTTCCCCGTTGAGAACCATCTGCATAAATGCAAAAGTACTATAAGCAATAGATCTGAAATGCATTCAAAAAAGTAAAAAAAATTAAAGCAAAATACCATAAAAATTAAGATCAGATTATGCAACCTTTAATATTTCTGGATTTTTCCAAGGCCCCTTATCTGATCTAAGGCACCCTCCCTGATCTACACAAGTACAAGAGCCTCCAAGAAACTCCGGCAACTCACTGCAGCGGCAGAAATTCTCGAGGCATGAAACAAATATCAAGGGCAGGCGAAAAATATAGAACAACAGGACATTGGAAAACATTCACTAAATAGGAAAGAAAATATCTCATATTTATTACCTTGCATCGATTATCTCAAGTAACTTACTCTGGAACTTGTTTCCGAGAACCTATACAATTCCACCAAAATCGGTTGATAACATCCATATTAAGAAGATATGTCATCTTTTACTTCTTAAAAAAAAACATACATGAATCTTTGATGTTGTTTTTGGGTCCAGGAAAGATTTCACTGTGTTCCACAAAAGCCTGAACCCAGGACCAGCATTGACAATAAACATCTGATAAAGCGTCTACATCAAGAGCAAACGTATTTTAAGTCATACACATAGGTCAGATATTTTGTAATTAATTATAGTATAAGATTATATACCTCAGGGTAATTATCACCATCAATCTTCTGCAGCCGCATTATTAGCTCTCGAGCAGATTTTGTGAAATTCTTCAAACCCTGAGAGATCAAAGGACAGGAAATTCCAAAGAAGAAAGTTTTAATTCAATTCACAAACTTTCTTTCAATTTAGGGAACAATATCAAGGACATGACGAACTTACCACACCCTGAACATCAAGAATTGTTGTACTTGAATCTATATGCCTCTTTGCAGCAATAGTACAAGCTGGAAACTTAATAGAGAAGGCTTTCTCAAACTCACAAACATGATATCTGATATAGCGATCCATGGATGTCACCTGCATAAGCTTGACAGGATCAACTTTTCCCAGGCGCTCAATGTATACAGGTCTTCCTTCCTTGTCAACACCATGATAGCCATGTGGGTAGTAGTTCTGGACTTCATTTACTTCCTGGAACTCGAAATCCTGATGCCACCACAGTAAGAAGAGCGGATCTCAGATACCAAAAAAGAAGAAAATATTTTTAAGAAAAACAGAAGATGTTGCATCTATTTTTTTTTGTCAGAAGGAGGGTCAGTGGCCTTTGCGCATCTGAATGCGCTTCTAATGTTGCATCTATTAAAACCAATTTAGATTGAAAAATTAATACAACATTGTATGGTTTACCTCAGTAATAGTGTCTGTACCAAAGTCCTTCCTCCACTGAATCATTTCAGTCCACATGTGCTTTGCTTTCTCCAGATCAAATTTTCTAGCTTTTAGGAACCTACAACCAACATTCCACACAAAACTCAGAAATCAACCCTATTCTTCATAAACACAGATTTTGGAGGAAAAAAGAGCCATATATAAGACACCTTAACATCACATGATAATCATCCAGTTTTGCAGGCAGAAGTTCCTCTAGAATCAAAACTTGTCGAAACTCATCAACAGCCTGAAGCTCCTCTACATCACGTACATCCTCTATTGAAACTGAACTAACACGGCCATCGCTCTTCCTTCTGCTGCTCTTCTTTTTAAGAGAATGCTTCAGCTTTGTAGATGCATTCAATGCTTTCTTTTTCAAAGACCAGTTTCTAGACCTCCTCTCATCTTCAGAGTTCTCAAAATCAGACTTCCTCTCTCGTCTGTCCTCATGAGCAGAAGATCCCTCAAAGCCTAACAATTTTATGCCAACGTTACAAAAATCAAAATAAAAATAAATAAAAAAAAAAAAAGGCATCAGCTAATAACATCAACGCAAGAAGCTGAACAGTTATTATCTTAACCAAATTCAACAATGCTTCATGCATCAAATGCTAGAATAATCGTCCATTTTTCAACCAATTCCATATAGTCCTACGCAGAAGAAAAAGTGAAGAGGGGGAAAACGTCAAAGCAGCTTCAACTACCAATAATAGGACTCGAAGCACAGCCAACTAGCCAGGTACTCGACCACTCCAAAGCAAGCCCCATGAGGTGAAAGTGAAAAGGAAAAAAAAGCTACGAGCCAGCCAATTCGTACATCAAGATAAGACCTATTGGTCAAGAAAACCTAATGTACTAGTTCATATACGACATTTGGGAAGTTTAAACCAAAGTACAATGCAATTTTTGCTCAATGTAACAGAAAATAAGTTGGTTTAAAAACTCAAGTAAAAATTCCCGTTCCCCCGACATAGAGAAGGGGAAATTCAGCAACAGATGTGACAAGCCCCAAATTCTCAGCTCCAAAAATTCCAAATCAATAGAAAGAGAAAGGGGTAAAATTGAAGTGAGCACTCACATGGCCTAGCAATTCGATCAAAAGATGCGGACATGTCTTCTAATATTGATCAATCAAGCATCACCAACTTAACTCAGTGCCTGCAAAAAGTAAAAGAACAAAAAAATCATATTACAATCAATACAACCAAATCTAGTGCGAACACAAATCTGCAGGGAATCTAAAAACTCAAAACCCTAAACGACCTTAAGTTGCGGGTGCGGATCGCGAAACCCCCAAAAGAAGTGTTGAGCGTTGAGATCTGGGGCTCCTGCCTTTGGCAAACGCACTGAAACAACCACCTTGAAGCTCAAGAATCAACAGATCCGGCGTTTTCACTTGAATTGATGGAAAAAGAAAGATTAAAGAATGAAGAAAAAACAAAAGAGACGCTTCTACTTGTTCAACCAAATATCCGGGCGTCACAAAGAGAGAGAAGCTTACCTACAGATGAGGAAAAATAGGGATTTTTTGGGAAAGGGAGAGGGGCGGGTGAGGTGTGGGTCCCGTTTATGAACTGTGATTAGCGCGTTTCGGGTGGTTATTACTATAACCACAAGCAAAGGGAATGTATTAGTAGTGTAACGGGTGAATCATTAAAATCGATTAATTGAAACTGGATAAGAATCAAAAGACTTTGAATCAGATGTTGGCACGTATTAAAACAAACTTGTTTAAACACGTTACATAACTGACATGGTCACTCGTTTAAATTTACTTTCACTTCATTATCTTACAATCCTTGGTCCATTATTGTAAACGGTACATACGTTTGCATCATTTTAGTTTTTTTTTTAATGATTAACATTTCATGTTAAAAATTGAACCCGCAATTCATATGTAATGAACTAACCAATTATATTTTACAAATGTTTGTTCATATGCGTGAAAATTTATACTAAAAACTTAAGTTTTTAATTAAATAAATCTCTATAAGTTAGTTTATTATTTAATTTACGACTAATATTTTTAAGGTTTTTAGTTTCGTTTCTTTAGTATTTTGGAATATTTTTATTTTTGGTTGGTGATCCAGATTTTGTTTTGTAGTATGTAAGGCTATCCAAACGGTCGGGACCGGACCGTAAAGTCACAGACTGGATTGGACCGGACCGTTTCAGGTTTATTATGAAACGTCCGGACCGGACCGTAACGGTCCAATCCACTATGGTCCGGTCCAATACGGCCCGGACCGGACCGTTTAATTTCTATTTTTTTTTAATTTATTTTTTTATATGGATTAAATCCGGTTTGGACCGGATGTTATTCTAGTTAAAAAATATTAAAAGTATAAAAATTTCAATCCAGGCCGGATCGGACCGAAACTTTTCAATTACAGTCCAGGACCGGACCGTAATTTCCGGTCCGGTCCCAATGGGTGCGGCCCTAATTGTATGCACTTAAATATTAACTTCTGTTTATTTTAATATCTTCAAAAGGAACAATATAGTTTCAAATAAATCAATTTATCATACTATGGTGATTGTATTGACTTGTATTTGGGTTGTGGGTGTTATTATTGTTGTTATTCTATGTATATAGACTACTCTATTTGACTGGACGTGTTTCCTACGAGTCCTTTTACTTTTTAAGAGATTTTGTATTTACTTTACATTGTTATTTCGGTAGTGTTTGACTCTTTCCTCACTTGTTTCAATCGGGATAATCATTTGATGATCATGTTTTGGTTTGTTCTTGACATCTCTCCCTCTTTTGTCTTCACTCATTTCCCTATTTTTCGTTGTTTATTTGGTTGTGTGCTTTTTTATTCTTTTGATATATGGTTGTTGTTGTTTGAGTTTTTTTTCCCAACTTCTCAAATTATTGTTGTTTTTATGATATGTAGAATCCTTTTCCACTACAAAAAATAAATAGATTTGCGACGGTTTTTTGCGACTGTAATCTATAACCGTCGCAAATGATTAGAAGTTTGCGACGGCACAACGACGGTAAGTACCTGCCGTCGCAAATGATTAGAAGTTTTTTTCCCTTCTCGATTTCCTTTTTATATAGCCATATTGATGAACCCTAGATCTGCTTTGTCATTATCGCCTTAGTCAGCCGCTCAAATTAAAAACCTCTCTTCGATTAGATGGACTATCATGAGGGAAGAGGCCTGATGAGATGGTGAAATTGGTAGTGTTTTGACAGGAAATTCGCGAGTCCAGATCTGCAAAATCGAGCCTTTCTCCAGATCTGTTCTTCGTCTTCCTCGCTCAAACTTGCAGACCTAGCGCCTTGCACCAGTCCCGATCGAGTCTTATTGGAATTGAGTCTCGCCGCTAGGAAGGGTGTCGCCGTCCTCTACGAGCCTTGCCGGACCCAAACGCGACACCTGTTGCCCCCTTCTCATGCGCCAGATCTACAGATCGCGACCCTAGAACGAGATAGAACCACACACAGTTGCCGCCAGGTCTACCGCCGCTGCTGCCGTTCGACGCCTGGGACGAAGAGTGGTCTGCCGCCTCGCCACCGAGATCCTCTGTTGCCGGACATAAGGCCTCGTGGTCGGGGTTTATTGCTCCTTGCAAAAATGAGTTCTGTTGGTAACCTTGCAACAGGAGACTACATAGTTGCTGCTGCAAAGATTGCTGAGGATCATTCGGATTTTGTGCAGAAGTAAGGTTCCTAAAACATCAGACAGTCATATTTTTTTACCAACTTCAATAACTCTATAATCATAGATAAAGTCTACCCAAGTCTATGCCTTCCTTTTCCAATTTTCGGTTTTAAACAGAAAGATACATAACCTTTCAAGCTTAAAAACTAGATCATGTCATCTTATATTCTACAAGTAGCCCCCTATTTTGATATGTAACTGAAAAAATACCAAGAACAAATAATACCTTGCACCCATGTTGAATCTTCCCAGTTCAAGGAAAAGATTGATCGATTGCTCTAGGCATGATACACCCTTGTTGATTCCATACATGAATGCAACTAAGTCAAATTTAATTACAATGACAGCTAGCATCAAAATATGAGGTATTAGGGTTAATTAATAATTGTCAAATTGGAAGAATAAAAGGGGAGTTCAAATGGTAAAAGGTGGATGCCCTTGACCAGCAGTATAACACTCCTCATTCAGTAAGCTCTATAGCCTACCTTAATGAATCTTATGAGCAAGTTAAGAAATCTCTCCTATCAAGACCTTAGGTGGTAACTACTGTGGGATTATTTTGTGCAGGTGATCCATGACAGAGGCAGTGACATAATTATCGTTGGGCGAGGCATTATCAAGGATACAGGAAGCATATTGTAAACCGATTGGGCGATCGTCTTTGGAGGTGGAGTTTGTGTAGGTCTGGAAGAAGTCCCGCTCCATCTACTGCATGTGATTCCTCTAAATTCTTCTAAAACAATTGGGTATTCATTTCCATGAATCGTCAACACAGAACTCACGTCTTTCACAGATTATCACTTGCCTATATTTCAACCTTAAAATTAACTATAGTTATCATCACATTGTTTTTTTGAGTGACAATCAAATTTGTCCGCTTTAATCTCATAATACATGGTAGGGCTATATCATTACGTCATATATTCTACTTTATTATTCTGTCTTACCTACCCATTTCATAAAAACTTTGTTGCAAAAATAGTTAAATGGAATATTATATTTATAGGATAACTAAAATGAACTCTTAAACAGGATCTTCATTCATTTGGTTAATCTCATAAATAACTCTACTAAACTGTTTCAATGCATTATGGCCGAGAGAAGGATACAGGAAGCATGTATACCGATTGGGACATCCTACCCCCAAGAAAGATCAAAGATCTCAATGCTAAAAAGGTCTTCAATCCGTTAATTATATCAACTTCAGCTCAAATTTATCAGAAAACTGAATCAATTTTTTTTTGATTTTGTAGCTTGCTGATTGGGAAGAACGTGAGTATATAGAATTTTGGGTGACTAATAATTTTGGTTACAGGGTTATGATTCAATTTCAGCTGAGATTCCAGACCCAGATGCCAAAAAGGTATATGTAGATTGATTTGATTCTTTTGAGAATGTTGGAGTTACAGAAATCTGACTATATATACCCACATATGAGAATTTGGGGCATAAAACCTAATTTTTTCGCTTGAACGATTTTTGGTTCAGTCAGGGAAGAAGCAGAGGGGTAGAGCGACGTCAAGCTGCGAAACCAAGTATCAAAATTATATCTCTTGATCCCTTATTTTCTTCTTTGTTTTCAATCTGATGCATATTTAGTAATCTGATAGTTTTGATACCTTCTTCAGTCTTAAACATGGCTTTCATTTTTTGCTGTTTGTAACTGTGGAATATTTCAATTTGTGCATAAAACTAGCATTTGATAAACAAGATTTGTGAGTTGGTTAGCTCTACCTTGAGCGTAATTTGGGGTTTCTTTGTTGGATTTATTACTTTAGTATCCAGGTTTATAAAAGATTGTTTCTTTGATGTGATATTGAGATTAGATATATTATCAGAGGACCAAGGATGGCAACTTTTGAGCCGCACCGTAGATCAACAATTGGAATGTGCCTGACTGAGACGTTGGACGAGATGGTTCAAAGTGGTGCGCTCAGTCCTGAGGTTGCCATTCAAGTCCTTGTTCAGTTTGATCAGGCAAGAATGGAACTCATTCTATATTCCTTACGGGCCGGAGATTTAGAATTTTATACCGTGTTTAATGATTGTCTTTGTTTTCTGAAGTCTATGACCGAAGCACTTGAGAGTCAAGTCAAGAGCAAGGTTAGCCTCAAGGTACAGTTCTACCCTTTTGGTTGTTTTGTATGAAATTGAGCCACGATTTGTGATTTGATTTAAATATTGGTTTCTAGTTGTCATCATTCTTGCATCGTGATTTTTTCCCCTTCCTCCTGTGAACAACTGACATATCCACACTATTGTATCATTTAGCTCTTTGTTATTGTCAGGTTTGTAGAACATTGATTCATCAAAATGAAAGAAATTTAGATTTTTGGTGGGTTCTTTGTTTGACGAAATACATCTTTTACTTTTTCTTAAATTTTATCAAGCACTTTTTTTCATCATAGAGTTGAAGTTATTGCTGATTTGTATGGTAACATAACGTTCATTGACAATAGTGTACGAGTAAAAAAAAACATCTGGCCAGATTATTTAGAAGTGTATAAATCGTCATGTAGATTCTTCTCAAGTGATCAAGCATCTTGGGAGATGTAGTATTTTAGTATCGAACTCTTGGATATAACATGAGCTTCTTTAAAATTTCATGTGTTATTGAAATTCAGCTAGCTGATATGTATATGATCTTTGGTATATAATTCAATTCCGATCCTAATACCAATGAACTAAACTAAGATATTTCTTTCTCTTTATATATTAAAAGGTGTTTTTATTATTATGTCAATCACTATGTGAACATGACTTAACTATTCATTGTTGAAACCACCAGGTCAGGAATGAAAAGAGCTCAAAAGAGTGAATGAAGCTTTGTATGCATTTCTCAATGATAGCTGGAAATGAAAAGCATGAAGCTTTACAAACTGCATAAGGAGCTGTTGAGGAATCATTTTATTCCATAATTTTATTTCAAGACGAATATGAATTATGTATTAATTACAATTGATGATGGTAACTTTCAATCAAGATATGGATGCATTGTAGTTTTAATATTTGATTAGTCTTTCAATTATTTTAAAATATTGCATCATGAAATAGTATAAAAGGGAATTTCAGGTTTGCAATGGCTTCAAATAAATATCAGTATCAATTCTTTGTTGGGTGAACATTTGTGTCAACTCCATACCGTCGCGGATTTTGAATAATATGCCCGTTATTTGATCGAATTGAATTAGCCGTTAATAGTTTTTTGCGATGGCACTTGCCGTCGCAAATATTCAAAAAAAATACATGCAACTCATTTGCGACCGCTATACCGTCGCAAGATTTTAATTTGACGTTGACGGTTGAAACTTTTTTGCGACGGCTTTTACTGACGTCAAGCCGTCGCAA
>BSUD01000008.1:117976237-118159593 GCA_033239045.1 Fagopyrum esculentum
CGCAGCAGCCGCATCATACTCCAATTTGGGAGAGAGTTGAAGAACCTTTTTGAAGGTTGAAGGAAGATTTGAAGACTATAGCTTTATAGCTTTTTGGAGGGTTTTGTAAGATTGTCTTCAATTCTTTTCCTTGTTGTCTTGTCTAGTTGGATCATTATCCAAGGAACGATTTTGTGTGTTATTTGATTCAGTTATTGAAGTGTTTTCATTAAATTCTTCTTTGTTCAAATATTCACCTTCTTCCCATATATTTAATACTTTCATTATGATGATGAGTGGCTAATTTCCTTGTGTGATTCTAGGGTGATTGGCTGAAGGTTGTGGGAAAAACAATGATAGAATGATCTTAATCACAGTAGGATCCTGAAAGTTCGAGTCTTTAACCTTAACCCTAAGCATCTCGTTCAGTCGATGAACATCTCGGCCGGGGTGGAAACTGGCTGACCGAGGTGGCTTATCCGATCCTTAACTGAGAGTTAATGTGTTAGAGTTTGCCAAATCCTATTCTTATTATACCTTTCTGGTTCAAAGCAAGCTTAGGATGAGACTTACCCGGTAATTCCTTAGTTTGTATACCAACGATCATAAGTTTAGGTAATAAAGGCTTGTCCTTTATTGGGGTTTGAGTGTGCTTCCATCCCATCTTTGTGAGTTAGCCTGAGACTTACCCGGTAAAGGTTGATTCTATTCCCTTAGATGGTGTGTTAGTTTGAGGTTATAGTTCTTTATCTTGATTCCTTGAGACTTACCCGGTAATAGGAGTTACGGTTTGGGATTAGTGTGTAGTGAGACTTACCCGGTGATCTACTCCACTTTAGAAACACCTTCCCCATGCAAAAATCTCAGCTTTGTCCGCTTATCTATAGATCTTGAGTTGGAACCACAACTAGATGCTTTAATCCCTAGAATTGCATGTTTGCTTATTTGACATCTTATTCATCTTTGATTGTATACTTGCTCTTGTGGTTAGCATCAACACTAGCATACCGTATTGGACTTTGTTTCACTAAGTCCCTGTGATCGACCCCTGGAATTTTCTTGCTTTTACTACGATTGACCCGTACACTGCGGGTTCGCATCCTTGTTTTAAGCTTAAGTCTAGGGTTATAAATTTAAAGCTTGCACACACCGTTTGGAGCGAACAAGTTTTTGGCGCCGTTGCCGGGGACTTGGTCTAGACCGAGCCGGTTAAGGTTTGCTTTCGGGGCACTTGCCCCTGTTGCTACTAACTACTCTTTCTATGAGTTTTGTAGTTTTCAGGATTTCTGAACGCTATGTTTGATCCAGCCTGGATAGCAAGACAAAGTGCTAGGGCAGATCATTATGAATACTTGGAGGAGAAGTACTCCTTCTACTGGTTCAACAATGAATGGGAAAGAGAAGAGGCCATTCAGCATGAACTTGCGATGTGGGATGAACTGAATGTCCCTAAAAAGACTTATGAGCAACCTCTTGAAGACTCTCTTGAATCTAGGTTGGAGAAGTTGATGAAGAAGGTGACGGAGCTCAAGGAAAGCACCCTATCCTATGCTAGGCCGCAAGAGGAGCATAAGGAAGTGTTGCACGTTCCAAGCATTCCCCCAGTCGAACCAGAAGTTTCTCCTGAAGCTTTTGAGGGAGACGATGTGGAAGATCTCGATCTGACTGTTGAGACCTCGGTCGAGGTGGAAGTGACCTCGGTCGAGATGAAAGAAGAACCTGCAGAACCGGAAGAGGCAGATGCAGAAGACCTTGGCCAAATTACTGAGATTGTGGTCAAGGTGGAAGAAAGACCAGCTGAACTAAGAGAGATTTCGTGTGTGGATCATCGACCCAACATGAAATTTGTCTCAAACCTTGGAGAGCTTTGCAAGGTACATTCTCCTACTTCATTTGAATTCCCTATTAATATTTCTGAATTTTTCAGGAAGGCACCGGAGAGTTGGAGGTCTCTTCCGAAAGAACCTCCTAAGATCAAGATGAAATCTCTCTTGAAATTGTTGGAGGAAGATGCTCCTTGGATTATAAGGAGTGAAGTTAACAAGCGCTTCACCGCTAAGGCAACGAAGTGTTATTTGTTCAAGTATGGGGTCCCTCGCATGCTCAGGACCCTGTACCATCCCCAAGCTATAAATGGGGAAGCTGCTATGATTCTCGAGAAACTATTTTCTCGATCAAGGAAAGGATGGGACGCAAGGCTAGATTATGTCCCATTGAAGTGCAGGAAGACTAGAAGGATTCCGGTGAGAATCAAACCGTACAAGCTTGTACGTGGGAGATCTTACCATTTGCCGGTGAAATTAGGAACCGGAACCTTTTTGGAAGAATTTTATGATGGATGTGATGAGCACTCCATGGTGTTCAAGGTACATTGAGTAATTCTATGGAGAAGGGTCCAGCTAGCGACCTTAAACCAAGCGCTTCTTGGGAGGCAACCCAAGGTATTGCTTTCTTCTCCCTTTTCTAGTTTAGTTTAGATAGTTGCTTTGTTTTTGTTTTCCTCTAGACAACAACCAGGTATTCCAAAAGGAAGGATCACAGTTCAGGAGCTACACTAGAAGAACGAAGTTTCGAGAAGTTGAGGAAACGAGCTTTACTGAGATACATCTCGGGGACTGTCAGAACACCTCGACCGAGATGTACTTCGCCAACCGAGATGGTCTTATCTGGGAGCTGTTTCTTACTTCTTCATGCAGTTTAGCTATGTTCGGTGCGTATCCTGTCCTTAGACTTATTTCGACCCACTGGGACAGTGTGTCCCAAGTGTGGGGTGTTTATGTAATATTTGATATTTTATGCTTCAGTTGCTTCTATGTGTTTATCTGAGACTACATGCATACTTACAGGTTATTTGATTGAGAAAAACGTCGAAACCGAAAAAAAAAATGTTTTTAAAAAATTTTTTGACCTCGACCGGGACAGTTCTGGCAAAACGAGGTGTTTCACCTCGGTTGAACCAAGAACATCTCGACCGAGGTGGGTTAACTGAGAGTTTTCGAAAACGATTTTTGTGTTACTTATCTGGATATGATCTCAGTGAAGATCTTGTTTACCGAATGGATTTAAATTCTTTATATGTTTGAAATGTTTTATGATATGTTTAAGTTGCTAAATGCTTTGTTTGAAATTATTGGCATGTTTAATACCTTATTTTTATCCAAATTATGTTGAATTTGAAGGTTGACACCGCAGCATAAGTTCTCTCACGTTCTTCTTGGAAAGACCAAGGCAATTCATTCTCTTCTTCTTCTTCTTCTTGATCATGCTTAGCCCCTCATATACATTTTGCCTCCCTTTACCTATCCGGGAATTTGGAAGCAAGCAAAGTGGTGAAAGCAAGTCAAAAGTTGAGAAGTGGCTGAAAGTGAAAGTGTTAGAAAGCAATAATAGGTTTGGGGAAGTCAATCATGAAGATGAGTAACTCGGCACCATTCACATAGCCGGGTGTTTGTGTCTTGCCAAAGTCGGATTGAGCGATATTCCTAACGGGTCATGGTATGTGCATCAAGGGTTTGACGCATCTCGAGAAATTGATGATTGCGGATTTCCTAGGCTTCGGTTATTGTGCACCTCTGTCCATGCATCCCAAAAAGTAAAGTAAAAAGAAAAAGTGTGAAATAAGCAAAGCTTATTGGTGGAAGATGTTGCAAGTCAAAGTGAAAGTGAAGTTCATCCTTTTCCCGGATTCTAGCACCACATTACCTTACATTCATCCCTACCCTACACGTTTCTTGACCTTTTCTTTTGGGAAGCCCTTGAGACCTTGAGCTTGTTGATTGACTTAGCGGTTTAAATCGGATTATACATGATTAATTTTGATAATTATGATTTATTATGCATTCTATGATTTTATGCAAAGATGAACAACTTTCCTATATTTATAAAATGTTTTGATCATATTGAGTTTTTAATTTCCAGGAAGTACTCTCTTAGAGTGATCTATGATAGTTGCACACCATAAAATGTTTTTGAAAGACTTTTCATTGATTTTCATGACTTATAATCCATTCTATCTTGATTTCTATATGAGGAACTTGCTTAGGGACAAGCAAGGGCTAAGTATGGGGTATTTTGATAGCATGAATTATAGTCTATATTTTGGGGTTTGTTTGGACGTTTTATCTTTCATAATCTGCATGTTTGTATGTACATTATGTGATTTTACTACCATTTCATCTACCTTTGCGAGAATCGAGGTCTACACCTAGTTTCGTTGTAATTGCAGGTAATATGGTACGTATTGCATCAAAAAGGAGCAAAAGGAGTCAAGAGTCATTTGGAGCTACATTCAGGAAGCACAACCATGGATTAAAGATTTACTTTGGACCAGTTTTGAGAGATTCTACATTCAGTTATGAGTCACCTCGGTTGACCAGAGATTCATCTCGACCGAGGCGATCCAGAGACACCGACTCGACCGAGGCGAACACCTAGGACGCGGCGAGAATATTTTATTCTTGGCTGAGATCTTTTAAAATTGGAAAGTGATCTTATATTTTTGGGCTGAGCTTCTGGAAGGAAGGAGATATGCAGAATCATATATTTTACCTATTTTTATGGGAATATATCTTCTTAAGATTTATTATCTTTGGAGGTTTATTTTTCCTATAAAAAGGGTTGGATTTTCCACAAATCCGATCAGGCTTAGAGGCTGCAACCGCTTACATCCGCTTACAGTTAGAACACCCGCTATCAGCGCAGCAGCCGCATCATACTCCAATTTGGGAGAGAGTTGAAGAACCTTTTTGAAGGTTGAAGGAAGATTTGAAGACTATAGCTTTATAGCTTTTTGGAGGGTTTTGTAAGATTGTCTTCAATTCTTTTCCTTGTTGTCTTGTCTAGTTGGATCATTATCCAAGGAACGATTTTGTGTGTTATTTGATTCAGTTATTGAAGTGTTTTCATTAAATTCTTCTTTGTTCAAATATTCACCTTCTTCCCATATATTTAATACTTTCATTATGATGATGAGTGGCTAATTTCCTTGTGTGATTCTAGGGTGATTGGCTGAAGGTTGTGGGAAAAACAATGATAGAATGATCTTAATCACAGTAGGATCCTGAAAGTTCGAGTCTTTAACCTTAACCCTAAGCATCTCGTTCAGTCGATGAACATCTCGGCCGGGGTGGAAACTGGCTGACCGAGGTGGCTTATCCGATCCTTAACTGAGAGTTAATGTGTTAGAGTTTGCCAAATCCTATTCTTATTATACCTTTCTGGTTCAAAGCAAGCTTAGGATGAGACTTACCCGGTAATTCCTTAGTTTGTATACCAACGATCATAAGTTTAGGTAATAAAGGCTTGTCCTTTATTGGGGTTTGAGTGTGCTTCCATCCCATCTTTGTGAGTTAGCCTGAGACTTACCCGGTAAAGGTTGATTCTATTCCCTTAGATGGTGTGTTAGTTTGAGGTTATAGTTCTTTATCTTGATTCCTTGAGACTTACCCGGTAATAGGAGTTACGGTTTGGGATTAGTGTGTAGTGAGACTTACCCGGTGATCTACTCCACTTTAGAAACACCTTCCCCATGCAAAAATCTCAGCTTTGTCCGCTTATCTATAGATCTTGAGTTGGAACCACAACTAGATGCTTTAATCCCTAGAATTGCATGTTTGCTTATTTGACATCTTATTCATCTTTGATTGTATACTTGCTCTTGTGGTTAGCATCAACACTAGCATACCGTATTGGACTTTGTTTCACTAAGTCCCTGTGATCGACCCCTGGAATTTTCTTGCTTTTACTACGATTGACCCGTACACTGCGGGTTCGCATCCTTGTTTTAAGCTTAAGTCTAGGGTTATAAATTTAAAGCTTGCACACACCGTTTGGAGCGAACATTGCTCACTTCTCTAATATGGGCACACAAAGCTTCAGCAAAGAGGAGTATGTCATCTACGAAAAAACAAATGTGAAAGGGGAGGACCACCACTGGACAACACCATGGGTTTCCAACGTCCCTCTTCAACTGCTTGTGTAATGAGATGGCTTAGGCGTTCAAGACAACGTCCCTCTTCAACGTCCCTCTTCAACTGCTTGTGGTCTTCTTCACCATAATCTATTAAGTCATACATCTTCTACATTTTGCATCACACCCTAGCCGTGCCATTTAATACACCCATTGTTGGATTTTGTCTATTTTCAACCAGAATATCATCTCTCTATCTCTCCAAACTCGAACTTACAATCCAGTGAATAGTGAATCCTACACATGTGTATAATCACATGCACACTAAAAACATAATAATAATCTCCGATTAGTCAAATATGACTCATTCTTACAAATACCAATGTTGTAAAGGCAAGTTATCAAGGAAGTTCACATATAATTACTCTTCTATTTTTGTAGGTTTGTCCGATGGCATGTGCCATTCGGCCTAACAACCAGAATTTTCATTTTTTAGGACCTCATAATATTTATTTGTCGCTACTTTAATTAACAATAGGGTATTTGTTATAGTGGTGACAACTCAATATTAGGTAAATATGATTAAGAGTTCCAAATCTTCTTTCAATCTTGATTTTTTTTAATATATATTTTCACTTTTGTTTTGCTTTTTCTCTTCTAAAAAATATTTAAAACAACAATCCATTTTACTTTATGTTTTTATTCTTTTAATAAACTTTTACCTAAAAAATAGTCATTTTTTTTCAATAAACAAGATATTTTTAAAAATTAATTTTTTAAAATTAATTTAAAAAAAAAACGTTGACATAGAGGTTCTGAAACTCATTTGACGGTTGTGATTGTTTGTGATGGACCAAAAGTTGTTTATCCATGCGCAAAAAAAGATGGACTACAAAATCGCTAAAAGGTTTGATCACATACCTTCGTCAAAAGCCATCACGAGGTATCAACCAAAATTGGTAATACTGACGAGAATTTTATGTTTTAAAGAAAAATATGTTTTCATGTCGGCAATGGTGGTTATCACCCTTGGTTTCGTGGAGGAGGCCAAAAATATTTTGTGTGGTAAAAATAGAAAGAAAGAGGGTTAAAAGATGATGTTTAACAATTTTTTCAACCATGAGAATTTGTTTTCATATGCATCTCATCAAATACCCCTAACCTCATATTTCCAAGAAAGAATTATCTCATTATTTTCCCTTTTCTAAGCAAATAGTTTTCTTTTCTAATAATCAAGCTATTACTAAGCTTGTTTTGACCGGTGTTATATTTTAAAAATAACTAGTTTTAATACTCGTGTCTTGTACGTGGTTCAACTATAATAACATTTGCAATATTGATAGATTAAAATGAATTTTTAGAAGATAAATATGTAGTGAATTGTGGTCATAGTGTATGATGGAGAAAAGAGTAGTCACACATATATTATTCATAAATGTATAAAAGTTGAAAATGAAAAGGTTTACTTATTTCCTTTAATACATTGTTGTTTATTTTATAAAAATCGCATTTTATAAAAAATTATCTTTTGAAAAATTCTTACACCATCTTATATAAAGTATATTTCTCCAAATTGACTCACATTTTTTTTATTATTATTTGGTGATATGTTATACTATTTTGACATAATATACCGTTATAATAGTTAATTATAACCTTATAAGAAAATATATTTTTCTACAAAAATAAATAAAGAATACCTCAACTAACTTATGAGGTAATTTTTTTAAAGAAAATATATTTATTTTAAAATTTAATAATTAAGTATGATAAGGATATTCCGAACAATATGATGAAATACTTATTGAAAATATAATTGAAAAAAATATGTGTTTCAATTCAATAAAATATAACTTTTAAAGGTTTAATTTATAAAAACAATTAGAAGGTGGATGTTAAAAAAATCGTATTATAAAATGTGTTTTTAAGAAAAAATTTTATTGAAATAATCGTGATTGTAACGCCCCGTTTATTTGGGTGCGTTCCGACTTTGTTTTTCTCCCTTCTACCGATTCGTTAATAACTCGAGTTCTTATTTAAAGTATTTTTTTTATTTTTAAAAATATCTTTTCCGGGTATTATATTATTTCGGGGATACATGTATGTATTTCCGTTTTTTTTATTAATTTAATTTTGTCGGAAAGTCGGGATTTACCGATCCGGAAAATCCCGTTCCGGATGTTTAATCGAGTTGATTATTTTAAATCACTCCCCTTTACTTTTATTTTATTCCTCTTTCTTCCCTTCTCTCTTTTTTATTTTTTTTTTCTTTTCTTGTTTTTTTATCCCTTCATGCGTGTGGCGCCACGCTCAGCAGAGGAAGGCCAGAGGCCGACCCTTCGCCTCACGCAACAGCCTCCAGCCCCTCGATCTCCTCGTCTGCAGACTGCGAGCCGGCCGCCTACCCTAGCCTGCAGTCGACCCTTCGATCCTCCCTCTCCCTCTGCCTCCTAGTGCTCCCTTTTCTATCTCATTCTGCACTCCATTTCTCGCCAAAACCGTAGAAGACAGTGCCATCTCGCCACTCTCGCAACTCACCTATGTACCTCCATTTTCTTCTCGTTCTGGGCAGCATCCGGCCGCAACGCCGCCTAGAGGTCCGCCGGGAAGAGCAGAATCCGCCGCCCGAACCGCCGGCACTGTGAGTGGCCGCCCCTCTCTCTCTCCCTCATTTCTTTCTTTCTTCCCCCCTGTGTGACAGCCTATGCCCTAATTTAATTTGTATAGCAACCGCCGGAGTGGGCCGCCTCTAGCCGGAGTCTGTGCCGCCGCTAACCGCCGCCGGAGTCGCCGCCTTCACGCCGGCCTTCTCCTCTCCTCCGCCTGGGCAGCCTCCGGAATCCATTCCCATTTCTCTCCTCTGTCGATTCCAACAGTAAGGGGAAGAGAGTTGGAAAATTGTAATTTTGCCCTCCCTTTTGTGCTATTTGTGATTTTGGCCCATTTTTTGTTGATAATTGCAGCTTTGACCCAAGAACTTTGGAAATTGAATTATTATGCCCCTGCAGTGAATTATTATATTATTGGACCCTTAATTTTGTTGTAATTGTGATCCAACTCCTTTGCAAATTAATTTGGTGCCTTTGATGGTTTAAATCTGATTGATGGCTAAATTAGAATTTCGGTTTTACAATCAACTTTCCTTTTTGGATATTTTGCCCGGAAATGGTTATAACGAGTTTAACCTCGGTTTTGGAAAACGGAGTTTTCATTGGAATATCTTTATGCGCTAAACCTTCCGTTCAGAATTAGCGTTTAAGCTAATTTTACTTAGTTTTGTTCTTAGGACCGAAAGCGTCCCGATAAAGGCCTAACGAGTCCAAAGTCGACATCCATGGATCGACTTCCGTCTTTTGACGTCGTGTGAGTATCATTTCCCGCGATTTAGTAATGTTTAGTATTAGTGTCATGCTAGGTTGGATAATCTAGTATAATTTAGAGTAAATGCCAAGTAGTGGCCTTGAACCTTGGGTGAGTTTTGAGGATTTATGATCGTTCTAAAGCTTGAGGTGTTATTATCTTGTGAGGATTGTACGGTGTTGAGTATTTGGTTGATCTTGTGAGCTTATGAAGATTGAGATTATGGTTATATGTTTGTTGAGATTGTAGTGACTAGGACGAGAGTATCCTAGCACGTGTTGTGATGGTTATGACCTTGTGAGATCGTGAGGATTAGGAGGTTGTTATCTTATCATGGTTATGGTTTATGATCTTGCGAGATCATTGGGACTAGAAGTCTAAGGACTTCTAGTATGTGAGAGAGATGTTGATTGTGTGCCTTTTTACAGGCGTTGAGCGTCTTCCTGCGGGAAGCTGAGAGTGGTGATTAGCGGGATTATCTTTGGGATGAGGTAAGTCTCCGGACTTACTTAGCTCGTATTCTATGTATTAGATTCGATGCGTGTTTGGTGGTGTGTGTTTTATTGATTTCATTATAACTTATAAAACCGGAAATAGGATTACCAACCTTTATATATTATTTGGCCCAAGTGTATGATAACGGGCAGTGACAACTTGCCTGGCTCCCGCGAGAGCTAGGAGGTTCTCGGCGACTATCCCGTGCTGGTAGACGGTCAAATGCATCAGTACCATTCCATGCCGGTAAGTAGGGACCGAGGCGAGTTTCGGTGACTCTCGTGTCACAACCTAAGTTGAATTAGAACGGGATATGACTTAATAATAATAAGATAATAAACCGGACTTGTGTGCTTTGGAGTGTGTTGGGTGTTTATGATGTTTGACTTGTGTTTGTGCCTTTCACCTCGATTTTAATGCCTCGAATATTAGCTAACAGTTTTATACCGATTGTTGTAGATTGCCTTGCAGGTTAGGAATGCGGCCGAGAGATCCGGAAGAGTGGGCAGCCGGGGTTCCGTACATTTTAGGATTGGGTTTTGGTTGGAGTCGTGTTTGAGTTTCGTTTTCATTATATATTGTATGCCGTATGTATGACTTTTGGTCTTTCGGTTCTATCTCGGCTGAAGTCTTTGGTTTGTATGGTTTTGGGTTTCATTGCATTGCATAAAATGTATTTGGTTTTGGCCTTTATTTGTGCCTTGTTGCAAGATCCGGTAAAATTGTTGTCAAGCTAAGGGTCGGGACCCATTGTGAGGTCCCAACCCGTAGCATCCCGAGTCCAGCGGATTTGGGGTGTTACAAAAGTGGTATCAGAGCCCTAGGTTGACAACAATGGCACTCGCAATCTTCTAATGGCCGAATAAGGAATAAACAGAACCCCACGGGTTCTGAGTTTTCATTTTCAAAATCACATGCATGAGTCGGGGTAGAATGTACGGACCACCACTCCTTCCGTGGATTTACGGATGTGATATATTAGTAGTAATGTGAACATAGGACTTATATATATATAGTTATATATACATACACATATGGTATTCTAGTATTATATTAGTAGTAGTGGACCTTATAGTAAGATGATAGGAAGCTATCATCGCCCTTGGACAAACGCCTTTTTGGGATTAGGATAATATATATACGATGATGAGTATGCTCAAGTACGAGTTGAACATCACGTTCTGGCAAACACCCTGGCGATTCATCAGACTCCTTTTAGGGACGTCAAAGAAACTATTTAAAGGATAAATAGGACATTAGAGGCAAGGACGAACTAATAAAAGGGAACTTTGAGTCAACTTAAGCAGAACCGAGATTGAAGCTATACAAGAAAGGAGACGGCATGAAGTTATTGGACCTTTTAGCTAAGAATATAGTATGATATCATCATCCTTGGACGGCGTCGTTTGACTTAGGATAGTGTATATATGAGGACGAATATGCCCAAGTATCGAGTTGGGAGCTACGTTCGGGCGAATGCCTAGGAGTTCTTGTACTCCTTTAAGAGGATGCGAAGAGGAGGAGTAATGATTATGTAAACAAAGGGCAACCAAGTAAAAGAAAACTCGAGACGACTTAAGGGAGATCAAGATGGGAGCAATACAAGAAAGGGGAGCAACATTAAAGTGTAGAAGCGGTTCTAAAGAAGCCATGATGGAAAGACGACGAGACCTATAAGAGTTAACAAACTTAAGTTCTTCAAGAAGACGCGTGGATAACTAAAGATGCGAATCGAGGAGGAGAGGGATACCTTCTAGCAAGGTTAAAGGTGACATTCCATTAAGATGTGAAGTTTTCTTTAGACGCTCCTAAGCAATTGAGTTAAGATGAGAGAAGTGAACGAAACATGTGGGAAGGATTTTAAATACCGAAGGTTAAACTTGCGAGGTACCAAGAAGTTCAGAGTCAAAAATACAAGGGTTACGAGGAGGACTAGATGGAGAAAGTTCACATAGCAGAATTACCTTGTGGAGTCAATCGTTTTCCGTCATTGAGATGAGACTAAACTACCTAAGAAGGAGAAAGTGTGTATAAATGATGATCTCAAGAAGTTGAAAGACGAAACGAGGAGCTTTGATCGAGAGACTTAAGATACCAACCAAAAGGAACACAAGTGGAAGCTAGCTAGTGATATAGTATTCGGGAAGATGCACTTGAAAGACATCAAAGAAGAATGGTTAAGTCTATGAAAGGGAGTTATATGAAACAACAAGGCAAAGAAAATATAGTTATCTTAGAAAAGTGGAAGGAAGCGTAGAACGTAGAAAAAATTAAAGAAGGGTGTGAAGAGTGAAATGAGCAAGTGAAGTTTAAGACAGAGTACCCCGAGAGGGTATCCTTCAAGAGTATGGTAACATGGAAGTGTGGTAGGAGACTAAGTCGTTGATTTTGGGAGAGAGTCATCAATGAGTTAATCGGTGACCATCGAGAATGTATGGGTGCGGGTTGCGTACTGGTGACTGTAGGTGGAAGAGTAACCCATGATGCGAGATCATGAAGAAGGGGAACAAGAACTTGGAATATTTGGAGTTGTTTAATGTCGGCAATAAAGATGTATATCAAGGGAAGTGCAAATGTCTTGAACATGTAACAGATTATCGATTCTAGCAAGTGGTAGTAACGTACCGTGTGGAGAGGGATTGTAACTAACTGTAGAGACCTTCTTAGGTCATGGGATTGTCATATGGGGGAGCGACACGGATCAAGATAAAGGGAACTGCAAGGACGAAGAGGAAGATAAGTCTTCTAGAGTTTTGAGCGTAAAGGGGGAATATATAAGGGAGGTATGATATGTTGTTCTAAGGTTAAGGATGTCATGTTTTCACAAACAAAAGTTGAGTCAGATGTTTCACACTCACACGGAAGAGTCATGGTGGCTACGGCGCAAAAAGGAGGACCTCGATTAGGGTTACGCTTCAAGCTTAGAATTACGATGTTAGTGCTTGGTGGAGTAATGAGTGGATCTTTTTGTGATTATGATTGAGAGTTTTGCCTGAAGGCATACAAGTACGTTTGTGAAGCTGTCCATGGATACCAAGAGGTACATAAGGTAGCCAACGAGAGTAAGAGAAGATTGAGGTTTTAAAATTTGATATCGATATGAGATGTAAAAAGAGTACATGAAAGGATGAGGTTAGAGCCTCTACGGTCGTTTGACGTTGTATAAGGAAATGAAGGGTAAGGTTCTACACCTACTTGAAGAAAGGATGTCTATAGTGAATGTTGATGTGGGATACGGAGAGCTCTTCCCATAAGTTGGGATGTCCGAAGAAGCGAAAGAGATTGTATCGATTTGTTATAAGGCATGAATGAGTCTTGTAGTTAAGACCTTTGTGACTGAACACATGCGCGAGATCAAGAGATGTTATTATCGCCTTTCTTTTAAAAGTGAAAAGAGGGAGTAAGCTGAATTATTGCTTAACCAAGGCTTCAAGAGTCGGAAGACTCGAGCAAGTTCCTTGAGTTCTGGAGATGAAGGATCTTTGAAAGAGGACGGTGAACATAGTAGCTACAGAAGGAACAATACACGTGTTGAAGGACGTCACCCCAACCGGTCGGGTTGGACCACTTGGCAAGCGTTAGGACTAGGTGGTGTCGGTTATTGCGATATGTGATGGGTAGAGAAAGATAGAACCCGAGATATAACGGATTCCAATGCATCGGAATGTGAATTTTACCGCTAAGATGGATTTGGGCTCAACTCCCATTTCTAAGGTGCCGTACAAAAGACATCAATAAATGATACCTGTAAGGATACTCGAATTGAGGATGCAATCAAAGGAGCATTTGCAAGGACTTGTTGATAAAGGTTCATTAGAACCAATGCACTGCCATAGAGAACACAAGAAGTTATCTTGAACTCTTGATTGAAGTTTATATGGAAACATATCTTAAACTCTTGATTTGAAGGTATTATGAGAACACTAGAATTGTTGTAAAAAAAAAAAAAAGAAAAAAAAGAAAAAGAAAAGACAGACAATTCTCTCCAATTGAACATCGATTACCGTGAGTCAAAGAACAAGTATTCCTTACAACGAATGGATGATCTACTCGATCGGTTACAAGGGTCGGTAGTCTCTTATGAAAATTTAGTTAAGACTTGGTTGTCACCGTTTGAGAATTCGAGAATGGGATATTGCAAATACGGCATTTTTGGACCAACTAGGGTCACTACGGGTTGTAGTTTGATAGCATGAATTATAGTCTATATTTTGGGGTTTGTTTAGACGTTTTATCTTTCATAATCTGCATGTTTGTATGTACATTATGTGATTTTACTACCATTTCATCTACCTTTGCGAGAATCGAGGTCTACACCTAGTTTCGTTGTAATTGCAGGTAATATGGTACGTTTTGCATCAAAAAGGAGCAAAAGGAGTCAAGAGTCATTTGGAGCTACATTGAGGAGCAAAAAGGAATCCTTCAGGAAGCATAGCCATGGATTAAAGATTTACTTTGGACCAGTTTTTGAGAGATTCTACACTCAGTTATGATCACCTCGGTTGCCCAGAGATTCATCTCGACCGAGGCGATCCAGAGACACCGACTCGACCGAGGCGAACACCTAGGACGCGGCGAGAATATTTTATTCTTGGCTGAGATCTTTTAAAATTGGAAAGTGATCTTATATTTTTGGGCTGAGCTTCTAGAAGGAAGGAGATATGCAGAATCATATATTTTACCTATTTTTATGGGAATATATCTTCTTAAGATTTATTATCTTTGGAGGTTTATTTTTCCTATAAAAAGGATTGGATTTTCCACAAATCCGATCATGCTTAGAGGCTGCAAACACCGCTTACAGTTAGAACACCCGCTATCAGCGCAGCAGCCGCATCATACTCCAATTTGGGAGAGAGTTGAAGAACCTTTTTGAAGGTTGAAGGAAGATTTGAAGACTACTAGCTTTATAGCTTTTTGGAGGGTTTTGTAAGATTGTCTTCAATTCCTTTCCTTGATTGTCTTGTCTTGTTGGATCATTATCCAAGGAACGATTTTGTGTGATATTTGATTCAGTTATTGAAGTGTTTTCATTAAATTCTTCTTTGTTCAAATATTCACCTTCTTCCCATATATTTAATACTTTCATTATGATGATGAGTGGCTAATTTCCTTGTGTGATTCTAGGGTGATTGGCTGAAGGTTGTGGGAAAAACAATGATAGAATGATCTTAATCACAGTAGGATCCTGAAAGTTCGAGTCTTTAACCCTAACCCTAAGCATCTCGTTCAGTCGATGAACATCTCGGCCGGGGTGGAAACTGGCTGACCGAGGTGGCTTATCCGATCCTTAACTGAGAGTTAATGTGTTAGAGTTTGCCAAATCCTATTCTTATTATACCTTTCTGGTTCAAAGCAAGCTTAGGATGAGACTTACCCGGTAATTCCTTAGTTTGTGTACCAACGATCATAAGTGTAGGTAATAAAGGCTTGTCCTTTATTGGGGTGTGAGTGTGCTTCCATCCCATCTTTGTGAGTTAGCCTGAGACTTACCCGGTAAAGGTTGATTCTATTCCCTTAGATGGTGTGTTAGTTTGAGGTTATAGTTCTTTATCTTGATTCCTTGAGACTTACCCGGTAATAGGAGTTACGG
Source organism: Fagopyrum esculentum (assembly GCA_033239045.1). Taxonomy (NCBI): domain Eukaryota; kingdom Viridiplantae; phylum Streptophyta; class Magnoliopsida; order Caryophyllales; family Polygonaceae; genus Fagopyrum; species Fagopyrum esculentum. Next base: position 117,991,573 of record BSUD01000008.1, read on the forward strand.
TTTGGGATTAGTGTGTAGTGAGACTTACCCGGTGATCTACTCCACTTTAGAAACACCTTCCCCATGCAAAAATCTCAGCTTTGTCCGCTTATCTATAGATCTTGAGTTGGAACCACAACTAGATGCTTTAATCCCTAGAATTGCATGTTTGCTTTATTTGACATCTTATTCATCTTTGATTGTATTACTTGCTCTTGTGGTTAGCATCAACACTAGCATACCGTATTGGACTTTGTTTCACTAAGTCCCTGTGATCGACCCCTGGAATTTTCTTGCTTTTACTACGATTGACCCGTACACTGCGGGTTCGCATCCTTGTTTTAAGCTTAAGTCTAGGGTTATAAATTTAAAGCTTGCACACACCGTTTGGAGCGAACAAGTTTTTGGCGCCGTTGCCGGGGACTTGGTCTAGACCGAGCCGGTACGGTTTGCTCTTGGGGCATTTGCCCCGTGTTGTCTTACCACTCTACTTGAGTGACTTTTGCAGGTTCTTTCTTAGGTATATGCGAAGAACCCGCACTGGAAAGGAAATCGTTCCTTACGATCCCGAACCGGAAAAGACATACAAACGACGCTTAAGAGAAGCGAAGATGGCCCAACAAGACGATCACGATCTTTTGGCCCAATTGAGAGAGACGCAGGAGCAGCTACGTCTCAGTAAAGAAGAACTAAGGCAGGAAAAAGAAGAGAATCAGGCCAGGAATGCAGCGATCGAAGCTGAGATTGCAGCAATTCGGAACCAGATTCAACCTCGACCGATGCAGGATCCAGTAATTGATCCTCGACCGAGGCAAGTCCCAGTTCCTGACGCCCCGGCCGATGTGCATCCACTTCGGATGCCAGTCCGAGATGTTCTTCTTGCAGGAATTCCACAAACCCTAGGTCAAAGGATGGACCCTAATCAACAGCTGAGGCGTCCAGGAGTGAACCTAGGAGATCCAGCGGACCATGACTACGAACTTCGACCACAAGTTCTAGCGATGATTCGCCAATGTCAATTCGGAGGGCTAGAGAAGGAGTCGCCGCATCAACATCTTCAAAACTACGAGATCTTGATGGAGACCTTGCGACCTCCCAGAATTGAAAATAACAACTACAAGCTAAGACCTTTCTACTTTTCTCTTAAAGATAGAGCTCTTACTTGGTATCAATCTCTTCCTGCAGGAAAGATCAGCACATGGGAAGAGATGACTACGGAATTCTTGACTAAATTCTTTCCCCCCTCAAAGACTGCTGAAATGAGAGGGAAGATCAATGCTTTCATCATGAAGGACAAGGAGAGTTTGTCCAAATCATGGGAGCGGTTCAAGGATATCCTTTTGGATTGCCCACATCATGGGATTCCAAAGATCGAGTTGTTGGAGATCTACTTCAAAGGGCTGGACGGAAACACCCAGTTTAATCTCCAACTACTCTCCGCCGGCACATTTATGGATATGGCGGTTGACGAGGCTTGGGATTTCATTGAGAAGCAAGCCTTGCACATGGAGAAGTACACCCACCAAGGAGCTGAAGGTGGAGTTAAAAGAGTCAACTTTCAAGAGACTCAAACCAACAACAACCAATTCACGTCCTTGAAGAACGACGTGAAGCAGTTGAAGGAGCTATTGATGGCTCAAACTAAGAAGGAAGAGCAAGGGCAAAGGAACAACAACAACAACAATAACGGGTACCGTAACAACAACAACGGACCCCGAAACAACAACTACAACAACAATAAAGGATCCAATAGCAACAATTGGAGAGCGAATAATAACCAAAACAACGGTAACAATTATTCAAACTCCAACTCTAATGATTCCTCTAACCCTTTCCTCTCTCCTCCTTCTTCTTCTTCTACTCCATTGAAGAGCCAAGGGCAAGGATCAAGTTCGTCTCAGCCGGAAAAGAAGGACGCAGTCCTGGAGGCAATCTTGATCAAGCTTAGTGCTATGGAGAATTCTATGACTTCATTTTCGAGGGCCCAAAAGTCCTTCGAACAACAACTTGCTAATAGGGCGAATGAAGCGCCAAGAGATCCAGGGAAGCTTCCAGCAAAGACGGAAACTAACCCTAAGGGCCAGTGCATGGCCATCACGACGAGGAGTGGACTCAAAACCACAGATCCAGTACCTCGCTCGACGCAGACCACCTCGGTCCAGATCCAGTCGAAGAACACCTCGACCGAGATGCCAACCGAGGCGGTACAACAGAAAGCAGGAGGAACGACAGAAGCTTATGTTCCACCTCCTACATATAAACCACCACTTCCATTTCCCCAGTCCAGAGCCAGAGCACATCTTGACAAGCACTTTGGTAAGTTCCTTGACTTGATGAATAAGCTCCATATTAATATCCCTTTCCTTGATGCTATTTTAGGTATGCCCGCCTACGGGAAGTTCTTAAAGGAGATCCTATCAAGGAAGAGGAAGCTGGAGGATGTTGGTGAAGTTAGGATGACATCTAAGTCTTCGGAGCTTATAAAGATCATGAAGGAGAAGATGCCACCTAAGTTGAGAGATCCCGGCTCATTTTGCATTCCCATTCAAGTTGGGGACGTCACTTGTGAAGCCCTATGTGATCTAGGAGCCAGCGTGAGCATCATTCCGCTGGAGCTATGCATTAAGATCGGTCTTGGAGAGCCCAAGCCGGTCAAGATTCGACTTTACATGGCGGATCGCTCCATCACCCATCCCGTGGGCATTTTGGAAGACGTTCCGGTCAAGTTAGGTAACTTCTATCTACCCATAGATTTTGTCGTACTTGACATTCCCGCAGATTATCCTGTTCCTATCATTCTCGGGAGGCCATTTCTAGCAACTTCGGGTTGCAATGTGGATTGCAAGAACGCCAAGTTGAAATTCAACGTTGGTGGCGATGAGGTGGAGTTCGCACTACTTGCAGCCATGAAAGGGGAGCAACTAACTGATGATATCTTCAACATCTACGATGAAGAAGAATCAAGAGAATTGGTGAGCTCTATCCTTATTAATGATCCACTCGAAAGAGTTATTAGCTTCAGTTTAATGGAGGAAGGTATAGATGCTTCTTGTGATGCAGATATACAGAGCCTGAAGGCGCTGGAAGAAGATCCAGGAGCCATGACTGAGAAGCTGATCCAGGAAACGAAGATTTCCAGCCTCGGATCCAGTAGCAGTACCTCGACCGAGGCACTTTCTGGACTGAGCGAGGCGTCTGAAGAACACCTCGGTCAACGCCTTTGTGCCTCGACCGAGGTCGACAGAGAGACGATTCAAACTGAGACTGCACATAGTCCAATTTCTGACACCACTCCACTGGAAAGAGGAAGCACAGATCCCTCCCAGAAAGCACCCCCAGTTGTGGAGCTTAAACAACTCCCTAATCACTTGAGGTATATCTTTCTTGGGCCGGATTCTACTTATCCCGTTATTGCTAGTGCTTCCCTCTCCGATTCTGAATTATCTAAGCTAATGCATGTCCTGAGAAAGCATCGGAAAGCCATAGGCTACACCACGGACGATCTTATTGGCATTAACCCTTCTTTCTGCATGCATAGAATTCTAATGGAAGATAATCATAAGACTTCACGGGAACCTCAAAGACGGTTAAATCCGATCATGAAAGAGGTTGTGAAGAAGGAAGTTCTTAAGTTGTTGGATGCAGGTATTATTTATCCTATCTCGGACAGCAAGTGGGTTAGCCCGGTGCATGTCGTCCCGAAGAAAGGAGGGATGACCGTTGTGACGAATAAGAACAACGAGTTGATCCCAACAAGGACCGTTACGGGCTGGAGAGTTTGCATCGACTATAGGAAGCTGAACACGGCTACTAGGAAAGATCATTTTCCGCTTCCCTTCATTGATCAAATGCTCGAACGGTTGGCCCAGCATTCACACTTTTGCTACTTGGACGGCTATAGTGGATTCTTCCAGATTCCTATCCATCCGGATGATCAGGAGAAGACCACTTTCACATGTCCTTGGGGGACGTTTGCTTATCGGAGGATGCCATTCGGATTGTGCAATGCACCCGCTACCTTCCAGCGATGCATGATGGCCATCTTCTCCGAGTACATAGAGGAGATCATGGAGGTATTCATGGATGATTTTTCTGTATATGGTTCCTCATTTGATGATTGCCTATCTAACCTTTCTCTAGTGCTTAAAAGATGTGAGGACACTAACCTTGTTTTGAATTGGGAAAAGTGTCATTTTATGGTTAATGAAGGCATTGTGCTAGGACACCTCGTTTCTAATCGAGGTATTGAGGTCGATCGAGCTAAGATCGAGACTATTGAGAAACTCCCTCCTCCTTGTTCTGTTAAGGGTGTGAGGAGTTTTCTCGGGCATGCAGGTTTCTATAGGAGATTCATCAAGGACTTCTCCAAGATTTCTAAACCTCTAACTAACCTCTTGAATAAAGATGTTGTTTTTGAGTTTTCGCAGGAGTGTCTTGATGCTTTTTACAGGATTAAGGAAGCGTTGATCTCCGCTCCCATTATCCAACCTCCTGACTGGACCTTGCCCTTTGAGGTCATGTGTGACGCTAGCGATGTAGCCGTAGGAGCGGTGCTTGGGCAAAAGAAGGATGGACGGACCACCGCCATTTACTATGCTAGCAAGACGCTAGATGTAGCACAACGCAACTACGCTACCACTGAGAAGGAGTTATTGGCGGTTGTATATGCTTTCGAGAAGTTTCGTTCCTATCTAGTAGGGGCGAAAGTCATTGTCTACACCGACCACGCAGCCATTCGTTACTTGTTGGCTAAAAAAGATGCAAAGCCGCGCCTTATTCGATGGATTCTCTTGCTCCAGGAATTTGACCTAGAGATCCGCGATAAGAAGGGATCCGAGAATTCAGTTGCGGATCACCTCAGCCGGTTACCGGAATCCTCCCGCGAGACGGATAGCCCACCCATAGACGATTCATTCCCCGACGAGCACTTGCACGTTTTGGAGCGTTTGATGGACTTACTTACTTCACCCCACGATGGAGGTGAAGTATGGGGTGAGGGAACCTCCTACCTCGTTTGAGACGCATCATGGTCCAGCTAGCGACCTTAAATCAAGCGCTTCTTGGGAGGCAACCCAAGGTATTGCTTTCTTTCCCGTTTTCTAGTCTAGTTTAGATAGTTTTTGTTTTTGCTTTGCTTTGCTTTGCTTTGTTTTTGGCGTTCTGGACAGATAACAGGAAAGAGCACTCCAGGAAAGGGAGAAGTTCGAGATTCTGAGAAGAAAGAGGCACCTCGGTCACTGTCAGAACACCTCGACCGAGTTGATTCTTGAAGCAACCGAGGCGACTAGGGTTTCTGCAGAACCGCCTCGGTCCGTACCACCTCGGTCCAGTCGAGACCATCTCGACCGAGGTGACAGCAGATCCAGTAACAGTATAAAAAAGGAAAAAAATTACTTTTCATTTTTTTTTTACTTCGTTTCGACCGCGGCGCACAGAATCGCCTCGCTCCCTCATTTCTCGCTCGTTTTCGAAGATTTCCGCTTCCAAACCGAGATTAAAGAGTAGAGGAGTCGATTACTACAACAGATCTGCAAGAAATTTGAGCGATTCGACCAAAACGAGGTAAAAACGTTCGAAAACCTAACTCGTTCGTTTTCTGCTATTTGGGCTTTGGTTGCCCTTGTTTCTGTTGAGAAAAGGCATAAGTACCCCTTAGGAAGCAATTGTAGTGATTTTGGGGGGAAAAAGAACTGAAAATCAGAGAATAGAAATCGACACTGCTACGCCTCGGTCCGGTCGAACTGCATCTCGACCGAGGTGATTTCTGAGGGTTGTCAGTCAACCGAGGTGGTCTGACAGATTGATTTGTGAAGATGAGTTCAGATAGATTACTGGCCCTTAGAGATAGATCCTCTCCTTCCCCTTCTTCTTCCTCATCCCGACCTTCTATCCCGGTGATCCATGAGAGACACCGGGTAGATTATGACCGCATTTCTAGTCGTCCAGTTATCGCTCCTAGATTTCTGGACGTTTCTGCCTTTGACTGTCTCCATGTAGATGGAGAGCTTAGCAGGATGATCGCCACAGTCGGGCTGGATCAGTTTTCTGAGATCCGAGCCCCAGCTTACCTCGAGCCTACCCTCGAGTTCGTCAGTTCCTTCACTTACCTCCCCACAGAGGGGGCTGTGAAGTACCGGTTGATGAACCGGAACTACATAGTACCTCTTGCCCACTGGAGAGATATTTTTGGCTTTCCTACCCCTACAGCTGTAGACTTCCCCTCCCGATCCGTAGCTAGGGAGTTTTGGGGTCAGATCGCCCACATCACCACTCATGCAGACAGATGGCGCCCTGGTGATTCCAGGGAGAAGGTCATCTTCCACCCAGCTTTCAGACTCGCCCACCGGATATTCAGCGAGATGCTTCTGGCGCGTACTGAGACGCCCCAGAAGATCAGACAGGGGGAGCTATTCTCACTATACTGCATGGTCACGGGAGGATACCCGGACTTTGGCTTGCTCCTGGCAGAGGATCTGCACAGGATCAAGGCCAAAGGGAAGGGTGATATTTGCTGTGGAGGTCTAGTCACCCACATCGCCGCATACCACGGGATGGACCTCAGTGTTTGCACATTAGCAGCGGCTCCGAAGCCGCTGGGTCTGCAGGAGATGATCACGAGGCGGATTCTTGTTCCTCGTGGGTTGACTACTCCGTATGTTGCCATGCCTTGGGAGCGGACAGCGCCTCAGGGAATCAGATGGTCTGCACAGTTTTCTGTCTTCGACCCGCATTTTTGGCAGACAGCATGGGTCCCGCTTATGGAGGACTATAGAGAGGGAGCAGCTGCAGCTGCTGAGGAGGCTGAGGAGGCTGATGAGGAGGATGATGACGAGACAGTTGAGGAGAGAGGAGGCGGCGTCCCGATGGACACAGGGACAGATACAGCTGGGACGAGCGCGCCTCCCATTATTGATTTGGATGAGGATGAGGAGGATACTGAGCCTGCACCTGCTGCACCTCCCGTTAGATCTACTAGACGTCGGACACGCCGTCACAGAGATGCAGAGGCTCATCGTCGGATCGACGAGTTGACAGAGCAGATGATAGACTCATATGCTGCCCTTACAGTAGACATGCATGAGAGGTTTGCCGCCCAGCACCGACACCTTGACAGCTGGACTCAGCAGATGTTGGAGGGGCAGCACTATCAGCGTAGGATGATGGAGCTACAGTTCCAGCAGACTATGGGCTATCCATTCGATCCGACCCAGTATCCTTATGTACCACCACCACCACCACCGGATCAGGACTACTGAGGAGCTGCAGAGTTTTATTTATTATATTTTTATGCAGTTCGGCTCTTTATCCGGTGAGTCCTCTTTCATTTAGACTTTTATTATACCCACTGGGACAGTGTGTCTCAAGTATGGGGTATTTATATGTATTATTTGACTACGTGACTATTTGTATTCGATACTTTTGATGTATGACATTTTATCGGATATTTATATTTATGCTTCACTTTTGCATTTATATGTTTATCTGAGATTGCATGCATACTTACAGGTTATTTGATTGAGAAAAACGTCGAAACCGAAAAAAAAATGTGTTTTTAAAAAATTTTTTTGACCTCGACCGGGACAGTTCTGGCAAAACGAGGTGTTTCACCTCGGTTGAACCAAGAACATCTCGACCGAGGTGGGTTAACTGAGAGTTTTCGAAAACGATTTTTGTGTTACTTATCTGGATATGATCTCAGTGAAGATTTTGTTTACCGACTGGATTTAAATTCTTTATATGTTTGAAATGTTTTATGATATGTTTAAGTTGCTAAATGCTTTGTTTGAAATTATTGGCATGTTTAATACTTTATTTTTATCCAAATTATGTTGAATTTGAAGGTTGACACCGCAGCATAAGTTCTCTCACGTTCTTCTTGGAAAGACCAAGGCAATTCATTCTTCTTCTTCTTCTTCTTCTTGATCATGCTTAGCCCCTCATATACATATTGCCTCCCTTTACCTATCCGGGAATTTGGAAGCAAGCGAAGTGGTGAAAGCAAGTCAAAAGTTGAGAAGTGGCTGAAAGTGAAAGTGTTAGAAAGCAATAATAGGTTTGGGGAAGTCAATCATGAAGATGAGTAACTCGGCACCATTCACATAGCCGGGTGTTTGTGTCTTGCCAAAGTCGGATTGAGCGATATTCCTAACGGGTCATGGTATGTGCATCAAGGGTTTGACGCATCTCAAGAAATTGATGATTGCGGATTTCCTAGGCTTCGGTTATTGTGCACCTCTGTCCATGCATCCCAAAAAGTAAAGTAAAAGAGAAAAAGTGTGAAATAAGCAAAGCTTATTGGTGGAAGATGTTGCAAGTCAAAGTGAAAGTGAAGTTCATCCTTTCCCGGATTCTAGCACCACATTACCTTACATACATCCCTACCCTACACGTTTCTTGACCTTTTCTTTTGGGAAGCCCTTGAGACCTTGAGCTTGTTGATTGACTTAGCGGTTTAAATCGGATTATACATGATTAATTTTGATAATTATGATTTATTATGCATTCTATGATTTTATGCAAAGATGAACAACTTTCCTATATTTATAAAATGTTTTGATCATATTGAGTTTTTAATTTCCAGGAAGTACTCTCTTAGAGTGATCTATGATAGTTGCACACCATAAAAATATTTTTGAAGGACTTCTCATTGATTTTCTTGACTTATAATCCATTCTATCTTGATTTCTATATGAGGAACTTGCTTAGGGACAAGCAAGGGCTAAGTATGGGGTATTTTGATAGCATGAATTATAGTCTATATTTTGGGGTTTGTTTGGACGTTTTATCTTTCATAATCTGCATGTTTGTATGTACATTATGTGATTTTACTACCATTTCATCTACCTTTGCGAGAATCGAGGTCTACACCTAGTTTCGTTGTAATTGCAGGTAATATGGTACGTTTTGCATCAAAAAGGAGCAAAAGGAGTCAAGAGTCATTTGGAGCTACACTCAGGAAGCATAGCCATGGATTAAAGATTTACTTTGGACCAGTTTTGAGAGATTCTACACTCAGTTATGAATCACCTCGGTTGCCCAGAGATTCATCTCGACCGAGGCGATCCAGAGACGCCGACTCGACCGAGGCGAACACCTAGGACGCGGCGAGAATATTTTATTCTTGGCTGAGATCTTTTAAAATTGGAAAGTGATCTTATATTTTTGGGCTGAGCTTCTGGAAGGAAGGAGATATGCAGAATCATATATTTTACCTATTTTTATGGGAAAATATCTTCTTAAGATTTATTATCTTTGGAGGTTTATTTTTCCTATAAAAAGGGTTGATTTTCTACAATTTGGGAGGACGGCTAAAAGGCTGCATACACCGCATACGATCCCGATTACAGCTGAGAATACGCAGCAGCCGCATCATACTCCAATTTGGGAGAGAGTTGAAGAACCTCTTTGAAGGTCAAAGGAAGATTGAAGACTATAGCTTTATAGCTTTTTGGAGGGTTTTGTAAGATTATCTTCAATTCCTTTCCTTGTTGTCTTGTCTTGTTGGATCATTATCCAAGGAACGATTTTGTGTGATATTTGATTCAGTTATTGAAGTGTTTTCATTAAATTCTTCTTTGTTCAAATATTCACCTTCTTCCCATATATTTAATACTTTCATTATGATGATGAGTGGCTAATTTCCTTGTGTGATTCTAGGGTGATTGGCTGAAGGTTGTGGGAAAAACAATGATAGAATGATCTTAATCACAGTAGGATCCTGAAAGTTCGAGTCTTTAACCTTAACCCTAAGCATCTCGTTCAGTCGATGAACATCTCGGCCGGGGTGGAATTCTTCTGACCGAGGTGACTTACCCTATCCTAAACTGAGAGTTAAGTGTTAGAGTTTGCCAAATCCTATTCTTATTATACCTTTCTGGCTCAAAGCAAGCTTAGGATGAGACTTACCCGAGATTACATGCATACTTACAGGTTATTTGATTGAGAAAAACGTCGAAACCGAAAAAAAAAAAAAAAATGGTTTTAAAAAATTTTTTGACCTCGACCGGGACAGTTCTGGCAAAACGAGGTGTTTCACCTCGGTTGAACCAAGAACATCTCGACCGAGGTGGGTTAACTGAGAGTTTTCGAAAACGATTTTTGTGTTACTTATCTGGATATGATCTCAGTGAAGATCTTGTTTACCGACTGGATTTAAATTCTTTATATGTTTGAAATGTTTTATAATATGTTTAAGTTGCTAAATGCTTTGTTTGAAATTATTGGCATGTTTAATATTTTGTTTTTATCCAAATTATGTTGAATTTGAAGGTTGACACCGCAGCATAAGTTCTCTCACATTCATCTTGGAAAGACCAAGGCAATTCATTCTCTTCTTCTTCTTCTTCTTGATCATGCTTAGCCCCTCATATACATTTTGCCTCCCTTTACCTATCCGGGAATTTGGAAGCAAGCGAAGTGGTGAAAGCAAGTCAAAAGTTGAGAAGTGGCTGAAAGTGAAAGTATTAGAAAGCAATAATAGGTTTGGGGAAGTCAATCATGAAGATGAGTAACTCGGCACCATTCACATAGCCGGGTGTTTGTGTCTTGCCAAAGTCGGATTGAGCGATATTCCTAACGGGTCATGGTATGTGCATCAAGGGTTTGACGCATCTCGAGAAATTGATGATTGCGGATTTCCTAGGCTTCGGTTATTGTGCACCTCTGTCCATGCATCCCAAAAAGTAAAGTAAAAAGAAAAAAGTGTGAAATAAGCAAAGCTTATTGGTGGAAGATGTTGCAAGTCAAAGTGAAAGTGAAGTTCATCCTTTTCCCGGATTCTAGCACCACATTACCTTACATTCATCCCTACCCTACACGTTTCTTGACCTTTCTTTTGGGAAGCCCTTGAGACCTTGAGCTTGTTGATTGACTTAGCGGTTTAAATCGGATTATACATGATTAATTTTGATAATTATGATTTATTATGCATTCTATGATTTTATGCAAAGATGAACAACTTTCCTATATTTATAAAATGTTTTGATCATATTGAGTTTTTAATTCCATGAAGTACTCTCTTAGAGTGATCTATGATAGTTGCACACCATAAAAATATTTTTTGAAAGACTTTTCATTGATTTTCTTGACTTATAATCCATTCTATCTTGATTTCTATATGAGGAACTTGCTTAGGGACAAGCAAGGGCTAAGTATGGGGTATTTTATCCCTATGACCCTACTTTGTACCCCTACATGCCACCACCACCACCGGATCAGGACTACTGAGGAGCTGCAGAGTTTTATTTATTATATTTTTATGCAGTTCGGCTCTTTATCCGGTGAGTCCTCTTTCATTTAGACTTTTATTATACCCACTGGGACAGTGTGTCTCAAGTATGGGGTATTTAGATGTATTATTTGACTTATTTGACTTATGATGTATTATTCGACTTATGATGTATCGGATATTTATATTTATGCTTCACTTTTGCATTTATATGTTTATCTGAGATTGCATGCATACTTACAGGTTATTTGATTGAGAAAAACGTCGAAACCGAAAAAAAAAAAAAAAATGTTTTTTTAAAAAATTTTTTTGACCTCGACCGGGACAGTTCTGGCAAAACGAGGTGTTTCACCTCGGTTGAACCAAGAACATCTCGACCGAGGTGGGGTAACAGAAAATTTTCGAAAACGATTTTTGTGTTACTTATCTGGATATGATCTCAGTGAAGATTTTGTTTACCGACTGGATTTAAATTCTTTATATGTTTGAAATGTTTTATGATATGTTTAAGTTGCTAAATGCTTTGTTTGAAATTATTGGCATGTTTAATACTTTATTTTTATCCAAATTATGTTGAATTTGAAGGTTGACACCGCAGCATAAGTTCTCTCACGTTCTTCTTGGAAAGACCAAGGCAATTCATTCTTCTTCTTCTTCTTCTTCTTGATCATGCTTAGCCCCTCATATACATATTGCCTCCCTTTACCTATCCGGGAATTTGGAAGCAAGCGAAGTGGTGAAAGCAAGTCAAAAGTTGAGAAGTGGCTGAAAGTGAAAGTGTTAGAAAGCAATAATAGGTTTGGGGAAGTCAATCATGAAGATGAGTAACTCGGCACCATTCACATAGCCGGGTGTTTGTGTCTTGCCAAAGTCGGATTGAGCGATATTCCTAACGGGTCATGGTATGTGCATCAAGGGTTTGACGCATCTCAAGAAATTGATGATTGCGGATTTCCTAGGCTTCGGTTATTGTGCACCTCTATCCATGCATCCCAAAAAGTAAAGTAAAAGAGAAAAAAGTGTGAAATAAGCAAAGCTTATTGGTGGAAGGTGTTGCAAGTCAAAGTGAAAGTGAAGTTCATCCTTTTCCCGGATTCTAGCACCACATTACCTTACATTCATCCCTACCCTACACGTTTCTTGACCTTTTCTTTTGGGAAGCCCTTGAGACCTTGAGCTTGTTGATTGACTTAGCGGTTTAAATCGGATTATACATGATTAATTTTGATAATTATGATTTATTATGCATTCTATGATTTTATGCAAAGATGAACAACTTTCCTATATTTATAAAATGTTTTGATCATGTTGAGTTTTTAATTTCCAGGAAGTACTCTCTTAGAGTGATCTATGATAATTGCACACCATAAAATGTTTTTTTGAAAGACTTTTCATTGATTTTCTTGACTTATAATCCATTCTATCTTGATTTCTATATGAGGAACTTGCTTAGGGACAAGCAAAGGCTAAGTATGGGGTATTTTGATAGCATGAATTATAGTCTATATTTTGGGGTTTGTTTAGACGTTTTATCTTTCATAATCTGCATGTTTGTATGTACATTATGTGATTTTACTACCATTTCATCTACCTTTGCGAGAATCGAGGTCTACACCTAGTTTCGTTGTAATTGCAGGTAATATGGTACGTTTTGCATCAAAAAGGAGCAAAAGGAGTCAAGAGTCATTTGGAGCTACATTGAGGAGCAAAAAGGAATCCTTCAGGAAGCATAGCCATGGATTAAAGATTTACTTTGGACCAGTTTTTGAGAGATTCTACACTCAGTTATGATCACCTCGGTTGCCCAGAGATTCATCTCGACCGAGGCGATCCAGAGACACCGACTCGACCGAGGCGAACACCTAGGACGCGGCGAGAATATTTTATTCTTGGCTGAGATCTTTTAAAATTGGAAAGTGATCTTATATTTTTGGGCTGAGCTTCTAGAAGGAAGGAGATATGCAGAATCATATATTTTACCTATTTTTATGGGAATATATCTTCTTAAGATTTATTATCTTTGGAGGTTTATTTTTCCTATAAAAAGGATTGGATTTTCCACAAATCCGATCATGCTTAGAGGCTGCATACACCGCATACAATCTCGATTACAACAAAGAATACGCAGCAGCCGCATCATACTCCAATTTGGGAGAGAGTTGAAGAACCTTTTTGAAGGTTGAAGGAAGATTTGAAGACTACTAGCTTTATAGCTTTTTGGAGGGTTTTGTAAGATTGTCTTCAATTCCTTTCCTTGATTGTCTTGTCTTGTTGGATCATTATCCAAGGAACGATTTTGTGTGATATTTGATTCAGTTATTGAAGTGTTTTCATTAAATTCTTCTTTGTTCAAATATTCACCTTCTTCCCATATATTTAATACTTTCATTATGATGATGAGTGGCTAATTTCCTTGTGTGATTCTAGGGTGATTGGCTGAAGGTTGTGGGAAAAACAATGATAGAATGATCTTAATCACAGTAGGATCCTGAAAGTTCGAGTCTTTAACCCTAACCCTAAGCATCTCGTTCAGTCGATGAACATCTCGGCCGGGGTGGAAACTGGCTGACCGAGGTGGCTTATCCGATCCTTAACTGAGAGTTAATGTGTTAGAGTTTGCCAAATCCTATTCTTATTATACCTTTCTGGTTCAAAGCAAGCTTAGGATGAGACTTACCCGGTAATTCCTTAGTTTGTGTACCAACGATCATAAGTGTAGGTAATAAAGGCTTGTCCTTTATTGGGGTGTGAGTGTGCTTCCATCCCATCTTTGTGAGTTAGCCTGAGACTTACCCGGTAAAGGTTGATTCTATTCCCTTAGATGGTGTGTTAGTTTGAGGTTATAGTTCTTTATCTTGATTCCTTGAGACTTACCCGGTAATAGGAGTTACGGTTTGGGATTAGTGTGTAGTGAGACTTACCCGGTGATCTACTCCACTTTAGAAACACCTTCCCCATGCAAAAATCTCAGCTTTGTCCGCTTATCTATAGATCTTGAGTTGGAACCACAACTAGATGCTTTAATCCCTAGAATTGCATGTTTGCTTTATTTGACATCTTATTCATCTTTGATTGTATTACTTGCTCTTGTGGTTAGCATCAACACTAGCATACCGTATTGGACTTTGTTTCACTAAGTCCCTGTGATCGACCCCTGGAATTTTCTTGCTTTTACTACGATTGACCCGTACACTGCGGGTTCGCATCCTTGTTTTAAGCTTAAGTCTAGGGTTATAAATTTAAAGCTTGCACACACCGTTTGGAGCGAACATAGTTGTTCCCTATGGGCTTACTGATGCCCAAGATAAGATAATTTGGGACTTCTTGAAGAAGAGAGAAGTTATGACAAGCTGTCTCGGGAGGGCGAACCCCCGAAGGATGTGAAAGAAGTTACAAGTTTTCTTTGTGCTGAGCTTTACCAAATTTGTGAAGAGAGAAGTTGTATAACACTAATTATGGTGACCTACTCCGGATGACGATGAAGTATTGAATGAGACGAAGTATTGACAAGAAAGTTGTTGAGAGCTAAGAGGAGATTCATTGGTGCAACTATTTTTACATTGCCTCGAGGTATGATGGGTTTGACGTGTACAAGTTACTCTTCAAGACAAGGTCTTGATCGAGTATTGAGGAACGATGCAAAAGTCATAGCATACATGTCTCGTTAGTGAATCAATAGGAAGTGAAGTACTTCCTCCATTATTGGGGACTTACTTCAAGAATTGAAGGAAAACATAACATTAAAGTTGGGTTGATTAGAACCAAAGTCAATTGTGTAAATGGGAGAATTTGATCTTCCTTGTTAGAAACAATCAAGGAGAAACATAGTGAAAATGTTGCATTGAGAAAGACCCAAGAAGGAAGTTGAGTTTCCGATATATCGACCTTTTTGAGATCTTAGAACGAGTTGGAGAAGTGTCTTATAAGTTGGCATCGTCGCTTAGAGTAGAGAGTGTTTACCCGGTGTTTCATGAATCTCAGCTGAGAGTACATACATGACCCGAGGCACGTCATTAGCCAGGAGGACCTAGTGGTCGAGCCGGACCCTACTTTCGCGGAGCATCCGATTGCGGTTTTGGAGCGTAGTACGGGACGACTTCGGTCGAAGGAGATACCGATGCTGAGAGTGCAGTGGTCTAGGTGAGGAGCCGATGAGGCTACTTGGGAGACGGAGGATAGTATCCGTAGGAACTATCCCGAGTTTTATGCAGGATTAACAACATTTTATAGAACCATCGGGTTATTCC
The DNA here is from genome assembly GCA_033239045.1 of Fagopyrum esculentum. Classification (NCBI taxonomy): domain Eukaryota; kingdom Viridiplantae; phylum Streptophyta; class Magnoliopsida; order Caryophyllales; family Polygonaceae; genus Fagopyrum; species Fagopyrum esculentum. The sequence continues at coordinate 118,007,026 of BSUD01000008.1, forward strand.
CGAGATCTATCATTGGTTATGCTTATGTGTGTTTCATATGTGTATATCTTGCGAGTCTTGATGTGTCTAGGCGAGTAGACTTTGGATTAGAAGGGCCATAGTTACCACAATGTAGTGTTCCGAGAGGATATCGAGACACGTTTGTTTGAGAGTTCCGCGTTTAGCAAGTTCCGGGACGAAACTTTTCTTTAGGAGGACCTGATGTAACGCCCCGTTTATTTGGGTGCGTTCCGACTTTGTTTTTCTCCCTTCTACCGATTCGTTAATAACTCGAGTTCTTATTTAAAGTATTTTTTTTTATTTTTAAAAATATCTTTTCCGGGTATTATATTATTTCGGGGATACATGTATGTATTTCCGTTTTTTTTATTAATTTAATTTTGTCGGAAAGTTGGGATTTACCGATCCGGAAAATCCCGTTCCGGATGTTTAATCGAGTTGATTATTTTAAATCACTCCCCTTTACTTTTATTTTATTCCTCTTTCTTCCCTTCTCTCTTTTTTATTTTTTTTTCTTTTCTTGTTTTTTTATCCCTTCCTGCGTGTGGCGCCACACTCAGCAGAGGAAGGCCAGAGGCCGACCCTTCGCCTCACGCAACAGCCTCCAGCCCCTCGATCTCCTCGTCTGCAGACTGCGAGCCGGCCGCCTACCCTAGCCTGCAGTCGACCCTTCGATCCTCCCTCTCCCTCTGCCTCCTAGTGCTCCCTTTCTATCTCATTCTGCACTCCATCTCTCGCCAGAACCGTAGAAGACAGTGCCATCTCGCCACTCTCGCAACTCACCTATGTACCTCCATTTTCTTCTCGTTCTGGGCAGCATCCGGCCGCAACGCCGCCTAGAGGTCCGCCGGGAAGAGCAGAATCCGCCGCCCGAACCGCCGGCACTGTGAGTGGCCGCCCCTCTCTCTCTCCCTCATTTCTTTCTTTCTTCCCCCCTGTGTGACAGCCTATGCCCTAATTTAATTTGTGTAGCAACCGCCGGAGTGGGCCGCCTCTAGCCGGAGTCTGGGCCGCCGCTAACCGCCGCCGGAGTCGCCGCCTTCACGCCGGCCTTCTCCTCTCCTCCGCCTGGGCAGCCTCCGGAATCCATTCCCATTTCTCTCCTCTGTCGATTCCAACAGTAAGGGGAAGAGAGTTGGAAAATTGTAATTTTGCCCTCCCTTTTGTGCTATTTGTGATTTTGGCCCATTTTTTGTTGATAATTGCAGCTTTGACCCAAGAACTTTGGAAAATGAATTATTATGCCCCTGCAGTGAATTATTATATTATTGGACCCTTAATTTTGTTGTAATTGTGATCCAACTCCTTTGCAAATTAATTTGGTGCCTTTGATGGTTTAAATCTGATTGATGGCTAAATTAGAATTTCGGTTTTACAATCAACTTTCCTTTTTGGATATTTTGCCCGGAAATGGTTATAACGAGTTTAACCTCGGTTTTGGAAAATGGAGTTTTCATTGGAATATCTTTATGCGCTAAACCTTCCGTTCAGAATTAGCGTTTAAGCTAATTTTGCTTAGTTTTGTTCTTAGGACCGAAAGCGTCCCGATAAAGGCCTAACGAGTCCAAAGTCGACATCCATGGATCGACTTCCGTCTTTTGACGTCGTGTGAGTATCATTTCCCGCGATTTAGTAATGTTTAGTATTAGTGTCATGCTAGGTTGGATAATCTAGTATAATTTAGAGTAAATGCCAAGTAGTGGCCTTGAACCTTAGGTGAGTTTTGAGGATTTATGATCGTTCTAAAGCTTGAGGTGTTATTATCTTGTGAGGATTGTAAGGTGTTGAGTATTTGGTTGATCTTGTGAGCTTATGAAGATTGAGATTATGGTTATATGTTTGTTGATATTGTAGTGACTAGGACGAGAGTATCCTAGCACGTGTTGTGATGGTTATGACCTTGTGAGATCGTGAGGATTAGGAGGTTGTTATCTTATCATGGTTATGGTTTATGATCTTGCGAGATCATTGGGACTAGAAGTCTAAGGACTTCTAGTATGTGAGAGAGATGTTGATTGTGTGCCTTTTTACAGGCGTTGAGCGTCTTCCTGCGGGAAGCTGAGAGTGGTGATTAGCGGGATTATCTTTGGGATGAGGTAAGTCTCCGGACTTACTTAGCTCGTATTCTATGTATTAGATTCGATGTGTGTTTGGTGGTGTGTGTTTTATTGCTTTCATTATAACTTATAAAACCGGAAATAGGATTACCAACCTTTATATATTATTTGGCCCAAGTGTATGATAACGGGCGGTGACAACTTGCCTGGCTCCCGCGAGAGCTAGGAGGTTCTCGGCGACTATCCCGTGCTGGTAGACGGTCAAATGCATCAGTACCATTCCATGCCGGTAAGTAGGGACCGAGGCGAGTTTCGGTGACTCTCGTGTCACAACCTAAGTTGAATTAGAACGGGATATGACTTAATAATAATAAGATAATAAACCGGACTTGTGTGCTTTGGAGTGTGTTGGGTGTTTATGATGTTTGACTTGTGTTTGTGCCTTTCACCTCGATTTTAATGCCTCGAATATTAGCTAACGGTTTTATACCGATTGTTGTAGATTGCCTTGCAGGTTAGGAATGCGGCCGAGAGATCCGGAAGAGTGGGCAGCCGGGGTTCCGTACATTTTAGGATTGGGTTTTGGTTGGAGTCGTGTTTGAGTTTCGTTTTCATTATATATTGTATGCCGTATGTATGGCTTTTGGTCTTTCGGTTCTATCTCGGCTGAAGTCTTTGGTTTGTATGGTTTTGGGTTTCATTGCATTGCATAAAATGTATTTGGTTTTGGCCTTTATTTGTGCCTTGTTGCAAGATCCGGTGAAATTGTTGTGAAGCTAAGGGTCGGGACCCATTGTGAGGTCCCAACCCGTAGCATCCCGAGTCCAGCGGATTTGGGGTGTTACAGTGATTGTAAAAATAGCAAGCGTAATAACATATATTTTAGACATCGAAAAATAAAAATATTTAAAATATATCTTTAACTAAATAAAAACATTTAGTAACACATTTTTTTAATTCTTATACAAAATTGATCAATAATATAGTAGGTTTATTAAATAGATCATATGTTTGTAGTCGATAGTAATAAAAGAAATACAAATTTTTAGAATAATAATCAAAGTAAAGTAAATATATATATGGTTTTTATCATATAATATCAAGAAAAAATGTTGTGTCTTATGTTTAAAGTAAAAAATATAAAATTAGAGTTTGTAAAATATCGAACTTAAAATTTAAGATATTAACTAATCAATTAAGCTAAATAATAATATGACGCATTTTAACGAATAGATGACATAAGTAAACTTAATAAGTGGTTGCACGAACATATGTCATGTGTAAGTTTACTGACTACCTTAGTATGTAAATAGTTATTTATAGATGTGATGAGATTAAACCTCGGCTTCTCAACCAACAATGTCTCGAGGTTCTAAATCTAATGATTACATCAAGGGTACTATTTGTTAGTTAAAGCCATAACTATTACACGAAAATAATTGATATAATGTCCAATATTTATCAATACATTTTATTGACTTGATTATATAATAATTGTGGTGGTGCTTTTTTCCTAAAAAAGAATCGTAGTATTTTATATATTTCATTGTTGGTTTCGTACTATTTATCTTATAGATGTATTAAAATTAATATTCTACTTGATCCATCTATTCTGACTAGTCGATTATGAGGTTGACCCTTATCTTATAATATTTCAATTAATGGATTTTCTATTTATATAAATCATTTTACCAAGTAAATGAGAAAAGTCAAGTCAACACCAATATCGGTTGCAAATTTAAAGGGCTTAATTCATCATTGCTTCACCTTGTGTTTATTATTGTAGTAGATGGTCCTGTCCTGTCCTGCCAACTTGTTAAAATAATATGTTTATTTAAATAATAATGACATGGAAATGTTGGTTGAGCGTTAGGTTTTAATTTTCTGGTAGGTTAGGATTGAAGTTGATATTATAGGTGGATGTCATAACATTATTTGCTTAAGTGCTTAATTTTCACTTTGAAAACAACACATATTCATAATAATAGAAAATATGAAAAAATCGATGTCGACAAGATTTCTTTAAAGACAACATCTACAATAGTCGATTAAATTAAATGAACTAACAGTTTTAAAGTTATAATACATATTTATGCAAATCCTAACTATTGAAGGTAAATAAAGAAATAAATAAATTACAAGATAAACACAAATTACGCACAAGGTATGATGGTGCGCTCGGTAGCCTTCATTCAGTCAACTTAATCGACTGAATGAGTTTTCAACTTGTTCGATAACAGCGGAGTAGAAATTCAGTCTATTGAATTTCTGAACTGAATGGAGTGAATGATTCAGCTTTCCCCGTGAGGTTGAATAGAATGAATGAGCTTTGGACGACATCTGGACCCTTCAACCCTACAATGATCCCAAACTAAAATCAGCATTTAAAAATATTTCCAATCCTGTGATGAGCTTCCTCGTCTGCTCCTATCCTTCTCAAATTTATCTATCAACAATACAACAATCGCCCACAAGACATAGCTTTCGATTGAAACTCTCCTTCATCTATGCTCTCCTGTTTACATTTCGCTAAATGTGGGTTTTGCTTATTGAGTTCTTGATTATCCTTTTCTATTCTCATACAATTTTTCGGATTTTGTGGCTACAACAATTGGATCCTTTGTTTGGGGTTGTGTCTCTAGTGGGTACTTGGTTTTTTTGCTATCATTATGTGAATTTCATTTTTCACACAAGTTCATCAATACCTCGGGCCAAAAGTGAGGATCGGTTCACTGTTTGTAGATGCCCACCACCACTTTGAAGCAAGTTCAATTGTTTGCGTTTAATGCTTCCACTTGCCAACCATAAAGATGAGCATATCTTTAAGCGAATTTATGCCCTAAAACAAACTAATAGACCTTTTACTTAGTTAATACGGATTGAAAGTCTTAAATTTCATAATTCATCTTCTCAATATTCCTTCTCACATTTCTCGGTATAGCGGCTCCGAGCATTCAATTGCTCTCAAGCGCGGACTTTACGGTAATCCTTAATCAATAGATGAAATTCACGCCAGCTTGCTCTCTCATCCCTCCCAATATACACTCACTAAATCACATACAAAATAAAACCATCTCTCTGACTAAACAAGGTGTTCGGCAAAGGAGTTTTATGAACAAGCAATTGAATAAGAACGAGTAACAATAAGATCGAAAACAAGCTTCTACTTCAAACTTAAAAATAATCGCATCTTGGAAGTCAAGTTCAGTTAACCAAAACTCATCAAGCTTCACTAGTGGAAGAAAAAACAATACATGATCTGGCGACTTTGAGCTTCAATTCTTGGATTTCGTATATGATTAGGTTGGAGCTTGCACATTCCGTGATAATTTGAGAGTTAACATCCCCATGTTGATGATCAAGGGCTTGTGATGACATTTAGTTATTCCTTTTACTAAAATTTAGAAATAATATTTTTTAAAAAGCCCAATTTGGTCATTTAACAAATAATTCATCTCATTCATTCTTACTTTAAACGAAAATTAAAACAAAACATTTCATTTCATTCCATTGAGTTTCAGTTTCATTAATTTTTAGTATACCAAACACAGCCAATATATTACTCGTAAGTCCTTACCGGCGACAAAAACTATCTACCCTTCCACAGTCGTTGGTTAACTATGGGCCTGCGAATTTAGGCATCTTGGTGATATTGACTTCATCAGTGGATAACCCTAAACCCACAGACCCAACGACTATAAAAGCTCTGTCGAAGGAAGTCGTGGCGGAAGGATATGGTGCTGGTTAGTTGAGAACGGTTCTAAACAAAGAGTTTATTGATGGAAAATTTATTGTCTCATTCGCAGATGGGGATTTGGTGGTTACATTGGATAAAGGAATTTTTATGGCGCTAGTATTGGAACGGAAGCTACGAGTGTTATGTGAGTTTGGAAACCGGATGCAAGTTATCGACCGGTTGAATGGGTTTTTCATGGTGCACTTCGATACCGAAAGTGATTTATTGTCATTTCTAACTACTGATCCGTGGACGGTTTTTAGGAGATGCATAGTTATGAAATGACTCCGGATTTCAGACCGTCGACATGTGATATAGCATTGGCTCCGGTATGGACTAGGTTGACATATGTACGTACCTATGTAGTGTTACAAAAAGTCGGTACTTTGGAACATGACAATGGGCATAGGTATACCGATTTTCATGGATCCTAAAACCTTATTCACTAACACATGGAATTTTGCTCGTGTTTGTGTGGAAGTCAAGTTAGATAACCCGCTTAAGAAACCAATCATCATAAAAGGTGTGAGATGTCTAATAGAACATGAAGGGTTAAATTCTATATGTTTTAGGTGTGGAAGGTATGAACATTTAGCGCCCAATTTTATTTTATTTTTTTGGCTTTGAGAATCGGTTTAAGGTTGTGATTTATACACCTAAAGTTCGTGAGATTCTAAGCTAGTTTATACTCCCATCATTCTTCTTAGAACCGGTTGAGTTGGATACTCGTCATCATCATCATGATCCTCATCATCTTAATTGATTGTACTCGTCATCAATCACCTTTGTGTTCTTCATCATCAACATCATGCTCTTCATCCTCATTCTTGTCATTGTTAGTTCCTGATCTTTCAGCATCTCCTATGGTGTCGTCATTGTTCTCTATTTCACGAACTCCATGATTTCCCAAAACTCCAAAGCTAATCATGAAGCTTCCGGCTTTATTCTGCTTTGAGTTGTTTTGATTCCAGTTCCACCCTTTTGTTTCATCAAAAATTCGGAGATAATTGATATTTCGTACTCGATGCAGCCAAAAGCTCGGAGATGATTGATATTGGGTTTCTTAGCGCGAAAGACTTCATACAGGGTTATATCCTTGAGTGCTCTTGTAGCTATCCAATTCAAGTGATATATAGAATGCCTTATTGCTTCTCCTCATAGAGAATTCAGAACATGCATGTGTTTTAGGATACTTCGAGTCATCTCCATTAGAGTCCTATTACGTCTCTCAACAACTCCGTTTTGTTGAGGAGTATATGGAGATGTGAGGTGCCGTCTTATGCCTGAATTATCGCAGGAGTTGAATTCTTGTGATAAAAATTCTCCTCCTCTATCCGTTCTGAAGACTTGTATGTTTGCTCCTGATTCTTGCTCTATAAAACTTTTGAATCTCTTGAACTTGTTAAATGCATCACCATTCTCCTTTAAATGTATTGTCCACATGTATCAAGAGTGATCATCAATGATAACGAAGACAAACTTGTTTTCAGCCATCTTATTTGGCGTTATGGGGCCACAAAGATCGCCATGTATAAGCTCGATCAAGTACCTCGTCTGATCGATACATAGTATCTTGTGGAAACAATTTTCTTGGCCGCTTTCCAAGCAAGCACGAACCACATACTTCTTTCTTGAAGTTAACACGTGGAGCTCCTATGACAAGTTTTCTTTGCATCATGAATTTCATTGTTTCAAAATTAATGTGACCTAACCTTGCATGCCATTTGCTGGAGCCGCTTGTTGTTGTTGTTGTTGAGTGAAGACACATCATATTCTTTATCCTCATACGGACCTTGTATAGTCGATTCCTTGATCTAATTACTTTGACGAGCAATATTCCATCACGGTCATGCATTGTTAGGATTTCTCTCTTCATTCTCATGCCACATCCTAATTCCGTAGTTTGCCCAAGATTGATGATGCTACTCTTAAATTGGGAATGAAATATACATCAAATATCGTTCTTAGTTCACCGTTCCAATCGATGAATTCAATCATATCCTTCCCTTTGATATCTATGCGAGAATCATCACCAAATTTCACCTTCCCAGTAATGGAATCATCTATGAAGAAGTATCGTCGATCTCTGGTCATGTGCTTGCTGGCTCCATTATCAAGGTACCAAATTTTATCTTCTCCACTATTTGTTTCGTATTTGCTTGGTACAACCTTTTCCTCGTTTAAGTACACCACATCGTGCATCATGAGCTCATCTACGTCTTCTGTATCTTTGTTGCCATTCTCTTGTGCTTCTTGCAATTTGAGTAATCGATTTGAACACTTTGAGGCGTAGTAGCAAAATTTATCACATCGAAAACACTCTATTTCTGACAAGTATCTTGCTCCATTAGACCTTCCACGACCTCTTCCTTGTGATAGAAGCGTCCTCCACTACCTTTGCTTCTATATCCTCCATTGAAATCGCGGTTTGGTTGTGTTGATTGGGATTCCATATTTGCATACATTAGTTTGCTTTTGATATTCTTGTGTCTCTTCTTCCTCGGAGATACGCTCTTCATAAGCCTTTAGACGTCCTATGATGTCTTCAAAACTTGTATTCTTAAGATCTATCACTTGTTCAAGCGACGGTACGATGTGCATGCATTTCTTAAGAGAGAAACCCTTAAGAATCTTTTTAACAAGCTTAGACTCTTCGATCCCTTCTCCTAGGGCAACTGACTTTAATGAGATTTTTGATAATTTTCCAACAAAATTGTCGATTGTCTCCGTATTGTGAGAATGGAATGAACTCCCCTTAGGGTTTCCGTCATCAGACGGCTCATATTAATAATAAGCGGAGTTTACATAATTACAATAGGGCACCCTATATTTACATATTTACATAAACTATCATACCCCCGCAGTCGAAACTGGAGGAGGTTGAACAGTGAGACTGGATCTAAAGTCTAAAAATAATTGTCGGGGAAGACCCTTCGTAAAAATGTCTGCGTACTGAAAAACCGAAGGTACGTGAAGAACTCTAATGTGACCACGGGCAACCTTGTCGCAGACGAAATGGATGTCGATCTCAATGTGCTTGGTCCGTTGATGTTGAACTGGGTTGCTGGCAAGGTAAGTAGCAGAGATGTTGTCTGTGTATACAATGGATGCCTTGGAAAGCGGACAATGGAGCTTAAGTAAGAGGTTCCGCAACCATGAACATTCTGACACAACATTGGCAACCCCTCTATATTTTGCCTCTACACATGATCTAGACACGACAGATTGCCTTTTCGCAGACCACGAGATTAAAGTGTCATTGAAGAAAACACAATAACCTGAGGTGGAGCGGCGTGTATCAAGGCAGCCTGCTCAATCAGCATCTGTATAGGCAATAAGATTAGACTTCGGAGAGGAGGAGATGGTGCTACCTAAAGACGACGTCCCAGAGATGTATCGGATGATGCGCTTGAGAGCTGCAAAATGGGCTTCTCGAGGGTCGTGCATAAAAAGGTACACTTGCTGTACTGCAAAACTAATGTCTGGCCGTGTGAAGGTGAGATACTACAGTGCCCTGGCAAGACTAAGATAAAGTGTCGGATCACTAATAGCAGGGCTAGATGAAGCACTTAGCTTGACAGACGTTTCAGCTGGGGTAGCAGAGGGTTTGCAGTTAGACATCTTTGCTCTTTCAACAATTTCGCGAGCATATTTATCGTGGAAGAGGAATAAGCCAGAGGATGTCCGACGAACATAAATGCCCAGGAAATAGGAAAGAGGACCTAAGTCTTTCAAGGCAAATTCCTTACTCAGAAGCTTAATCAAATACTTCCGCAGGGCGTCAGACGAAGCCGTAAGGACAATGTCATCGACATATAGAAGCAGATAGGCAGTGTCAGATCCTTGATTATAAATAAAAAGGGAGGAGTCACTCTTACTGCTAATAAAACCAATGCGATGGAGGAAGACTGTAAAGCATTGAAACCATGCCCGGGGAGCTTGCTTCAGGCCATAGAGAGACTTCTGCAAAAGACAGACATGATTGGGTTTTGAGGGGTCGCGAAAACCCGGTGGTTGAAACATGTACACTGTTTCATTTAGATGGCCGTGGAGAAAAGCATTCTGAACATCCAACTGATGAATGGACCAAGAGCGGGATACGACAATGCTAAGAACCATGCGGATGGTCGCTGGTTTAACAACAGGGCTGAAAGTCTCGTCATAGTCAATTCCAACCTGCTGAGAACAACCGTTAGCAACTAACCGAGCCTTGTATCGCTCCAGGGAACCGTCAGACCTGTACTTATGCTTAAAAACCCACATGCATCGCACAATATTAGCATCCGCAGGACGAGGTATTAAGACCTACGTCTTATTCCGCATAAGGGCTCGATATTCATCAAGCATGACAGCGGTCCAATACGGGTCTTGAAGGGCTACATTGTGGGATTTGGGAATTGGTGATAAGGGAGCGGTTGACACGGATAAGTCAAAAAAATGTTTGGGTTTAACAATGCCGGATTGACTTCTAGTGTGTGGCCGGTTTGGTAAAGTGTCAACTACATTTATAGGTGCAGGAGGGGATAGGGAAGAATTAATATGTTGGTGTGGGATAACTGTTGGGCTAGTAGGAGGGGCTGGTCCAGTAAACTCGACGGGTTGATGGCGTAATGGGCCTGACAAACTGGTGGGGTCAGAGTCATCACGTGGAGGGAGCTGGAGTGGGCCATGAGAAAATGTGGTGGGCTGGCAGTTTGGTAGGCCAGCAACGATGGGGTGTGTGGAAGCAGATGGGTTGGGTGAGCTGGGCCGCATAGGAGAGTGTTGGGCCTGTGGCGGGGAAGCTGAATGCTGCCGGACCGGGCTGGTGAGAGAGCAAGGCTGTTGTGGGCCAGATCTGTCGGATGAAGAAGGCTGCTGGGCGGGCAATAATTCACAGCTGAGATGTTCATAAAAATACCGAGAATTTGGATCATCATTCGAATGGGTCGACAGTTCCGGGGAGACTCGAGACGAAGTAGCAAACGGGAAAATGTTCTCGTCGAAGGTGACATGACGGGAAATGATGATTTTATTTGTGGATCTATCTAGACATTTGTAACCTTGATGATGGGTGGGATACCCAAGAAACACACACGGTGTAGTGCGGTGTTGGAGTTTGTGTGAGATATTGGCACTTTGATTTGGGTAGCAAAGACATCCAAATACTCGGAGATGATTGAGGGAAGGTGTTGTAAGATACAACAATTGGGTGGGAGATTTGTTTTGAATGGAGACCGAGGGTAGAATGTTAAGTAGATAACATGAAGTTTCCACGACGTGAGGCCAAAAGGTGACGGGAATAGAGGCATGAAACAAGAGAGAACGCATCATATTATTAATTGTCCGGATGACACGTTCGGCTTTGCCATTTTGGGGGGACGTGTGAGGACATGAAAATCGAAAAACGATGTCATGATGAACAAAGAACTTGTGGAAGTTGCTGTTGTTATACTCACGGCCCATGTCACACTGGAAGCTTTTGATATTTTTTTGAAATTGTGTTTTTACTAGTTGATGAAATTGCACGAAAAGATCAAAGACTTGACATTTAAACTTGATCGGGAAGATCCATAAGTAATGTGTGAAATCATCAAGAAAAAGCAAGTAATATTTAAAACCTTCCCTACTTGGGATAGGAGAGGTCCAAAGATCACTATGAATTATATCAAAAGGTGCAAAAGAACTAGTTTGTGAGCGCTCAAACGGCAATTTATGATGTTTTCCTAATTGACAAGCATGACAAAGAGGAGACAATTTGTGCTTGTAACACTTGAAAAAAGAAGCATTCCTAAGAAAATCTAAAACATGCGTGCCGGGATGACCAAGACGTGCATGCCAAAGGTTGGAGGACTCGACGGACATGGCTTGATGATGACTGGAAGGTGGATGACTGACAGGATAGAGCTCCCCGGAACTATTACACCTTAGACGGATTTTCCCCGTTTGTAGATCCTTCACAGAAAAACCAAAAGGGTCAAACTCTACAGAAGCATTGTTATCAGTGGTAAAACGTCTAACATAGACTAAGTTTTTGACAATTTTTGGGGCTATGAGGACGTTGAATAAGCGGAGAGGTTGGTTTGTGGTGGGTATGGTGGTTTCTCCAGGACCTGTAGAGGAAATACGCATACCATTCCCAACAATTATCGAATTTGATAAACCATTATGAGAAAAAGACGAGAGAGAACCTGAATTATTCGTCATGTGTGATGTTGCTCCCGTGTCCATATACCAATAATTATTCGTCGGATTGAGAGACATAGTAGCAAATGAATAGTCCAGCTCAGTGGGCTGGAAAGTGGAGGCCAGATGGGCTTGTGCAGAAGGTTGGGACGGATTGGGCCCAAGAATGCCTTGCTGAGGGTAAGGGCAAGGAGGCCGGACTGGGCTGCCAGAAAATTGGGCCTGATATGCCACTGGAGACGGCCCATTAGGGCTGTTGCACGGCCCAGAGGTCTGCTGGGGTTGTTGCACAGGGAGCCAACCAAAGGGAGAACGCCACACAAAGCGTTGTTGGGGTTGCGAACTGCTGGTGTTCCGGCCACGCCCCTTGCGACCACGACCGCGCTTGCCGGACGGCAACTCCGAAGCGGTTCCAGGCGGTGTTGCGGTGGTCGGAGAAGAGCTCGACGAATGGGCTGCTGTGAGAGCGGTGGAGGGGCTCGATGAGGTCTACGACGCCATACGGGTTTCTTCAAGTAACAATTGAGATCGAGCTTTTGTTAAACTCGGAAGTGGATCAGTCTGTTGAATAAAACTCGCAGCAGCGTTGTATTCCGCAGGTAAACCCGAAATAAGTTGTAGAACGAGATGGGTTTCATGAACCGGGGAGCCAACTCCTTTGAGTTGATCTGCCAAAGACTTGAGTTGAAGACAATAAGCTTTAATTGATGCAAAGCCAAATAACTTACAATTGGAGAACTCATGTTCGAGATAAACTGCACGAGTGTTCTTGTTATCTTGAAAAATGTCTTGAACTCGATTCCATGCCTGAAGCGCAGTATCATCAGAGTCAAGGATTTGCAACGGAATATCCCGGGAGACGGTGCTATAAATCCATTGGAGAACCGCAACGTCGACTTGAAGCCATAACGAATCATCAATATCCGTTGGCTTGGGAACCTTCGCATCGATATGATCGAGAACGTTGTCTGCTTTCGCAGTAACGCGAAAAAGTGTTACCCAAGACGCATATGGAGTGTCATGGTCGAGGACGAGGGCAATGTTGTTCTTGATGTTGGAGATTCCTAATGCAGAATGGAAAGAAGGTTTCCGTTCGGCGGCCATCGAAGAGCGTGAATGAAGGGGAACGTAGGGTTTAGAAAAAGAGCGGAAGAGATTTGAGGAACGATAAGTCTGATACCATGTGAGAATAGAATGAATTCCCCTTAGGGTTTCCGTCATCAGACGGCTCATATTAATAATAAGCGGAGTTTACATAATTACAATAGGGCACCCTATATTTACATATTTATATAAACTATCACGTATCTTTCATCTTAAGATGATGAAATTCTGCCAACAATGTCTACAACCGAGCTTCTTTATCTCTCTCTCTCACATGTCTTGCTTTAATGGCCTCCCAAACTTTCTTTTCCGTGTCTAATTCACTAACTTGTAAGATAAGCGCCTAGGGGATCGATTGAAACAACAAGGTTGTGGCCATGCATGTCGTTCTTCTCACTATCGTTTGTTGGTGTTTCAATGAAACAACAATGTTGTGCCCATACCTTGTAGTGGGTTGAAGTTAGCATCGGACACTTGATTGAGGATGGTCCTCCTTCCTTCGATGTCTTCGTAATGTCACCCATGTTTTGGGATGTCTCTCGCAAAAAATCTTCTCTTATGAACTTGTCAAGCTTTTATACCAATTATAGAATTTAGAGAACTCAAAGGTTTAAAAGAATAATTCTCTTCATTGCTTAAGAAAATAACTCAAAATTCAAGTTGTCTCAAAACTCATGCCTACTGTCATACCTATATATCTCCTTATATAAAGAAAGCATATACTAATCTTAATCCTATTAGACCTATCTTATATTTAGATATCTCCTAAATATACTGTGAACTTTATTTCTTAAAACTTCGGTTAGGATTAGGATAACTTTTAACTTAATCTATCTTCAAGCTTGAGTCAACATAGTTTTGTAGTTAAACAATTTTGAATATAGTCGAACAATTGACATATTTGAATAGCTATTAATGAGGTTATATTTTATTTGTAATTTATATCTAAGTTGGTTTTATTTTTCTGGTATAAAGAGTTAGTATACCCTTTACCTTTCTAATTCTCTTTATTAAGTTTGTAAAACGGTTAATTAAGGAATAGTAGCTCATTACATGGAGGATAGCCGAAGTATCGGAAAAATGAATGCACCTCGACAGGTTAATCAATACACAAAAACAAATGTTAAACCAACATCAATACTCAGTTAGTCTAATGGTTGTGGTGCTAGACACCTTAAGTGTTAGCCCGGACCATACTAATTGGCACGTGAAGTTCCTGTTAATCCTGAGTCGCATTACATTAATAGATCCGTAAACTAATTAAATAACCATACTAATAGGCATACAATGAACAGATGAAACACCACAACTTAACCGAAAAGTTGGCACCCAAATGAGTGATTGTCGGAAAACCCATTTGATTCGCCACACTGCACCAATTACAAGGTTAATTATAACTAATTAATTAACTTATTTATGTTACATTTGTAGGAGTGCAATATTATGAATAGAACGTGCATAATTGGTCTACCAAACCCGCGTTAATTTAATGCAATCCTGGGAATGTGAAATGATTGCTCTTAAATTATGGTACAGCGGTCAGGAGCAACATTTGCGGGGAGCATGCGCATGGGACATGGTTACATGGGTTTGCCCGGGAACGAAGCCGGACGTCCATTAGGGTTTGCTTTTTCTAGGAAGGGTTTGTTAATTTAGAAAGATAAGTGCTTTGATCAACACGCCGGAAAAATCTTTTCCCAAAATGCCGATTCTCTCCTCGCAATACTCAGGAAACACAATTTCTCTCAAACCAAATTGGACAGATCGAACACTTTTCATCAGACCCAAATATAGAATCAAAATCTCAAAAAATCAGTCCAACAAGATAGTCATCCAATTGCTCAAAAACAAAGAAAACCCTTGCCCAAACAACAAAGGCAACAAACAGAGCACTGTAGAATCACGATACTCAGAGATCAGCTAAAAGCTGCTATATCTCTCTCCCTCTTTTCCATTTGGCAAAAAACTGTATCTTATCTGATATGTTTGTTGGCTTTGATCTCCAATCTGAAGCCCATAATAGTGAGGCCAATATCTGGAACTAAATGTTGGATGTTGTTCTGCACAATATCATGAACGAACCTGTGAGGAGCAATATGAACAATAATCCCTATAAAATGTCTCTTCCATTCAACCCTAGTAAGTTAGTACCTTCACTTGAAGCGTAGTTACAATATGCATCCTCATTTTGGGTCAACCAAACAAGATTAATCTTGTTGCCTATGTGGGAAGTTTGATTATAAGTGTGTATAACTTGTTATCATAATTACTTACCCTCATCTACAAATTTGTCCCAATGAACGATAATGTCCACTTGGAGGTTGATTTGACATGCAAATGCATCAGCGTATGATGTTTGTATATCAAAGTATGTATTCCTAGTTTGCTTCGGCTATTGGGATATTAAGAGGTTGAAAGATTACAATTGAACTTGTAAAGTTATTCCACAATTTAACATCATGAATTCAGTTCAATCATAGGCCAATCTTTTTTTATCAATTCAACTTGTGTAAATGTTTATGCACCTACTATGGTAGGTGAAAACTCAAACTATCGCATCCGGTCAAATCCACTCAACTATGTCAAAATATATTAATGGAGCTTAATTGGGTCATCCGTGTGGAAGCCCAAACGACATATTGCACGAAGGAAATTCAGGGTCCGTTTGGTCGGAGCGGTAGAATGAAAATCGAATGAAATCGGATAATAATAAAGAGAGGAAATGAAAATGATTGAGATTAGTTTTTTGAATTAAGAAGTTATTGTTGCTATGGATGAGATTGATATACAGTTAGCAGGTTGGAATCCACATATATATGATGTATGGTGGATATCCTAGTTAGGTTTGCATTACTGTTATATAATATTGTACGTTTCAACGGTAGGTCCTAATTAAAGACGTAATTTCGGGTGCTAGGTGACTTAATTTAGGTTAGGTACGTTACGTACTTTCGTTTTATAGGTTGCTCTTAATTGGATCCTCTCTTTATGTTTCTCCCATTTTGTCCCATCTTTTTTTTTATATATATAAAAAGAAAGTGATCGATTTGATATGTTAAGTGAGAGTAGCGTAATTGAGATAGGGATTTCCTGAAATTCACGAGAATTATCCGTCATGAGAATGAGGGAAGGAGATGAGAATTTTAAATGGGAGCGGGAATAGGAATGGAAAAAATAAATTTTCCGTTTGGGGATGGGACGAGGATGAAGACAGGGATCCCTCTCTGCTCCCCGATATGAATCCGAACCCGACAGAAACCTTAACGGGAAAATTCCGGGGAATCCAATAGGGAACTCCACCGGGGATACATAAATCATGCAACAAATTTTATTTATCGATTATTACTAAAAATCAAACTATATACACTTTTGTATATTTGAAAATTTGTTTTAAGTTAAAATAATTATTCGATAATTATATGTGTATATTATGCTAATGTTAACATATATATATATATATATATATATATATATATATATATATATATATATATATATATATATATATATATATATATTAATTTGATTTTTGATCATATGAGGATAACACCTTAGTGAACTTTTTGAATACGTTGTAAATGTCAAATAACGATGATCAAATGCACGACACACTACACGTTTTTTATGTGTCTTAATCTCTCAAATATGTGTTTTGACGTGCAACCTAAATCATAAATCGTAAAACTAAAATGATAAAATAATATAAAACTTTATCTTCAGAAATCTAAATGTTAGTAAGATATAATTATTTTAGTTTATATTAGTTTATACTATGAGACTCGATCCTACTTGAATAAACGAAATCTTATATATACGCGGTATATATACTTTGACAAATTTGTATTTGTTTTTTGAAATAGATTTTTTCCCTCGTGTTTTTGTTTATATAGATAAACAAAGTAATAATTTTGTATTTTAGGCTTAATTTGACATTTATTATCCGAATTAATGTCTTTGTCAAATTCCTTAAGGTTAAATAGGGATTGTGATGGGGACGGAGAATTTTACGGGAAAACCTATAAAACTTTATAATGGAAAAAATAAACAGGGAGGGATTCCCCGATGTGGACGAATATCCGACGAGGATGGGGATGGAGACAATTTTCAACACCGAACGGGTCGCGGGATGGGGATGAGGGTCATTATACTAAACGGTGATGGGGATGGATAGGGTACTCCCCGCCCCAAACCCGACCCATTGGCACGGCCAAGTGAAAGAAGTGTAATGTATTTAAGAGGCCGAAATAAATAGGCAAATGGAGTAACAATTATGTACCAAAGATTTAACGGACTATAAAAGAAGAAAAAAAGGTGTAAATAGATGAAAGTACAGCAAGGTTGGTCCTTGAGATTTCCATTCCCTTGATATTATTATTCTTCAGTTGTCTGAGTTAATATTTAGCGATATGAATTATGTAAAACCTTTAATTCAATAATAAAAAATAAAATTAGAAATTTAGTATGCAAATTTTAGGTATTATATTATCAAAGAAAATTGAAAATAACTCCACCAATCTTACTCGCGCCCATTTAAAAAAAAAATCTATATATCATTGTAAGTTATTTTTTTCTTCTTAATCATAGTATAAAAACGTAGAGTCACGGTAGAGATGGATTTGTGAATATTTTTTTTAAAAACTAATACCAAATTAAATATACATATTTACATTGCTAAACTTTTGATATTATGGTGGGCAAAATATCCTGTTGTCTTGGAATGTAAAAAACCTAGCACAGGGCCGGTCCTGTACATCAGTGAGTTTGGCGGAAAGCACAAAGGAATGAAGGCGACTAGAGCCAAAATTTGGACTTGACCTAGAGCCATCGGGATTCAAGCACACATCCCATGACCCCTCCGGTAAGATAAACCGATATGCACCAACCCCTATAAGCTTTGGACCTCAATGTGAGATGGTTCAAGGAACAGGCACAAGTCACGAAACCGATCTAGAAGAAATTAACGGGTCCTTATGTTGATATCAGATATAACAACGGATGAACCAATAAAAGTATCTAGAAAGAAAAACCAAACGTTAAATATATCGTTCACAACATTAAGCCCGTAATCTAGCACAGGTGCCACACTCACATCACAAATGCAACCCAAATTACTAAGATTATTTTCTGTACTAAAAATAATACAACGGTCATACACAAAAACTATAGAGTCAATAACTACTTTAATTATTATCTAATCATTTCTATTCAATTGTAAAAGTTAGAATTATTTGTGTTACACTTTAACGTATACCCCTAAATTATTGGTGAACCACACCTTTAACATCTTGGAAGGAGAGTAGTGTCTAATCTCTATGCTCGATGTTAAACGAAACCAATAAAGTTTGTTATAAATTTATACACTAAATTTGTATTATCTTTATGCAAAGTTAGCAATATAAACGTATTGTTAATTGTTTAACGATAGATGTGATCTTATGTATATCGAAAGACTCCATTTGTGATGTAAAAAGACAAGAAATTGTAAAAGTTGACGATTAGTGGCACTCCTTTGTCTTCCACTATTGTCGTAACATTGTGGGATTTGGTGGCTTGTCTTTGTCTTTATGGATAATTCGAAGAATTTCATTCTTCATCATCATTCGAGGGGCCTTCTTTTTGGCCCATTCTATATCAATTCTATTCTTTTTAATGGGCAACCAAACACGATTTTAACTCCTACTCAACCTATTCTTGCAATTATCATGCATGTAAGACGCGAAGGAATGCAAGTTAAAGTGAAGATATAAATGTCTTCGGTATTTATCCTAAAACCATTAACGATAAAAGGAGGTCACGTAGAATTATATTATCGATGTGTGACATTTTCACGCATCTCAACAATTTACTTAGGGTCCGTTTGGTTTTAACTCCGAAATCAGAAACGGAATGGAAACAAATCTAGTCCATACGTATAGCCTTATTCATGAAAGTTTTTGGAATCATTCCTTTTGATTTGAAGTAATTGGAGTAGAGTTTGATTACTTTTTGATACCCTATAGGGTAACAAAATGTAGGGAATCAAGTCCATTTTGCCTTAAACCATAAGGAATGATTCCATACAATTTAATGAATAATGATATAAATATGGACTAAATTCGTTTCCATTTCGTTTCCGTTTTCGGAGTTGGAAACAAAGGGGCCCTTAGTTACTTAATATATTAATGTATAACTTCATATATTTAGCCGTGCTAATATCGATGTGGGACATTTCTATACAAACCTTGAGTTAATATCAAGACCGTCCTTGTGGGAAAATCTATTTTTACGTTTAGACTTCTACTTTATATTTGTACGGATTTTTTTTCCATGAACTAGCTTTACTCATTAAATCTATGTCAATTATTTACTCAATATTTCATAACAAGATACCTTGAATATCAATCAATTGAACAACCATACTCGATCATTACCTACAATTTTGCCCTTTAGTTTAATTTCATTCATTATACGATTTCACAACTGATATTTATCCGATCGGTTTTCTTTGACGGTTTCTTAGTAGGGTTTGCAATGGATATCTCGACTAGAGTGGAACGAATGCATGTATGATCATCCGTCCTATATATCACGTTAGGGAGAATTTGTTGTCAACCCACCTCAAAGTCAAATATATGGTTGCCTATGTTGTAAGAGTCAACCATATATTAGGTTTTATGGGGTGGTTCATGACTTCCTCGTATATCAAAGTAAAGAAATGTTATTGTATATATAATTCATTAAAGTAATAAAAATGTTAACATAAATTTTTTAAACTTTAAATTTGAATGTTTGAGTATTAATAGTTTATATTGCTTAGTAAAAAAATAATAGCTCATTTTGTGGAGTTTAAATCCAACTCAAACTAGACATTTTTAATAATGAAAAAGGTTTGGGTTGAACTACGTTCTACCGTTGTCTATTTTAGAACATCTTTACGGATTAAATAAAAAATTAGAATATGTATGCGGTTGAATGTCCTAGTTGGTACCGTAAAATTGTCAATTACACATTTAGTTTCTTTTATAAAACAAGTTTGACACTATATTGAAAACGAAGTTCCACCATGAAATCGGACTAAAGCATCCCAATATTCCAAGGGTGACTCGAAGAGTCTTAGACAGTCTTAATAACACAACTTATCAACTTATATTTCGATATTACGAATTTGGAGTTTAATAGACTCTTCGAGACCAATCTATATTGCTTATGATTCTGCGTCAATAATAGATTCGTGCACACTATTTTGTATCTCAAGATGGGCCACATTGCCACAATGATCACAAAGAACATATTCAATTCAAAATTTTCAGGTTCAAAGTTTTGAACCATCGAAATTTAATTTGTACGAGTTTTCTCATCTTAGTTCGTCTTAGCTCTTTTCTACGTACAAATTTAAAATTTGACAAATACAATAGTATTAGAGATTGTTCCTCCAATTTCATCATCTTTGATGATTTTATTCTTGCATAGCAAATTACCCATCAAATTGTGACAAGCTTTGTCATTTTATATACGTCTCGTATATTTTTAAGTTATTATAGTAACTCAACCGAGAAGAATGTGATAAAGATCATTCGAACGACAGTCGCACAACTCAAAATATTTAAGGGTAAAATGCTTAACTAGGCATTTTACCACTATTACTTTATTTAAGAGTACTCATAATATAAACTCATTTAGTAAATGTACCCCCATATAACCCAATTCTTTCATCTAAGAGAATTATATAATCTAAAATTATAGAGATTTATAAAATAAAAGCCAATAAAAAAAAGTCTATTAAACTCAAATCTTTCAATATTTAATAACAATATTTTTTTTTCTTCATTCAATGGTTTGAAATTTTATGCTTCTCTTGATACTTAAATTGATTGTTTAAAATGCACATAAAACCACCCATTTTTACTTATATCTTTAATACATTATCTTGGACATTAACTTTATTAGGCGTGTGATGTTTTTATAATTTATCTTTATAATTAAATTAGTTTACGATAATTTCTTTTTGGCCTAAATAATATTACTTTATTAAACTTACCCATAACATAAATATAAATACATTTAGTAAATGTACCCCTAATTTTTTTACCGTTCAAATTTACTCTCTCCATATCTGAGTAATTTTTCTATCTCATGGCAATTACAATTAAAATGGAAACAAAATATCTTGAAAACGCTCAATTTGTACTCTCTCTTCCTATAATCTTTCACAAACAATCCTCCCAATTTCGAGTATCAGGAAATCGTCATCTTCTTCTCTATTAAGATTTGTCATACCAACAAATCGCCATCCCTGCTTTGATTTCGAGTTTCTATTCAAGTATGGATATTATGCAATCTTCTTCTTCTTCTGGTGATTGTGAAAACATACCAAAAACTCATATCAATGTACACAACAGCATTCCATACCAGAAAATCATATCAAAATCTCACATTAAACTCATATCAGAACCTATATCAGACAAACATACAAGAGCTCATACTAGATCTCATATCAATATACACAGGAAACACATTAACAAATCATACCGGAAACCCATATAAAACTCATACCAAAAACCATACCAGAAACCATACCAGAGAAACATACCAAAAACACATACAGATAAATCATATCAATATACACAAGAAACACATTAAACAAATCATACCAAAAACCCATATCAAACTCATACCAGACAAACATACCAAAAACTCATACTAGACAAATCATATCAATATACACGAGAAACATGTCAACAAATCATACCAGAAATACATATCAAACTCATACTAGAAACCATATTAGACTCATACCAAAAACTCATATCAGAAACCATACTAGACTCATACAAAAAACTCGTGCCGTAAATTCATATAAAAAACTCATACCAGAAATCATACCAGAAACACATCAACAAATTATACTAAAATCACATATCAAACTCATACTAGAAACCATATCAGACTCATACCAAAAACTCATATCATAAACCACACCAAAATTCATACCAGAAACACATTACTAGAAACTCAAATTTCTACTCTCTCTCTCTCTCTAGAGAGTGGGTTTAAATCCGACCAATTATTTTTACCAATATTAATTAGAGTGGTAAAAACTAGAGAGGTAGCTCATAAAAAAAAGCCTACTTGACTCAATTCTTTCTTCTTTTGAGGAGGGCTTCGGCCTAAGGTAATGTTGTGAATTGTGATGAACACCTTACAAAGTCGACAACGTCTTTATCCATAGTCATCTATGTATACTAGAGGTCGTCTGTAGGTTATGAAGTGAGGAATGATTTTGGTTTAAGTCAATTAATATCGTTCAACCTTGAAAAAGTGGCGAATGAAGACGAGACTTAATCGAATGAATATGTTTTGTAAATGGCTAAAGTTTCAGTCAGGATAGGAGGTTGAATCGAATGAAGTCATTTTCATCATCCCAATTTTTCATTTCTATCCTCCATCATTCTCCTCTCATCAATTCTAGAGAACCCGCCGGGAAAGCATAGATACATAAGAAGCAACTTACATACAAAAATCAACAAATGTAAATCCCAACTAAACAACTAACATGATTAAAAAACCCTTCCAGAGCTCTCTTCTCTCTCCTCATTAACCGGCGCCTGCGCCACCCCAGTGCGGCTGCCCAGCGGCGCCCCACCCACTCCCTCGCTGGTCCCCATGGCTGGCTCTAGGAGGTCCCGCCGGCAAACCATTAAGATCTCTGAACTACGCCACCCTCCCTTAAGCAAAAATCCTCCACCAAAAAATATACCCTCAACTACCCCTTCCTCCCATAACCCTAGCTCACCGGAAACACCTGTTGAGATCATCCCGGATGACCTGATTCGCACCAACAACAGAAGACTCAACCCAAAACACACCGACTCACCATCCCTCTCCTCTACCATACTCTTCCCTCCGTTAACACAAGGCCCACAGGCGCATACCACTCCTTCTGCTGGGTCACCTTCCTCTCATCATGAAGCAGATACTACCCTGGTGGATTGTCAGGCTGGAGTTGGTGATGCTAGACAGTGTGAGTTGTTGAAGCTTCCTGATGATCCTCCGTTGGTGACGCTACCTGACCCTTCGGATCCCAAGAATGTCATTAATCCGGACATCTCTTCTCCCGAAGCCAACAGCACGAGCGGCCTTTCATCTCACCCTACCTTTACTTCTGACATCCAACCCCCAAAAAACGCATGTGCTGAGCGAAGAGAATGTCGAAACGTCACGTGCATTAACTTCAAAGACATTCTCCTGCGTAATGTGGACAGTAACCACGTCCCTTTACCTTTCATCCCTGGGCTTGAATCGGGATGCATCCCATTCACTGATGAAGAGGTTGATGATAACGTCAAAAAATGGCAGCTTACATTGGTTGGGTTCCCGTTGGGCAGTCCCATATCCTACCACCGCATGGATCGTTTTGTTGCTGAAGCATGGAACTCCATCCCTAAACCGAAATTCATGCGTAATGAGAAGGGGATATTCGTCTTCCACTTTACAACTGAGCAAGACCTTAACACTGTCTTGGCTGGCAACCCTTGGGCCACAAATGGGTCCTCCACCTTGTTGCTAAAGAGGTGGAATAATGACCTAGCTCTTGACTACTCTAGCCTTGAATCTCTACCTATCTGGGTTACCTTGCATGATCTAGACTATAGATTTTGGTCCCAACACATGTTAGCTAAGATCGGCTCAGCGCTTGGCACTCCCATTCTTACAGACACATGTTCAGCTAATCATGATAGGCTTGGATTCGCTCGAATCTTGGTTGATATTCAGGCCTCTCGCCCCCTTCTCCGTGAAGTCACTCTGAAGGGCCCTGACGGGACATCTTTTGCCCAGAAAATTTCTTATGAATGGCTTCCGCCCCATTGCCCAACATGCAAGCTCTTTGGCCACAACTGCTGTGACAAGAAGAACAAAACTGACCACTCTCAGCCTTCTTCTCCTAACCAGCCTCCTCTTACCAAAAGAAAAGCTCCTTACATTAACCTTGACCCTACTCCCATTCTACCAACACCCCACCCATCTCAGAAAATTCACCAAGTACCCAAGACAGCCCAGCAAAGCCATACTACCCCATCAACGAAGCCATCAGGCTTGGTATCCTCCTCACATGACCTTCACTTAAACCAAGTCCATCCCAACCCTACCTTGACTCCAATCCCTGCTCCAACATCTGACCTGTCTAGCAATCCCATCTTGGGATTGGATTCACATACGAATGAACCTGCCCTCAACACTGAATCCCAACTCTCGCCCCCCTCAACTTCTAACCAACCAACCCATCCCACCCACCCTATCTGCCCCTCCTTAACCCTCCCATTGATAGCAAGTGCTACAATGGTTCCTTCCAAATCCCTCAATGATAATTAGACTAAGCTCCTGGAACATCAGAGGACTAAATGACCCTGCTAAACAAAGAGCTATGCAATCCTTTGCTAAGAAGCAAAACCTTGACATCCTTGTTATCATTGAAACTAGGCTTCGGTCTAACAATGAGAAACGAATCTCTAAATCCCTCTTCCCCTCTTGGAATCACATGTCTAATGGTTCCATTTTCCGTAACTGTCGTATTTGGGTTTGGTGGAATCCTGCTAAACTTCACCTTTCAACCCTAATCACTACCGATCAGTTAATTCATTGCCAAGTCACAGCCCCGCTATCCAACCCAAACCGTGCTACTGTGGCCGACCTATCCTTTATCTATGCCCACAATTCTCCTGAGGATAGATCCAGTCTTTGGGACACCATTTCTACTCTAAAGCAGCTTATCCATAACACTCAATGGGCTCTACTTGGTGATTTCAACGTAACACTCACACCGGATGAGAGGACAACAAACAACCTACCCGCAATCACTCAAACTTCTGACGAGCTTGCAACATGCTTCGAACAAAACCAGCTTTCTGATCATCCCGCCTCAGGCTGCAAGTTTACGTGGAACAATAAACAAACTGAATGTTGGATTTGGAGTAAACTGGACAGGATTATCACCAACAAGACATGGCACACCGCCTTCCCCCAGTCTAAGGCTCACTTCGGCCTTGCGGACCTTTCGGATCACTCTCCGGCCTTACTCTTCACTGAACCTTCGGATGCTAAGCGCAATGCCCCTTTCAGATTCAATAATGCATGGATTCACCATGACAACTTCCTGGATTGCGTTAAGAGGGTATGGGAAACTGTAATCAATGGCAATCATATGTTCAAGATTACAAAGAAACTACAACTTCTCAAGCCTGTCCTGAAGAGGTTCCCCAGTGCCAAGATTGAAGAACTTCATACCAAAATCCTGGATCATCAGGCCTCTCTCCATAACATCCAGAAGAGAATTCAAACGGATCTTCATAATGCCTCTCTCCTGATGGAGGAGAAGAACCTCTCCAGCTCTTTGAAGGACTGCTATAGTAACTTGCACATCATGTTATGTCAACTATCCAAAGCAAACTAGGTGAAACATGGCGATCAGTGTACATCCTTCTTCTTCAAAAGTATCCGTACCCGCAGATGCTCCAATCTCATCAAGACAATCCGCACCAGTGATGGCATCCTGACTGACGATCCGGACTCCATTGATAAATCCATAGTTGACCACTTCAAGAAAGCACTTAGCTTGTCAAGTGTTAACTCTCAGAGCCCTTTCCCTGTTGTTGATCTGCCTACCATTAACACTGTGGACTACGCCTCCCTGAGCTTGATGGTAACCCCTGATGAAATCAAGACGGCCCTCTTCAGCATAGGCGACAACAAAGCACCTGGTCCGGATGGATATAGCTCCATGTTCTTCAAATCAACTTGGGATATCATTAGCGAGGACTTCATCAATGCAATTCAGGACTTCTTCCTTAATGGGAGATTACTACGCCAAGTGAATCACACTTCCATCTCCCTGATTGCTAAGAATGACTGTCCCCTTACACCATCAGACTATAAGCCCATATCTTGATGCTCCACCATTTACAAGACTATAGCGAAAATTCTCTCTCCTAGGATCAACTCCATTCTCCCTGGGATCATCAGTTTCAACCAGAGCGCTTTTGTTTCCAAAAGATCCATCAAGCACAACGTGTTAATATGCCAGGAGATGCTTCACAAATACGGTAGGAAGCACATCTCTCCTAGGGTTGCTATGAAGGTTGATATATCAAAGGCATTCGATTCGGTTAGTCACTCTTTTATCATCCAATGTCTGCTGAAGATGGGCTTCCCTCTCCATTTTGTTGCTCTGATCAATGAATGTATCTCCACTGCAACGTTCTCGGTCAACATCAACGGTTCTCTCTCCGGACATTTCGAGGGGCGACGTGGGTTACGACAGGGCTGCCCACTCTCACCGCCACTATTTGTCATAGTAATGGAACACCTCACTGCAATGATCAAGCGTGACACATTGAGCCCTGAGTTCAACTTCCATCCCAAGTGCACGTTCCCCAGCATCACCCACCTGACCTTTGCTGACGATCTTCTTCTCCTCTGTAGGGGTGACACTCCGTTCATTAAGATCATCAAAGGCGCTCTTGATGCCTTTGGCCTCGCTTCTGGCCTCATGATTAATCCTTCCAAGTCTCTTCTCTTCACTGGGGGCATGTCCAATGCCGAAATGGATGAAGCCACTGCTGCTACAGGAATTGCCATTGGCTCGCTTCCCTTTCTATACCTTGGAGTCCCCATTGGGAGTAGCCGTCTTATGATCAGGGACTTTCTTCCCTTAATTCATAAAGTTACTAGCCGCATCCAATCATGGAGTGCTAAAACTCTCTCGTACGCTGGGAGATCGCAACTCATCAGGTCGGTCCTCCTCTCAATCAACCACTACTGGAGTTCTTTGTTCTTGCTTCCTGCTAGAGTCATCACAATGATCAACTCTCTCGTCCGTTCTTACTTTTGGTCGGGAATTGAGAATAGCAAGAGGGCTCTGGTCGCCTGGAACGTGATCTGCTCCCCAAAAGCCGAGGGTGGTCTTGGCTTCCCCGATCTTCACTCACATAACAAAGTTGCTCTTGTCCGTCTCATCTATGAGATTGATAAAGGTGATACTAACATATGGACTCATTGGGCAAATACTCACCTTATCAAGAGATCGAGCAACATTTGGAGCTGCTTGCCTAAGCAGCACCATAGTCACTTTTGGAAGACACTCCTTAAGATTAGGGATGATATCACCATCCCCCACTCGGCACTGGCTAACACCAATGGAACCTTCTCCCACAACAATGTCTACGCTATGTTCAAGCCAAATGCCCCCCTTAGTCACCCCTCTCCGTTCAAGGCCATTTGGCTTAGATCTAACATACCAAAATGCACATACATCTCCTGGCTTGCAGCCCACAAGAGACTTCCCACACTGGCCAAAATCAAAACCTGGAATCCATCTATCAATGACCGATGCAAGCTGTGCACCAGCTCCGTTGAGGACGATGATCATCTCTGGACCTACTGCAGCTACGGTTCTCTTGTTCTGGACATTGTGTCTCGCTGGACCATCACTCCCTACCCTCCTCCCTATCATAATAACCTTTGGGGTTGGCTTTGCACCCGCATCAACCACAACCCGACGCTTATTGAGAGTATCCGGATCGCCTCAATCACTTCTTTCATCTACCAACTCTGGATGGTTAGAAACCATATGGTCTTCAACAACACATTTACTCGTGTTGTGGAGTGCGCTAGCTTGATCATCAAGTCCATTAAAACTCACTTTGAGTCCAATTGGAATGATCGATCCCCTACTTCTCTTCACATGGCTAGAATGTTACATCTTAATCTCACTTAGTCCTATGCTTAATCGGTTGATCCTGTTGCTTTTGCTATTGTCTATCTCTCATGTAGCTCTCTTGTAAATTCTTTCTCATTCAATACAATTAACCATTCAAAAAAAAAAAAAAATCCCAACTAAACAAGACCTATATACATCTTATTATCGAAAATTTTCTCTCATTAGCACTATAATCACATTAAATCAACATCTTAGCATTTGTAAGAACCAAAATAACCAGTAGTAAAGGTGTTGAAACCACAAATCGGCAGACCAAATCTCCTATGATATATTGGGACACAAATTAGGGTTTATAATGAAATGCATAAAACAATGAGCTAACCAATTCCAATCGAGGAACCACATGAATGCGTCGCCGGCCGAATAGTCTGGGTGAGGGTTGTAGGTTAGAGCGGAGAAAGATCAAGCTTCCTTCTTCACAAACGACGGGGATCGATGACCTCTAGTAGCGCCGGTGCCTTCTCTCACGATTGACGGGGCTGAAGTTAGGAAGAAGATGACCTTCTTTCGCTGATCACAAAAAACACGCGGCCAAAATAATAAACACGTACAATTGCATGGGTTTATCATCCCTTCATTAATTGTCATTTAAAACGAACATTGAAACAAATTAATTCATTTTATGTTCTTCAACTTCATTAACAAATTTCAATTTCATTTCAGTATAAACTTCAACTTTAATTTTAACTTCATTTTCAATAATTCTCGATCTATCAAAGAGGACCTCTAAGTATCGAGAGTTATTTATTAACCAATA
This sequence comes from Fagopyrum esculentum, assembly GCA_033239045.1. Taxonomy (NCBI): domain Eukaryota; kingdom Viridiplantae; phylum Streptophyta; class Magnoliopsida; order Caryophyllales; family Polygonaceae; genus Fagopyrum; species Fagopyrum esculentum. Next base: position 118,035,597 of record BSUD01000008.1, read on the forward strand.
TAAATTAGGTAAACGTACAATGTTAGGTGAGGCATGATGATTATACAATTAGCAGGCAACCACGTAAAGAGGCTTTGAATGCAGGGCTTACTTTATTTTACGTTGAGACATACTATACATTCCACTAACTCGATAGACTTATTAACAACGAATGAATAAGAAAGTGCTTTCCTTTATTTCCTCGATTTCCCTAATTTTAAACATGAAAGCAACTCCAAATTACATTCTTTTCCATTATATATATAATAACACTTCGTCCCACACACTGCTTTATTAGCTCCATCAAATACTGCAACATTATTCATGTTAGCCCACCTGGCAACCTCTGAAAAATATCTTCTTTTGATTCTTTGATAATGGCGGTGCTGCTTTCGAAGAAGATCATCGTTATCTTCCTTGTTGTTTTTGTAGCTACTTCAAATGCAGGTACTGCCATCTCTTTTTAACTTTTGAGTTGATTTTCCATCTGGGTAATTTGATCGAGGTGTTTGGTTTGCAGCTCAACGAGCTCGCTTCGTGACCATGTCGACTGAGCAGGAAGGACGTAAATACGAGGTGATCTTTTGTTAACGTCCAAGCTTTCTTGTCACTGCATGCATTTTCTCAGGAACATCACAAAACAGAAAATTCACTGTGTTCCTATAAATGATCGACAAGCAGTACAAGAAAACCTAAGAAAAATTATAAGTATAGCATCTTTAACGCAAAAATTTTAAGAATCTAATTATAATTTGTAGGTTTTAGTTTTCTATTGTCACGAAATTGCTTTTGCAGGATGGAAGAGATGAATGGTAAAGAGTAGGAAATTTTGCTTGAAATTTTCTTAATTTTACTGATTTTATTTTATTTTATCTTTAATTTAAATTCTAATTGAAGACTTTAATTAGGTTTCTGCATTAAAAGATGCTCCAAGTAATTCATAGCAGTATTCGTCTTAGATGCCATGAACAAGGTTGTTATTCGAACCGAATCCTTGTAGTTATGCTAATATGACAATTTTATAGTGTTAGCTGAACAGACAAGAGAGTTTTGACGTGTTTACTGAACCGAATTTGAAATGAATTTATAGAAAATAAATGAGTACAAGTCAAATTTATTCTAAGTCGACTTCAAACCGAACCCAACAACTCGACTCATATAACAACGATTAGTAGAGTTAGAAATTCAGATTTATTTGAATAGAGTATGCCATCTACTGACCATGGTAGCAAAAGGGTGACAACAGTAAATAGTATATAAGCCAATAGAAGAATGAAAAGTTGTTTTGTTTCTAAAATTAGGGTAACAGTCAAATTAAGTGACACTTGACAATGATTTGAAAAACAATCATAATGTGTCATAAAGCTTGTGATAGATCGCTTTTTTTCTTAGTGGCAGTCTAGCTAGCACCAAAGGTTGCATCATCATTCACTAATATGTGTAACTTGCTTTAAAAAGATAAACAAAAGCCATAAACAATTGAGCAGAATATATATATTACACAGTGTGGGGCTCAAGCTTTTGTGTTATTTGTTGTTGTGGTAGGAGATACCGACGAAAGCTTCTCATGACGAAGATGCGTCGGTAAAACGAGCCCATGAAAGGATGCTGAGAATGAACCACTACTACATCAACGAGCAAATGAAACGGTTCATTGCTACGGTTTTCACTAATGAAGCGGTTTAAAGCAACAGTTGGGCTAAAGAAACGGTTTACCTTAACGGTTTTGTCTATTGCAGCGGTTTTTGAAACGGTTAATCGATGTGTCATATTTTAATAGGCCGAAAATATAGTGAAGCGGTTACTAGGGGCCTATTGTAGCGGTTTTTTAATGTTTAATGAAATATTAGTAATAAATGGCGCGGGTATATGAGCGCCTATTTTTCATCGAAATCTTGTAAATTGGAGAAAACACGCTTCAGTTTACTCTCTCTCTATCATCGATCATCCCCAATTCCAACCTAGCACCATCGACCTTCGATTCCTCATCGACCTCCGATTCCTCATCGACCTCCGATTCGCCGTCAACCTCCGATTCGTTTTGCCTCCTTCCCCACCTTGTTCACCGTTTCCATTAACACCTCGAGTAGGGTTTAGCGCCGTCGACCTCCGAATCATTATACCATGTATCTATTGAGTTCACCATTGGAGCAGTAACGATTCTACAAGGTAAGCACGTCATTTTACCCTTCAATTTCTATGTTCTACATTCTATTGAAATCTTTGGTTTGTGCTGTGCAAAACTGTTGCGTACTACTAAGGAAGGGATTTTCGGTTGAATAAGATGATTAGGGCATAAACATTGATTAGTTGTATAATCCAGGGATTATGGGTATTATATCTTTCCCAAATCTTTGTTGTAGAAGTTTGGTTAAAGAACTCAAAGCTTTAAGTTGTCAATCAATAAAACACAGTGACATTTTAACTTGGACAATATTAGGACAATGCCATCATTTTAAGGGGTTGCTGTTTGTTGTTCTTTATCCACTATTTTCCTCCCTCTTCCTATCAAAGTCTACCTAACAGCTGATATTTTAATTAGTTCCTTTGATATAATAAAGAGAATATGCCATTGTTTAGTTGGTGGCTCTAGTCTTTATAGAACTTCTGAGCATACGGATGTTGGAAGTGGTAGATATTTTCATCTTTGATATGATACGTTTCCCCTGCTTTCGTTTTAGAAATTATGATATCCTACGTGGTTTAAATTCAGAAGTTGTTGTCATATGGTTGTATTCAACTTTGGAGCTATATTATAATGAAAATAACAATAATTGGGTGGAAACAAAATGGTGTAAATGATCAAGCACGATTCATCTATATGAAATAATTTTAAGTTCAGTAATTGTTACTCTTTATGCAATTTCTTCTTTTTTTGCAGATCAAGCATATATGAGAAACTATATTAATTTATATGAAATCAATTTTGCATCAGTTATGTGTGTTTGTACTTTGTATCAGGACATGACTCTAATCCAAAAACTCAGTGCGGTCTTATTTGGGTGTGTCTAGTTTCAATCTGAGGAGGATGATCACAGACTTGTTCGAAATCATAAGAAGCATATTTATCAACATGAACCATTTATCTTGGCTTCTCAAGCAATTAAAATATTTTATGTTGAGGACCCATTACAAATGATTAGCAATATGTGGTGAATGATTTGCCTAGAGATATGCTTGCTACTAAGAATGAAGAGAGTGATAGAATTGCTGATATATTTTGGACGGAACCTGTAAATTCTCACAAAAAAAGGTTTGGTATTGATGGTGATGTTAAGCTTAGTCGTACAAGGACTGATGTGCATGCAACAATAATTGACTTGGAAGGAAATGTTCTAGATGACTAGACAAATGGATAAGTTTATGTTATTGGTCTTTTGCACAAACACGTACTTGCTCTAGCACAATGATATATAATATAACCTATCAAAAAATTTATGGCATTCTTTTTTTTCCTTTGAGATTTACAGATTTCGGTTGTGCATTTCAAAACTTATTGAGATTATTGAAAGAAAATGACGTTTCTTTGCACCATAGCCGAAATCTCTAAACATAAGCTAGGGAAAACCTACAGGAAACTATATTTTGATGATGCAAACTACCGGGAGAGAGAATGTAACCAAGTTTTGCCAACCCAGTAGATCTTTGTTATTATCCAATTCGAAATGCCCTCTAGAACTAATTGTAAAATACTTGAAAGCTGATTTTTCTATTCTAGTGTCTAGTGTAGGTTTAAAGTGGAACTTAAAGTAGCTTGTAGCGGCCAATAATTTGGGTAGCCTTCCTTTTTGTTCTATAGATTATTAAATCCTTAATTGGATTTGGATAGCCTTATGTATTTTTATTAAATTATGACTTTCTATGCCGCATGCCTTTTTTCTTTTGAATGATTAATATGGTGTATACCTTTTTATACTCTTTGTAGCTGTATATATTTAAAATTTATATGATTTCTATAGCTTCTCTCATTATCCAGGTGAGTCAACTTGGAGCTGATGCTCAGAAGTATCAAGCTGCTGCTCAAAATGCCACCTCAAATGCATCTGCTTATGATTTGCTGGGTAGTTGTAACATGTAAGCATTCGTCATATTTTGGAAAATTTATCATATATGGTACCGGTAATCGAATAAGTAAAGCATTCAACCCCAATTTATCACTGGCAAGCAAAAGCATTGAACATCTGGAAATGTACTGACACTGATCCAGAATGTATTTCCCTTAAAAGTATCTTGTTCAGTATTAATCTCATGCAAATGTGTTTTTTAAATTTTGCATTTATATTCATTAGATAATCGTATACATATGTGTATTGCTTCATTACCGTACCATTTATGACACTTGCCCTAATGCTTGTTTTTATTAGTAGAAGCTAACTATCAGACTTTCAGGTTTCTCGCATCTACTAAACAATTAGCTAAAGCATTGGAAGCTCCATTAGTGAATGACTTAGGGTATACGAAGAGATATATCCGCTGTCTTCAGGTACTACATTTAATTCCATCTAGTTAGATTACCTCTTTTCGAGCCTTGTAATATAAGTCTATGTTAAGGCTTGTGAGAATGACCTCATGCTCTATTGTGTACTAAACGATTTATATTGACTTTAATGTTGAAATACTAGATTTTCTATGTAAATCATAAACTTGTGGCTCATAGCATTTATGAAAGCATTATTGTACTTGAACCCTTATAACCACTGTATTAGCGGTTAAGGGGTTAGCTGTATTCTGGTTGTTGGACTACGAGTATGAGCCTTAAGTGTTGTTTTTCATTCATTCTCTCACCTGCTAATCTGTATATAAAAAGATATACACCATATTAATCTCACATAGCTTGGTTCTAGAAGCATGACGAAATGACTTTAGTGGCAAGTTAGCTTGTTTAGTTCAACTGGAACTTGGCGAATGTCTGTCGTGGATTGTTTGTTTTGCTATTTAGCTCAACTAAAGGTTCCTTGTTAATATTATTTTCGTTCATTTTCGTTTGCAGGTGATTTTGGTTTGAATAGGGAAATGACACAAACAAGGACACAAACAAGCTATCTTTTTGGGTATGAATTAGTTGAATAGATGTAACGCTATAATTTTGAGTATGTGTATGATACTTTAGTTTGAACAGTGTGGAAACCTTTTTGTCTAGCTAAGCCACACACTGAATTTGCTAAATTTTCTTTTGTTAATGACGTTAGGAAATCGAAGTTAGAATACTTGGTATTTGTGATAATTGAGACCATTAAGTTTGATTTGTTGATGTAGCAAGGAAATCAGATTTTGAGTATTTGTATTCCTCTTTTCTTGATGGTATTCATAAGAAGTTCAGATTTTTATATATGTAGGAATTTTTATTATAGATTCAAAAGCTTTTCTAAAAGCATAATTTAATGCACACCTTGCAACCGCAACAATTTCAAGATAACCGTTGCATATATTCAATAGATAACATTTATAAACAGGTGAAAAATCGTTTCATTTGGTATTAATCAGCGGTTCATTTATATTGATACAGCGATTTAAGTTGTGTTAGGAAACCGCTTCATTAGGCTATTTGCAACGGTTCACTAGTCAAATGCAATGGTTTCACGTAATTGTTTAAAACCGCTTCATTAGGTTATCTTTGCAGCGGTTTACTAGTCAAATGCAGCAGTTTCACGTAGTTATATAAAACCGCTGCAATAGCTATTAAGAACCGCTTCATAAAGCCTAATGCAACGCGAGCAAATGAAGCGGTCAAAAACCGCTACATAATATCTTTTGCAATGGTTTTTTTTCCTTTTGAAGCGGTAATCGACCGCTTCATTAGCCTTGCGATGTAGTAGTGAACAACCGTGATTATGGCTCATACGACCCTACTCCTACTCTTTCCAAGCCAAAATCTAAGCTAATTCCAAATTAAGCCATGCAAGCCGATCTTATACTACAAAGCTCGGCTTCGTAAGAACATTTGCAGTGATGTTATATAAAGATATATATGCATAATATATATATTGGATTTTGTAAGTTAGTCTGTACTATATGTGAAAAATATATATGCATGCAATATGTCATAGTAAGTTTTGGATTTGTGTACGTAGATATCTCGTTAGTGGCCTAGGTGTATCCCATATGTACACGGTACACCTTTTATAAAAACTATGTGTACGTATACCATGTATATTTTTGGATGTTTTAATGTAAGAGTCGAAGTTATAATAGTTTAAACCAATTAGAGTAACAATATACATTTGTAAGAATATACGAATTTGATTAAGTAAGAATTTGTATGATATTTGATATTTCGTACTTACAATTCGCACGACAGTTGTCGTCCAATTTGATTCTAGGTTTCCCTTTTACAGTTTTACACATGGTATACGTACTATGTTTTTTTAGTAATTGTGACCTATGTTATTAATTAAAGGAGATAAGCTAACATGTTATAAGCTTTTGGGTCGCTACTTCTCGGACATTGATTTTCAAAAGCGGAATTAGAGATGGAGGGGGTTGAACAAGTGGAAAGAATCCTAAAGGGTAATCAAATGCAAGAGAAGTCAAACAATCAGATGCAACATTTGTCTCGTGGTAAGTGTGACGGATCTGGATTTGCCAATTCCTACGAAGGAAGTCTTCGCACCGAGATACCAGACTAAATAGAGGTGCATGGGTGGAATACTCCTATTTAAGAGTCTGACGACGAGTTCCGAGTCGATCTCAGCAATAACACGGCGAAAACCTCCTTCCCCAAGCAAGGTGCCACTACTAAATAAATGACTTGTTGTAACCGTTAAAATTAGTTACTTAAGGCTTCAAAACTGTTACAGTAAGGCTTTAGTAATGAATAATGCTCCGCTACAATAGCCTGCCTTGCAATAGGTATGTAGCAACGAAGATAAACTCTATTGTAACGGTTTAAAGAATCAAGTCCAAAACAATTACAATAGACACATAACTATTACTATAGGTGAAACCATTACAAAAATAAATTGTTATTACAATAGATCTTACCATTACAATATTGATAGACCCGTTACCAAGGGACAACCATTACAAAATGTAGATAATTGTCGATCACCGTACATATAGAACCATTGCCATATAATCTACAATTGTTACCACAATACCTGATGTGTACAATTAATTAGATAATTTATAAATTATACAAATTTAGTATAAAATACTAATGATAATCCATAGATAAATAATACGGAGGCATAAAGTGTACATCATCATTCCCAAAATCATACGAAGTACTGTCAAAAGTATGGGAAACAAAGGTATATTAGTCTCCTAATTACAAAAAATCCCAAAATAATACGTATTGTACGTCACCGAAATTATTCATATGTTTTCTTCTTGTCGACTGATGATGAAATCTGAAATTGTTGCTCCATTTCTTCAGCAGTTTTCTTCTTGTCAAGGTACCTATTTTTAAAGGGCGACACTCATAAGGATTCAACTATGAACTCAATTTCAATTTATGCTTCTTCCAAATTTTTTGGCAAATAGAAAAGAATATATATATATATATATATATATATATATATATATATGATAGAACATACTTCATATGATCATGCAAGGCAGCTTCGAAGTCATAGGCTTGTGGTCTCTCTCTCTGAACCCTATATCGATGAAAGCATGTCAAAGGCGATCACCTGCAAGTATTCCGAGTGGACTGAAAGCATGATACTATATATTGGGGCACCGAATAAGGGATCACACAGATGAATAATCATAGTCTTAAAGTACCACTACCATTATGTTCTAGAAGTGATTGTTAAAGGTCACATACCATCATGCACTTTAACAGCAGTGTCTAACACCCGCCCAGTGTCAGCACATAACCATTGTAATGCAGATCCAAGAGTTGCATCCAATATCTTTCCATCAGGAGAAATACACAGCCGATCATAATGTAACGAATTGACACCACTTGTATTAAGAGGCGGGATAAGAAATGTCTTCAAAACCTTGGGGTCCTCATCAAGGTGATACCTAACTGATTACACACATATAGAGGCTTATTAATGAAAGGAATACATACAAAATCTTGTTATAAACTAAAAATATACATTGACATTCTTAACTTTGGAGTTACTATAACATTTTCCCCATAGTAACTTTGAATCTGTACAACCTGCTTTAACTGATCCATTGGTGATTGGTAATGTAATAATAAATGGTCCATCTTTAACAAAATTTGTTCATGTGACACGTAGATTAGACAGCTCCAAATAAACATACTAAGAAACTAAACAAGCAGTCATAGTCTGGTCAACTTAAGAACAGGTGAGAAAAGAATGTTCGATTACAGTCATATAGTCAACAGAATAATAACTCAACACAGTCAGAACTTAGAACAGATGACCAACCATGAAACATTTTGTATTTTAAAATACTAGCAATAAAAAAACACACCTAGGGTTGTACATGACTACATGCATATGTACTAAGAAGAGATCTCCTTCATTTGCTTCAACTTACTTTTCAATTTTCTTTTTCTCCTAAGAGATTTTGATGGATTAATACTATGTCATAGACTAATAGTTCATCAAAGCACTAGCAATAAAAAAATCAAAGAAAAGCCATTCAAACCAAATTCAGCCAAAATATAGGAGTGAAAAGCAAATTGAATATGATTTCAGTTACAGTATACAAGTCTGTAGTTTTGTAACAAGGGAGGAAACACACAACAAGTTAGATCCCATAATGGACCCACAGAACAAATGTAATTATTCTAATCACAGTGGTAATGTGCAACAAATTCAAATGCAGTCTTTGAGAATGGGTTAAATCTGTTACTCCCCTTATCTATAAGGTCAAGAGAAACTTATGTAAAATATGCTCAAATAGAACTCTCCGAGCTATCACATATACTCAAGGAAATGCGAAAAATAATAATAGTTCGTGGAGATTGACATGTTGGAACAAAACTAAATTTTTGACTATGTAACAAATGCTCAAATAGACATTCATCTTACCAGTATTTTCTTCTACCCGAAGAACAAAATATCTGCAACAAGGAAAGATATAAGTAAGACATTCTACTTAGCAGCATTATCTTTGATATTACTATCAAAACATGCACTCTACCTGCTACTTTCAGCTACAGGCTCCAGAGGGTGAAGTTCTCCTTTTCTCAAATATACCAGAGCATATAATTTACCTAAAGCAGTGCACTGAGCAATGTCAAGCTCACTCGGAGAGTGGGTCTCCCAAGTCTAGTCCTAAACTTTCTTTCAACGAAAATCATACACAGAATTATAACTCATTACCTATTGACTTATCCTCCAGTTGGATAATGCATTATTCCCCCTTGCCAATAACTTTCAATAATCTCTCCCATGCCCACTTATTTATATCTCATTCATCATCCCTAATAGTTATAACACACAATATTATTTCAGCACTGAACAACTTCGCAAAAAGGTACATACTAGTTTACAATATTAGTCAACCAAGGCTTATATTTCATATTCAGGTAGACATTTATTGAATGAAGTTACAAGAATGAAATTATAAATGAGATGCCGTTATCTTCAAAAGTATTCCTAGATAAACATCCGGGTAAAGAAAAAGGTGAAACGGAATGAATAGAATTCATTATCCTATAAGATAAACATTAGATTTCATGCCTCACAAAAAAATTCAATTCCTACCAAAACCAAAGTGATCCAATAGAGCAAATTATAGCATTTATACAAGCATGCCATTAGTAGACTACATAAAATAAGCTAAGTGTAAAATGGTGTGTGTTGCACACCATGCACCCCATGTACACCTTCTAGAGCTTTACTGGAGTTCAATACACTCTTGGAACCCATGATACTCTTCCGTTACTTGTCACACATCAAATGCCTATCTACAACTAAATTGCAGGCAGGGCTTGAGTTGCTTGTGAAACATAACTAGCAGCCGTGGATCATATCTTAATTTAGATATTGTAAAAACATGATGGACAAAAAATATGCATATATCTTTGAAGATTCACAATAAGATGCTAACAAGAATACCAGGAGTAAGTCATAATTGAGAGAAGAGGGTTTTCTAAAATTGAATTCCTCCTATTGCGTTAGTTGGGATGCTACACTATGATCAAAGTAGTAGAGAATTGCCTTGTGGAATACTTCCAGCTGGTACATATGAAACAATAGAATAAGTGTCTCGATGCACCTTGGAACCAATGTCTATATAACTGATAGAATAGGTGTCTCGATGTACCTTGAAACCAAACTATCCAACTTCTTCACAAGAAAATTGGCAACATCATTTGGTGTCCCTTGAAAATCCTCCAAGTTAAATGACAGCAAATCAGTTACACTCACACTTAGGGTTTGCAAGGTATGAAATAGAGATACCAAGAACAAACAATAACACTTAGAAAATTGAAAGTGCTAATCGATTTAGGGTTTAAAAGGTATAAAAGATTACAGGAAACTGAACGAGCTACTCACCTGAGACTAGATCAGGCGCGACATGGTCTGAGTCTGAGCGAGAGAGTCGACTGTCAAAGACTCGAAAAGTCGAGAGGGCTATCGGCTTGAGAGAGACGACTGTGAGAGAGATGAGATGGGTTGAAGACGAGAGACTCTGAGGGTCGACGACGAGAGACAATGAGAGAGAGAGAGAGTCGACTATTGAGACTCGAGAAGTCGAGAAGTCGACGAGAGATGAGATGGGCTTGAGAGAGATGAATGTAAACTTGTGGAGTGTGAAACCTTTACGGCGCCATCAGGAATGAAATTTGGGGGGGTTTTTTCATTTTTAAGCCCAATGGTACGCGGTATACTTTTTTATTTTTGCGCCAATTTTTTTAGAGCGCACCATTACAAATTTACAATTATCATTACGTTAGAAATTAGTTTTGTAACTTTTTATAACCGTTACATATGACCATTACCCTACCACACCTATAGTAACATAAGTAAACATCCATTACAAGCATGACATAACAGTAAGTCAATTTTGTAAAACCATTACATAAACCATTGCCAAATTAGTTATAGTAACACAATAAAAATTCCGTTACAAATATGTAGTTACAATAGGTCATTTATCTAGTAGTGTGCATACCCATGTAGAGACCCCATAACTCAGCCATCGGAACCGTGCATGAAAATTAAAATGATTTAATTGATGATGCAGACTCATCCATTCAATTCAATCTTTAGCGGTTTTTTTACACTTTTATCTCGGAAAGTCCATTCATGGCACACATGATTCATTTTTTAAAACGCACAATTACAATGTCAATTTAACCAAAGACTTTTAAAATAGATTTAATTTAGTATTCAACCCACCTTCTAAGAAATCTAGGTCAATATTGATTGAGAAACTCTCACAAAGAAATGTTGTACAATCAATGACTATACGACGTTGATTGACAGGAAGGTATGGATAGAACATGAGATACATAGAGAATTGAGATGATTATCAAACAAATCTCATGAAGATGTGGGATGAATATGGTGAAAATTCCTTCTCTCACTTGGGAAAGATTTTGCATTTCTTAGTTACACAATTATTTTATTAAATTCATTAATTAGTAACTAGTTTAGTTGTTTTAATCAGTTTTTTTATTCGATGTTTAGGTTATTTTCCCTTTATTTAGTTACACTATATAATATCTTATATGTAATGTTGATTGTAGTTTTGATCATTTATCACCTAACCATTACAATTAAGATTGCATGTATAAGTGTTGATTTTACATGAACTTGTGAGAAGAGGGTGAAGTAATGCATATTAAGGCTCGGTGAGGAGTTGGCATGATTCTTCATCGTCTTTCTAATGTATATGGATTGCAAGTGAATTTACAACTTTTTTTTTTTTTTTCGGGAGAATGCCTTGACCAATTTGAAAATTAAAAATTAAGTAAATTGATTTCACTTGAATTAATATATTCTAAAAAGCATAAATTCACATGATCAAAAAATATCCAACAAATATACAAGTGGTTGCCAATGAAGAAAAATCTCAACTTCATCAAGTTTAAATTACATAAAATTGTCCCTGAAATAGACTTTTTAACAAAATAATCCATTAAAAAAATTGAGGGTTTGATTTATTGAAAATCCAAGTTTACAAATAATTTTGTAAAAAGTCTAACATATAAAAAATATTTTATAGATTTTTTTATAATTCATTATTTAACAAACGTTCTTAGTACATTATAGTTTTAACTTTTTAAATGTCTAAAATTAAAAAATTTTGTGTATTTTGAGCTTAGAAGCACACTATATCATTTTAAAACATAACTTTAGAATAACAATTTTTCATAATATGCTAAGTGAAAAACATAATTAAATTCTGTTACTTTTTGATTTTATGTAAATTTATAAATAAATTCATATTCAAAAAATTGTGAAATTTTTGCTCGATGAAATTTCTATAACCGAAATTATGATTTAAAATAAAACGTCAATGCCACTATAAAAAAAATAACACATCATCTATATTCCGTTAAGACCTGATTTAGCCTTTTCCCAAACTTGCAAATATCTAAAAATCTAGAAAAATTAAATAAAATTGAATTAAGAATGTATTAGACGATATTATTGTTAGCTCCTAAGTATGAACAAAAGTATAAACATCTCCCAATTGTCTTGTCTTACTACATATTAAAACCTGATTTTTGAAAAGGTATATATTTTTAAAAATAAAAAATTAAAATACAATAATGAAAGTAAGAAAAAATAAATAGATTTTAAATAGTATTAGTATTGTATTATGTTCGAATTTTATTAATCTCTAAATCACGAATAATGTATGAAACCATTAATGATAAGGTAACACGAACTTGACCGCTAGGAGATTATGGGCATGTTTAGTTGTGTAGTTATTGGGTTTTTTTTTAGTTTAGGGTTTTAAACACACTTTTCTGATGTCCATTTAGTTGAAGATTGTGGTTCCTGATAGTTGTTTGGAGGGGTGGTTTTTGAGTTGTAAGAACTCCAAAATTGAAACCTTTCTATTCAAGCTTTTTGGAGATTTGAAATGGTTTCTGAATTACCTATACCAATAATGCCCCTCTCCACTCCTCTCTACTCTTTTCTCCTCTTTCGATACTTCACAGAAGATCACCCTCCGCTAGGGCTGAATTCGCAGAAACTGCAGGCAATTCATGGATGCCGGAAAGCGGTGGATCTCGAGAAACAAGTGAAGGGCTACAACTGTTTTCCTGGGTCTGAACTGAAGGGGTAGATTCAAGTTAGGTTTGGGGTTAAGATTGAGATTGATATTGATATTGGGACGGGAGTCGGCACTGAAAGGTATGGAGAGCAAGTCAGCGCTACCGGAGCTGAGTGCGCTGGCGTTGGTTGTGGCGGCAAAGGCTGTGTTATTGATCGGAGGTGGAGCAGGCTCGGATCGAAAAGGAGGTTGGAAAGCGGAGAAAGGTGTAAGAACGTCGGAGTAGAGATCGCCGAACTCATCATCGTCTTCCATGAGTTGTTGAGAATCGAAGAAGAAGAAGAAGGATGAAGAAGAAGAAAAAGGGGGTGAGGGTTTGAACTCATCATCGTCTTCCATGGATTGCTGAGAATCGAAGAAGAAGGATGAAGAAGAAAGAGGGGTGAGGGCAATACTCATTTTCACACTTCGCATCTAATTAAAAAAAACTCTAACTAAACACATATAACCAGTTTTTTTAAATAAACTAACCATCAAATAAACTCGAAATAAACCGCAACCGCAACTGCAAACACAACTACAACCACAACCACCAATAAAGGGTATTATAACAAAAACTATAACTAAACACACCTTATATAAAGAGAATTAGAAAAGGTGCAATTGGACATAGTATAGCTCACGAGTTTGTGAATCGTGTCGGTGGAATTGACCGCGCACACGCCTAGAACTGTACAAATTTCGATCCGAACTTTGACCGATTTGGCCCGGACCTGAACCGAAGATTTGTTATTGGACCGGACATGTCCGAATTTTGAGGAGCAATCCAAGTCCGGACTAGTTATCTAGTATTTAAAGGGCCCAATTTGGGCCCAAAAGTCCAAACAAAGAATTATAATTTTTTTGGCCCAACTGTACAGGACCGTAACTGAATATCTGGTTTATATCCGACTCAATAACAATCTTCCAGTCCAATTTGAGAGCGGTCCGGAACGGTCCTATTCACGTCCACACAAATTACCACCTGAACCGCTTATTCGTTGTTCATGCCGCATACATGGCAGTCGTACGGGAAGTGGATCCGGGATCCACCGTTCGGATTGCAGTTCAAAAAGCTAAGCTCCGCTCAGCTCCTTCCAAGTTTCTCTTAAGGTATTTGAAAATGAAGCTGCCTGTATATTTTTTGTGCTAATTGAGTTCAACAGTAATCTGTAGAATGCATTGCAGCTAATATGGTAATGTTTCCTTAAAGTGCAGAGCATTAAAAGCCCTTCTGGCACTCGTAAGCAACCAAGTTCATTCCACATAATGACAAAGGTAATCTGATAATTCATCTCCTTTCCTGCTGAAATCTTGTTTATATACCTTCAATAGACTTATAGACAAATTACTGCTTTGTATTGTGTAAGAATTGGTACCAAACTGAATTGGTTACATGAGCTTTCCATATATACATATAACAGATTCTGTTATCATATGTATGGTTTAGAATCTTCCACGTCATCTTAAGCATCCACATCAGCGTGTGTTTGTAGTGTAACAAAAGTAGCAGCCTGATATAGTAATTCTAGTAGCGTGGACAACAACATCATCTCTGCCTCCATCACTCTTCAAATGCCAACCAGCGCTGTTGCAGAAACTGGAAAGCTAGTAGATCAATCTTTGAACAATATGTGACAGGGCGAGGACATTCCGAGATGAATGACCATGCGTATTTGACTGGCTGGTGTGTAAAGACCTTTCTGCCCTGAAATATCAACTTCAGTCGTAACAATAAATATAGATTCCAAACCTGAGTTTTCATCCAGAATGCTACTTTGGAATGTTAGCATTCATTTCATTGCCAGATTAAGTCAACAATAACAGCCACATAAATCAAGGAAACGCCCATTTGAATGTTACTGTATGACACAAAAGCATATATCTAATTAGTCAGCTTTCCAATATGGATTAGAGTGTCTACCTCACGCCCTAAAAGAAATAATGTGGGACCTACAGTTAGTAATACGTGTTTTGCAAGTGTTCACTCCTCTTCGTCACCGGATGGGGTCAACAACTCAACTCCCTAGTGCTTCCGTCTCCGAAAGAAACTAAATTGGATTGAAGGATCATTGCTTATGTCTATGTTTCACGTCTCTTTTCTCATTCAAGTTTAATCAAACTTCCCACTCCCATGTGTTTAAGGATGATGTACCGTTGCTCTACTTTTATGGCTACATACATTCAATTACCGTGTCATAATTGAATTGAATTCGTCGGTCGGTAGAATTTGTGAAATTTTGAGAAATTCACCGACTCTTTTATAAAATTACAAATAAAAGTAATCAAATTTGTCAAAAGTAAGAATTTAATTTCAAAAAATGTCATCAAAATTTAGTCAAACCATGTGTTCAGTTGTTGAGTGTGTTAGTCAAACTATGGGTAAGGGCAACTTATTTTCTCAACTACACGTGTTAATTATGTGCACTTGTTAGGGGAGTTGGGGAAGCTCATTTCACCAACCCAACCTAAAATCCAACAAAACAATAACACTATTAGCTCACTAAATTAAGCTTCATCAAAGGTCCTTCTTACGGAAAAAAAAGCGTGCTTACATTACATGCTAATCTGCTCGGAAAAGAAATCCAAAAGTAAAAAAAAGATACTGTTAGATATAATAAATTCTCACATCGAAATATGGGACACTCCGAGCTTAGTATATAAGGTCGGTGGGCTACTCCACCTATTGCCAATTGGTTTTAGGATGGAACCTCGCCGGGTTTATGTGCTGGGCTTGGATCTAATACGCATGTGCGCTCGTATGCACAAGGTCGGTGGACTACTCCACTTATTGCCAATTGGTTTTAGGACGAACCTCTTTTACATATACTTAGAGTTAGCTTAATATTTATGATTTAAAGCAATTAACGCGTAAAAAGGAGAGGGGATCCTATACTTTCTTGTAAGCTGAAAAAGCAAATTTGTAGTATGTTGGAATTCTTTCCACGCACTCCACCTCTCACTCTCAATTCAACCTTTCACTTTCTTTTCACTCATCAAAATACAATGCAAAATGATTCTATTCTTTGACATATTTACATTTTATTCTGATGCTTTGGGAATCCAAACCTTAGTGACCTACTATACCTAATTACTCTACTTTATCCTACAATAATATAATATCAAATGAAAAGAGAATACATGTCATGCCCTATAAATAGAATTTCAAACCAAACTATCACTTTGAAAGTACTCCCATTTGAGTTTAGTGGCCTTACTATTTGGGTTAAGTTTGAATTGAATATGTAAATTTCAATTTACCTAATTACGAGTAGTTTTTAACCGATGAAGTTATTTTTACTAGTGAAATAATTGTGTGTCTTAGATCCTTGATCGATTTATTACAAAATTCTGTAATGTATGAATATGTCCGGAGTCAAGTATTAGGACACTTTCGGTAGTATACTTCCCTTTTTCTGATACAGAGACACGTGGCAATATGTCGTCACACTCTGATTCCATGCGCTACTGCTTTAACTCCGTCAATCACGACGTACCTGTCACTTCATAACTCTCCATGGCAACAGGAGACGGAGGGAGCGTCGCCATTAACGGCGTTATGACGATCCGTTCAAAACGACCTCTCCAAAGTGACCCATACGAAAAGGAAAGTCCGAATCTCCCTTTTCCCTCTCTCTCTCTCTCCCCTCTCTTCTTCACTCGCTCCATAGCTTTCTTCTTCTTCTCCAAATTTCTACTTTTCTTCCCTCTCTCTCTGTTTCCCTTCGTTCTGTTTACCTTTGAGGTGACTACTGAACTTGTCTATTTCTTTTTCATTTTAGTTTTTTCTTCTTCTTGTTTTGATGTGTTGTCTGGAGAGAATTTGGGGGAATATTGAATGAATTTTTCAAGCCGAAATGCTTCAAATCGGGACAATCGACTAATCTCGATCTGCTTGAACTGGCTTCTTCTGAACTTTGACCGTCATTTCTTCTGATTTTGCTCCGTTTGATTCGGATCTTTCTTCCATTTGGACTTCCGCCCTTATTTCGGAATTTCTACTTTACCTAATATTGATTTTGATTCTTTTTTTAGTGGAATTTTAATCTTATTTGCATATAAGGATGTTTTTGTTGTTTATCTTATTGAAGTAATTGAACCAGTAGCTGATTCTCTATCTTCGTCTGTGAAGGTTTGTTCAATTACTTTATTCATTCTGTTGATTGAGAGGGTTCTGTATTCTATTTTCAAGGG
This sequence comes from Fagopyrum esculentum, assembly GCA_033239045.1. Lineage (NCBI taxonomy): Eukaryota > Viridiplantae > Streptophyta > Magnoliopsida > Caryophyllales > Polygonaceae > Fagopyrum > Fagopyrum esculentum. The sequence goes on from BSUD01000008.1 coordinate 118,052,916, forward strand.
ACTTAATTATGAATATTTATAGGTTCTGGGTGCTCGTAAATAGAGACAGTTTAATTTTATTGTTTTTGGTGTCTAACCTCATTGATTGGGTTGATTTGGTTGCCATTATAGTGCTTCACCAGATAGCTACTTTGTTTTGGGCTTTAATATGTTCTTTCTTGGTTTGGGGGTTTTCTCCTTTTGAGGGTTCCATGTTCAGATGTGATGTTGAATTTCATCAACTTTAATTCAAACTTGATTGAGGTTCTTCTATCCTTACCCGAGCAATTTTACTTTTGTCTATTGTTATTTAAATGTTTACTTATTATCATTGATACTCTATGTCTCTATGAATGCATTGTTTGCAATAATAATATCATGATTCGACAACTAGTGTTTGTCTATGCCTTCTTGCCTGATAAACAATTTACTGTTGAGAGCATTCATTGACAACGAGTCCTTTTTCTCTTCCAGAAGCTCACCCTGGACGATTTTCTGGAAATAACTTCTCTGTTGTGACAAACTGGATGCTCTTTGGTATTAGAAAGCATTGTTAGAAGAATTCTGTGAGCAATTATGGGGGCTGCTTGTTGTGTGGCTGCTAGAGACGGGGCTATACACCATGGATCTAGTCGTGACATTATAACTAGGAATACTCATCATTCACCATCATGGAGCCTTCGATGGGACAATAGAGGCCGTGTAGCTGGTGAAGTAACCTCAGTGGGTTGGTTATCTGATGGTGTCAGTAGGGGTGAGGCGTTGGGCTCAAAGTCTATTACTGATGGATCTGCACATTCATCAATCGCTGGAAGGTCATTAGAGAAAGATAGAACTGGAGCGTGGTGCAAGTCAGCAATGGAGGAGCAAACTGCGCTAAACTTAAGAACCTGTGCTTCAGGTAAAGTGTTGAGATAGAGTGTTTATGATTCGCTTTCATGTGATTATGACCCTGCTAATAAACCACATTTAGTTCTTGTCTGCTATACATATTTTTAAGTTGCGGTATTTGTTTCCAATGCATATTTGAGCTATAAATGACTTCAGAACAAGAGTCTTGAGAGCTCTACCAATCATCACCCACCATGAAGTATACTCATTTAACTTCTTAAAAGATTGATTTCTTAGAATTGGTTTGCATTGTATGTTTTTTATTAAATACCTTTTTTTTGCTGTGCTTCTGCATTTGGTTTCTTGATTTATTGTTATCTATCCCTTTTCTGTATACTAGAGGAAGTGAAATCCTTTCAGCTTAATCAATAGACCACTATCTACAGTTAACCAACTCTGACCATGTATCTTGTTTCCTTGACCCTTGTTGGTGTCGCTTATTTGCTGAGTCTAAGATTATTGCCTCCTTGGCTAAGTCTAGCCTCTGACCATGTCTGCTCGTGATGAGCATCTACCTTTCTTTGCACAAATAACATGAACTGAATGTTTTGTTTATATAACACGGGAGATAATCTTCAGTCTTCTGATACAAAGCCACCCATGAGATGTGCAGAACAAGCTTCAAAACTGAAATAATGTGCTTGTACAGTGACAATCCCTATTCGGCTATTTCTAATTTGTCTATGTGGAATGTAGAATGTCCTTTCTGAGTAGCACTTCATGATCAATGCTTCGTACTTTCATAGTACTCGTGCACTGTTTGATAGCTTCTTCAGATGAGATATGCCTGTCAGGTAGTTTTGATTTTATATCATCTGCCATGATGTACAAGTGATATCAAGGCTGTAGCCTCTTAACTGATCAAGTATCCTATATTTTTGCATGTTGGAACTTTTTGATGAATAATTCCCTCGATTTCATTGGTCTGCTGCTGACATTTTCCATAAATTCATTTTCTTCTAAAATTATAGATCTCAACCTTGGCTTGCTATCTAACTGCATTGTTTACCCTTCTACATTGCAGGTCAGTCTGTCTCCACAAATATCACTTTGGAGGTAATTTTAGAATATTTGGCATTATCATGCAGATACAAACAAGTACAAGCACAGATGCACAAACACATAAAAAACTCTCTACATGCTTATTAAGCTGCTTTAGTGATAGTTGTTTTTTACTCTGTATATTATCACGTCTTAGGTGGAAGCTGCAGAATCTTCACAAGCGTGTGAGCCTCCATCTTGTAAAGTGTCTCCATCTGTGTTTTCAACGGCATCAACACCATCACTATCAATAGCACCTTCCTCATTGCAGAGTCACCCACTTCCACCAGCCTCAACACCGTCAAAGTGGACTGTCCGTTCACCAGGGCAGATATCAGATAGCCAAAGCTCGGGAAGAAACTCGCCAAGCATTATTGAGTCCACTAGAGGGTCCAATGGCCGGTCTTCTGATGCCTGGTCCATGCATGCTTTCTCTGAAATCATGTCATCTGCTTCACGTAGGGATAGATGGTCTTTTGACAGTGGATCCTTCAGTTTCAACCATGATAAGATTAACCGAACACTCCGTAACACTGATTCACAGAATTGTGGGATCTGCTCAAAGCTCTTAACTGAAAAATCTGCATGGAGCAACCAAAAGTTCATCATTAACAATGAATTATCTGTAGTGGCTGTTCTGATATGCGGTCATTCTTACCATGCTGAGTGCTTGGAGAATATAACCTCTGAGGCCAATAAGTACGATCCTGCTTGCCCTGTTTGTACTTTCGGCGAGAAGCGGACTTTGAAGCTGACCAGTAAATTGCTCAAGGCAGAGAAGGAGTTGAAGGCAAAAAGCAACAAAAGGTCAAGGAGTCGCGTGGCTGATACTGATGGCTCCCTAGATTTCGATTATTGGAGAGGTAGCGAAAGCGAGGGCAAAGGTGGTGCTAAGCTGACCACAAGCTCGAGCTTGAAGAGTTCCTTAGGCAGGCCTTTTCTTAAAAGGCATTTCTCATTTAGATCAAAAGGAAACAAATCTTCCCCAATGGAAGAATCACATCCAATCCGGAGCAAGGGATTGTTCTGGGCAAGATTTAGCAAGGGATGAAGCTTCTTTATTCTCATATTTGATAAAGAAGGTAATCAGCTGCAATTCTGCTTTTGACTACATGAGATGAGATAACCTTGAAGCTCAACTTTGATTGTGCTTCTTTTGCAGGTCCTGTTTCACTTGGTTCCGAAAGGATGTAAATGTATAGACATGTCCAACCATTGCTTCCCTGTTTTGAAGCTGGATGTTGACGGGTACGATATCCTTCTTACTATAGGAATTGGTAGCTTTTGTTACACTTAGTGAAGGGGTTAAAACAGAGATGTAGGAAAGAGTGAAGGTCTACACATAGGGAAATATTAATAGTGTTTTTGGATTGTGAGAATGTTGCCGGTCAGTATTCATGTGTTTGTACATTTGGCAAATTTGTATTCTTCATGGAATCCTAATATCAATTGATTTGAATGAATGGAAGTGTGCACCTTTCGGTTGTTATTCAATTCCATTTTCATTTCAATATACTTATGTTTCCTGAGCAGAAAAGGATGGATATGTTGCAGATACAATACCCCAATTCCCAAGTAATCTAAAATAAAAAGGTAAATATGTTTCTGACAAATGAGTACAGAAGAGCGTAGAAATCCATTGGATAATTATGTGCATGAACTAAAATTATATATACCTATATATATACAGAGAGGTTCCTTCGCAATTAAGCAAATATGAGTAAACCAAGAAGCTGCCAATTCCAATTCCATTGCCTTACGTTGAATGAACCAAATTACGACTGTGAATCACGTGAGCATTTCCTCCAACAATTTCCCACTTGGAAGTTATAGTACGTGTAAAGCCCTAATTTTGGAGTATCATTTTTTTTCAGGGTTTATTTCTTTTTACAGAATATTAAAAAATTGCATCCAAGAACCGGCATCGTCGTATTCGGCGAAGAAACCACATTATTTTTTATATGTATATATCGTTTACAAAGTTTGTCGTATTTGGTGGAGGGTTGCGCACGACGTTTACGCTTCCTAACATCTTCCCTTCGAATCAAGCCTCAAATTAATGCAAACCCTTGTTATTAAATGCTGTAAAAACTTCACTGTATATTACAGACTTCAGTTTAACTTGAAGCTGAAGGAAAAAAAACCATGGCCGATTCTGTTCATCGATCGGCTACGTACTAATCTTATTGCTAACAAACCCTAAAGTATTATTGTGTATATAGAAGAGAGCTATATCATATATATATATATATATGGTGCCGTTGATCTGTTGCGCCTCTCGAGCTTAGATATGGTGCCGTCAGTCTGCGGGCGTCAATTGGATGGCATACGTCATCGATCTTTCAACAAGCTAAGGCAGCGGCTGCTTCAAATCACCTATCTCCCTCTTCTTTCTTCTTCTTCGTCTTCTTATTCCACGGAGTCTTGTACAGCAGCGGCGAACTTCCATTTTCGGTACCAGCCTGTTCTTCTCCGTCTTTTCATATGAAACGGTGTATAGATGGAGTATTGTCGTGTGTATTTGTAAGGTAGCTCTTGATTTGGTTGAATTATATGAGTACCATAACCCTAGAATGGGTTCCTACTCTGCATGCATGCTCTCCTCACTATACACTCTGTGGAATCCTCAAACCTCTTCAACTAAGTATACATACCCCATATATATATATAAAATAAATAAATGTAAAAGTAATACAGTAGTTTGATAAGAAACAAGACTTAAGTATATTATTAAAAAATAAAAGAGAATTATGAAAAAAAAGAGAAAGTAAAATCCAAAAGGTGAGAGCGTCCCACCAATGAGAAATGGATGAAGTTGGGTTTTGTCGGGTAGTGTGCAGAGTAGGAACCAATAAATTTGGTTCTCCTGCATGCCCTACACGTCCTTCGTCGTTTGGCTTAAGATATGTATTACACATTTACAATTTTATCCTTCATTTATATCATGCTGCTCAGCCTGCTCGACGAGACATGCCGCCCGGCCCAAAGTAGACATTATTCACACTTCTAGGCTTTATCAGCCACAGGTTATATATATTATAGACATTACGGTAACAAATTTAGTAGCACCGGTTTATATAATACTTTTTGAGGTTATTATCCGTTTGCCTTTTATTTTTCTTTCACAAAATATTCATTCCAACTCCATCTTTCGATTGATTATCTTATCTTATTATTACAACTAATATTATTTTCTTGTTATACACTAAATATATTTTTATATTTATTGTAAATTTATTTTTTTTCTCTTTGCAATCATAAAACAATTACTCTTCCATCAAAAGATTATAGTTATATATATAAAATCGAGTTTTCTAAATGAATGGGACTGACTTAAGTGGACTTATTTTCAGTTAAATGGCCCATAGTAGTTCTCATGCTTCTACTCTACCTACCGCCTTGGATTTACTATGCCCGAAAATATCCACCTTTCTACCCCTGTCATTCTTACTCTTACCCTTTTTTGACGCATTAACACCTGTTCTTCAACGTGATAGGTTGTTCCATTGCCACCGGCGCCATTCGATGACGAGGAAGTCTGTACACTGGTTCTTCGTATGCCCTTTAATCTAGACCATTCGATGACGAGGAAGTCTGTACGGTTAATCCAATTTTCTCCATAGTTGAAGCTCTCTAATAAAGCAGGATAACGATACGTAAATATAATTTTTGCCATCCTTGTAAGATTTTATTAATCTTATTATTATTTAGTGGGCTTACATATTATAATGATCAATTATATTATATGACTATATATATTAGCGGGCTAATAAAAGTGATTCAATCGAGTAAAGCTCGTAGACGTTAATTAAGTGGTATGGGCTTAATGGGTGAACACCAAACTTTGGCCCAATAGGCTTAATAGGATTCTATTAGGTCATTATATATAAACGTTATTAGGTTATGGTTCCCAATACGTCAAATCAATCAGCAGTTTTCTATTCTCTTCCCATCAGAGAGAAAACCTAAAGAAACCCTAAAGAGGTTTGACTAAGGAAGACTGTATACCTGCGGCGCTCATTCGGATCGTAGATTCCGCACTAAAGTTTATATATCGCATACATGGATGATCAAGATCAACAACAATGATTTTTTAGCAACAAAGATAACAAATGACATAAAAATCACGATCTGAATCTGGGTGGTCGGTTTCCCAACACAAACTACCCGGATCATATATTTAAAACTCCTTCATCAAGGTAGTGATCTCAAGTAACAAAGAAAAATGTGGGAAAAAAGAATCACAAACATGATGTCTAGACTATATAAAAAAAAGTACATCCTGCATGAATCCTAGTAATGCAACAAAGTAAACTCACTCTTTAGAGGGCAACTAAAGCATGCGGCCATATTGAATAACTCCCTCGGGAGGACCAACTCCTACCTTCACCAGAATTCACAGGATGAAGTATAGATGTATATCAACTTACAAGGAACATATAGCTAAAAAGTAGGGTATGCAAGATGAACCCTTAACCAAAGCAAAAATATAATGATTCAGATCAGAACAAGCAGTTTGGATGAGAAAAAAGTCGAGCTCTATTAGACCTAACTGAGATTCGTTATCGGGGGCGGGGCGGTAGATCCGGTTTAGAAGATTGGAGGATGTGTCGATTATGTCGAAAGAGTAAACGCCATTAACAGGGTTTGTGTTTGCAGGGACCTTTCTTTCTAGAAACTCAGCCAAGTCTCTGTTGAATGTACCATCCGGGCGACGGAGAAGATTGTAAGCTAGCTTGAAGTTGGAGATGATGATGAATGTGTTTAATGGTACAATCCTCTGCACAAAAGTAGAAAGTTTGAGAGATTTACACATTAGAGACAAGGATTGTTTTTATTGGTACTATTACTGTCAAATTGGAATAGAAAATGCAAGCACTAATCTTTCACATTAACCTTCTTACTGAGACAAAAAAATGTGAGAAAACAAACCAAAATTATCTTTCCAAGAAGTAATGGGGCCTTTGTGGGGAAGAGAGAGAGATAAAAAAGTTGAATAAAATTTCAAACCTTGCATTCATTGAGATTGATTTTATTACTCTCATCCATTACTCCTTCCTTCCACACCCACAAACAGCCAAAATTAGGTTTAAATTTGCAAGGAACCCATAGAAGAATTTTGAAAGCTTGATCTTCCGCAACCTCGACCACTTCCTTCACACAAACTATAGGTAAAAAGGAAAGATCAATAATCAACCGAGAGAAACCCACAATTCCTCCTCTAGTTTGAATTTTTGGGTCGCAAACCTAAGAGAGAGAACTGAAACAAAGTAGAAAAGCAGGCCTTTATGCTGAAATTCCAACAAGAGGAAAGAGGAGGAATTTTCAAAATGTTTGTCCAATTTTGAGCAATCAAGACACGAAGATAACCAACTCAAGGAGAAAACATGCAAAATTGTATATGTAGATGAAATTTACAATAAAACCGATTAGCTAGCTGAGACCACGAAGCATTCCATAATTATTTTAAGACATGCATAAAGTAAACCTGAAAGTGTTACAAGAAAATCATCAAAAACTGGGAAATGACATGAAATTAAAAGAAAAAGAGGAGAATGAACCATCGGCAAGCTGTAGCGATCGACGAATAATGAAGGTATAAAAGCAAAAGCCATTGATTATGCTTGGTATACTTACGAAAGGTTGCATAATATGTCACGGAATGCAATTACATTCATTGGAATAGTGAATTCCAAATTCATTTATCAATCAAATTAGCATTAGTTAACCTAATAATGCTCTCAACTACCTATGCATGCCCTCCCAAGGTTCTTGCTAGTGACAGCTTGTTAGTTGTTTCATTTGTTAAAAACTCAGGTACTCGACCACTCCAAAGAAAGCCTCGGGAGGTGAAAGTGAAAAGAAAAAAAAAAGATTGGAGCCAATCAATTCATAGACTATTTATCTCCCCCATCAAGATAAGACCTATTGATCAAGAAAACCTAATGTGCGAGTTCGTATACGACATTTGGGAAGTTGAAACCAAAAAGACAATGCAATTTTTGCTCAATGTAACAGAAAATAATTTGGTTTAAAAAACTCAAGTAAAAATCCTTGTTCCCCCGACATAGAGAAGGGGGAATTCAGCAACAGATGTGACAAGCCCTAAATTCTCAACTCAAAAAATTCCAAATCATTACAAAGAGAAATGGGTAAAATTAATTGAGCACTCACATGACCTAGCAATTCGATCAAAAGATGCGGACATGTCTTCTAGTATTGATCAATCAAGAATCAATAACTAAACTCATTGCCTGAAAAAAGTAAAGGAACAACAAAAGAATATTATAATCAATACAACCAAATCTATTGTGAACACAAATCTGCAGGGAATCTAAAAACTCAAAACCCTAAACGACCTTAAGTTGCGGGTGCGGATCGCGAAACCCCTAAAAGAAGTGTCAAACGTTGAGATCTGGGGCTCTTGGCTTCGGCAAACGCACTCAAACAATCAATCACCTTCAAGCTCAAGAATCAACAGATCCATCAGCTTCACTTCAATTGATGAAAAAAGAGATTAAAGAATGAAGAAAAAACAAAAGAGACGCTTCTACTTGTTCAACCAAATATCTGGGCATCACAAAGAGAGGAGCTTACCTACAGAATGGATATCTTGGCTGCACACGACATCAAAAGTCTTGACCTCCTTACGACGCATGAGCAACGGAATGTCACGCCTGATGGAGACGACGGTGGCGATAGGTCAAGCAGTGTAAGGGACACCGCATACGACATTGAAAGAGGCGGGAGGAGAAGCCTCCGATTCCCAATTCAGAGATCTGAATTGAGAAAATTTGGGGGAGAGAAGAGAAAGTGTTTGATAGAGATGGAGAAGAAACATAAGAACCGACATAATATAAAAAACGCTGCTTTCAGAAGAAGTCACAAGGGGACTTCGAGAAGAAGCCACAACGGGGCTTCGAGAAGAAGACACGTGAAGTGAGGAAAGGTGAGTCATCAAAATAAGGGTAAAAAAGGAATTTACGAAAATAAATAAGGCAAAAAAAAATAACAGACGGTAAGGGCAATGTGAAAATTCTCCTATTCATTTAGAAACTCCCGCATTTAGTATAATAAGGGTATTGTAAATTTATTTATTTTTTGTGCATATATGTGTGTGTACGGTTGAGAATTATTTTGATGGGGATTTTTTTTTGGTAATCACTGCTTAGTTGTTTTAAGGATGATTGGTATATAAAGTGTGGTTGTTCATACGAACACATAAAATTAGGTTTTTTTTCACTATGTCTTGTATCGATTAAAGTTATCAAGTGTAATATTTGGATATTATTTACACGAGATATATTTAAGGATTTATATATTTTAAAGGTTATTTTAAATTAAATTAGTTGGAACAATATGCTACTAAAGTAGTCTATGTTGTGAAAATTATTTTAATTTAAAATTATAAAGGTTAGTGTATCATTTGTTTATACGGATATCAATCGACCCAAAGGAAGATTGACATTTGGCTAAACATTAAATACACTAGTGATTATACTTGTTTATGCGAATATTGATCGACCCAAAGGAAGGTTAACATTTGGCCAAACAAAATCACACTTAGGATAATATATTGATTAATCAATTGTGCTTTCATTAATTATGCGGATATTGATCGGCCCAAAGGAAGGTCAATGCTTGCCCAAATAATGAAAGCGCATGCGACAATAAATAGCGATAGATATAAAGGTTATCCATGTGAATAATAGTCGGTCCAAAGAAAGGCTATTGTTTGACCGGATTTATTATCAATGTTTGATTGTTTCATTGAGAGTACTGTTTACAATTGATGTTTTGTGTAAACACTGAATGTCAAGTTGTGTTGAGTATCTTGTTTTAAAATTAATTGATTAATTGTGTTTTTCTTTGCTTTTATGTTTAGTTTCAGCAACTACTACTAATGTTTCTGCTCAAGTCAGGTTCATTCCAATACTTAATGGGACAAATTTTAAGGTCTGGAAGGAGAATGTGGAAATCGTTCTCGGATGTATGGATCTAGACCTTGCGCTAAGGACTGAACGACCCACTTTGGCTGAGGATAACTCCAATGAAGCGAAAGTAGAGAAGTGGGATCGCTCTAACCGCATGTGTCTTATGATCACGAAACGTTCCATTCCGGAAGCGTTTCGGGGCTCTATATCTGAGAGCAAAGATGCTAAGGAATCCTTTGAGGCAATTTGAAAATATTTTGCCAAGAATGAGAAAGCAGAAACAAGCAACCATTTGGCTGCTCTGATTTCTATGAGGTACAAAGGAAAAGGAAACATAAGGGAGTACATTATGAAAATCTTGCGGGAAAACTAAAGGCGCTAAAGTTAGAGATAAATGATGATTTACTCGTGCATTTAGTTCTCCTATCTCTTCCCACACAATTCAGTCATTTTAAGGTGAGTTATAATACTCAGAAGGAGAAATGGACTCTTAATGAGCTCATTTCGCAATGTGTGCAAGAAGAGGACATGATAAAAAGAGATAAGACAGAAAGTGCTCACTTTGCATCAAGCTCTCAAAACAAATCAAAGAAGTGGGCTAAGGATATTGCAGCTGATACACATTTGTAGAAAAAGGCGAAGAAGCAAAGTGATGAACTCACTTGTTTTTTCTGCAAAAAGGAAGGACACATGAAGAAAGCATGTCCTAAGTACGCTACTTGGCGTGAAAAAAAGGTAAAGTTCTCACTCTAGTTTGTTCTGAGGCTAATTTAGCTTCTGTACCTATTGACACGTGGTGGGTAGATTCCGGTGCTACTACTCACATTTGTGTGTCAATGCAGGATTGCCTTTGGAGTCGACCACCAAGTGATGCTGAAAAATTCATCTATGTTGGCGATGGCAATAAAGTTCTTGTGGAAGCAATAGTGCATTTTAGATTAAATTTAAGTACTGGATGTTATTTGGATTTAAAGGATACTTTTATTTCTCCATTGTTTAAACGGAATTTAATTTCTACTTCTTGTTTGGACAATGGTGGATACCTTTGTAGTTTTGGAAATGTAAAATTCAGTATTTCCTTAAATTCAAATCTTGTTGGTACCGGTATCTTAATTGATCGTCTTTATATGCTAGAAACGGTTGCTTCCCATAATGAAATCCTGCACACAGATTCTAGAGGTACAAAGCGAAAATTGGATGAAGATTCTGGATTCTTATGGCATAAGCGTTTAGGCCACATCTCTAAACAGAGAATTCAAAGGCTTGTGTCAGAAGGAATTCTTGATTCCCTTGATTTAACAAACTTTCAAGTTTGTGTTGAGTGCGTCAAGGGAAAGTTAACAAACATAAGAAAGTTAGGTGGCAACAGAAGTACAAAAGTCTTAGAACTAATACATACGGATATTTGTGGTCCATTCCCTACAGTTACGTGGAATGGTCAACAATACTTTATTACGTTCATAGATGACTACTCCAGATATGGGTACCTTTACTTGATACGTGAGAAATCACAATCTCTGGATGTTTTCAAGGCTTACAAAGCTGAAGTTGAACTTCAACTTGGTAAGAAGATTAAAGCCGTTAAATCTGACCGTGATGGAGAATATTATGGCAAATATGATGGATCAGGAGAACAATATCCAAGACCCTTTGTTAACTTCCTAAAGGAGTGTGGAATTGTCCCTCAGTACACTATGCCGGACAAACCCAGTATGAACGGTGTTGTTGAGAGGTGGAATAGAACACTATTGGATATGGTGAGAAGTATGATTAATCATTCTTCTTTACCTGAATCACTTTGGGAAGAGGCGCTAAAAACTGTAGTATATATCCTTAATAAAGTACCTAGCAAATCGGTAGCTAAAACCCCATATGAAATGTGGACTGGAAAAAAGCCCAGCATAAAGCACTTACACATTTGGGGATGTTCACCTGAAGCAAGGCCTTACAAGCCTAATGAAAGAAAGTTGGACTCTAAGACAACTAGCTGCTACTTTGTTGGATATGCTGAACGCTCTCGTGGGTTTAAATTTTATGATCCCGCTACCCGATCATTTTTTGAGTCGGGAAATGCCAGATTTCTTGAGGATGTAGAATTTGGAGGGGAAGGATTTAGGAACGTCACACTTGACGAAGTTGTCTCTGAGGAAGAGGAATTTATCTCTCTTCCCAATATTGTTATTGAAAGTGATCAAGATACAACTCTTAACACTCTTCAATAAACAACTCCGGTCTTAGACAATAATGAAGTTCCTTCCATAGAGCAAATTCAACCACCTCAAGAAGTGCCTCTAAGGAGATCCGGTAGAGAAAGAAGATATGCAATTCCGGATGACTACATTGTATATCTAGTAGAACAAGAAGATCCTGTGGGAGAGATACCAGATGATTACATCACGTATCTTATGGAACAAGAAGATTCTGCAGGCATTGTAGAGGATGATCCAATCAATCTTCTTGAGGCCCTTCAAAGTTCTAACTCTCAATATTGGATTAAAGCCATGCAAGAGGAGATGAAATCCATGAAGGACAATGACGTATAGGATCATGTCGAGTTGCCAAAAGGTGCAAAACACATTGGTTGTAAATGGATATTTAAAACCAAAAGGGATGCAAAAGGCAATATCGAAAGATATAAGGCTCGTCTAGTTGCAAAGGGATTCACTCAAAAGGAAGATATTGACTTTAAAGAGACCTTTTCTCCGGTTTCATCTAAGGACTCTTTTAGGACAATAATGGCACTAGTAGCTCATTTTGATTTAGAGTTACATCAGATGGATGTGAAAACAGCGTTTTTCAATGGAACCATTGATGAAACCATTTATATGGTTCAACCAGAACATTTTGAATCCAAAGATTCAAAATCTATGGCTTGTAAGTTAAAGAAATTCATCTATGGGCTTAAACAGACATCAAGGCAATGAAATCATAAATTTCATCAAGTGATCACCTCCTTTGGATTTGAGGTGAATAAGGTTGAGGATTGTGTGTATCACAAATTCAGTGGGAGTAAATCTATCTTTCTGGTATTGCATGTTGATGACATACTATTGGCTTGTAATGATATAGGCTTATTGCACGAAACCAAGAAATTTCTCATTAGAAATTTTGAGATGAAAGATCTTGGGGACGCCTCTTTTGTCTTAGGAATTCAGATACTAAGAGATCGATATCAAGGTATCCTCAGGTTATCACAAAAGGGCTATATCAAAAAGGTACTAAGCATGTTTAACATGAAAGATTGCTCAGCTGGAGATACACCAATAGCTAAAGGAGACAAGTTTAGTCTCAAACAGTGCCCCAAAACAGATCTTGAAATAAAGGAGATGCAAAAGATTCTCTATTCCTCAGTGGTAGGGAGTCTAATGTATGCCCAAGTTTGTACCCGTCCCGACATAGCATTTATTATGGGACTTTTGGGCAGATACTTAAGTAATCCTGGATCGGATCATTGGAAAGCAGCAAAAAGGGTTCTCCGGTATTTGCAAAGAACGAAGAACTACATGCCGACTTCCAAGAAATCAGACAGATTGGAGATTGTTGGATATTCTGATTCTGATTTCGCCGGTTGTATTGAAAGTAGACGATCCACCTCAAGCTATGTCTTCATGTTGGCTGAAGGAGCTATATCTTGGAAAAGTGTCAAACAAACACTTGTAGCTACCTCCACTATGGCTGCAGAGTTCATGGCTTGCTTCGGAGCATCCATTCATGGGATATGGTTGCGTAATTTTGTCACAGGCCTACGTGTGGTTACTGGAATTGAAAGGCCATTGAAGTTATTTTGTGACAATAAGGCTGCAGTTTTGTTCTCCAATAACAAGAGAAGCTCTGTAAAGGAAAAACACATTGACATCAAGTTCTTGTCATTAAAGGAAAAAGTTCAAAGTGGGCAGATTTGTATAGAACACATAAGCACAAACTCCATGATTGCGGATCCGTTAACTAAGGGGTTGCCTCCTAAGGTTTTTCATGAGCACACTACTCGTATGGGGCTTGACAGTTTTGTAATCCCTTGACTTAGTGAGAGTTTGATTAGATGTTCTATGTTTAGAGTTTATGCATAATAAAGTTGCCGTCATTTACATCTTGAACTAAAGGTTGTTTTGGATTGATCTCTGAATAAAGAAGAACCAGTTGAAAATAGACATGTTTATGAGATCACATTTCATGTAATTTTGCCACTCATCCATACTTGATCTATGTCATCGAATATACTAATGTGGTGAACACGGAAGGTTTAGTCATGATGATGTGACGAAAGCCGCCGTGATCTCATATTGATATATGAGGTGGACTAGATTGACTAAAGAATAAGTCTATATAAAATTAGTCATTACGTGTACACAAAGAATTTTGGATAATATAGTTGTTTATTTAATATGTAGCCCAAGTGGGAGATTGTAAGATTTTATTAATCTTATTATTATTTAGTGGACTTACATATTATAATAACCAATTATATTATATGACTAAATATATTAGCAGGCTAATAAAATTGATTCAATCGAGTAAAGACCGTAGACTTTAATTAAGCGGTATGGGTTTAATGGGTGGATATCAGACTTTGGCCCAATAGGCTTAATGCGATTCTATTAGGTCATTATATATAAACGTTATTAGGTTATGGTTCCCAATACGTCAAATCAATCAGCAGTTTTCTATTCTCTTCCTATCAGAGAGAAAACCTAAGGAAACCCTAAGGAGGTTTGACTGAGGAAGACTGTATACCTGCGGCGCTCATTCAGATCGTAGATTCCGCACTAAAGTTTTGATCCGATTGCTACTATGGAACCAGATATGTAAATTCTAGATTCCTTAATAACCTTAGCATGATATTGATCCTTGCGTTTACGGTTCAGGGAATATGTTTATTCCAACAATCCTCTCTTATTCTTTTCCGCTTCAATCTCTCTTTGCAAACATCTCCAAAACCGTGTTCATCAATCAGATTAAACAATTTTCTAATTGATTTGTATTCGCTTGTGATGGCTTAGAAGTGGATATTAAAGGAGCTCAAGGATCTCCGGAAGGATCCTTCCACATCTTGTTGCACAAATACTCCATTTCAGCTATTTTCAAGCATTTCTTTATTTAGCTAGGCAGTGACCATCCTTATCTTGTAAGTTCTTTGATACAATTGATCTCTTCTGTTTTTATTATGCAATCTATTGAACCTTCATACCGACTTCCTTTGATTCATACTAGTTTGTCTCTCTTCTCTACTGGTAAATTTCTATTTTTATAGTCACTCTTCTTAAACTAATCCATCCTATTAATCTACAATCTTTGTTTGTCTTGTTCAATTTTATTTCATCTTGATTGGTCAATGAGATCTAGATTAAACTAGAAATATCTCCCATTCGGATCCGAGCAAGCAAGCATCTTCTTCTCCCAGCCACGAGTTGTCCCCTTACTACCTCCTTCCTCTCTTCGTCCGAACACAATAGACATACAGTTGCATGAACTACTTCACTTCTTCTTCATTCGAACAATGCCCCAATGATATTCGAGAAAAATGGGGATGTAGGTAGTTAATGAATCAATGTAGGAACAATACGCAAGTGTGTGTATACCAAGATAAACTAGGCCCCTTCAAATTTTATAAAAAAATATATATTAAAAAAATTTATGGAAATTAAAAGATCTTTCTCATTCCTATAAATATAAATTAGAAGATATTTCTCTCTTCTATTAATTATATTTAATTCTGTTATTTAGGGTAATAAGATATTCTTCTCTCTTTTATTAATTATATTTAATTTTGTTAATAGGGTAATAAATTATTATTCTCTCCCCTCTTAATTATATTTAATTTTGATGATTCACAATATTAATACACAATTTCAATTACACAATATTAATACATAATTTCATTTACACAATGTTCATACACAATTTCATTTGTTATGTCAAGTTATGTGGTTAACACTTTCGGTCGTTTTTCAATTACACAAGTTCCGTTTGATTATGTCATGTACACAAGTCTGTCAGTTACACAAGATTTGATTACACCAGTATGTCATTAACACAAGGTTTGGTTACGCAAATCCGTCAGTTTCACATGTTTTTGTTACACAAGTCCGTCATTTACACAAGTTTGTCATTTACACAAATCTCTCATCAAAGTCTCTCATCAAAGCCTTGAACCTCTTGCCTCCCTCCAACTCCTCTCCGTTTGCGTAGCACCTTCTCCCAGCGATATAGAGTTGTAGGTGGTTCCGACGGTTATAGGCGATGGTTGCGGCATTTGCGGTGGTTCCGGCAAGGGTTTCTAGAGCCGTCTTCTCCGACAGTTGTTGGCTCGCACTTCAAATAGATCCTCGCAACCTTCAACAATGGCGGGGCTGGGCGGTCCTCGAAAGAGAAACCTTACTAGATCTGCATTCACTCGACGACACACAAAAGACGAACCACACATAAGCGAAAAGAGAAGAAGCGCAAAATTGAAAGAGAAACCTTACTAGATTTGCGTCAATTGAAGCCTTGCAGCCACCTTCATCAATGGCGGTCTTGTAGTGTGTTGAGTAAAAATGTACACAAATTTACAAAACTCATTTTATGTTTTATTCACATACAAATTTACAAAACACATTTTATTTTATTTTTTTATTATTTGAGTTCGACCCTCTCTTTTTGACCTTTTGATTCTAAGTTATATAAATACCGATATTTGATTTGTTTTAGTGATTTGGGCTGCACCCGTTTTTGGACGGGTTGCCTACGTATCTCATTAAAGAGGATCAAGCCTTACGTAGTTCCGTGCGGTGTTTTCATGCATCATAAAATCAAAGTCCCGACCCACCTTCTAGGAAGGGTTGCCTAGACAATGATTCAACTATCATTTGCATGGTATTTATATCTCGACCATGCATCAAAGGATTAAATTAAACCCACCTTTTAGGAAGGGTTGCTTAATTTATCCCTACTATCACGCACATGATCAAGAATAGTGATAGGTTATTTTATTTTATTTTATTATATTTTATTTTAATACTTGTGACTGAATCTGGTTTATAATTTACCAAATTTCCTACGTATCCTTTATTAGGAATCAAGTCGTACGTAGTTCTTAAAGGAATATTTGAAATATAATTTTATAACTTTTATTTGATATAAAAGTCAAAAATATATTTTGCGATTGAATTTAATACATATCCTTTTGTAATAAAAGAATATTTAAAATTTTAACTTTATGACTTTCATTTCATATAAAAGTCAAAAATATATTTTGTGATTGAATTTAATACGTATTTGTTTTGTATCAAATTTCCTACGTATCCGTAAAAATAAACGGAATCAAATCATACGTAGTTCTTTAAGCCGTGTTAAATTTGTTTTGGGTATTTGTTTGACTTTTTGTTTTAAAAGTCGATTTAATTTATGCGATTGGGCTCGATAATTTAAAAGTCGAGTTTCCTACGTAGTCTTTTATTTTTAAGACATCAAATTGTAACACCCCGAATTCTTAGAACTCGGGACGTTACTGGTTAGGACCTCACAATGGGTCCCGACCTCAGTTTGACAACAATATTACTAGGATCTTGCAACAAGACACAAATAAGAAAAACCGAAATTCATAAAAATACATTTGTAAAAGGATGAATGCAACAAAGTCTAACAGCCTATCATACTTAACAACGGAAAAGACTAACTGTCTTAACAAGAGGAAAGACAACAAAACAACAACCCACACCCCCACTCTAAGGAGTGCGGAGACCCGGCTGACCACTACTTCCGGATCACTCAGCTGCTGTTCTAACCTGTTGAAAACTAAAACCACAACAAAACAACCATTAGCTAGTTATCTAAATATTAGAAGAATAACAATAGCACACACACACATAAAATAAGAAACACTCATCATGCTTTCAAACAATCCATTTATTATCTTCATTTAAGTCATTCACTCTAATGATACTTATTTTGTGACACGAGGGATTCCCAAACCTCGCCTCCGCCCCCGTGTACCCATCAGGAGTGGATCCGATGCATCTCACCGTGTACCTGGATGGTCTGGGTATAGAGAACCTCCCAGTCTCCTGTCAGAGCTGGGCAGTGATGTCACGGCCCGTTATACATACACTTGGGCCTTAACACATAACAACAACGGTCGTCCTAACAAGTTGTTATTATAAACACACATCGCACACACCACCATTATCATTCAACTAACATCCAGAAACCGGCTAAGTAAGTCGCATGGACTTACCTTGAATCAAAATACACTCTCAATGTCCCAACTCGGTCCGCAACCGTAGAAACTCAAGCGCCTGTCATACAAGGCACGTGGATCAAAATACATCCCATAATCTTAGAAGTCTATAACTTCTAAGATGCACAAACTCATCAAGAGAAAATTACTAAAACGCCCTCTTAAGGTAAAATGACTATTTTACCCCCGGTTCCGAAACTCCCAGATTTGTCTATATCTTAGTTTCAAACTCTCCTTTGGAACCCATTTCCACAATCTAGTTCTTACGGAAAGGTTTGGTAAAGATTTATAATAGTTACACAAAATTCTAGTTTTCTTCAAAAAGTCGTTAAGGTCCGACTTTGGGATAAAATACGAGGCTTGAAAAAAAAGATAAAAATTTCGGAATAAATATCTAGATCCTATATGATATGCATACTAACCATAGGAGCAAAGATCTCTCAAAAATATTCAACCATAACTCCTACATAAATCTCTAAAGTTGGATAAAAGCTAGAATTTCTATACTTGGCCAATATTTTCCTCAGCTTGAAAAACAGCCCTACTGCTCTACTTTAAGACCTTATAACTTCTAATCCGACCGTTAACTTTCTCTCAAATTTTAATACAGTAAACTTCATATTTCTATCTCAAACATATTAAAAATTCAACGGTGGATTCTCGATCTAATTATCCAAAAGACGGGCTCAAAGTCAGCCGTTTCAGCTCACAAAAATTGGAAGTTTCTGGGTTACTTTTGGATCCTAAGCTATCAGCATCCTTTCACTCCTAGTATGCCCTGTAGATCCCAGTTCGAAACCTTCTACTGAGCTCCCTCCTTGCTACTTCTATGTCTAAGAAAAATACCCTACTCTAAAACCTAATCACTAATCACACAACTCACTGTTACCCCTCTCAGATCCTAACATACCCAGCCATGAACCCATGAACAAACTAGCCTCCCTCCACTCCCTGTTACTCACCCCTAAGACAACCCACAGCCAAGCTACTACAGCTAACAACAAAAGACTAGAGAATAAGGATGGAAAGGAAGGAAACTCACTGCTGTGCAACTTGGACCGAACGATCGATACTCGCCATCAACGGAGATCAAGGGAAGGCTGGCGTGGCTCGTGACTGGATGAAGGGTCTATGTCCGGTGGTGATGTACCATCATTGCTCATTCAGGCCTTACGAAGGTTAACGATGCAGAAGCTTAGAGAGGAAAGAAACAACTCGACTCACTTGCTTGCAACGATGGTGGCGGTCGAGGTGCTCTGCGGTGGGCCGTCTGCGGTGTTTGGCGTCCCTGCTTGGTCGTTGAAGATGGAGCAGTGCCCAGCGCTGATGGAGGCTGTCTGCACAGGTCGACACTTAGTTGATCTCCACGCTAGTTGCAAGGATAGGAAGCAGTGTTTGTGCTCGTTGTCCCGGTTCTTGGTGTGGTGTAGGGGAGCTCCGGAATCGTAGCAGAAGGAAATATACGGGATAGGAAGGAGAGAGATACGGGCTGTACGTGGGGATCTTCACGATAGGAGAGAGATATGCAGTTAAGAGGAAAGAAAGGGGAGAGATGTAACGGCTGCAACGTGACGGTGAGATTGACGAGTTTCAATCCGCTGGCTTCCTGGGCTGCGAGGTTAAGAAGCACAGACCCGCCTTCTCAATGGGCTGCCAGCGCATGATCATGTGGAGGGTCTGTCGCAACCTGGGCTGGAACAAGGTAAATTCTGGGCTGAGCAAGGTAAGGAGAACCGGGCTGGTGAACTTCCTGGGCTAGCTGGATGACCACGCACTGCCGGGCTACGTGAGACAGGAAGTAAAAGAAAAGCAGCATGGAGAGTAAGTTGGTCCTTATGGATGTAGCGGCCCAACTAATATGTAGGTTGATGGGCCTTGTCTAGGCTTGTCATGGGCTAAGCATAGGTTTTAAGAAGTGTTTTAAGAAGTGTTTTATATGATCAAACTTCATATAAAATTTTAGAAATTGGTAAGAAGCATTTTATGTGATTAACTCCTCCCATAAAATGATAAAATTTGTCAATTAAAGTAATTATTGTGAAGTCCTATCTTTCATGCGAGTTATAATTTCACATAAAATTGACGGGATTTATGTTGACTTGGAAATAAAGGAATAAAAAAAAATGTCGGGTATTACACAAATCACTCGTAGTTCATTTGTGACTTTTATATTTACATAAAAGTTAATTTAATTTGTGCGGTTGAACTCGACAATTTATTAGTCGAGTTTCCTACGTACTCTTATAAAAGAGATCAAACCACCCGTAGTTCGTTTGACATAAAATTTGAATTTGATTTGCGACTGTACCCAATAATAGTTTAAAGTTAATATCGAGTTACCTACGTAGCCTTTTAAAATGGCGTCAAGTCTTTACGTAGTTCTACCAATTTATTTTATAAAGAGATATTTGATTTATATCCGAGATTTATATCAAAATTTACTTCACTCGGACGGGGCGACTGAATCCAATTTAATATCGGATTTCCTACGTAGCTCGGAAAGAGCATCAAGTCATAACGTAGTTCTGCAATGAAAGATAGTTTGGATTTGATTTGCGACTGTACCCGATAATATTTTAAACTTAGTATCGGGTTACCTACGTAACCATTTGAGTGGCGCAAGTCCTTACGTAGTTCTAAAAATGAAATTTGTTTTATTTGACCATAAATATGTTGTCATATTTATAAAACTTTTTCTTTACGGATCACTTTTACAAAAGCTAATTTGTGTGGGCTTACTTTGTAAATAAACCAAAGTTGAAATTGAGAGTGGTAGCCTTCCACGTAAATCAATTTTACAATGTTGATTTACTTTTTTTTCTCATATTTTCCTTTATTTGCATTATTTTGTATAAAGGAAATTTTCATTGATCAAAAGCTTGCTTTTCACCATCTTACACTTTGTGAAATGTTGTAGTTTTTAAAATCCAACAGGAACTCAACTTTGCCATGCTTTTAAACTTGTAAACAATGGTATTGAGATTAACCAAACTAATAGTACTTAGTTAATCACTAAATTTTAGTGGTCCTTATAAATGAAAAGAAAATATGTATATATCTTCTTCTCATTCATTTGCTGCATACATCACTTCTTCCCTTCTATAGAATTATGTTATAAAGAATTAAGCCCACTTAATCATCCCCTCATACTAGACTTGTATATAAGAAGATCTTCACTTTTCATTTAATTGGATATAATGATCCATGTTTAGAACTCTTACTAGAAGACCATACATTGCACCAAGAATTATGGTTCTTCTTTATACTTGATCCATTAACATGTTTGAATGTTGGCACCAAGTGATCCCCCACCAAGCATGGGCTCAAATGTAGTGACGACTTCGATCGACTACGAATTTTGTAAGAGTGAAACACATCAATTCCAACCACATATGAGTTTTTTTTATAGCGACCGGAAGTATAAACATCCGAATCAACTACGAGTTTGGATACGATGTTGAAAGCGAACGCTTTCAAAAAGCTATACATTTGGGTACTGCTTATATTCTTCCACTCTAGAATAAGGAATTTTGTTATCTTCTAGCCAATCAAACATGTCATATGTTAGTTTTCCAATCGATGTCAATCGTAGTGACGAAATCCATCGATTTCAATCAACTACGGGTTTCATGTAGTGGCCAAAACAATGTAGTTTCGAGCTATCTACTAGTGTCGGTTTACCAATGACATCGGATATAGCCAAATGTGACAACGAAATCATCACCTTCGATCAGTATAAGGATCGCGCTCATTTTCCAAATTGTATTTTCTGTACGTAACCGTTTCTTATGTCTTTGGGGACATGTTCTTGTACGCACAAAAGATGTTAAAATGGAGTTCATATAGAAGCAAGAGAAAAATCAAATTATGAAAGTGATTAAGCTTAATGGACTTTAGGAAGCTAAACTATAGCCATGGCTCATTCTCTCTCTTTTTTTATGAGAATAAACAAAGATTTAATAAAAGCATGCTATTGAATAGATTTACAGCAGCCCATGAGTGAAGAAAGAATCAGAAAGAAAAATTCATTTGGCCAAGAGATGAAATGGACTATCATAGTCCTAGGAGAAAGACAAAATCGAGTTCAACTATTTAAGTTCAACCGAGATGTAGGCTATAGATTTGTTTGAAGCCATACTCTCTAATATGAAGAAAGCGTATGAGCTCAAAAATTAAAGGCTTACAATGATTTTGATTGAACAAAATCTATCGAAGAAGAATAACACCTTTAGATTATGAGTGTACTTTGACAGTACATACATTTCAACATGAAGAAGATCATTACTTTCGATCGACTGGTAACCGCGCTTTTGTAGTGGTAGAATCGATCGATTCGACCAACTACGGTATCTTGTGTAGCGGAGAAACCCAGCGGTTTCATCCAACTACAGTTTCAACATGAAGAAGATCATTACTTTCGATCGACTGGTAAACGCGCTTGATTGAGTTGAGTGAAAAGTAACATTTGAAATGTATGTGCTTTTGAGCATATGAATATTTTGGAAGCAAATCAACTTAGGAGAGTAAAAAAAAAAAAAGGAAAGTGATGATATCACTTGCTGAATAAGATCACTCTTTGTTGAATTGCTCTCTTTATTTGTGTGGCTTCCTTCTCTTCATCGCTTATTTTTGTTCTTCGTTCTTCTGTAAATGTTGGGAAGAAGAAGACAGAGAAAAAAATTCTCTCTTTTTTTTTAAACCCATTTTTCTTCTTTTGTTTTCTTTTTATATTTAACAAAGAAGAGGAGGTTCTAGGAAGTTAACATAAATGTTTTCTTTTTATATTTAACAAAGAAGAGAGGTTCTAGGAATTTAACACCAGTTTTATTAACTTCTCACTAAACCCCATTTAGTATTTTTTTTTAATTTTTAAAAGAAAACAAATGTTTTCTTAAATTTGTGATCTGAACGTGTCATTCACCACTTTTTTTTTTCTTTCTTTTTTTAAAAAAAATTTAAATTTAGTCTTGAAGCTAATTTACATAAATAATTAGCATTTAAACTAAATAGGTTATGGGAATCATATTAACAATCATAATTGTTACGTTTTTGAAAACCCAAATTCAAATTAGCTTTATGCTAAATTTTAAGAAATTAAGCACATGTGTAAATATAACTAATTTCTAGATATTTTATAAAAGATAATGAATTATAGGAATTCATAAAATTTTACCCTCAAACATAGTGCAAGCACCTTTCTTCGATCTAGTTGTCTTCTCCAACCAGACGGTTTTTATGTGGTTCCGAGCGGTTTCTTCCAATCAAGAAACATACGGCTTTTTGGCGAGACAAATGACTTCAAAAAACCCTAACTTGGTGATTTTATAGGGGTTAACAAAATTTTGTTAACCAGTTTCCTTATTTTTAGCATATTTAATATAGTCTAATAGTTAATTATCTCTTCTTAAAACCGATAACTATCTAATAAAGATGATCTTTGTATCTAATTTACCTTTTAGCGTAATTAATATATTCTAATAATTAATTATCCCTCCTTAAAATCAGTAATTGTCTAATAAAGATCATCTTAATATCTAATTTATCTTTTTTTTAAAAAAAATTGTTAGGTACAAGGGTCCTATTTTGTATCTTAGATACAAAAAAGACTTTTATACACCAATTATCTCATGATATTTCCGTATTTCATCGTATAACGCGTGCTACGCACGCGTGCAACCTAGTGTATATATATATATATATATATATATATATATATATATATATATATATATATATATATATATATATATTTGAATTACAATCAATACATTATTTGTGATAAAAAATAATCAAATTTTAATATAATATATTTACAAGTTAAATAATGTATATCGCATGCAAAATTTTTTTTTTTTGGTAATGATCGCATGCAAAATATAAACAACACAATAATGAGAGAATTATGAGCGTGTATTAAAAATAATACAAGATGTTAAACTCAATCAGTTATTTGTCATTAATGATCAAATTATTACATCAATATCCTTAAATTCGAACTTATCTCCCTAAATTCGATCCTTTTGGGCCTTGTAAATTATTTACGAGATTTGGAGATCACGTTTTTGCCTTCATCACACATAATTTTACTTTCCATCGCCCTTATTCAGAGACTCCTCTCGACCCGATACCTTTTGTGGACGATTTCGCGCAATATGTCGTTGTCCCTAACATCTATAACACACAATATGAGGATCATATTTTATAGAGAAGATTGGTCTAATAAAACATTTTTGTTACGATAATACAAACTAGGCCGCTGAATTTTTTGGATGTTAAATAAAAGAAAATTAGTTGGTATTAGTAGATAATATATCTATATTATAAAGGGTACACAATATTAGAAGAATCAAATAAAGCTGTCAAAAAAATCAAATTCGTCTCTCTCCTCCGGCTACATCCGAAAACGTTATAAACCTAATAACCCATCGTCGGTCCCATTCATCCACTGATTGGGCGCATAGTTGTTGTGACGATCCCAGACGACCCCAATCCACGATCCTAGTCGACTATCCCTTCCCGGCACAAAGCAGTGGAGACAATCCTAGTCAACGATCCCAGACGTCCTAAACCTAATTTTCTGCTGTCGATCACATACATCCATCGAGTCGACGCATAGCTATTGCGAAAAACCCAATTGATGATCCCATTCGACCTAGTCGACGAGCCCTTCCTTGCGCAGAGTAGTGGCAATCAGTGGCAGCCGCAGGATTTTTAGGGGGGGGGGGGCGAAATTTTATTTTCGATAAATATATCTATGAAAATAAAATAGCGATAAAAACAAAGTCAATATTTCATCTACTTACAATAAACAAAAATACAAAAAACAACAAAAATACAAAATTTATAAATATATCTATAAATTTTTTTTTATTACAAAAATAGTTGCCCTATAAGCGCGTCTATAACTGCGCCTCTTTAGTTTTTTTTCGTTAAAAAACGTTACACTATAGCAGCGGTCTAGAACCACATCTCTATTTGTGTTTTTATTATCTTTGTTCTCGACAACGCGTTTTACAAATAATATTGCGGTCTAAGACCGCACTTCTACTTCAAACAACAAATCTCGTGCATTTTGGTGAATTATTTCACTCCGAGCCTAAAACGGAAAATTCTTTTGAAGTTTCGTTTACTTCGGCGAAAGATCCAAAACAACATTTAAATATAACACAAGTATATTTATATTTTAAAAATTAATAAATCGTAGAAAATTTTTTTATAAACGAGAAGCCCCCTAAGGGCCGCCCCTGGTAGCAATACAATGGAGACGATCCAAGTCGATGCAAACCTAACTTCCTTTCTCGGCGGAAAGCAGTTTTCAGGTTTACTTATTTGTGAAATTCTAAAAACAGGCTCTAATCTTTGTAAAGAGAATTGCTTCTTCAAAAGCAATGAAAAAATGATCATATGTTTCTGTCCCATTTTGAACGAAGTTCATCTCTAAAGATAAATGTAGACTTTATGAAAATTCCATTGTGTTTGAGGGCATGTTCCTTTCCCATATCTGATATTCTGATATGAGATATAGGTATGGATATTATATGTCGATATCTATGTATCGTAATTGAGTATATGGGTATCAAAGTGATATATCAGATATCAATACTTTATTTTCTATTTATTTTTTTTTCATCTTCCTCTTCTGATATACCTTGTCATCTTGCCAAACACAAGTATGAGATATCATATATCTGATTCATATCAGGATATGAGAAAGGAACAAGCCCTGAATATCATTCCAATACATACTTCTTGTTAGCGATAACAACTCAAATTTGTGCGGATAAGTCACTTATAAATCATTATATAAAGGACATATCCACTTTCGTGTAATCTTGTTATTTTCGACCGATATCGTGAACTGAATAATTTTGAGGTCCGGGAATATAGGAGTTACGTCCGGAACCTCGTAAACAAATCTCACTGTTGATCTTCCTCATGAATTATTGATTTTCGAATGATTTGTAGGAGTGTTTCTATCAGATCTGGTATTAAACAATATAGGGCACTGAACTCAGCTAGCTATGTTACGGAAGACCAAACAATATTCCGAACCTCGTAACCACATCGTACGCTAAATTTGATTGGCCAAAGGCTATTAGGCTGGCGGATTGGTTCAGATTTGACCCAAACCGACTTGATCCAAGCCGATCTAAAACCCAAAATTGCAAATATATTGGGCTGTAGACAAGGTGGGCGTGTATGGGCCTCGCCCCCACCCAACCCACAAACAAAAGCTACAAATAGCCTCTCTTTTTTTGCAGGGTTTTTTTTTAATCTTTTAATCTTATCTAATTTCATTATTCAACCCTTCTTCTTCTTTGTTTAATCTTTTCCTGTCCAATGATAATAATAAAGTAATTTAGCTATCTAATATATTGTATATTTTATCAAATTTGTTCTAAATATAGTCTTATTAAATCGGTAAATTTATATTAAACTTAAGCTTTTTGTTTAAAATATTTATAAGTTTATACAATATTTAATAATGTTGGAAGAATTTTAACTTTTATGAGGCAGTAGTACATAATTTTTTCATTGTATATTTAGTTTAGTTTAATGTAATTTTATAGATTGTAGTCTAGAACATTGAGGAACTTAGATCAAATATATAACAACTAAATCTTTTCATAATTCCAGTAATAAAATTTTTAAATCATTGAATTGGTAGAATCAAACAGCTTATATTGATTTCATTTGTAATGGCTCACCCCGTCCTGACCGTAGGGTTAGGGTCGGCCCGAAACTCCAAATAAAGACTCTATCTTGCGGAAATGGTGTTGCATGTTATACACGTGTTAAGTCCTTAAATGCATACGTGTCAACGTGGGATCCACCTGTCAGTCGCCAAAGGCAAGTCATAACCCAAGGTTTGAGCTTCATCTGACGATATATAAATAATTCTTCCCACTTGCGTTCTTCTGTGAACGGTTTGTTGGAGGACAGATAATTCGAAAGGAGGATACATTTGCAAGTAAGGATGTCAGGAGCCCAGGGAGCCCAGCCACCAGGATCGAGGACGGCGACCACCTATGAGTCGACGGAGAAGGGGGAGAATCGAACTCGGACGGACACTCGTTCCACCGCCGACCAAGGCGGAATCCAGATCGACAAGATTCAGGACAAGGTTGCTGATGCTGCCGGGAAAGGCGGCCCCGTTTTCGGAGAGGGCAAAGAAGACAAGAAGCAGGATTTAGGGGTCACCGGCACCGGTTAATATATATCATATATGTATATATGTAAGCGGTTTGGAGGAGTGTTTGTTTTGTTCGTCTTTTCCACTTTACAACTTTTGGCTTTGCTGTGAACCTCTATAGAAGATTGGGGTCCTCGGTAATGTGTGGTATAAATAATAAATAAATAATATAGGTTTTCTTTTTCAAGTTGTACCAATTGTTGTTTGTTGATGATTCAGAAACGCAATCTTCGAGTGTGACATATATATAGAAGCAAACCCTAAAGGACGCTTATATAATTGTATTGTAATCTCAAGGATATGAAGAGTTATTAGGACTACCGAATGATAGTGCCCGTTTGGTTAGAACGGTAAATAGAGTGAAATAGAGTGACGCTGTGACGGTATAGAGTGAAATAGAGTGGCGGTGGAACGGTAAATAGAGTGAAATAGAGTGACGCTGTGACGGTATAGAGTGAAATAGAGTGGCGGTGGCGGTGGAACGATGACAAAATGAAATAGGATAAGGAAATTGACAATAGAATGAAATAGGATGACAAAATGAAATAGGATAAGGAAATTGACAATAGAATGAAATAGGATAAGGAAATTGGGCTAAGGAAATTGACAATAGAATGAAATAGGATAAGGAAATTGGTGTGGTGTGGTGAAATGGAAATAGATAGAATGAAATAGGATAAGGAAAATAGATAGAAATGGAAATAGGATAAGGAAATTGGTGAAATGGAAATAGATAGAATGAAATTGGATAAGGAAATTGGTGCGGTGAAATGGAAATTGATAGAAATATTTCGAAATTGATAGAAATATTAGAAATATTTGCGGTGAACTGGAAATTGATAGAAATATTTCGAAATTGATAGAAATATTAGAAATATTTGCGGTGAACTGGAATGACGGTGGAACGATGACAGA
Organism: Fagopyrum esculentum; assembly: GCA_033239045.1. NCBI lineage: Eukaryota > Viridiplantae > Streptophyta > Magnoliopsida > Caryophyllales > Polygonaceae > Fagopyrum > Fagopyrum esculentum. Next base: position 118,081,084 of record BSUD01000008.1, read on the forward strand.
ATGAAATATGATAATATTTGCGGTGAACTAGAATGACGGTGGAACGATGACAGAATGAAATAGGATAAGGAAACTAGAATGATGGCGGAACGATGATATGACAGAATGAAATAGGATAAAGAAATTGGTGCAAAATGAAATAAAGAAATTGGTGCAAAATGAAATATGATAATATTTGCGGTGAACTAGAATGATGGTGGAACGATGACAGAATGAAATAGGATAAGGAAATTGGTGCGGTGAAAATGGAATGAAATAGGATAAGGAAATTGGTGCGGTGAAAATGGAAATAGAATGAAATATTTGCGGTGAAAAATAGAATGAAATATTTACACGGATAAGGAAATTGGTGTGGTAAAATGAAAATATAATGAAATATTTGCGGTGAAAATAGAATGAAATATTTGCGGATAAGGAAATTTGTGCGGTGAAATGAAAATAGAATGATTTGCGGTGAAAAATAGAATGAAATATTTGCAGTAAAAATTATAATAAGGAAATAAAATGAAAATAATGAGATTAGTTTTATGTTTAAAAACATAATTTTTGAATGATTTGAAATTATTAACATAATTTTTGCATTAATTAAAATCATTTTGTTTCCGTAAATGATTTTTAGCGCTTTCAAATGAGTCCTTATTGTCTTCCTGAAGGGTAATAGCAAGTTCAGTTGGATCAAATGTTAAAATTGTAAGTTTTAAGTGTCCGTTTAGTTGGAGTGGTGGAATAGATACAGAATAGAATATGTTGGATCAAATGTCAAAATTATAAGTTTTAAGTGTTTAGTTGGAGTTGTGGAATAGATACGGAATAGAATCGGTTAAAACAAATGAAAGGAAATGAAAATGAATGGATTCCTTTTATGTGTAAAAATACATTTAAACAAACATAATTTTTAATTGATTCGGAATCATTCTGTTATTGGAATGATTCTTAGCGCTTCCAAACGAGCTTTTAATGTTATTGGCTCAAATACCACGTTCGATATTATGTGTTTTTACTGTTCTTTTTCTTAACCATTTAAAATCAATGTGATTTTATTTATTTATTATGAACATTAGATATGTGTTTCCGTTTCTTAACCGGTACAATGTGATTTCATTTATTTCTTATACAGTTAAAATGTAATTTTATTTATTTATATGTACTGATATAATTTGAATGTTTATAAAAAATATTTTAATTTCTTTTATATACAAACCAAAATAATTATGTTATAAAATTTAAATTTTAATATGAGGTGTTTATGTAAACAAAATTTTAAAATTATTAACTGTGAAATATAAACATAAAAATAATTTTAAAATAATAAAAAATTAATGTAATTATAAATTATTTAATTAAAAATACTTTGGTCAAATAATTAATAATTATTATAGATATGAAAGGCGAATAAGTTAATTCATGCGTTAGAAGAAATTGAAGTGTAACAAGTTAAGTTAACCAATAATGTCATAAAATGATTTTATAACTATTTATTTAAAAAACATTAATGTGATTTTTATTTACTTATTATGGATATTGGATATATGTTTACTGTTTTTTAACCAGTTAAAATGTGATTTTATTTATTTCATAAACGGTTGAAATGTGATTTTATTTATTTATGTTTAGTATATGTTTTTACCGGTTAACATGTGATTTTATTTATTTATTTATTATTTATATGTAGTGATATAATTTGAATGCTTTTAGAAAATCACTTATAATTTATTTTATAAACAAACCAAAATATTTGTATCATAAAATTTAAGTTTTAATATGAGGTGTTTATGTAAACAAAATTTTATAAATTATTTACTATGAAATATAAACATACAAATATTTTAAAATAATGAAAAATTAATGTAATTATAAATTAGTTAATTAAAAATATTCTGGTCAAATAATTAATAATTATTATAGATATTAAAGCCGAAGTAAGTTAATTCATGCGTCAGAAGTAATTGAAGGGTAACAAGTTTAGTTAACCAATTAATGTCCTAAAATAATTTTATAACTTTTTATTTAGAAAACATTAAGGTATTTATTTTACAAAATTTATTTACCTTAAAATGCACAACCATTAAAATGAGATTCTAGACATCAACAACTCAACCAACTTTTCTTCCACATAAAATGGAAATTCTAGGGACCTTGATCACAACAGATGTTATACATGGTGATAAATCGATGCTACTAAATTTATGTAATACAAGCATGTGTACATTACCCTATTTAAAGGAAAGTCCATGTACAAAATACCTCCATCACCAGTTGCGCCAATATTTTTTTTTTTGAAGCCTCGTCATCTTATATCCCATCCATAACCTTCATTTTTTTTTGAAGCTGTGTGTTGTGATCAACTCGTTCAACCACAACAGGATTTGTCCATCTGTCAAGTTTGACCTCAAATAGCATAGGAACATATAGACCTGTTTAGATCCCTTGAAACACAACTTGAAATCCTCCTGAAAAATGCCAGAGGATATTATAAGATTATAAGATACTAGTAGCCTGTAGTAGAAAATTTAACACTGATTTCTACAGAGTATAAACAAGTACACCAACTTTTTTTATCAGTAATAAGCACCCATCAAATTCTACACTTCTCATTAGCTTCTGCTAATGTCAGAAATTTAAGTTTTTTTTATAAAGCATATCTAAAATGTCAAATTACATTAGCAGTAATCTATTAAACCAAGTTGATCTTTAATTTCAAGTTGCAATACATAAAAAATGTAAACAGGGATCATCAATTCATCATCAAAGGCATGGTTATGTTAGAAAGTCTTATGTTCTTCCCCTTTAAGCTTTTTCAAAAGAATCATTTCGAAAGATTAATTCCACTTTGTAAGTTGGGCTAAACATTCAAAGTATCTGATTCTCAAAAGAATCATAATGGCATGGGATGAAGTATGGCATCTAATTTGACTATAATGATGCTTTACAAAGTATCAGATACAGCAATAGAAACATACTTAATTCGCATAGTATGCCGTGGTGTTAACAAACTGACCAAAGACCAAAATGCTGATGAAAAACAATGACAAACATCATTCAAATTATCAAACAACCCATTGAAGATTAACATTTTTGAATAAATATTTGCAGGTGAGTAATCATCAGTAAGAACCCTAATATTGAGCCCTAATCTTGAGTCCTAATCTTGAGAATCGAGATGGGAAAGACGAGGATTTAAATTACATGCCTCTTCACCGGTGGTATCGCTACGGTTTCCGACGGGCACCGTCCTCTTTGCATCAGGTGTTCTTCGCTTCATCAGGCATCGCTAGAGTTGAGAAGAGAAGAGGAGATAAGGGCATCGGTGGAAACGATATGTCATAACCCCCTATAACCTTGGTACCGGAAGCTTATATTTTTGGTTTATTTTCCACAAATTAAACCCAAAAAAAAAACAATATATAACCTTAAGCTCAAACTAAACACATCATAAATATAAACCCAAGAAAAATAACCTTAAATAACTCCCAATAAGCTCAAACTAAACAGGGTTAGAATCACTAACATTTGCCACCGATAACCTATCGCCAACAAGGATGGAATTAGAGGCCGTTGATCAAGAATCTCTACGTTCTCGAACTTCAGAAATTCAGTGTATGTGTGATTGTCATCACAAATGCAACAACCAGTATGAAAGTTGTATGGAATAAGCATACTGATTTATCTATAGTTTAGAGTGATTATGAACAGTAGAAGGGAAAACTTGTAGCAGATTTGACATCATATATGAAATCAGAGCTTCAAACTATAGCGAAACTATATTAGAAGCGAACATAGAGAGATTAAGTTGTATTGATGAACCTAACGCTTTTATCGATGTAATAGGAGGCAATGGAAGGCCAGAAGAAACCTGCATCCAAAGCAGATATTGGGATCAAAGAGATGAAAGATTGAAAAGAAAGGGTCAAAAAAATAAAGAGACAAAAATACCTATTAGAGAAGACGGTGCCAAAACGGTAAGACTGATGGAATCTTAATAGACCGGTCGATGCACCACAATCGAGTAAATAGGTTTCCATTAAGTTGAAATAGTCGATTGCGGCAACTCTAATCAGCAATCGCCCCACCCGATTCGAGAATAGTAGAAGAAACCAGATTTGAGAGAATCTTAAAATTGCTTGTATAGAAAGAGAAGAAAAACGAAGGAACAGGGGAAGAAGTCAAGCCACACATCAATAGAAGCCACGCAACAATGGGTTTTGTTTTACGCGTATAAAGAAGTCAAGCCATTCATCATTATAATTTAAGATAAATAAACAAATAATGGCAAACTTGATGTTATAAGGATTAAGAGAGTCATTATTAGTAATAATAATAAGAATAATAGTTTTTATGTTTTTTTTTTTTTTTGGTGAAAAAAACGGAGTGCACTACTCCATCTTACGTGTAAAATAAAAAAATAACGAGACTACAACCGGGAGGTCCGGGGGAAGCTAACACCCCTAAGATCATCCAACAACAGAGGCAAACTACACGGTGGGGGCAACACCAACCTATGAACCCCAAGACTACAAGAAAAGGCAAAATTAGCAAGCGAGTCCGCCACCCTATTCCCTTCTCGGAAAACATGGCTGAGATCGATACTCCAATCCCGGGTAAAGAAGCCTTGGCAACGAATCACCAGGCTCGCAAGAGGATGCGAGGGACACACCCCTTGTTTGATGAAGTTAATCACTGTAGTCGAGTCTACCTCCAAGACTATTCTCCGATATCCAAGATCCCAAGCAAGATCAAGCCCATGCACCACACCCCATAACTCTGCAGCCGGAACCGTGGTACAACCAAGATTAATCGCCACCCCATGTATCCAACCGCCAGCTTCGTCCCTAATGACAGCCCCAGCTGTCGCACGACAATCCGCTCCCTTCATAGCCCCGTCTGTATTAACCTTTATCCATCCATTCTTTGGGAAGTTCCAGGCAACAAGCCTCTCCGTTTTCGGGTTCAGCTTGGTACCTGAGTCTCTGTCATGTGTATCAGCTATCTCAGCAAATCTGGCTTCTAAGAACGTCCCCTTATTAAGGACCAACTCTTTATCGGAGAAGACCCTCGCATTACGCCATTTCCATAGCCACCACAACGTGCATGCATACTTCTCCCTCCACTGTTCGCCCAGACCGTATACACCTTTCAGATCAACAATAATATAAATCCACTGCTCCCACTCGAGTCTAAAAAATTCCTGCACATATTCATCTGATATAAAAGATAGCCAAACACGTCTTGCATGTGGACAATCTCTTAAAATGTGGAGTAGGGACTCCTCCACTGTGGGGCAACAATAACAGAAAGGGTTAGAGGACATGTGTCTGCGAAATCGTTCAGCATTTGTCAATGGTACACCCCAAGCCAGCATCCATAAGAAGTAACGAATCCTCTCCGGAACTTTCAGTTTCCATATTTGAACAAAAAGGTCAGCAGAGGCATGATGGCTCATATTTCCCTCCGTAGCAGCCCGGTATGCTGAGGCTGACGAGAAGATCCCATTTGTAGACCCAAGCCACCTTATGGAGTCTTCCCCCAAGGACCCACCATCTAGGGCCATAGCCGCAAGCTTTAGCCGACCCATGTGGTTAAGCTTATCTTCCAAATAATTCCAGTCCCATACTCCTGATTCCAACCAAGCCTCCCTAACATGCATGCATTTTTCTTGGAGAGAAAGAGAGCTGGAGCAATAACATACTAATGGGACATCATCAATCCAACAGTCCATCCAGAAACTCGCACGCCGACCATCTTTGATACTCCAACCCAGATTTGGCACAATAATGCTATTATATGCAGTGACCAGTCCTTTCCAAACATACGAGCTATTCCCTCTGCAACATAGTTCTTGGGGCCATGCATCCCCCCACACGCAATATTTGGCTCTCAAAACCCTTGCCCATAGTTGATCCCTATTGAAGAACAGCCGCCAACCCAACTTGCTGATCATTGCCATATTCACATCGGCTGCTTTCCGTAAGCCTAGACCCCCATCACTCTTCCGTTGACACACCTTATCCCAGGAAAGGAGGTGTATCTTGCGATTTCCCGACACACTGTCCCAAAGGAAATCTCGACACAATTTGTCAAGATTGCACAGCACTCTCTTCGGAAGAAGGACATTATTCATGGAGTAGATAGGGATTGTCGAAAGGACAGATTTGATCAACGTAGATCTGCCGGCAATGCTAAGAGAGTTCACCTTCCACCCCGCCAATCTTCTAGTTACCCGATCCACAAGAGGTTGAAAAGATGAACTAGAGACTCTACCATGGAGAAGAGGTATACCCAAGTACTTACCAAGAGATCTTGTGGAAGGGATACCACAATGTTCACTCAGAGATCGCTCCAGACTACCATGAACGTTATGAGACACATACAGTTTGGATTTAGCGAGACTTACACGCTCACCCGACGCTCCACAGAAGTCCTGCAAAATCCCCCTTACAATGCTCAACTGCGAAACCGACGCTTCTGCAAACAACAAGATATCATCCGCAAAAAGTAAATGGGAAACCCTTGGCCCTCCTCTCGACAATGTCATGGGTTTCCATGCACCCTCGGACACCGCCCTTTCAATCAAATGACTGAGTCTCTCAAGGCATAGGACAAAAATATACGGAGATAATGGGTCACCTTGACGGACTCCCCTAGTCATAGGGAAACCGGCCGTTGTCTCCCCATTCCAGAGCAGCTTCATGGTCGTTGTAGAGAGGCATGAAGATATCCAGGAGGTCCAACAAGAACCGAGGCCAATATCCTGGATAGTATCAACAATAAACTCCCAGTCCTAAGCATGTCATAGGCTTTCTCAAGGTCTAGTTTTAGAATCATCCAACCCTTACGACCCTTTTTACTCTTCATGGAATGAATCGCTTCTTGGACAATAACAATGTTGTCAGAGATCATCCGACCCGGGATAAAACTAGACTGCATAGGAGAATAATAGTTTTTATGTTATGAAATTCATTAGTAATAATACTAATAATTTTTTAGTTTTTAGTGTTACATTCTTTGAACTAATTGTAACATTTCAATCGAAAGATAATCCTATTTCATAATTTACAAATTATAATTACTCTTATATAAATATTAAAATAAAAACCAACCTTATATTTACCCAAATCTACAATTTAAAAAATCATGAACCAACACACATAAATATGAATAAAAAACCCAATAATATTCAACCCAATTTAATGCATATTCTAGGGTTGGGCATGGGACGGGTCGGGACGGGATAGGGCTCGTCCCGCAAGTTATTTGCGGGACGGGATGGGACGGGATTTATGACATTTTTTCTTCGTCCCGCGCGGGCCCTGTCCTATGTGGGACGGGACGGGACAAATCCCGCGAAAATTACGCACCGATTATATTCAGTATGTATACTTGTTTTCTCTCGTGTTTAAAGACATAAATGATCAGGAAAAAAACTCGATACCGAATTATCGATTCATGACGCCTACATTAGTAGTTTATACATTGAAAACAAATTCAAGTTACATCAAAATGTCTTACCGACTCACATTCAAAAAATAACAACATATAATTTAATAAAAATTATATTTATTTAACTATCGATTACAATTGTGGTAATCAACAAATACAAGGGCGATGGAACCGACTAGAGCAAGGGTGTCGATGGAACGGACTAGAGTAAGGCGGCAAACGGACTAAATCAAGGGAGATCAGAAACTCTAGTATTTTAGATCTAACCGAATGAGTAGTAAAGAATGAGTGAATGAATGATGAAAAATCATCGATCTAATAATTTTAAAAATAAAAAAATATTTTTAAAAATTATAATTTATGTATATTATTTATCTATATAATATTTATAAAAATATAAAAATATTATTTATATATATGCGGGACGGGACGGGATTAACCGGGATGGGAAGTCTTCGTCCTGCGTCCCGGCCCGCAAATTTTTTGCGTGATGGGACGGGACGGGATACACATTTTTTTTCCAAATCCCGTCGGGATCGGGACGGGATGCAGGACGCGACGGGATTAAGCGGGATTATGCCCACCCCTAGCATATTCACTTGAAAAAAAAAGATCACATTGAATAATTTTTTTAAGTAAAAAAGAATGATATTAATATCTATACAATATATCCTTACTATAATAAATGTGGGAGTTGACTGAATGAATAGAGATTTTCCATTTTTGCCCTTTTGTGCTTGAATTTCCTGTTTTACCCTCTGTCATGTTCGTTAATTAATGTCTACCAACTCCTTTGTTTCAGCCCATATCTTGTTTAATTTAGGCCCAGTGATATGACATTTAATCCTACCCGTGTAGGCCGTCCAATTGGGCTTCTTGAGGACTTCCGTTGGGCTGTTGTAGAAGCATGTGTGCACTGGGCTTGGCCTATTACAGGTTACAGTTGCCGTCCATTCCTCTACGCCCTTTCGAATACTGCGTTTGAAAAGGGTTAGGAGCTCGATGAAGACACGTGTTGGAAATCGTCCCGCTGCATTAAATCCTGCCGCTCGATTGTACTCATTCTCTCCACCAAGTTAATTGCCGGAGGGTCTTTTTAAACCCTCAGTTCGGGTTCATTAACTACCATTCTCCTCCCTCGACTCTTCTCCTCGCTTCTGTAGTTTCTGATTTCACTTTCGTCTTCCTGGTGCATTTCTGTATCTTGGGAGATTTTAGGTTTTGTAGTGTATATTCGATGGTGATCCTATTCATCGTTATTTTTTCCATGCATCTGATCCATGACCTGTATGTGAGAGCAGCTTGGTGGTCGGTTGTGGTTGATTTTAACGTTTTTTGGGTCGTTAACTCTTGTACTTTCTCTTTGTTTTTGCATCATTTTTTTTTCTTTTTGTTTCTTGGGTGCCTGGAGATCTTCTGTGGATCAAAGTTATTTTTCCATGTTTTTTTTTGTTGTTTGATTACGTCTGTTTGCTCAGTCATCTTTGAATGATAGCATATAAAAATGGTGTACATGATTTTTTTATTTGGTTTTCTTACGTTTGGCTACTCGGTGATCTGTCGATGAGAGCATTGAAAAATATTGTTCTTCACGTTTACATATCCTTCTGTGTGATATTTCCTGCATTTTTTTATAATCGGATGCCTGAATTTTTATTAGCCACAAACTGTTATGATTTAGTTTTGTGGTGCCCCTTTTGATAACCTTTCTCGTGTTTTCTTAGCTTGAAATTCCGACCTTTTTGGATACTGATTGTTGTGGCTTCGTTGCCTATAGTCGGTGACACAACTCTAGTTCATGTGCTCGATGACTTACTGATGAGAGAGCTGCATCTAGCCGTCTGCGCAAATTCAACCCTTTTTCGGTCTATATTTGTTTGTTTGTATCTTTTTTTTTGAGATCTGTTATTGATTTTCCGGTATTGTTGTTTCTTATTCTCATGTGTCGTGGTTAATGTTGTTTCTGTAATTTTTCTCTTTTTCGTTGCTTTTTAAATTGGTTGTGATGTTATGTTGTGTTTCTTCTTTCATTGGCTATGACCGATTATTCTGTTTTGTCAGCTGCTATTTTTTGTCGTTGTTTCACAGTTTGTTATTCTTGCATGCATCAAGAAATGTCTAGGGCATCTTTTGTTTCCATTACTGCATGTACATTTTTCTTATTCTTTATGTTTGCTTTGGATGTTATCGTCCTTAATGTTTTTTTTTATCTCGTGTTCAAATAGCCGTTGTTGCTTCTCCTGTTCAGATTGCAATTGCTGCTTCTTGCTGCCAGATCTTGCTGCATGTATGGTTATCGACTTGCCTTTAATTATTTTTAGATTCCCTTGTTCCTGCGTGTTAACTTAACTTTGCGTGTGTTATGTTTTTTTGTCTGCCTTTCTTGTTCATATTTTACCTTTTATGGTGTCAATTAGTGTACACCATGGTTGCATGTGGGTGTTTTTTTTCTTGCGTTTGTTTCTGTAATGATTAAAATTGTCCGTTACATATTTTTATAGCATCATGTCTGCTCCTCGTGTGATGGTCGATAAACTGGTCAATCGTTCTCAGATCCAAGTTGTTCGGGTGAGGGTTATTGACAAACAACCCATGCAAGAAAGCTCCACTAAGTGCAGCTACCAACACATGATTTTGGTATAATCTGTTTCCTGTTGTTCATCCTTGTGCGCATGCACTATCATATTTTTGTTCACACACTTAATTGCTTTGTTTACTGAGTTAGATATCATGGCCATCCTTTTGTGGATCTACCCAAAAAAGATTGTCGCCAAAAGCAACACTTCTTTGCCTGTCCGCGAGATTTCTGTGACTGACGACAGGTTGAGCCCTTTTGTTTTTGTCTGTTTTGCATTTAAACTGGTCGCACTCTTTCATATCTAAGTTGTTTGTTTTTTAATTTGTGATGCACTTGTGGACAGGTGATCCTGGTTTCCGCATGGAACAGAGCTTTGATGACGGAGTTTGAGAGGCTTAAGTATCTCTTGGATGACGACCCAACTGTCCTCTTCTGCTCCCTCTGTATCAAACTTTGAGAGATCACAGGGCTTAAAATCACCAGCTGCACTGGTTGTTTGTTGTTCATTTTTAGCCTTGAATTGGTCATTATATATCTACTGTCGTGAAGATGACCAGTTATATATGTTAACTTGATTAAATGCCTATTAGCTTTGGTTCTTGTTTGAGTATTTTTTTTACCTGATCCGTATACTGTGTTTGCTAATTGTGTTCGAAGATGATTTTTTTTTGGTTTAGGTTCAGTTGAATTATTTAAAATCTTAAACATTTGCATAACTCTATCTTTCCACCATATTGTTTTTACAATCTTTATATTGCCTATTTATGAACTGATATTCAAAGATATTTATATATTGTTTGTTTTTGTGGCGAAATGTTTCCTTCCAGTTGAGCCTGGATACATTTACTTTCTTGTTTATGGAAGTTTGATTGATTTCCGTCTTGATTTACTTTCCTATTTTAAGTGTCGTTGCAGCATACACATGCTTAAAAAAACATTTACTTTCTTGTTATGGAAGTTTGGTTGATTTTCGTCTTGATTTACTTTCCTATTTTAAGTGTCGCTACTCCTTTCACATGCTTACAAAAAACAAGCTTGCTTCCTCTTCAGCGTGTATGGTTCTTTCTAATATTTTCAGCTCTAATTAAAATTACGGTTGTAGGCTTCTCTCTTGCTGGATCTTTGTTGACTGTTGTAAAGACTCATCCTGTTAGTGAGCGTGTTGAATCTCTGAGACAATAGTATCGGGAAAACAAATTAGCTGCTGATGCTAGAGTTGTTCAGTCCATCACCAACGAGATGCCAGGATTTCCCACTAACGTTACTACTATTGCTCATTCCTTGTCACCGCGGGTTTGTGCCGCTACCAAAATTTATTATATAGGATTTAAATCTTATGTCAATTTAATGATTTTTTTTCCTGCATAGGTGTCCGACATCATGGAGGCGCATGTTATCCGTGTCAAGGCACATATTCCTGAGATCCTTTATGAAAGGATCAAGATCTCATTTGAATGTCGTGCATGCGGCAAAGCCTGTACTGATGAATCCATTCAGTTTGAGCAAGAATACCATTGTGTTACTTGTGGTGTCGTAAAGAAAGCTGAGCCCAAGTTAGCTCGCTTTGTCCTATTTCATGAACTGCATACGCCTTCCTACATTCTGCTCTTGAATTAATGCCACACTTCATGCTTCTTCTTGCAGGATGTACACGAGGTTCAAGTGTACGGATGGAATGGGGACGCTTACATTGGACGCCTACACAAGGAACAACGAGAAGCTCTTTCAGACTAACAGCAGGGACTTCTTTACCATGGCTCTTCCGGTGATACGTCCAAACAGCCTTACATTATATGTTTCCGCATTCTTGTAGCTTATTAATATCTTATGTTTACTATATTATTGTACTAATTACGGTACCGTGTAACATGCAGGATCGTCGTCGAGTTGTGGACTGCGCACATATTAGGTTTTGCATAGGGACGACTGAATTCCTCATTTCCCCAATCAAGTCTTTGTTTGTGAACGACAACAAGATTAAGTGGTTTCTGAAGGAAGTGGTCGTGTAAGGTCATGCAATTATGAAGGGATTTTTGGCGGGGCTGTCTAGGGGGTGTGTATAACTATTGTTCTTCTTTTTCCATGGTAGTCAGTTGCACGTACGAGGAGAAGATTTTGCGGTTACACAGTCGGTGACTGTTGTCACTCATTTTTCCTCCTTTTGTCACCCTTTTTTTTGGAAGCTTTTGGCGCCTCAGGCTTAATTTCGGTTGTGCTTTGTGCGATGTCTAAAAACATTGTGTTTTAACTGGTTCATCCGACTACGGATTGTGTGTAACCAGAAATGTAAATACTATTGGGTGAACATTCCCTGTTCATGTATGCCTATAATTCCTTGCTACATATTTGTTGCTTGATGAAGTTGCGCATAGCAGTAACCGTATGTGCACTCAAAACAAGTGCATACCTATTAACTGTAACCACAAGTACTTAAAAGGGCTCTCTTTGCAAACTTGCAAGGAAACAACAAACAAGAGAGAAGCATATCTACAAAAGATGCAATTTCTCGATGAAATAACTAGAGTCTTTGTCAAAACTTGATATATTTAAGGAGTACATAACTGCTTAATTTAAAATTATCCATGAGAAAAATTAGAAATAATGACCATAAGGTTTAAAAAAAGAAACATTATGTATATATGAAAATCAAGTTATTCTCAGCATTACAGAATGGAAGTAAACAATGAAGTATTACATCTTGAGATAAAGTGAACAATGAAACGTGTATTCCCACAACCATCTTTCACCTTCCTTCTTGTGAAGAAGATCTTGAAATGCTTTTTGTATCAAAGGTCAGTTCAGACACTTGGGTTTCAACAGCTGAAGAAATATTAGGCTTAATACGCTGCTAGATCATTTATGAAATTTGCCTGAACATGACATACAAAGCAAAACAAAATATTGCTACTTAAACTACAAGGATGCAAACGGTCAAGAGGAGAAAATGAATAAAGAAAAAGAGATCTCATTTTTTTGCTACATGAATTATGCTGTTATGGGCAGACAAAAGATTCTAAACAAAAAAAAAGGATAGAATCACAACTCAGGAATTAATCACTGCCATGTAAAGTAATAGTTTACTGGTCAAAAGCTGTAGTTGAGCACTTAAATCTCCCCTTAGATTCTAATAATCTAAGATTAAAATGTTTCAAAAATCTTCCGATTTCAACAAAAGAATTCTGAAATATATTAGATGTGTTTATGCACACAGCTAGTGATTACACATTGATTCTTCCATGCCAATAGGGAGATTTAAACAAAAGAATTCGGCAATAATGGATGAAGAATTTGCTTTCTCCATGCGGGCTGTGTTACAAGATTTATGATTAATATCAAGATAATGAAATCCAACATGAATTACCGGTTATATCAAGTCGAGACTTGTAAATAAGGATAAAAAAATAGCTTCTTAGAGTTATTTCGCCGAACACCTTGAGAACACTAACAAATTGAACAAATATTGAAAAGAAACAAATAAAATCAGCCGTTCAAAACCGAACACATAAAGATGGGAAGAAGATAATCACAAAAATAGCAAACAACATCAAGATAATGCCTAATTTCAAAAAGAAGAAGAAGACGTTCAATCAGACTAAAGAGAAGAGAAGGTTGAACAAAAGCCAAATTACTAAGTAGGGAAGCCATTGAAGTGATCCTAAATTTCCATCATCGATCAAAACCTTGAAATTCGAAGAGGATATTGAAGGAAAAAGGGAAAGTACATAATGAAGAAAGCTTGAGAAGGGAAGAAAACCTTACCTTGAAACCAAAAAAGGGAAAGTGAGGGAATACCGCTAATACTAACGGTATTCCCTCACTTTCGCTTACCAATGGCACATTCTCGTCTGGTAAAGCTTATGAACTGCTCAAGCTGAACCTTAGCCTCACATACCCTCCACATAAGTCTATTTGGCTTAAATATAACATCCCCAGATGCTGCTACGTTGCCTGGATTGCAAGTCACAGAAGGCTCCCCACCCTAACCAAGATCAAGCGATGGAACCTCATTGACTCCAACACATGTAAACTTTGTAATTACATGGCTGAAGATGATGACCACCTCTGGAATGCTTGCAGCTATACTTCCCTTGTTTTGGACATCATTTCCAGATGGACAAAGACTCCCTACCCGGCTCCTTATTTCAACAACCTGTGGTCTTGGTTAAGCTCCAACACCCTCCCAAACACAAGCTCATAGAAAACATCCGCACAGCTTCAATCATCTCATTCATCTATACCACCTGGAAAGTCCGGAATCAACTCATCTTCAACAATTCATACACAAGAGCCATTGACTGTGCTGCTGAAGTCATTCACTCTCTCCGGATCCACTTCGCGCATCACTGGAAGGATCGATCAACTGACTCCAAAGCCACTGCTAAGATGTTGGGAATTCCCCTTAGCTGATCCCCTTCCCTTGACCATCCCTTGTCTACCCATATGTCCCTGATGTACCCCTGGATATTGCTCTTCTTTCCCCTCTGACTATTGTATCTCAATGCAATCTTGTAAACATTCCAATCTCAATATACTTAAATTTTCAAAAAAAAAAAAAAAATAACGAAAACCTTACCTTAAAAAAATCACTTCAAGGTAAGACTTCGTTGAAGACGTGCACTGAAGCTAAACAGGAGGGAACAAGTAGAATTTGTGTAGACGTTTGATGAAGAAATCACGATGGAGGAAACGCTTAATTTGAGATTTGATGAAGAGACTATGGGGATGATGGATATCATCAAGCGGTGGAAGGACTCCGAGTTGAAAGGAAGAGGAGAAGACACGTTTAGAAGAAAAATGAGTCATGAAATAAGGATAAAACTGGAAATTAAATATTTATTGGAAGTTCTCCTTTTTAAAGTAGTAAAGAATTTGAACAAATGAAAAAAAAGGACAAAGCAGAAGTAGGGCGGTTCGGTATGTGGTTCAGATAAATCAGGATTTCGGTTTGCGCTTTAACCGCACATTTTCGGTTTAAACCAAAAATTAAAAATGAACTGCCCAACCAGAGGAAAACGCTACGTTTAGCGTTCATGGAAATGAAAAGAAGGGTAGGGTTAACGGCTCCGCAAAACTCTCCCTGCTTTGCTTCGCCCCGCCCTTCCATAGTCGCCAGTTCAGTTTGCCCTTCTCTACTCAGTATTCCGCACGCAGCGACTCCAACGACCTTTAGTTCTTCGTTATTCACTTCTTCCGGCTCCCTTCAACCCATCATGCTGGTTCGTTTCTTTCTATCTTTGCGTTTTTTTATTCTTCTTCGACTACGTTTTTGGCATTTTTTTATTGATTTTACTAAGTTAGTGACTTCTATTCTGAAATGGGTAGCTTGCTCTTGATTTATGCATTACTGATCTTATTGATTGAAGGGCACCGAAAGAGAGGAAGAACTAGTTTAATGCCCGCACGTTGTCGGGGTTTTGTCTAAATAAAAAATATTATATTTTCACTTCTTATGCATTATTGGATATTTTACCTAAAGTCATTTGTTTTTATTAATTAATATGGCTAATATTTGTTAAGATTAAATTATAAATTTTTTAAAAATAAAAAAGGTATGATTAAAAATCTATTAAAAAGATTATTGTTAGAGTATTATATTTATACATCAATGTATTATTTGTATAATCGTTAAACTCTCTATCTATACAAGTTCTAAAACCATAGACCTTAGTAGTTAATCGATGTGGCATAACAAAATGTTTAAAATATGTAAAGTAAATAGATCAGGTTGATAATTTTGTAAAAAAAAAAAAAATCATCCCTAAAAAATAAAACTTCACGCATACGTTTATTTAATATATATTGTAGGGAAGCTAATTATTTAATTTTTACAAAACAAAAATCAATTTTAACAAAAAATCAATTAACAAAATCTTAAAAAAAAAAAAGCTCAACACAGAAAGTATACGCCTATGAAAAATAAATAATAAATTATGGAAATATTAAACAATGATTTAACAATTAAAACTGATTAATCGATTGGTGTTTAACTAAATCTGTAAAAAAAATCCCAAAAAATCGAAATCCTAAGTAATGAATGAATTTATAAACAAAAGATTTATAAACATTAACTTGGGCCCGTTTGGAAGCACCGGGAATCATTCCCGGTAACGGAATGATTCCGAATCAGTCAAAAACCATGTTTGGTTAGAGGTTTTTTAACACATAAAAATAATCTCATTCATTGCATTTCCTTTCTCAACCCTTATTCGATTCGATTCCGTTTTCATTCCACCGCTCCAACCAAACGGGTGTGGATATCTGTTTTAAAATCTGTTTTAAAATATTATTTTCACGACACTCGGTAATCTGTAATCTATTTTGTTCATATACTAATAAATTAAAATTTGGTCTCTTTTTTTATTTTGATCTTCGTGAATAAAATATATATGGGTAAAATATTTTAAAACCAGAAAGATGGTTTGTATAATCTTCCATTGTAAATTAGGGTGATCTTATTTAAATAGACAGTTTTAAAGGTGATTTTATGTAATTTACCTATAATTTTCAGAATTCTCCTAGTTTCAAAGTCTTGCCGTATGTTAAAAGTTGGGTGTTTAAAAAAATCCATCCGACTTGTAATCGATCTTCACCGCCGTCGCTCAGATAAACCTTCTCCCTTCCCTTCTCGCTTCCTGTTCGCCTTCTCTTCTAGATTTTGCTTTTGGGGTGCGAGCCTGCGGCTTCCTGCTTCTCTCTCGCTCAGACCACGCTACTTGCTTCTGTCTCCTCGCTCAGACCGCCGCCGCTCCTCTCTTCTCCGTCGACTGAGTAAGCAGGTTTTGGTGCTAACATTACCACCACTGTACATCTTCTGTTTTTTCTTTTTTTCTTCTTATAGTGGACATTTCTATTTGTGGCACCATTCTAGTTATTCGGATTCAGAATTTCAATATATATCTTGATTTGTGTAAACGATGGAGGAGCCGCTTAATCCAACAGTCCCAGATGACAAATTAACTAAGTAAGTCAACAATCCCTTGCATGATTTGTGTGAATTTTCATGTTCCAATTTGGATTATATATATCTTGATTTGAGATTTACTTTTTGGCTTTCATTGATTTTTTGTTGTTGACATCAGAGAGGCACCTCAATTGGTAGCAGTTTTAAAGGAGATGAAAGAAGGATTGGATACTGTTACAATTAAAGTAAAAGCTTTGACTGCTCAGGTTAGACCTAATTCCCGAGCTCCAAATGTAGAGAATAATGCCACAGAATGATTTGGAAGGATATTCAAGCTTTTTTCAGTATTTTCAATTGTGATTTATCCTAATTTAGGTTTAATTACAGCTGTTTGACTTTGGAAGAAGTATGTTTATTCTGTGTTGATTTTTGTGGGGGGTTCGCATTATTAGGTTAAGGCGAACAAGTATCAAACTGGAGATGGGATTAGCTATCTAGAGGCGAAACATTTGCTTCTCTTAAATTATTGTCAAACAATAGTCTATTATCTGCTCCGCAAGGCGAAAGGGCTCTCAATCGAGGGACATCCCCTTGTTCGCAGCCTTGTAGAGATAAGACTATTCTTGGAGAAGGTAAGCTGGTCCAAATCTATGCTGTAGTCATTATATACAATTTGATATGCCATTGTCCTCGAGTAGTACAGCGTAACTGACTGGTGTTAAGGAAATTTTGTTTATGTAGATTCGTCCAATTGACAAGAAGTTTGAATACCAATTCCGGAAGCTGGCAAGGGTTGCCACGAATGATTTGAATCAAACTAACAATGAGAAGGAAGAAGATGCTCCGATGTCTAAAGATCTTTTGGATTTGAAGCCCAACCCAGAAATGCTTATTCCCAAAATTGACTCTGCTGATGGGGTAATTCTTATGTGTGATCACCTATTTTCTTTCTTTTGTTCAAAATCCGCTTATTTTTTTTGACTATCAGATGTTTTCTGGGATAAGACATGCCTAAGTACTTCTATTTTATGACCTTTAGGATGGTGGAGGTGTGTATCGGCCACCTAAAATTGCCCCTACTACTATGGTGGAAGAGAGGAAAACTAGAGAAGAAAGAAACGCCCGAAGAAAAGAGCAGGAGACTCTAAGGCATGCTAGAAATAATGAGTTCGTGAGAAGTATGATCGACAATATGGAAGATAGACCAGAGGAGGTCGGTTTTGATTTCAATTTGGGAATTATATATTTTACAAACGGTTTTGCTTTTCTTTTTATTACTCAATGCTGAATAATTAACAGGTGAGAGAGACTATTGGTACTGAAAGTACAGAGATGATGAAATATAGACAGCAGTATGCGGAAAAGGCTCGTCAGGAGGAAGAGCTCTTCACTCGTGCTCCTATTACAAAGGCAGAGAAGAAGAGAGAGAAACACTTGCTTAAATCTCGAAATGGGTATGCAAAGTATTTTATCAGAAACTTTAGGTACATATGCGCTGTCGAAAATATTGCTGACTTTGTTATTATAATTCTGCTGCATTTTGTCATGCAAGGCTGCTTGGTCTGACTGAGAGTTTCTATGACGAGATCAAATCTTTGGGAGATGGTGTTGAGGAGCAAACAACAGCTGGTGGTGGAATGAACAAGAGCCACAAAAAGCGCAAGGTATACTTTCTGCATAATTATATCTCAAGTGAAGGGAAAGAATGAGCTAAATATTTCTGAAGAAAGCTTTGCTTATGTACCTTGTGTTTGATGATTATCTGTTGTGATTGAATTGATCACTCGTGGTGAAGATTTTTTATCTTATAGATGGATTATGGTAATTATTAAGAGTGTGCTGTTCCATCTGCTAATTTCTCAACTCCTAAAAAGTTCCTTTCATTGATTGATTTTGTTATGCAGAGGAGGTGATAAGTGGAAGTAACGTTACTGGAAGGAAGCAAATCAAGGCATCCATTCATGAAGAAAATTTTTGAACCCTATGCTTAGTTTCATTTACTTGGCTGAATCTGGAGCTACTAGTTTCCTCTAGAGCTGTCTGTTGTTGTTATGCAGTAGGCCCAGTAGGTGCATGTCATTTTGAAATGCTGTTGCTAGCATATACGAGCCATATACTACATGTACTATACACTTGCTTTATGATTATGAATGTGTAGTGTTGCATTCACTATTTTTTACAGTATTTGTGAAGACGTAAAAATAATTTCTATTGATTGAAAGGAGTGAAAGGAAGGTTTTTGGTGAGTTGTAAATGAATGACTTAGGTTGGTGTATATGGTGTAGGGGGAAATAGAGGGTATTTTTCAGCGTGTATATGACTAGTGTAGTAGTGTTTATATATATACACAATTACATCAGGAGTGTGCATAGAGGTGTCAATCGAGTTCATGCTTATTTCGGATCAATACGTCTTCCGGGCTTGATATTTTGGGTCGGGTCGAATCGAGTTAATGGTTATTTCTGTTTGCTGTCAAAACGAATCACTCCAATCGGGTTCCTTCGGGTTTCGGTTCGTCCAGGTTTTGAGTTCTTTCGGGTTTCAGTTCGTCTAGGCTTTGGTTCTTTTGGGTTTCGGGTGCATTAGGGTTAATGCATATGTTGTCATGCATGTCGAAATTTTCGTTAAGTAGGCCGGAAGTTTTGGAATGCGTCTTGCATAGATCGGACATGTTCATGTTTTGTATTAATGCATCTCATATTTATTTTGGTGGGTATGATTGGATTTATTTGAATTTCAAAACAATGAAAATATAACAATCTAAGTAATTTTTTTTTATTACAATTGTATAATAATGTTCTAGTATCTTATCATTAATACTTGGAATAACGACGTAAAACTTTCACGATACACAAATGTAGTATATGTTTGGAAACGTATCTCGATAACTTTAAAGTATAAAAAATTTTGAGATTTAGAATATAAGTTTATTAAATAATAAATTAATAATATAAGTTCATGTAAAAATATTCTTCCTCTTCTAATTAGTTATTTATACAAAAATTGTGTATAATATATTTAGGGTTAGTTGTCTAAAATGCCCAACTGAAATTTTGAATTGTGATCCTTGCCACGTATTGCCTAATGAATTATCTTCTTAGTACTTTCTTTATCTTGGCAACATATAGTGACCTATATGTAATATGAACAATGATCACAAGAAAATAAAATTTGTCTTCTGCTTTGTAATGGAAAGCTTGAGCTATGACAATGATTTGGCTATGAACCGAATCCATACACGACTTGATCTGATTACAGAGTACGAGTTGGGTTCGCTGTTGGCTTGCAAGGAAGAAGAAGACCTCGAACACTAATCCTTGATCCATGGTAGCCCACGTGATCATGCTCATAATCTAATGAATAGACCAAACCGGATTTAGTGAAGAAATAAATATTTGAGCCGGATTTAATGGTTTAACTGAAACCGCGTTCATTAAAATCATAGTGCGTCGTGTTGGGACAATTGTGAGATATATAAGCTTAGCTCTTTCAATTGTTAACCCTAATCTCATTTTCTTGCCACTCCTCTTCGTATATTCTTCTCCTCTTCTTCTTTGAGAGAATACCACTTCCGAAAGTGAGATCGAGAGCTTCACTACGAAGCTTGAATTGGTTCGAACCACGGCTTATGGGCACGAAGAAAGTCGTGGGACTTTCAGACTCGTTTGATTTGTACCTCTTAACTTGTTCTACTCTTTCTTTTGTTTTATTGGTTTTTTTGTCTATCTTTTACTCTTGTAATCTCTTGTAAATTTTTTTTTGAGACGATAGTGGATTGGATCTTCTTGAGATCCCGATGACGTAGGACTCGGTTCCAAATCTCGTAAATAAATACTTGTGTTTCTTTGTGCTCTTAAGATCGATCGCTCTAGATCTGTTCTCATTCAATACTTTTGTATCTGTTTAGATTGAATATACGTTTTACAAATTGATATCAAAACTTTTTCTGAGAGATCTCTCTAATATTTGTTTGGATCTTGACTTCTTGAACATAAACCGGCGTTAATTGTGTGTCCATTGACATGAGATTCGAAACATTTGCGATTTTCTAAGGTTCAAGGCAAGAAAAGCCAGATTTGAGGGTTCTCTAAAATTGTTTTCTTTCGTTCCTTTGTTTTCCGTTATATTTCTTTACAAATCTGTCTTTCTCTACCTTTTTTGTTTTAGATCTACGTCTTTCAGAACTTTTTTTTTCCGACTCACAGATCTTTAGCCTTTATGTTGACTTCGTAGTTAAAAAAAACCGATATCTGCTTTTGATAACTCAAAATCTCGAGTTTCTTGGCCCTATAATAGCCATATCTACTCTTGTTCTTCGATTCTAATCCAGATCTTGTTCTTTTACTTCGTTTGTCACATATCCTCAAAAGATATCAAGGAGCAAGCTTCTTACCTTAGTTTTCTTTAGACCTAAGGGTTTAACTACGGATTTAAGTTTTTTTTGGCTCTATAATAGGCATATCTATACTTAACCTAGCTAACATAACATTGTGTTCTTATGTCTCTTTGATATCTACTTGTTGTTGGTCTTTTTACGCTTGTTGTTCTTCACTTCTTTCTATGTTTCTATCTCCAAGAGACCGATACTTTGTTTATGTCTTAACTACGAAGTCAACATAAAGGCTAAATCAAATTGTTCAGTCCGAGATTATGTTACGCCTCATTGATGAGGTTGGACGCTAGGTTCTAACACACGTTACAACTAAAACTCTTTAGGATACTTTAGCATCTCTATACCTTGTTAAATTTATGCCTTGTAGAAATAGTCTTTTTTGTTGTCTATTTCATTTCAAAATGGATACTAATGTTACTTTGAATGATAATTTGGATGCTTTTTTCGTATGACATTAGACTTAGAGTTGAACGTTGTAAGAATAAGATAGATGATACACATCAAGTTATTTACATATTAAATTATTTACTATCTTAGTTTCATAATTTCAAAGTTGTCATTCAGTGTACGCGTGAGGACTTGGCTAAGAAAAACTGCTAGATTCTGTTATACAAAAAATGAAGAAATGAAAGTCCTTAAAAGTGAAAGGAAACTCTAAAGATAAAAATAAGCTCATGTATTTTAAGGGTAAAGATAAATCTAAGAATAAATAAAAGAATAAGGATAATGACAAGAAAAACAATAAGCAGAACAATCATAACTCGAGTAAAAATGGTAAAAATAATAACAAGAATGACAAAGGCAATGAGAAATATGTCACAAGTTATTATTGTGGTAAAAGGGACATGTTTCACCTGATTGTAGGAAAAAGAAACATGATGAAGCTGAAAAATCTGCTAATAATTCTAATGACACTTATGCTTTATGTGAATATACTCTTTGTTGACTATGAAGTGCTTATGCATTCTAATTTGCTTAAATCTTTTTCTGATTCTAATGCTTGGATTCTTGACTCTAGTTGTACCGTGCATGCTACATCTCATGAACATTTCTTTGATTATCTGCATAACATGATGAAGGTGAAGTAAAACTTGGTGATCATACTGCCTTACCCATTAAGGGTATAGGTTTTGTTTGATTCGTTTAGAATGCATGATAATAAAGTCGGATTGATTCATAATATTAGATGGATACTTGAACTTAGGATAAATTTGCTTTTTGGAAGTTCTTTTGATGACCTTAACTGTGATATCACTACAAAAAATAATTAGTTTTGCGACGGAGATTTGCGTCGGCAAGGATTTCCCGACGCCAATGAGCAATGTTTGCGACGGCATGGTGACGGCGATAACTGTGGTCGCTTAATTTGCGACCGCGTAATTATTACCGTCGCGAATAGTACGTTGATTTGCGACCGCGTTTTGTTGCCGACGGCAAAAATTTTCCTTTTGCGTCGGCTATGATTCCCGTCGCAAAAGGTCCAAAGTTGCCGCCAAAAATAAAAAAAATTGACTTGTAAATATAAAAAGGAAAATAATATATGTACTTTTATCGTCTTTTTTTTTTATGTCCGTCGTATTAGCCCTAATTGGATGAACTCTCTCTTCGCATCTTCCACGCTTCTTCCACGATTCTTCCACAGGCTCCCTTCTTCCACCATTGATGCTGCTAGATCGAACGAAGGTAATTGTCTTCTTCTCGTCTTCACCTCTTCCTTGTTTTGATTTTAGTTGTTCTTGATTCCGGCCAGTCCTTCTTCTCTGATTATCCCTAAAACTTTTCTTCTCTTTGTCTACTCCTCAATCTGACGGCACCATTGCTGCTACTCATTAGAACTATGAAAATATACCTAATTAGGTCAGCCTTAAACCATTCAAACCATCCCATTTCTCCAGATTTATCTTTCCACAGTTCATAATATTAAGATGATGATACGCAATACTGTAAAAAGGAAATCGAATTGAAGAGAAGATGAGGTTTTAGGGTTTGTCGGGAAGCAGGTGCAGAAGTGTTGGTCTTCATATTCTTTTTGTTTTTCAGCATCGTCTGTGAGATGAGGCCTAAGCAGCATTTACCTGTCTCGTCTCCTAACTATCTTGTTTGTGTTTGTGTTTGGATTTTGATAGAAAGTCGAATTGTGGTATTTTTATTTGTTTTCTTGTATTGGAGTAATAGAATGTGGAATGTCTGAGGAAACATTTGAACAAGTTAATGGAAAATTTGTTTATTATATTTTGATTACAGAAATGATTCATGTCTGTTTCCTGGAGGGAAGTTTTGATGCTCTTTCTAGACAGATACTTTATATTGATATGGATTTTGGATTTGGATTGGACCCACTTTCTTTTCTTTTTCTATTTTGAATACTATATGTGTGAGCCGAGGATGGATTTGGTTTATTTTTGATTTGGTGATGGAAACATTGAAAAGTGGTGATGAAAGCAGAGTTGAACAAAATCTTTTACCCTCCTGAGGTTTGTGTGTCATCAGCCTATTCAAAATCAGAGGAGGGATTGCTCTTTGACTCAGATCTATTGCTTTGCTTCTGCCTTGAAAAAGGACATCGAATATTTGATTATATTGGCTGACTGACAGGTGGTGTGCAACATTGTATCAACAAACTGCTTAAGAGAGCATAAATTGATCTTCCTCTTACTTGCATTGCCACAACCAGTTTTTTCATTCTTTGGATTTACAGTATCCGATAACTTGATCTTATTAGGAGGATGCTTATGCTCTTAAGATTACTACCCCACTATAATAAGTTTTCCAATTGATTAAGATTCCTATAAATGAGACTTCAAGATTTTGTTTTTGGCCTCACGTTTTTGTTTGATAGTTGAGTATATAACTTTTTGTTTGATAATTGCAGCTTTAAAACTTTCTTTGATAATTACAGCTTTAACTACCCCACTATAATGAGCAAGATTTGATTTTTGTTTTCAAAATTTTGTTTTTTGTATTATTTGGCAGGAAAATAACAAGTTGAATTAATATCAATTCAATAGAACTAGTTATCTTGCTGTGTCAATTTACTCGTTTGCATTCTCACACATCAACTATTTCCTCTCTTTCAGGCTTAATCTGCGAGGTGTTTCTAGGCGCTTACTTGCTTCTTCCTCTCAGCTTTGTCATAGGTGAAAATCCACTCGAAAGCTTCTCATTAATTCAATTATGTACCATCCATCTAATTTTTTCATTTGGGTTGTTGTAATTTCTGGGGTTTCCTCAGCTACTCTTCGGATTACCTTCTCATTGATTTAGTATTATGTATGTGCCGGTTGAGCTGAGATCTTTGACTGCTATATGGATCTATTGCTCTGTGTTAGGATTTAAGTCTTACAAATTACCTACGACAGTATTTTGATGTCTGTTGGTCATGGTTCATGCTGGTATAGGGCTGTCTGTTGACAAGGTTGTGAATTTGGCCGGCATGGGGTTTTCAGTATCTTCATCGTTTCTTGTACAGTATCCGATAACTTGATCTTATTAGGAGGATGCTTATGCTCTTAAGATTACTCACAATCTCTCATGTATGTCGTGTTCTGTGAAATCTTGCAAATTGGTAGTTCTATTTGTTTACGGAAAATTTCTTTTTGTTCCTTTTTAATTCATATATACTAATAATATCTTGTAAAGATGATTTGTGATCCTGTGACTCTTGGGTTGACAAGTCGAGGATTCTAAATTAGTTAATTCATAATTGTTCATTATCCAATAAATTATAAAACTAACAATTCTCATTTAATTTCAGCAAAGGAGCATATCCTTCTCCATTGAATTATCATTTCTTTCCAAAATCATCCTGCACGTAGGTACTCCTTTTTATGGAAAGATTTCTTTTTGTATCTGCTCTCAAGTCTCACCTGTAAATTAAACCCGATAATATATATATGCTTTTTTGGTTGTAGGTCTGTGAATGAAGTAACTTGTCACAGGTATTGATGTTCTCTGGATTCTTAATTTTTATTTCCATTTTGCTGGCTTTAAGCTCTGTTCCTTGTTGAACTACTCTTGGGTTAAACGTATCAGGAAGAAGAGTGTGCTTTAAAACTTTCTTTGATGATTACAGCTTTAACTACTCTTGGGTTTTCAGTATCTTCATCGTTTCTTTTAGTTGATGAGATTATAGTAGGAACATATTACTCTTTAAATCATGTTGTTAGTGGGTTTTAGGGCTTTTCTGCTTGCAGTGTTGCGTAAAATTGATATATGTGGTTTGTATCGACAATTTATTTTGTCTTTTCATTTCATCTTCATATCAAGTTCTCAATCCATCTCACCAAAACAATGGGGTATTTGGGTATTTGTGGCCATTCTTGTTGATTGCTTTGCTGCTTGTTCTTCTTTTTTTTTTTTGGTAATAAGTATTGTCTTTTGTTTATAAGATTAGAAACATACTCAATTGACATCCTTTTTGCAAGAGAGAAGAAAGATAACTAGTTCTATTGTGTGTACTCAGATTCTGCTCTTTGTCATTCCTGTGATACTCTATAAGATGTTGTAAAATACAGAGTATAGTATCAAATAATTATGAGTAAGAAAAGAAGTTGTACGAATGGGTTAAAAAATACTACTGCGTAGTGGATAGCATTGCAGTGAATGAATACACAAGAAAGATAACTAGTTCTATTGGAGTGGTGGAGTTGATATTGAGGCTAGCGTTTGGCTTGACCATCCATGCTTCCATTGTGATCCTCTAGTTTCATGCATCCAATTCATTTTTAGGGCTCTTTGTTCTCTGAGTTTACAAGATGGTGAGATTTGTATTTATGAAAAAAGATATGATAAAAAGGTGCAGTTTGCTTTGTGATTAAGGTAGGTTTTGGCATAAATACCTTGAGTTGTCTGTAAGGAGCTTTTCACGTGCAGCAATTCTAGGCTCTAAGGCCGAAAGTTTTGCCTAGTAGGAAAGGAACCCTTTTGCACTTTCATCAAAAGAAGAATTTGAGTTGTAAGTGCTCAATGACCTGCATGACTAAGAAATCTGCTACAAATTGAAGCTAATCTAGATTGGATGAGCACATTATACCCTCTCTAATCGGCTCGAAACGAGCACGTCATCGAAAGGGTTTATTTGTAACAGTCGCAAGCGCAAAGAAAAACACTCAGTAGTATATCACATTCTGAGTATATGCTTGTAATAAATAACACCGACAGACAGGCCATGTAAGCCTTCTGTTATTGTCAAGCTTTGTCTGTTACAGTGAATTTGGAATCATAAATTCAGGTTAAAGCCGTCGCATTTCTTTCGAAACCATGAAATCTAAGCTTTGTCTGTTGGTGTTATGATAATGTCACACAGGTTAGCACCCGCTCCAGATTCTTAATGAGAAAAACTCTCGATTTTAGGTTCGGTTTCAGGTCCGGGTTTACATTAGTACTACGTTGAGGTTCATAGTGAACCATGTGGGGCTAATAAGAAGGTCACTTAGAATGGGAGGTGGGAAGCGTCATTTTGGAAGCTTTATGTGGAAGAAAAGATTAAGTTCCCCACTTGGGCCGATTGCTGAGTAGAAGTATCATTTGGAAAGTAAACAATTTTACTTTTTATAGACAATTTTTGTCCGTTATCTTAAACTTTGATAATTTACTAGATTTGCCCCAAATTGTTTAAATTGTTTAATTGTTTAATGTTTGTAGGGTGGAACAAGTGTTCATCAAAATGAGTCTATTGGAGAAGGTCAAACAGAGTCCGCCGCTGAAGAAGTCGCTCAAGAAAAAAATTCAAGTGAAAACATTTAAATATGGTTCATTTTGTGTTGTTCGCAATGACTTTTTTTTTTGTGGGTTGTTCACAATGACTTGAAACTAATGTAATATGCTATATTATACTTTTAATGTGGAATATGCTATATTGTGAAATTATTGCATATTAAAATAATGTAGCCGTTATACTATTTAGGTTTGTGACGGCTCCAAATCATCACAGTTATGTGATTCAGGTGTAACATTTGCGTCGACAATCACATATTTTAAATAATGTAGCCGTTACACTATTTGCGACGGGAGCTAGCCGTCACAATTTTATTTCGGTTTGTCTTTTTTATTTTTTTGCGACGGCGTTTGCCGTCGCAAAAAATTTAAAAATTAAACGTCATTCTTTGTTGCGACGGCGTAAACCGTCACAAAACTTAAATTTGGCGCCGTCGAGGACCTTTGTTTGCGACGGTTGTTGCCGACGCCACGCCGTCGCAAGCTTTTTGCGTCGGTAATTTACCGTCGCAAAAACCTTTTGCGTCGGACAACTTCGCGTCAGCGGATTTGCGGACGCCACGCCGTCGCGAAAAGGTGGTCGCCGTCGCAAAACAGTTTTTTGCCGTCGCAAAACTTTTTTTTTTTGTATTCATACTCATGTTGGAATTAGAAATATCTCTAGAGAGTAGAATCATTGTTAAAGGTATAAATAAAAATGGACTTTATCATGTTGTTGGATCACCTGAGTTAAATGTTGTTGATGATTCTGATTTGTTAGCTCTTGTTCAGACTAAGGACTGACACTCTAGGTTAGGTCAGATAAATAATAAAGGGTTAATAGACAAGGTAGGATTCCTAAAAAACCTAGCGCCCTTAAGGCTTGTGAAACTTGCATTCTAGGTAAAGCCACTATAGTTAACTTTAGTATATCCTAGTATAAGACTATCACTCCCTAAAAATATGTACACTTTGATCTTTGGGGTCTACACAAGTAGATATTATAGGAGGAAGAAATACTTTCTTTCTTTCACAGACCATTATAGCAGAGAAATCTAGGTCTATCTCCTTAGGAATAAGAGTGATGCCTTTTACCACTATGAGCTTTGGAAGCCTACCGTTGAAGGTCACACTACCTATAAACTAAAATGTCTTAGGATATATAATGGGGGTTAGAATTCCACAATAATGAGTTTAACTCATTTTTTAAATTAAGGTGTCAAAAGACACCTTACTATACCTCGAATTCCACAATGAAATGATATTGCTGAAAGGATGAACATGACACACCTTGAGAAAGCCAGATTTATGCTTTTATACTTTTATCCTCTGGATTAAAGTAGTCCCTTTGAGGTGAAGCATTTGTCTCATCTGCTTACCTTATAAATATGTCACCTTGTAGTGCCATATCTTTTGAGACACCCAAAGAGCTTTGGTCTCAATCCCCACCCACCCTAAATCATTTCAAACCTTTTGATCATTTAGATGGTAAATTGAAGCTCGAGCATAGAAATGTGTCATGCTTGGTTACCTTGAGGAGGTAAAAGGTTATAAAATTTTAATTGTTCAACTTGGTGCTTACAAATCTATTACTAGTAGAAATGTTACCTTTTTAGAAGATGAATTTCATTTTCAAAATGCTACTAATGATTCTACTCGGCTAGATGACAAGTATACATGTCCTTAACAAGCTTTCTATACACCCAACTCGATCCAAGATCTCACTAAGGATGATATAGAGAATGGTGTGGCAATATCTCCTTCTACTACTACCACCTCTATTGTAGAACACTTTGAGTCTAGTCAGGCTGACTGAGATGGCCCAGATCCTAATGTTACAACTGCACCTCACCACTTAGGTTGGTCCGATGGCAACTCAATGCTAGAAAATGACACTCATTCTTCAACAAATGTTTCTTCTGAATGTGGTCATAATTATGTATTGTCTAATGTTTTTGTACATAGTTCTTATCTTCCTATGCAAACTTTACCATCTCTGTTTGATTATCAATTGACTAGAGATAGACAACCTAGAGGGGAAAATGTCAAATCCTAAGTATTTGAATCTTGTTGAACATCATGATGTAAATGAAATGTCATATACTATTGAGTATGCTATTCTAATTGTTAAGGTGATCAATATTTATACTCCTGAGTTATATGAGCATGTTGTTAAATGTGTTAATACATATGCTTGGAAACCTGTTATGAAAGAGAAAATTGATTCATATGATTGCTAATAAGGCTTGAACCTTAGTTTCTAAACCTAAAGATGATAGGTTAATAGGTTGTAAGTGGTTTATAAGGCTAAGGAAATTCATAACTCTTCTGATCCTCCTAGATTCAAAGTAAGATTGGCTGCTAAGAGTTTTACCCAAAGAGAAGGTGAAAATTATAATGATTTTTTTGCTCTTGTTGTCAAGTATAAAACTTTGAAGTTGCCTGTATCTATTGTTGTTGTTTATGATTATGAATTAGAACAAATGGATAATAAGAATGCGTTTTTACACGGTGATCTTGATGAAACTATATACATTCACCAACTTAAAGGTTTTATTGACATGAAATATCCTGATTATACTTGTTTGTTAAGCAAATCCATCTATGGCTTAAAGCAATTACCTAGACAATGGAATTAAAAAAGTTTGACAGTTGCATGAAAAAATTAGGATTTATACAATGTTCTTATGACTATTGTTTGTATCTAAAGTATGTTAAGACTAATGCTCCTCTGTATGTTCTTCTTTATGTGGATGACTTCTTAATTGTTTGTAAATCTAAAACTAGAATGACTGAGATTAAAGCTGCTTGGAAAGGTTCTTTTGATATGAAGGATCTTAGTTCTGCTCAGAAAATTCTTGGTATTAATATCATTCATGATAGGTCTAAAAGAAAATTTTGGTTGTCTTAACATGATTATATTCTGAAAGTATTATATTGTTCAATGTGAATGTTGATAAGCATGCTAGCATTCCTCTTGGAGCTCATTCAGATCTCACTAACTTTGGAAACATGTCTAATGCTGAGATTAATCACATGAAATTTGTTTCTTATGATACTGTTATTGGTTCTATAATGTATGACATGATTTGTGCAAGGCCTGATTTAGATTTTATTGTTAGTGTTCTTAGTAGATGCATGTCTAATCCATCTGAGAAACACTAGTGTGCTATAAAATTTCTACTTAAGTATCTTGCTGGCACAACTAACCTTTCACTTGATTATGGAGTTTATAGTAAGTCCGAAGACTTATTAGGTTATGTTGATACAGATTAAGCCAACAATAAAGAGAACAGAAAATCAACATGTTTCATATATACTTGGTGTGAAAATTGTGTATCATGAAAGTCAAAACAACAATTTGTTGTTGCACTATCTTCCACTAAAGTTGAGTATATAACAACTACTAAAGCTACTAAAAAAGTCGCTTGAATACAAGGAATTTTGAAAGAAATTGAGAATATTTCTTATGTAGCTATTTTATATATAAAGATAGTTAGTTTGTTCTGTATTTAAGTAAGAATCTTGTATATATGAAAGGACCAAACACATAGATGTCAGATGTCACTACATTATACAAAATTTGGAGAATAAAGAACTGTAAATGAAGAAAATCGATGGTGAGGTAAATTTTGCAGATTTTGGAACTGAAATTGTCACAACTGAATTTTGGAGGAACCTCATCCACTTGAAGGGAATCACTTGATCAACCCTCGTTGAATAGGCATTGATGATTGAGTCCACTCCAATGTTATAATATCTTTTCAAAGTTTTTTAAATTCAACTTACAAGGATTAAGAGGGTGAATTGCAATGGAAAGCTTGGGTTATGATGAAGATTTGGCTATAAATCAAATCTATACTCGGCTTGATCTGATTCTAGAGGAATTATTATTAAGATCAATTATCTATATATGATCGAACAGTCGGCTGGTTACATAACTATTTTACAAAATCTCATTCGCATATAATTCTATGATTTGAAAAATACCTTGAACTAAATTCAAATAAATAATAAATATATTGAATTTCAAGTGTATGGATGGTCTTTTGTATGTGAGACTAGGAATGAGGTTGTTCACTTGTTGGATCTGATTTGACCGTTGACGTCGATCTATGGCTCTAATTCAAGCATAGTTCATGTAATGGTCGGGTGTTATTTTGTTAAAAGATACTAGTTAAATCTTATGGGCTTTTTGCTTATAAACAAAATTCTTCAAGTTGGAGTATCAGATAATTAGATATTTGATCATATTTATTTTAGCTTTTTTTTTACTATCATTGTTATTCATCTCTTTAACATGTAGGTTCAGTTTGCATCATATTATAGTAGATTATATTTTATTCGCTTTGTGTTTTGGAAATCTACGCGTGCTTTCAAGATTTAACTGATTGAGAATCGATAGTGAATAAATGAAGATTACTCGAGGTTTTACCACTAGTCGAGTTTATTGATCCCAATGGAGTCAACTAGTTCCATTTTATGAGGGTGTGGTCACATATTGTAGATGTTGCATTTTTCATGAAGCCAAGTCAAGCCACAACATTGATTGAGTCGATTGACCCCGTTAGCATTAGATTAAAAGAATTATCTTTATTTCCCTTGTTTTTATCTTCCTTTAGAAGTTTTGTTAGTTGGAAGAGTGTATTAGACTTTTTAGAATTTAGTAGGGTTAACCTCAAACCGTAAGAAAATTAGGTTTAGCCTCCTTTATATATGACGTTGTTACTCCTAATATTATAATTAAACACTTGATCATCCTCGTAGGGCGGCTCCATCGCCAGTTTTTCACCATTGATTAATAAATGAGAAATTATGTAATTTATGTCTTCCTATTCCTTTTGTTATAGGGTTTATAGAACCCAACTTTGATGGAGCATATATGATGTTGTTGATGATGATGTTTATATCCTTTTGATTATATAGCTTAATTCATGTTTTATGATAGTTTAGGATTTATCTATTGCTTTGAAAGTTGTGAATAAACATTTTTTTTTTCTTCAAGGTGTTAATTGAAAGATGCAAGAGTTTGCATGATTTATACTTTTCATACTTTACAAGATGTGAGAGCAGCGTAAGATTGTCTTCTTCATAGCATGATGTATATTATTTGGATTTTATCATTTTTAGTCGAGATTGATCATACATTGTTATGATAATTCGGATTCTAGAATGTATTTATCGTCAAACTATTGTTGTTGACGTTGTTATCTCAGTCAAGTCAACTTTACTGTATATGACGACTCTATCTTGTGTGTCTTTTATTTTGTATTTTATTTGAAGTTTTATTTTTAATCATTTAAATATTACACTTTTTCTTCTACGCGATCCTAATATTATACTATAATATTATTAAATATTGAATCTATTTGTAAGATTTGAGGTTTTCCACACGAAATGAAACGACTTATTTGTGAAATTTAAGGTGTAAAGCGTTGAATTTGCTGAGTGCAGTCTTGGATTGGGTGATGGTCTTTAAAATGAAAATATACGCATACTCCAATTCTTAAGGTCACAAACAAATACAAAGTCAAAGAAAAGTTTGACTTATTTTTTCTCCATCGTGTTTGACTTTTGAACTTATGATGACTTATGTGGTCTACTGTGACGTCTGTCGGGGGGTTGTTTAGTGTAAAACATAAAAGTGTACAGCATCAAGTATGTTAATGATTCATAACCACCAAGCGACTTATAGCAACCCGTCCAAATGTTGTAGGACCAAATCAAAAAATCTAAGTTGCACAAAGTTTATAGTTGACTTGATTGATTTTGTGTAGGGCTCAGAACGGTGGAAAGGAAAAAATATGAATAATAATGCAGTAGCAGGCAGCAGCGGTAGCGGTGGAGTGTTGATGGCTCATTATAGCAAACAGCTGTATGAGAATGCCCATAAATATGAAAGTGAAACAATATCATCTACTACTGCAAAACAGCTGTGGGCTGTACATCACAATTCACAACAACGAAGAATTTGGGATAAAAAAAAGTGTTGTAATGGACCCTGCTTCCGTTCAGCCTTTTTGTCCCAACAGTTCGGTGCACAATTGATCCGATCTGGACCTATTTTCTAAAAATTAGACAAAATAACGCGGAACCAAGATGTTTGATATATGTATTGTTTCGCTTTGGTCCAATCCAGGTCCGTATTAATTATAGTAAATATCACACAAGTTTTTCGATCCAACCGAATTTGGTCCATTTCTGGTCCAGGTCCGGACCTATGAACCACTCTAACGCTCCATTTCATTATTGTTATGTAAAAAACGTTACCTAAATATCCATCCAAAAAAGTGGCATTTCTTCCATGCCCTTTAATCATTCAATGGCCCATTATGGGCTTTCAAATTATATTCTATCTCGGATATTATATATGCCCATTCATATCTTCTTTTTTGATATTTAGATCGAGAATGTAGGTCACACAAGTTTAAGGGTTTTCTACATTTGATGATGTTACAGAATCTTTGTTGGTAACTTGGTAGGAAGGAATTGATACAAGCACTCACATTAATTTAAGTCCCAGTTTGGTACGTTGTAATTCTACACATAAAAGATGTATAATTTGTTTATTAATTTTTTTAAATTATTATTTGTGCTTTTATGTAAAATGCATTTGCTTCCTCTCATTTTATTTAAGGGTCCCGTTCATTTCCCATATCCTATGAGTATATCAGATATCGGTATCGGTATCGATATCAAGCATGTGGGTATGAGATTGATATCTGATATCTGATACTTGTGTTTGGTAAGATGGTGAGGTATCGATATCAAGGAAGACTTGGAGAGGGAGAGTTAAGAGGGAGAAGTGAGAGAAAAAGAACGTGATATCTGTCAATTTTTAAAGATATAAAAATAGATAAAAAAAAATATAAAGTATTGATATCTAATATATCATTTTGATACTCATATACTCAATTAGGAAACATGAATAATGGATATGTGATATCCATACCCATATTTCATATCAGTATATGGGAAATGAACAGGCCCTTATAGACATTTATTTCTTTATAAGGTATAAAAAGTAATCAAATTTTATTCTAATTACTTCAAATTTCAAGCAATGATTCTAAAAAACTTTATGAACAAGAATAAACACATGAACTAGACTCGTTTTCGTTTCCAGAGTTAATATTTGTTAAAATCAAATATGTGCTAACTTCATTATTATTATTAAAAAAACATGATATTTGTTAATAGTCAACTAAAAAACATTTCTTTATTCACAAACTTCATCTTTTTCCTGGCCTGACCTTCATCAAAGAAAAGGTGAAGCTTGAGTGCGTGATTTCTGCATTGGTCGGTGCCCCGAGTTTAAGTAATCGGTATAAAGAGTAAGAGTAGTTACAATGTCCTAATAAACTATAATTAAGATTTAAGAAGTCGTGTACATAAAATTCTATTCTATTTGGGTGGGAATATCGAAAATAATTGTGAGTGTGCCCACTGACACTTACAGTCTGAGAAGCCATGCTCACTTGAACGCCACTTAATTTGCCATCACCACTTGTCTCATCCAAACCGAATGCAACTTATCATTTCTAAATTTTCATATCAAGTTGTTCGCATGATTTTCAAATGTTGTACCATCCTATCTTGATGCATATAGGTAGCTTGTTTTCAAGTCAAAAGAATAACATGTGATAACAAAAAGATGTTCACCATTTTCCACTATGCTTTATATAATATAGCATATTCTCAATAAAAAAAATTACATAACCTATCTTCTTTGTACACATCTAACCGTACAATAAATTTGAAAAAATAGTAAAAGAATCAACCAAAAACATATATAATTCCTAAAACAACAAAACCCTTCTTTATCCAAAGGCCAGCTAGCAGCTAACCGAACCCCTTTCTTATGATAAGAGAACAAAAACAGGAAGAGCCCGAAATAAGTGGAAGAGGTAACAACGGGGTCGGGTCGGGTCGGGTCGGCTTATACTAGTCTAAGGCATTGGGACCCGCACATGCCTTCAAAACGGGGCTCCAGATCCACTGAACAAGGAACTTCCGTCCTCTCCTCCCGTACATATTAAACGTCTTCCCTTCCCGGTCCTTCATCACCTGCCCGATATACCCGCCACCTCCACCCGACCCGTATAGCCCCTCACACAAATCTCCAATCTCAGTAGGGGCAGTCGGATCCTCGCCCGCATACCAGGCGTTAATAAGCGGGTTAGATGACAGCTCCGCTAGCTCGTGAGCGATCACGCTGATCATTCCGTCAACACCCGGATTGGAATTGGGAGGCTTCA
Source organism: Fagopyrum esculentum (assembly GCA_033239045.1). Taxonomy (NCBI): domain Eukaryota; kingdom Viridiplantae; phylum Streptophyta; class Magnoliopsida; order Caryophyllales; family Polygonaceae; genus Fagopyrum; species Fagopyrum esculentum. The sequence continues at coordinate 118,116,345 of BSUD01000008.1, forward strand.
ATGCGCCGGGTCCGCCTCCGGCCATGTACCCGGGTACAGCAAACGGGTAGGCACAGACTTCGGGACACTGCTTGCCCGAGTGCCCCACCCAAGCGTAGGGTAAGGTGTAGCCTACAAGGGAAGGGAAAGTGAAGTAGTGGAAGCCACAAACAGCACGGCAGAAATCCTGCATAGTCACGTCCACGGATGTTAGGATGAGGTAGATCCCGTGCTTGTGATCTACAGGAAACGGTGCTGATCGAACGGCGTTTGCTATCACTTGCTGTACTGATAGTCGGGTCAGGTGGGCCCCCTGTCATAAAAAAAATTCGTTCAACTTTGCACGGTAAAAAGCATTCAAACATTTGAAAAGGCCAGATTCCCCGATAACGTGATGAAATTAACTAAAATTACCTGGGAGTAGCGGTGGTCGGAGAATTCACCGGCGACGACGAGATTGCGGGAGACGTTGGCGCCGGTCTGGTCAGTGTAAAGCGAAACAGTCTTCCACCAGTCGGAGACGGAGGGGAGGGAGGGATGACGGCGGGATGATTTGGCGGTGGCCGGCGGCGAAATGGAATGGAGGAAATCTTTGATGGTGAGCTGGTCTTGTGGGGCCCAGTGACCATACCAGACGATGTAAACGTTGATTGGAGAAGACGAAAGAACGGGCCCCATGTGGTATTTGAGATCGACGAGGTCGGATGAGCCTTCGAACCGTTTGGAGGCGGTCAGGGCTCGGGGCGGGAGTTTGGGGTTAACCAATTCAATAGTCGGCTTGGTTTGCAGGGTTTGGGTTTGAAGGGCGCCGGAGACGGCGGCGGCGGTGAGGAGGAGGAATGGGAGGAAGTGTTGGAGGAAAGACATATTTGGCGTAGGTTGAGTGAGTCTGATGAGAGGAAGAAGGAAGTGGGAGGTTATAAAGAGGGGTGAAGATTAGAGGGAAATGCACTGGTGACAGCTTGCATTGTGGGCACTTGGTTCATCATTTTGCCTTTGCCTATTTTTCTTTTACTAGTTTAGTACGATTTTGTAAAATTTAAACTCAAAATTGCAAATAAATATATAAAAAGCTAATAATTTAAATAAAATCATGGTACCGTATCAATAAAATGTTTAACAATAATTAGAATTTACATAGTCTACTAACTAAACAATGTAAAATATCAATAGACTATTGTGTAATTCATAAGTCAAGTAATATAGATTTTTTTATAATATATTTGATACTGATTAATATTTTTTTGTTATTATAATATATGGTTTAGAAGAATAATTAAGGAATATATATAAGTTAGAATTAAAGTCATTTTTTAAGAATCAAAATATTAATTTACCGACAAAATTCGATAAATATAATATGAAATTGGTTTAACTTGGGTATAATAAGTGATTTTAATCATTTTTGTTCTAGCATTTACTTATCTGTTTAATGAATATCAGTTGTTACATAATTTTGGAAATTCAGTGTTATTAAATCAGATATTTAACATAGATGAATGACCCATTCATATTTATATAATGCCATACGTTTGTTAGGCAGACTTTATTTAAACTTGTTATAAAGATCTAACAACAAAAGATATGGCCATATGGGACCATAGTGGCCAGTGTTGGATATTATTGTATAAATAAAAAAAGCTGACTCTTTTTTTTGTAATAAAATGCTAATTGGGCTTTGCGTTTGCATTACTGTATAATATGTTTTCTTTTTGTCGAAACACTTTTAGTATGTTTAATAATAAGGATCAACAATAAAAAAAAGCTGATATTTTATAATTTCAAAAATTACAATATTTCCCATGTATTTACACTTCTTGCCCATTTCAAATTCAAATACTTTTAAAGAATACTCTTCACCTACCATTACTATATATCAATTGATATCCGGCCCTATTTCTGATTGACAATACGAATCTAGTACTTATCACTTTATATATGTCCCTCTAACTAGGACCGTTCAAATTCGATTCGGTCCGAAAATTTTGAATCGAATCGGAGTGTTTTTGTTGAGCCGGTTAAATTTAAGAACTGATGTTACGTATAATATGATACGCCTTACTTGGTTGTTATGTGTTAATTTCAGAGGGCAATATGTTTTGTTCAAATAATTTAATGCAATTCAAAATCTCGACAATGAAACAAAATGGCAAGTCTCGTGAATGGTAGAAACATGCGTGCTAAACGACAGCCTTAAGCTTTTGATATCAATAAATTCCGTGACAATGAAACAAAAATGACAATATAAAAAAAAATATACAATTTTGAATTGCGGAAAATAAATAAATTAAGAGCCTCAGAAATCACAGACACCACATTGTAGGAATGAAGAAGTGAATAGCCCTTGAGGCAGGAAATCGATGAAAAGGATTGAAAGCTAATAATTATAATACTCTAATCCTACGTGGCAGAGTAAATGGGGCTGGCAGCAAGGTGTCGATGAGCTGGAGGTGAATAGCCAAGTAGGATGAATCCAAAGAGGTGAACTGTCTGTTTGTCTTATGGTTTGATCGTCACGTCTAACTCATCCACATTTCCCTATATTTGTTGTAGTGGAACAATTGGTGCTGGATAGTGGATGATCCGAGACTGAATGGGTCCTCAAAAAGTGTCCAAATAGGAAATGATTTGGCCTTTTTGAGAATCTTATAGCCCAACTACATGGGCTGTTGTTATGTTTTAGTACCATTGTATTTGTGAGGTCCTTAATATAGGATGATAAAATTGTGAATTTGGGAATTTAACTTTCAATTTTTTTATAGGTTCATAACAATATGAATTTGGGGAAATCGAAATATAATCATTATTAGAAATTTGATTTTAAAAAAGTTGTGATACACTATAAAAACAATTTCAATTCATAAAATATCACCTCACCTAATTTTAGAAATCAAATAATTAAAGTGATTAGCCATTTAGGTTTGTTTAATGCACAGCACAAGCATAATTCATCGGCACACTAGAGTTTTTTTCTAAATATTTTTTGTAAAAAAATGCATAATTTAAGAGTTTTAAAATATTGAGTTTTGTGACTTTTGTCTAATTTTACAAGCGGGGTTGCTATTCGATCAGACATAGAAGGCAACACAGGCGCATTTTGGATGTGCCTCCCGGGCGCATTGAGCCTCTGGGGCGCATCCAGAATGTGCCTACGTTATAACATATCAACGAGACCTATCGGTTTGAATACGAAACCAAAGAGCATCAAAAATAAAATAGAATTGAAATTCATGGTAAAAATTTGTGTAAATAAAAGAGCATATAAAATATTATAATTAATATTGTATATTCTTAGACAATTACAATGTAAAATTTTCATAAAATCAACATCGTGAGCGATGATAGAATGGTTGATGCTTGTGTAGGACCATAGAAAAAGTAGGATGTTGATATATTTTGTTGTAGAAAGATAATTCCTACATTTTTATAATAATCTTGGGATGAAGGATACACGTGTTTTTGATGATGTAGTCTTTCAAAACCAACTATGAATATGAAACAATTGAATATGAAATGTGTTTTTTATTGCCCTGATTTGTTTATAAATTTTTTAAAGTAGTTTTATTACAAGAGAGGTGAATACAATTATGGACAATTTTGGTAATTAGACCTTTTTTAGAAATCATTATAGTAAGTAGGCTTTTATATTTTTTCATTAGCTAAATGTACCCCAAAACTTTTTTTTTACCGTGAACCCGTCTTCCTCTTCCGCCATCTCCCTTCTCACGCTCCAACTCAAAAACTTAGGGTTGTTCGATGCTTCTCATAATCGATTGCAAGGCCCAATCCTTGATTCTTTCTCCAATCTTTCCTTCCTTGTTCAGATTGATCTGTCTAACAACCAATTGACTGGTCAGATTCCCTGTTCACTCTTCCATTTCCCTGTTGTTGTTTTTCGCTTGGTCATCATCGAATCCAACGGAATCGTTCGCTTATTGTGTTGAAATCCTTGATTTTGAACAGATCGAGAATTTGGAAGAAATTTAGGGCACGATGAGTGAGGTATTCGATGGATATGAGCGCCATTACTATTAGATTTCCACCAATTTCTCCAAAAAGTGCAGTTCCGTTGCGTTTATTGATGGAGGTAAGATGATTGACATGCATACTTTCTTCGATTTTAGTTGATTTCATGATTCTTGATTAATATATTTCTATGTTAGTAGTTGGATGAATCATCAGTTATGTTATGAGGATGCTTCTGGTTATGTGCTTGGAGTGAGTTCACCCAAATTGTTGAGCACTTTTGATGGAGAAGAGTCGACATTAGGATTGGACCAGTGTGTTTCGAACCATGTGGTAATGCAGGAAGCAGGGGATGTTGAAAGGGTTGCCAGATTGCATATTAGCACTATTGAAGACATTACTGGATTTGACCATTCAATGAAGTTCGAGTTGAGATCAGGTCCTATCTCAGGGGATTTAGTAATCGATAAATTTTGATGTAGAGATGATTTATTATTGCAAGAGAGCAGTGGAGAGATTGGAGTCGTGCAACATCTTGAACAGCCTACTGTAGAACAACTCCAGGTTGCTAGAATGTAAGTTGTTCTGCTTATTTAGTTTATTTGTTTGTGCTATTTTGTCCGATCTTGAAAATCTGGGTGTTCATAATTAGCTTTTAATTATTTCTTCATACTTCCACCTGACAACTTTATTGCAGGGTGCACTTGGGTATCCGGGTGAGATGTAGGCTCGTCAACCTTTTTTTGTTTCTGGTAACATTGCAACTTTAACAGATTGGGTAGCAAATTGGCATCCTCACTGATTATTGTAACCCTCTGTGTTTGATGTTGGATAATGGTATAAAGATCTAATATTTCAAACTTCAAAATTTACATAGAGTTAGAAGGAAGACGGGCAACAAGTTGTGCCGCCAATCCTTTCTGGATAGTGAATCCGATCCTCCTAAAAACAACATTAGAAGACCTGGGAGACATAACGTTGCCATGCAAGACCCGTTGCACCCTCTTGAGAATTTCAATAGCATCAGGCGCAAGAAAACCAAAGGTGTCGAAAGCGAACGGAATAAACACATGTTGATTTTCAATACATGCTTTCTCATGTTTGGCCACCTTAGCCGAAGCCGCATTAAGCGCCGCCTTACCCAGCACAAAAGGCCCACTACCCAAACAAACAAGTGGGGAAACTCCAGTCAAATCGATGCAAGCATGTTTTCCACCCGCCCATCCAAACACCAAGACATCCGCCGGCCTCAAGGTAGACCTCCCCTCTCGTGGATCAGTCAAGAAGGACACAGGAGCCTCCTTCTTAACCGATACCCCCGCCCTCCTAAACACATCACACAACACATCACGGACCAAATCATGTCTATATTTGAAGCCAGGAAGCTCATTACAATGAACCGCATGCTCCCCAAAGGAATCTAGAATTCTCCGACAATTGGGCATAGGACAAATCTCATCAACCGGGTATAGAAGAATCATAAGACGATACTTAAGAACCGAACGATACTCAATCGGGGACATACATTGCCCAAGTCCATCAATGGGTATGGCAAGAAGGAAATCTTGGCTATGTGTGGATTGAAGACACTTGAAAACCACTTTTTGTCTTAGGGTCAAATCAAAAGTAACATCCATCTCCTGCACGGTCTTACCGAAAAGAGCACTCGCCAAAGCGTGTTGGGCTTTAGAGGGGACGGTGTTCTTGATAGTAAAGACAGAAAGATCGAAACCAGGAATAGAAGTTTGAAGATTGCCCAAAGCTCCATAAAACTCAGAGCTCATTTCTACAACTCCACTGTCCCGCAAAATGTGGTCTTGGAGCTCCCAAGACTGGGCCCTAAAGGCAACAAAAGCAAAGGAAGACGTCTCAATAGAAGAGTATAGACCAAGCCCCCCAAATCGAATAAGCAAAGAAGCAAGTTGCCACTGAAGATCTCCAAAAAACGGACCCCCACAAACCACAATATCCTCGATTGATCTACGGAGCCCAACATCAAAATAAGCTGTTGCACTCTCCCAATGCTCCGGATGACAAGTCCTCATGCCAAAATACATCTTAGCAACACCCATACAAGAACGAAACAGGAGAAGCTCACTCTGCGGGTCCCTCAACTGTGGAAGAAGATGCATCAACTCAACCGCCTTAATAGCTCTCTTCATGACAAGCTCTCTAACAAACTCCTCATCTCTACTAACTGCCCCACCTAGCAACTTAACATCCAACGCTGACCTTGCAATGTCATGCGGAAATAGTCCATCTCTAAGTTTAGACCCGTCACATGAAGGCCAGAAGAGCTCAGTTTTCCGAACATTCAACATGAGGCCTAAACCCGGACCAAACTCACGAATGATACCAAGAGCTCTAGCCACCTCCTCAGATCGAACAATAATGGTCCCATCGTCAAGATACCAAGCATGTAGAATAGGCTTGCAACTGTCTCTGATCTTATGCAGAAGCGGGTGCAAGACAAGAGAGAAGAGGAGGGGCCCCAAAGGATCTCCTTGTTGACACCAGTAGCCGACCAAATAAACCTATCTCCAATGTACAACCGGGAGACCTGACCATACAAGAAATCAACCCATAAGGAGATAGACGGACATCTCTCTCTAACCTCCCTAAGCAAAATGGTCCTGTCAACCAAGTTGAAGGCATTGGAAAAATCCACTGTCAACATAGCTAGAGAACCATCGGTATAACGATCACTTAGAACTCTATTAACACTATGTAGAATAGCCTTTGCACCACCTGAAATACCCACTCCAAACTGAAAATCTCCCAAATATCCTCTCATATCCTTACACACACTCTTCATAGCAAATTTAGACACCAACCGTCTCCATATAGTACCAACTGCAATGGGTCGAATCCCATTGTCAGGCTTCAACAGCGGCGTAAGAGGAGCTGAAGCCACAAACTCGGCCAAACTCAGGGGACACCTGCCTCCCAACCACAGATTAACCACTGAGGTGATTGCTCTCAAAAGACTCGTGGCAATAGAGGAACCCTCACCATACATAGCGTCTAAGATGTGTTGTGCCCTCAAGCCATATCTACCGCAAGAAGTACCTTTGAGAAAGGACTTGATGCATTTAAATACCAAATCGATGTCAACAATGAGGGGTGGTTCATGAAAGGTAGTGCAAGACTTAGAAGGTGGAGGTTTGTGGGGTGTTTAGCCTCTAACACCTTCAAAGTCTCCTCACTGTAAGAAGCAACACCAGAAGAGCACAAAACCTTAACAACGACCGTAAAATGTCCATCCGAAACCTTGCGGAGACATTTCTTGATATTAGGATTTCTCTCTAAACCCCCTCTATCACCAAAGCCAACATCCACCATCTCAAAAGGCCTATGCTCCGAAGGGTCTAACAAGGCTTCCACAAGACTCGAAACACCCTCACCCTCTCCCCAAATAGACAATGCCTGCAAAATCCGCTGATGTTGTATCGACTTTCTACATCCCGATACAATTGTGATTTTTGCTCTTGATCATTTCCAAGCTTAACTTGCATGATGAGGTTTCTTTGTTAATTCCTTGTTGTCGTCATCACCTGATAAGATATTGAAAACTTCAAAGCTTATCCATTACACTGAAATCTTATTATTTTTAAATCTAATTTAGTGTTCTTGTCTATCTCAACTACTATTTCATGACAAGAAATCTTTAAATAGTGAGCTAAACCTGAAGTATTTGATCAGTGAGCTAAACTTGAAGTGTTCATAAATAGATACATTGATTAAACAAACTGTTGCTCTATTATATCTAATTACTATGTGCCAAAGTATGCATTTTGTTGTTTATGTGTGACAATTTTCCGGTATGTAAATTATAAAAAATAAAAAAAGGACAAAAAGAAGAAAAAAAAATTCTGGTATGAGTTTCTGGTATGAAAATTTTATGGTATGAGAAATTCTAGTATGAAAAAATTCTGGTATAAACTTCTGGAATGAACTTCTGGTATGAACTTCTGCAATTAAACATGGAATCTATATATATATATATATATATAGATTCCATGTTTGAATATTTTTATATCGAAGTTTTATGAGCATATTATATATATATTTCGTATCTTAGTTTCGTTAAAATATTCGGAAAATTTCCGAATGTGTATATATACCGTATAAGGATATATTTTTATAGGGTTGTGCAAAATCAGACCGGACCGGAAAATCGGACCGGAATTTACGGTCCGGTCTACGGTCCAGGTTTTTCTGAAAACCCGGGTTACAATCCGGTTCCGGTTTTGGACCGTATAAAACCGTAACCCGGGTTGGACCGTAAACTATGAACATCCGGTCCGGTCCGTTCCAGTCCGGTCCGATGCGGTCCGTTCCGGTCCAGTCCAGTCCGATTCGGGTCCGGTTTTGGACCGTAAAACCTCACCAAAATTGCACAATTTAGGTACAAACCGGTCCGGTTCGGTCCGAACCGGTCCGAAATATTCAAAATTGCACAATTGAGATACAAATCGGTCCAACCCAAAACCGAACCGGTCCGGTCTACGGTCCAAGGTTTTATCAATTTACGGTCCACCGGTCCGGTCCGGTCCGTACCGTATGCACAACCCTATATTTTTATCGAGTTTAGTTTAAGAAAGATGATCAAATCTCTTTTTCCTTTATTTTTATTTTTCTTTTTTCTTTCTCTTTCCTTCTCTCCCAAACCACTAGATGTTGGGGCGCCTCATTTCCTTTCTTCTTTTTCTTCAGCTACACATCCTACACCTACAACCTTCTCTACTTCCACCTACAACCTCCATCACCTACTACTACCCCCGAGTCCTCACCCTCCTCTTCTTTTCTATGCCTACAACCTCATTTAGCTTACATGTAGATATAATATATAATTAGCGTAAATAGAGGGATGTCTAATGTAATTATGTAAAGTCAGATTCTTATTAATATGAGCCGTCTGTTGACGGAAACCCTATGGGGAATTCATCATATTCTCACATGGTATCAGACTTTTCTGATCCATAATTTTCCCGCTTCCGCCTCTTTCTTGCCCTAGCCGGCTCCGGCGTTATACCACCGTTGCGTGCCCACCCCTTTCTCTTTTCATCACCATCAACGATGTCTACGGAGAAGAAGCAAACGTTTCATTCCGCTCTAGGAATTTCCAACATCAAGTACAACATCGCTCTTCTCCTTGATCATGACACACCATATGCTTCGTGGGTTACTCTTTTTCGCGTCACCGCCAAGGCTCGTAACGTCTTGGATCATATTGACGCCAAAGTACCTCGTCCAGTTGACATTGATGACGCTTTTTGGAACCAAGTCGATGCAACAGTTCTCCAATGGATTTACAGTACAATATCTAAAGACATTCTTTTTCAAATCCTCGATCCTGACGACACCGCTCTCAAAGCTTGGAGTCAGATCCAGGATATTTTTCAAGACAATAAGCACACGCGCGCAGTCTATCTGGAACCTGAGTTTTTCAACTACAAGTTGGCGTCTTTTGCTTCCATGTCCGCCTACTATCAACACATGAAGGTGTTATCTGATCAACTCAAAGGTGTCGAGTCTCCAATTACAGACAATCGGTTAGTTCTTTAACTTTTGTCTGGGTTACCTGCTGAGTACAATGCTATTGCTAGTTATATTCAACAATCAGATCCATTGCCAACGTTTCAAAAGGCACATTCGCAACTCATTCTTGAAGAACTCGGATGGCAAACCAAACCACCGCCGGAAAAGATGCAGCCGTATTGCACACGTCCACCAGTAGGGCACCGTCCAAGCCACGATCCGACAGCCCTGCCGGAAACGCCCAATTGGACAACCCTTTCTCTAGCGTGGGCATGGACGGAAGAACCGCAACGGCCAGGGCAGTGCAGCTCCGCCGCAATAGTGGTCGCCGGCTGCTAGGTTTGTTTTTCGCCCACCATATAGTTGGGTTCCCATTGCTTCTGGGCCCAACAACAACTAGGCCCAATGGCCTCAAGCCCAACAGAGCCGTCAGCCATGACCTCCAGCTCAACAGTTCTTTGCCTTCAGCTCTCCATCCGGCCCACAACAAGGACTTTTGGGTTCTTTTCCTAGGCCGCCCTCCAGCCCTCAGGCCCACTTTCATATTGCAGATTTCCAACAGCCCACGAGCATTGATAATGATTTCTCTTCGATGACGTTAAATCCCGCCGATAATCTATGGTCCATGGACATCGGTGCTACCTCTCCCATGACCAATTCTTCAGGTAACCTCTCGTCCATGTCATATAATGGTTCTTTAAATTCGATAATTGTTGGAAATGGCATGCGGATACCATCTACAGGTCTCGGTGAAGCTAAACTTCGTACTCCTACCCGTCCGCTTAAACTATCCAACATCCTTATTGCGCCACAAATAGTTAAAAACCTTGTATCCGTTCGTCGTTTCACCACAGATAACCACACTACTGTTGAATTTGACCCTTTTGTTTTTTCGGTGAAGGATCTACAAACGGGAACAACCCGTCTGAGATGCAATAACTCTGGGGATCGTTATCAGTTACCACCAGTTCTGCGTCAGCTCATGCTCTTTCCGTTCAGTCCTCGAGTCTTTGGCATGCTCGTCTGGGTCATCCTGGCACGCTAGTTCTAGATAGTCTTAGGAAGTTGTCTTTTCTTAAATTTAATAAAGAGCGAGTTTCCACGCTTTATCATGCTTGTCAATTAGGAAAACATCATAGGCTCCCTTTTGAGCGTTCTGTAACTACTACAACTGCACCTTTTGATATTATACATAGTGATCTCTAGATCTCCCCGGTTCTTAGTCGGGAAGGTTTTAAATATTACTTAATATTTCTTGATGATTTCTCCCATTTCCTTTGGATCTTTCCCATCAAATTCAGATTTCAAGTATATGATCATTTTGTGCAATTTCACCAGTTTATCAAAACGCAATTCAATTTGCCTATCAAAAATTTCCAATGTGACATTAGTCACGAATTTAATAATCATCAATTTCATTCCTTTTTCGCTCTCCACGATATCAATTTTTGCTTCTCATGTCCTCACACCTCCCCACAAAATGGCAAGGCAAAACGAGTCATCCGCACCATTAATAACATGATGCGATCCCTCCTTTTTCACGCATCCATACCCATCTCTTTTTGGTCTCATGCCTTAGACATGTCTTGTTACCTTCTTAATATTCTCCCCTCTACCACAATTCATCATCGATCACCGACTCAAGAGTTGTATCACTCAACACCATCGTATGATCATCTCCACGTCTTTGCTACCCAAATCAAAGTGCAACCATCCCTCACAAATTTCACCATTGTTCCACACCATGTGTTTATCTTGGGTATCCTAAGCATCATAGAGGGTACAAATGCCTAGAGTTAGGATCCAATAAAATAATCATTTCGAGGCATGTGACCTTCGATGAGTCCGTGTATCCATTCGCCAAGTCCGTCCCTCTCTCTATCCCACAGTTGGTGGTGCTGGATTCGGACCCGGATATTTCACCTTACCACTTGGGTCATCGTGCTGCATCTCAGTCGATTGCCCCTCTACAGTCCCCTCCTGTTTCGGACCAGCTGAATGACCCAATTCCACAGTCCACAACTCGACCCAATTCCTTGCCCTCCACCCTTGGCCCATCCGCGCCATCTTCCCCTACATCTCTCCACGCTACACTGCTACCCTCCCCCTCACGCCCACAAACCAGCCCACCCAGTCTAACCCAAATTTTGTGGTCCCTCAGGCTAGCCCTTCGCCTCCTTTACCGGATCATAGCAATCCCACACCTGTTACACCATCCGACACCATCCAATAGCTCCGTGATTTAAACTCACCAAACCGCCCCACCACCCGAATCATTAGCGGTCTTTTTAAACCCCGTCATATCTTTGATCTCAACACCATCACCACACTCGCCCTTTCCCCTATGCCCACATCGCATAAGTCGGCTCTTCAAGACCCAAAATGGTCCGCTGCCATGACCGACGAATATCGAGCCCTTATACAAAATGATACTTGGGTTCTTGTTCATCGTCCTCCCCAAACTAACATTGTGAGGTGTATGTGGATTTTCCGTCATAAGCTACGGTCTAACGTTTCCCTTGAGCGGTATAAAGCGCGACTTGTTGCTAATGGTTGTTCCCAGCAGGTTGGAATAGATTGTGACGAGACTTTTAGTCCGGTTGTCAAGCCCACAACCATTCGGACGGTTCTCAGTCTTGCTGTGTTGCATTCTTGGCCTATTCACCAACTCGACGTTAAGAATGCTTTTCTCCATGGGCATCTCAACGAGTTAGTACACATGTTTCAACCTCCAGGTTTTGTTGACTCTACTCATCCTTCTCATGTCTACCTATTGAAGAAATCATTATATGGTCTCAAACAGGTGCCCTGGGCGTGGTATCAACGATTTGTAGACTTTTTGCTCAGCATCGGTTTTATAAGCAATAAGAGCGATTCTTCTCTCTTCATCTATAAATCGGGCAATCATCTTGCTTACCTACTCCTCTATGTTGATATTATCCTAACGACTTCCTCTGATGAGCTTCGCACGACTCTCACTGCTTCCCTCGGTAAAGAGTTGCTATGTCTGATATAGGCAACTTATCTTATTTCTAGCGCATTTCTATTCAACGCTCATCTTCAGGTCTATTTTTGTCCTAAGACAAATATTCTCTGGAGATTGTTGCACGGGCAAAGATGACTGCCTATAAGTCTACAGTCACACCTGTTGAACCCTCCGTTAAGCTCAGTGCCTCTTTTGGACCACTTGTCAGTGATCCAACATTATATTGGAGCTTAGTAGGGGCACTTAAATATATCACTTTCACCAGACTTGTACATCAGTTTTGTGGTCCAGCAAATTTGCTTATTCATGCATGACCCGCGTGAGCCACACTTCGCTGCTCTCAAGCGCATCATCCGCTACATTTCTGGCACGCCATCACTAGGTATCACCATTTCTCCCTCACCGAAATTGGACCTTATTTCCTATACAAAAGCCGACTGGGCCGGATGTCATGATACACGACGGTCAACATCAGGTTACTGTGTCTTCTTCAATGACACTCTGATCTCATGATCTGCCAAAAGGCATTATGTTGTTTCCCAATCCAATGTAGAGGCAGAATACAAAGGCGTTGCCAACGTTGTCTCAAAATGTTCATGGCTACGCAATCTGTTACTTAAACTTCATTGCCCGCTTACCAAGGCGTCCATAGTCTACACTGACAACATTTTTGCGACTTATCTTGCCAACAACCCGGTTAAACACCAGCGGACGAAACATATTGAGATTGACATTTATTTCGTCCGAGATAAGGTTGCTCGGGGTCACGTTCGAGTTCTTCACGTCCCTTCGTCTTTTCAATACGCAGACATTTTTACAAAAGGCCTCCACAAACAACTGTTTCTAGATTTTAGATTCAGTTTCACTGTAATTACTCCTTCCGTTTCGACTGCGGGGGTACAATAGAATATGTAATTAGCATAAATAGAGAGATGCCTATTGCAATTATGTAAAGTTAGATTCTTATTAATATGAACCATCTGTTAACGGAAACCCTAAGGGGAATTCATCCTATTCTCACACTTGTAGTTACTTTCCCCGACCCTTGGACATTGGCCCTCTATCCCCTACTCCTTTCTTCACCTTCTTACAACCTTCACACTTGTAGTTTCCTTCTCCCACAAGAACTCCCACTTCACGGTTGCTCTTCACCTCGGCTTCCACTACCTCTCTCTCTCCTCCCTACAACCACCGTAACCCCCCACCATTGATCTCCTCTCTTCTGCTCCCTTCAGCCTCACCACCGGAACCCTAGAGCCTTATTGACATCGCCACCTCCCTACTTCCACCTTTGGAACCCACCTCATTGAGCCCCTGCAACTCCTCATCTCGAGCCACCATCGGACCAGGAGGAGCCTAGGAAGGAACTAGAGGGACCACTGTCAAACTCCCTCACATGTATCCGGAGAGACATTTGTTACGGCCGCTTTCAAGAACACCTCCGAGGAGCATCACCGGGATGAACCAACATCGTCGTGAAGCTCCTGCCGTCTCCAACATGTATTTCTATTGACCCCATTCATTTTTGTTTAACTATAAATGCCTCCCATATTTTGTTATTATGTTAATGACCCATGTTTCGTGTTTTTGCAATTCTGCCCTCATTTGATTATTACAAAAATTTGTCAAACTTTTATTTTAAGTAAATGGCTCATATTTATAGATTTTGCAATTTTATGTGGGAAGGTATTTATAGAAAATGGTCAGGTTTTATATTTACAAAAAGGTCTCATACTTTTGGAATTTGTACTTTTTGGCCCCAAAATTAATAATTACAGTTTTTGGTCAAGTTTTTGAATACGAGTTTGAACGTATATGTTATAACTTGCATTATATGTCCCAAGTTTAGCAAATGGAGTTAAACTTGCATAGTTGTTTTTGTTTAGGTCTGAAAGCACCTTCGAGTAAGGTTTTAGTTCAAGTCAAAGTTTGACAAGCGACGATTGACTTTAGTTCCGTCTTCGCTACGTGAGTTCCCTTAAACCCTTATTTACACTACAAAAAAAAATACTTTTGCGACGGATTTTTGCGACGGGAAAAAGGCCTTTTGCGACGGCACCAACTTTTTGCGACGGCGTTGCGTCGGCAAAAACGCCGACGCAAACTCGTCCGTCGCAAAAGGTATTTACGACGGTAAGAACCGCCGCTAAAGTTCTTGCGACGGCATTACGTCGGTGGTACCGTCGCGAAAAACTGGTGTAATCGGCGCTTATTTTAATATTTGCGACAGGATTTGCGACGGTCACCTCCGTCGCATAAATGCGATGACTTGTAATTTCCAGCTCTTTGCGACGGTGACTACCGTCGCAATACATCGCGAAAACAGTTTACAACTTTTAATTCTTTCATTTTGACGGCTATTCTCTGTCGCAAAACGTTTAACGGCTACTCAAAATTTGCGACAGCTTGATGTCGACGCAAAAGTTGCCCCTGAATTGGATATTGATAATTGTCCTCACAAAACTAATTAAAGTTACCATCATCACCCATCGTAACTGATAAATACTTCATATAGTTTCTAAACAAAAGTACCTAATTGACACATTTTATAGCATATTACATTAGTTTCAAGTCATTGTGAACAATCCCCCAAGTATCTTTGTGAACAACACAAAATGGAACATATTTAAACGTTTTCACTTGGATTTTCTTCTTGTGCGCCTTCTTCAGCGGCGGACTCTGTTTGACCTTCTCCAATAGACTCATTTTGATGAACACTTGTTCCACCCTACAAAACCAAAATTCTCTACATTAACATCAAAATATGATATTTAAGCATTTGTCAACAACAATATTTACAACACTACACATTAATATCATTGTCACTAAACCAAGTACCAAGTACAAACTATCCACAAGTGTACAGGAGTTTCTGTGTACGAGAGACACTACTAAGCATTAGAAAAACCACAAAACCCAATTAGACAAATCATGACACCACAAAACCCAATCAACAACACTACGAAAACCAAGCGAATTCAAACCTAAGTTATGAATGAGTGCAGCGGGTTAGAAGTCACTCTAGTGAGTAGGGGCAGTATAACAAAGTACCAGTAGGGACAGTATAACAAAGTACCAGATTGACAATTCGAGATATTGTGATTTCATAATGCTATAATAATTAAGTTCAGTTGTGTGCATGTAAAGTGATAAGAGTAGATTCTAGGAGGATAAACAAGGCCTCCCTTCATGAAAAATAATACTAATATAAGTAATGACACTCTATGCTTTGCGATCAGATGATATTTTTAGCTAGTTCAATAATCTTGTATTGTCTATCGAACAAATCTAAAGTTGACATAGATAAAAATAAATAAATAAAATTAATTTTTTTTAATTTTGTAATTTTAGTGTAGAGGATTGAAAAATATTAAATTTTATCTACTTTAACGTCGTTCTTCAAAAAAAGAAACATATACACTTTTTAAAAATTTTCCTATATTTTATAATGTAATTTTGGTTCTCTATGCCAAACACACCTAGATTAAAATGGATTGAGAGGAAGAGTGGATTACCACATCATCGACAGCTAGCAAGCAATGCAAATTAAGATAAACCAATGGCCAAATAAAAACAAGTATAATCCACTTTAATCATGTTAAGAGTAGGTTTTAAAAATTTTCCTATATCTTATTCTTTTACACTACCTTTTCTGCTCCCTCTCCCTTACATGTTTCTCAGTGAGAGAGAAATATAGAGAGAGGAAAACACCTTTTGCTCTGCTCTTTACAAATCAAACCTCTTTTACTCTATTTGACCAACCATACCAATCAAACTTTTAAATCTTTGTGTAACTTCTTTTTTAGTGTCTCCTCTTTTAGCTTGCTATACTCATGCACTACTAACTTGTATAAAAATTGTATTATTTTTTGGACAAAGCCTTTCAGTTTACCAATGATTAGTTTTAATTCGAAGGATGTACTTTCCCCTTACATTAGGGCTTTGCTTTCATTGTTCTACTATTCTAACTGTCTCTCGTGTGTTCAACTTTCATTTCTTCAAAGTGCAGGTTTTTGAGTATTGTTTTCTTGCTCTATCATCCATTCTTGAACTCTGTCCTTTTCAATGCTCAAATTCTTCACCATTGCCCAATTCACTTCTTGATTCTACAAGATATGATCTTGATAGTTTTTAATCTCTTTCATGGCCCAAAGGGATAAGCTTTATATATACATCTAGATAAACATATTCGTTTCGAGATCAATGTCTATATATTTGCTTTCTCGATCAAAGTAGCAAGTGGAAAAGAGAGTCAATCAATAATCAATTGCAACAAAATGATGGATCATTCAAATTCTGAATTCTCTAATATATATATATATATATATATCAAGCCCATTTTAATGCAATAAATTCCGTTTGTTGGTATGTATATACATGTTTTAAGTGTAATTATTTCATATACTACAAACATTTACCTAGACAAAGTTCACGTTTTTCTAATTAATGACTTAATGGTATGTGGATATTACTAGCTAGTAGTATGTTCCTTTAGATCACTTCTTGTTGTGAAAGTACTACACACACACGAATTAAAGAATGAAGTTGACCAAGGCAATCACCAATCTCCTCATATGATCACTTACAGGAACTTTCAAGAAGTTTGTAAAAAACAACATTGTTGTGTATTGACATCCACACAATACACCACATAAACTGGTTCTACAAAAGTATGAGCCCAAAGTGTTTATAAATAAGGTAGAAATTAATCTGAATACATGCAAACACGACACTATCAAACTTGTTGTGTAATTTGAAGAACCCTTTTGAGTCTTTGACTGCCCTCCGAGAACAAGAAGTATGCATGGAAGCCACATTTCCCATGCAAGTATATGTGTGGAAGAAAGAGAGGATGAATCTATTCTAAACTAAATGCATCTAATACAAATCAACTTAAGGTGTACTGGATTTGTGGAGCCTTAAATAAGAATTTATGTCTCAAATAGGAATTTATCTTGAATAAAAAAACACGGATTTGAAAGAACATGCATATGAGCAGCAATACTCTTACCTTGTCCACTGCTACATTGCCATTCAGGATAGTTTTGTTCCAACAAACAACGTAAGTACGTTTATGACAACAGAGGTGAAGAAGATATTACAGTTGAACTTACTACTAGCTAAAGGATTTCCACAAGATGGTATATATCAAGCCCATTTTAATGCTATGAGTTCTGTTTTGTTTATCCTTGTTGTGAAAGTGTATTGGTTTTTCTCAAAGCTTATACGATTTCCAAAAGACGGTATATACCAACACTAACATCGAACTTCTTATATTTATATGTTGATGTGAACAATTAATATGCCTCCAATTCTAAGACCATTCAGGTACAAATCATTTAGCCATTTAGAACCAAAATCAAAATAAGTATCCATATTATTGCAGCTTTACCTGCCTCAGTTTTTTAATACTTGTATGTGGCTAGGCTGAGGCTAAGTATAAAACTAGTTAGGATGTACCTATCATTACAGCTGTAAGACTTTGCATATCAACAATTAGGAAGAAGGTAGACTTCTACTGTATTTATTTTACTGTCTCTTATCTTCTATACCTACTTCTACTCATTTGTATCCTTTACCTCTCTAATTATATAATTAATACTCTAATTCACATTTACTCTTTCCTAACTGCTTCTTTTATACTTGTTCCTTGTCTCCTAGTTACCCAATTTTTAACATTTCCGTTTTGTCTCTCTATCTCTTCCTCCTCTATGCCTTTATACATTTTCTATCTCATTTGGTAACAAATATATCTCATTTGGTAACAGAGTCATAGGTAATTGTTAAATTACTAGCATTTTGCTTAATCCAACAAACGTCCATTTCTTTCTACAAGGTTAGCTTCTGGAATATAAAAAAAAGACAGTGAACAATATATCTTCTCCTACATCTGACCAATCATCTATGCAAACAAATGTTACAATTTTCTCCTGACAGAACCAATAACTTGAATGCAAGGACAATCCTTAATCACAAAATACAAAATCTATCTGTTTTCACCTGCCTCAGTTTCATGTACTCATAGACACTCATCACAAAAATACAGAACCAAAGTTTGAATGCTATCGGATCTTTACATGTTTGAATTGCCTATAAAGACTGCTGGAATTAATCTGACCTCAACTCCACAGCCTTATCACAGCTACCTATCGTTTTCTCCTCCTGAGGTTATTAGGAAAGTGTTTAGGTTAATGACCATTGTTTGTTTATATCATGTTGGTGATTGTTGGCTCTTCTGAAACTATATTATGTTTTCATCATAGCTCTCATGTGGTAAGTTCCAGACAGATAAACAAGCATGGGTGGATACAATTAAGACAGTGGGAACTGAAGTTGTCCTAAGAATCAATACAATGGATTGGTTTGGTCAGTCTCAATACACAAAGCAGACCATCTATTGGTCATCCCTTTCCACAGCTATATCAGAGGTACCTGAAGAATCAAGTAGTCAAGTAGGGCACTAACCTGAAGAATCAAGTAGAAACAGCTCCAGTTCCTTTCCAACGAGAGGCAACAACAATCACGGAATCAGCCTTCGTTTCTTCCCCTTTCCTTTCCAGCGAGTAGAGATTCAACAAAACCAGTACAATAACAAAACAAAAGTACATATATTATTGGGACTGGCCGGGATCAAGAACAACAAAAATCACAAATAAAAACAAGAAAGAGGCGAAGAAGAGACGAAGACGAGTACCTTCGATCTTGGACTGGCCGGAGCAGCAATGGTGGAAGGAGCTCTGTGGAAGAGGCGTGGAAGAGGTGAAGAAGAGACGAAGACCATCTAATGATATTAGGGCTAATATCAATTTTCCACACTGTCATCTAAAAAAAGAAAATAAAAGTGCGTATATTATTTTCGGTTTTGTTATTTGAGCGCCGATCTTGGACTTTGCGACGGTAATCAAGAGCCGACGCGATGCCGTCGCAAACATTGCTCATTGGCGTCGGTAAACACTTCCCGACGCAACTCTCCGTCGCAAAATTAATTATTTGCGACGGTGATGATTCCTCCGTCGCAAAATAAACGACCATATTTATCGCCGTCGCCATGCCGTCGCAAACACTTCTCATTGGCGTCGGTAAACCCTACCCGACGCAAATCTCCGTCGCAAAGCTAATTATTTTTTGTAGTGTTAAACAACGTTTGTTACACATTATAAGTTATAGGATTGTCGTGTTTTGATTGATAATATACCTATTTGGATGTTCTAGGTACTTGACCATATGGATGAAAGGGAAATGACAAACCCTAAGTGAAGTACAACCCTCATTCGAGTTTGGATTAAGTAAGTCACTTTTACACCTTTTAGACGGTATTTTGTGATGATGGTAAAAGTATATAAGTTGATTATGGAACTTTTGATTTGATTAGGTTGTTGTAGAATTGTCAAGTTTTGATGATTGTTTGACCGCTTGTCGCTTTTGGCTATTGTGTTCGTTTGAGTAAGATTACCGAGACAAGTACTTGTGGGCTTTTATATGAGCATGATTAAGTTTCAAGCCATTTATCTTTTATATGCATGATTTGAAAGATGTTGATTTTGGTATTTATGAACTATGCATTTGTGGTTTTTTTTTTTTAAAAAAGAGTTTTTTGACTGATTAAGAAAGCTTTTGATGTTGTTTTTAGTTTTAGTGACATTTTTCCAATGTTGATGCGATATGTTTACCTTGCATTTGTGACACTTTAAAATGAACCAGATTTATTGGTGTTGACTATTTGAGTGGTGATTTGTTCTTTGACATAAGCGGTCAATTTGTCAATATTGTTATGAGAGAGATGATTTGTTATTTGACCATAGGGGGCAAAATTGCCAACAATAGTTTGTTTTTGAGATTTTTCGCTCCTCGATTTAGGCGGGTCATGTTTACGAGTGGTAAAATCATGGTTTGTGTGGGCCGAGGTTGTGCCCGACCATTGTGGATGGCGAGGATTCACTTGATCCGTGATTGCCGTGCTCATCCCGTGATTGAGGTTTAGTAGGCACCTTCGTGTTCAATATAGATTGAACATGTTTTGAAAGTAATTATTCAATTCTTGGTTTGAATACATTTTCTAAAGTAAAGAATGTTAGAGCATGTTTTCATATTATTGTTTTGGACAAATTTTGGTGACGGATTTGAGAAAGGAAATGAGTTTTACCTTGTTATCACATTATGGTCAATTGACCTTTGGTTACATCTACATACTGGTTTGACATGATATGAGCATATTTGAAGTATTTTGATTATTAAACTCTTTTGAGTATTTACATTGCTTGTGTACCGGCTTAGTCTAGTGGAAGACTAACCCCACCACGGTGGGATTGATCAGGCTTTCATAATCAGGTTCAAGAGCATAGAGGTCGGTGACCTAGATGGCTAGTGGGAGTCTATGTCTTGGTTGGGCTTGGTGGTCTTTTGTTTTTCTCTAGGACTTGTTCCTAGCTTTTGCCTTATGTCTTCTAGGTTGGTATACTGTATTTTCACACCCTGTAGTTGGCCTCAAGTTTGACCCGGTTGTAGGTTTATTTTTAGAACCTTTATGTTTGTTGTCATGAATGGCGGTTGGTTTTTATACCCTTATCTTGACAAGTTTTTATGCCTTTGTTTTGTCTTTTAAAAGCCTAAAGGAATCCTTGTCCGAATTCCTTGCATTGTACGTTATTCCATTTTGGGGTGCTACAAAAGATAATATTAAAAGGAAGATTTGGTTTTTGGTTGAGTAGGGTATGGTTGAGTTGGTGTTTTGGGTTATGGTCGAAGATCTCTATGCTCTTTCCTGTACATGTCTTATTGAATTGTTAGTTTATCTTACCTATTTATATTCTCAGATGGAAAACGTAAGAGGTAGAGGAACTCGAGTTGGAGGACGAGGACATGGACGCCCAACAAACACCCTAAATATTGTTATTGACCCTCATGTTGCTGGTATGGATTTTCCAGAGGGTTTTGGTGGCAGATTTCAAATGATGTTACAATAAATGATTGGCCAATAGGTGAAAAGTGATACGGACCTAACTATCCAAGTTGCTTTAGCACAAAGGGAGCCCCACTGGCACCACCCTAACCAACACCTCCTCGAGTTGAGTATGAGCTTCATGTGGTAGAAAAAGAGATGCTAGCACTATTGCAACTACATTTGAGAAGTTGAAGTCACCTACATATGATGGATATGTAGAGCCCATTAAGGTGGAGTATTGGCTCAAGTAGATGAAAAAATACTTTGCAAGGGTAAGATGTCCTGAAGATCAGAAGTTGACCAATGCCACTTTCTATCTGACAAAGCGTGCTGACAATTGGTGGGACACCGCGAAGCCTAGAAATGGTGTAATGAGCTGAGAGCGATGATAAGAGCTCATTTCTACCTTGTGACGTTTTCAAAGAAAAGGAAGCCTAGGTATGGTGCAGGCTAGTGTAAAGCACAATGAGCTCCTCCATATGTTGATGATATCATAAGAGCGAAGAAGATAAGATCGACTACTTTGAAGCATGGTTGAGTCCTTAAATTAGGACCCTTATGGATGGACATACATGTTATACCCTTCAAAAATATTATAACCATGCACTCAAGGTGGAAAGGGGAATTAAACTAAAAGTTGTGTAACCAAGGCCCCAAGAGACAGAAGACTCAAGCGAATCATTTGAATTCTAGAGATGATAGATTTAGGAGGCCTCCACCTATCGATGGGTCAAGGTAGATCTCAAGATCTCAGATATTCAGTGACTCCCGTGGGACCTTACCGGGGGTATCATTGTCAAAATTGTAATAGTGACCGTCATTATAAGTCATCTTGTCTAAGAGACCCACATAAATGCTTCAAGTGTGGTGGAATGGGTCATGTATATATTTTTTGCAAGGATGGAAGAGAATAGCCTCCAAGGTCTCAAGCTTATATGCCTACCTTCAGGAGACCAGTACCACCAATATATTCAACAAACTCGCAGTCTCAGCAAGCTTATAGTGCATCCAAGGCAAATGGACGTGTTTATGAAACGAGGGGCGATGAGCCCAATGAGCCGGTGGCGACATGTATGATCTTGATTCGATCTCAACTAGTGTGCATTTTATTTGACACAGGAGCCACCCATTCATTTATATAAGAGGCATGTGCAGCTAGACTTTACTTGTCTTGTGTTTTTAAGTGTGAATCTTTTGTTGTGAGATTACGTGATGATAGTCAACTAGTTAGGACCCGATAAATTTTGAATTGTCCTATTCGCATAGGAGAACATGATTGGTTAGCTAACTTGATTATGATAGACATACTAAACGGTAAGGATTGACTTGTACATCATGGGGTGGTGATGGATCTTCGAAAGCAGAGGATGGAATTGTACATGTGTTTAAGGGTCATCACCATAACAGATCGGGATAAATCATTAGTGCCATGATCACCTGTAGATTGTTGAGACAAGGTTGTGTTGGTTACATGTGTTATGTGATGGGGAAAGAAAAGAAGAAATTCGAGTTATCACAAATTCCTATTGTTAGTGAGTTCCCCGATCTCTTTCCTGATGACTTACCAAGACTTCCACCACGACGGGATGTAGAATTCGCCATTGAGGTTGAGCTTAGCTTAACTCCAATCTCCAAGGCACCATAGAGAATGACACCTGTAGAGATGCATGAATTGAAGAATCAATTGCAAGAACTTGCTAATAAGGGATTCATTAGACCTAGTGTATCGACATGGGCAATGTTGTTTGTGAAAAAGAAAGATGGTTCTCTCCACTTGTGCGTTGACTACATAGGGCTAAACAAGATCACAATGAAGAATAAGTATCTTTTACCCAAGATAGATAACTTACTAGACCAATTGCAAGGGTCAATAGTATTTTCAAAGATAGACTTGAGGTCCGGTTACCATTAGTTGAGAGTTCGAGATGAAGGCATTGCAAAAATGGCGTTCCGGATAAGGTATGGTCAATATGATTTTGTAGTAATGTCAATTAGGGTCACTAATGCTCCAGTTGTTTTCATGGACTTGATGAATCGAGTCTTCCGGGAGAGACCGTTTTATGGTGGTATTTATTGACGATGTTCTAATTTACTCTCGAAGTCGAGAATAGCATGAAGGTCATCTTTGAGTTATCCTTGAACCTTTGAAAAGAGATAAGTTGTATTCTAAATTTTCAAAATGTGAATTTTGGCTATCAAAAGTAGCATTCCTTGGGCATGTGATCTCAACATAAGGTGTGGTGGTGGACCCACATAATTGTAGCGGTCTCAGAATGACATCCACCTAAGAATGTGAAAGAGGTGAAGACCTAAATGCCCTTCCCCTCTGTTTCAATCATCTTGCATTAATGAACCTTGTTCATCCACAACAAACACAAAGTGAGATTGAAAGCCAAATATGAAATTTTTAATAATGGTGTTTTTTTCAATGTCTATTCATTCTCAATCCTTCATTTCTTCTATGATTATCGTTCTTCAACCACAATAGATTTGAAAATTTTGAAAAGGCATATATGAAAAACTGAGATTGAAAGCAATTAGAAAAAAATTTGAGCAATTGGAAGAAGGGAAATTTGAAAAGCTAGATTTGGAAATTTAAACGATTGGAAGCCAAATTTGAAAAAGTTGCTCGCATATATAATAATGGCGGACGATAGATGGAGGAACTCATTCATGTGCGAACTACATCTGGTTTTTAAACCGTAGCATATATCTATAAATCAGATGCCAAATTCGTAAAAAAAAACACTAGTCAAAAGAGCTACAAAAACCACCAAACGACACTCAAATGAGTTGAAATGCCGTTGGAACGAAAGAGATAAGTCGTATTATAGTCAGAAGATACTTCTTTTTATAGATCACGGTGAAGAACGAATGTGGATTTGAAGCCATGAAAAAAATGAAAGAATTAGAAATTTATTCCAAAAATCTTCAAAATAAAGATTACAAAATCATATATGAGAGCTTCTACAAAACCAAAATCTTAAATTAAACAATACTACTTTGTGGGGTACGTTAGAAATCTAAAACCCCCTAATCTAATGTAACTAAATTGTTCCTTAGACGGACCGACCTCCTTCTAATAAAAAAGACTTGAAAAATGAAACTAAAATAAATGAATGAAAACCCAAACTAAGGTTGTGTTTATAAGGGATTATTGAAGGTTATTTTAGATTGTATTGAATATATTATATTTTAGAGTGTGTTTGGTAGGAGATAAACATTGTTTATGAGATTATTAAAATGATTTATACAAGTGAAAAAATTTGTTACAATCCCAAAAAATTAACCCTTTTACCTTAAGTTATTGAAGATTATTCTCTTATAATTTCAAGGTAAATTAATCTTCTAATAAAAATTAACCTACATCCATATCAAACAGTCTAAAGTAGGGCTCGACATGGGACGGGACGGGATTGGGGTCTTCCCGCGCCCGTCCCACATATTTTAAGCGGGACGGGATTTACGATATTTTTTCATCGTCCCGCGCGGGCCTTATCCCATGTGGGACGGGACGGGACGAGACGGGACGGAGCTAATCCCGCAAGAATTATTCGCTCATTTTATTCAACATTTGTACTTGTATTCTCTCATGTTTAAAGACACAAATGATAAACAAATCTTGATATCGAATACCGATATAATACACTACGTTGTTCGTATTTTATAAGACAATTAGACATATACTTACTTTATTCTTTCTCTTTTTTTAATCTATATAGTAGATATATTGATATAGTTTACCATGGTTTGTAGTGTTTATAACTTTTATAAATATAAAATTATAATTTGTAAATATTATTCATATATATATATATATATTATTTTTAGAAATACAAAATATTATTTATATATATACGGTACGGGATTAACCGGGATGGAAAGTGCGTCCCGTCCCGCAAATTTTTCATGGGACGAAATATACATTTTTTTTTCCAAGTACCGCCGGAATCGGGACGAAACCAGGATGGGACGAGTTTAACCGGAATTTGTTCCCAACATAAACCGTACAGTAATTTATAACTATGCACATTATGATAATTACCGTCCAACCACTCAGCCAGAGTGTAGATTAGCAAGAGAACAAGCCGCCAACAATAATAGACTAATAGTAAGCAAAAGAAAAGATCGTTTTTTTAACTAAAAAAAAAGAAAATTCCCTTCAAATAAAAGAAATTCCACTTTGAAAAAAAGAAAAGATGGACCTCGCGCAAAATTGAGAAGTAGTCGGTTCCTCCTCTCTCGATCTCCGAGCTCTGATAATCGGCGACAGCCGTCGCCGGCGAACTTTTCAAATCCACTCCAAAATTCTCTGCTACCCCCTTGTACTCTCTCATAAATCTCCACAACCCCTACCAATCTAATGTAGCTGTAGTCATATCAATTGCAAAATTCTGCTTTCACATATCGGTCTTCGATCCGAGACACCCACCTCGCTTGTTCCCCTTCTTTATCTGACGTTGCAGCGTGCTCCATGATTTGATCCGTGGAATTTTCGCCATCTCGATTCGAAGCTTTTTTTTTATTTTCTTCTGCATCTCTGGTGGCGGTTGTGGTTTGGCTCTGTACCGATGGCGGCTCAGAGCCAAGCAGCGGTGTCGAATGCCGATCTGTTTGACGCTTATTTCAAGCGGGCGGATTTGGATCGGGATGGCCGGATTAGTGGCCACGAAGCCGTTTCGTTCTTCCAGGGCTCCAATTTGCCTAAGAATGTCCTGGCTCAGGTGATTCTATCTCTTCACTCATCTTTTCCTGTGAACTTTCCTAGCTAGGGTTCTGTTTGGAATCTTAGTTAGGTATTTTGACACCTGCTTTGGTGTAAATGACATTACTGTGATACAGGCAGCTTGATCCCTTGTTTAGTGTCGCGACTTCGCGAGTGTCAGTTCTATTTGTGTAGAAAAGTCAATTTTCACGTGTTTATGCTGATGCTTATGTATTGTGCTTGTTCTTCTTAGCTTTCTTATTTCACTTTTCTCAATCTGTTTGAAATAAGGAAGGAGCTAATATCTGCATGTATAACATCAACATATTATCTTGACCTCATGAAGTGTAGGTAGCTGTATCATGTTGGAGCTCTGCAATGCTAGCATCCAGTAATCGACATTAGTGAATCTACTATTACGTTTGCTCATGGTTGTATCTTAATGCTAGCAGTTCAAACTTATCGATTTTGTAGTCAAGTCATTAAATCTGAAGTATAAAGAGAAGGAACCCGTGAGGAACTTTCTATTGTGCGAATCTGAAAAATATAAATGGATATGTGTACCATCTGTGTCCCTCACTCCCTTGAGTGACCGGATACCTTCATTTGAAATGAAATGGCACATGTGAGAGGTGCATGTAGATAAGTTATATTGGAAAACTAATGATTTTCTGACCCAAACTTTTGATAAAGTTACTAATGGCCTGTTTGGTATCCATATCTGTATATCCGATATGGATATGAAGTAGAAAAATTTCGTAACTGTTATCTTGGCATACTCATATCACACACTTCTTCTCGTTTTGATATACCCAAAAAAAGGAGCTGAATGTGATATCTTTCCTCCTCCTCTTTCACGTTTTTTGTTCCTGTACAACTTTTTTCAAGGAGCTGAATGTGATATCGTAAATCCCATCCCATCCCGACCCTCCAGTTCAAACTTATCGATTTTGTAGTCAAGTCATTAAATCTGAAGTATAAAGAGAAGGAACCCGTGAGGAACTTTCTATTGTGCGAATCTGAAAAATATAAATGGATATGTGTACCATCTGTGTCCCTCACTCCCTTGAGTGACCGGATACCTTCATTTGAAATGAAATGGCACATGTGAGAGGTGCATGTAGATAAGTTATATTGGAAAACTAATGATTTTCTGACCCAAACTTTTGATAAAGTTACTAATGGCCTGTTTGGTATCCATATCTGTATATCCGATATGGATATGAAGTAAAAAAATTTCGTAACTGTTATCTTGGCATACTCATATCACACACTTCTTCTCGTTTTGATATACCCAAAAAAGGATCTGAATGTGATATCTTTTCTCCTCCTCTTTCACGTTTTTTGTTCCTGTACAACTTGTTTCAAGAGGCTCCCAGAACTTCTCCCTTCTTCACGGTGTGGTTAGGGCAAATTTTCTTCTCAAGTATTCATTGTTGACCTCATTTGGTGGCCAAGTAAAATCCACACCTTTTTCTCTAGAATTTGTCTGTTGGAGTTGGGGGTTGAAATTGAAGTATTATTGGTTTGATGTTATTGCATTGTTTATGTTGTGGTGGAAGTATACTTGACCATGTCACTATATGACCGATTTGAATTATAGATTAGCATTTGTTGAAATTTCTACGGTCGAGTTTTGGTATGTTGAATTTGTGTTTGATATACTTTGAATCTACCAAAAAAAGATATCATATATAAATTTCATATCTTCCTGATATATTGAAATCAAGATATGAATACCAAACATGCCCTAAGGAAATTCATCGAAGAGTTCTTTTTATTTATCAATTACTAGTGGACTTGGCATGATCAATGCATTGAAACATGAAATTAAGATTAGAGACAACTCAATATGAGAAGATTTTATGAATAGTTCTTCCGGTTAAAGAATCATTGTCCATTTGCCTGGGTACGAATTCGAGTATGATACCCTAGTGGGCCTACTTGTCAAGTTGTGTTTGCTTATAATCCATAATCTAATTATGTATAGTGTTGAAAGTTGAAACTTAATCTTGACAAACAACGTCAGAA
Organism: Fagopyrum esculentum; assembly: GCA_033239045.1. Taxonomy (NCBI): domain Eukaryota; kingdom Viridiplantae; phylum Streptophyta; class Magnoliopsida; order Caryophyllales; family Polygonaceae; genus Fagopyrum; species Fagopyrum esculentum. The sequence goes on from BSUD01000008.1 coordinate 118,144,494, forward strand.
GGTAATCTTCAGCTTGCGTTCTGATCAAGAGGTGATTAATACCATGATCTAATTATGTATAGTTTCCGAGGTCAAGGTATCTTCAGTTGCCATTAAGAGTAAGATGTGAGTGAAAGCATGTAGCTTTAGTCCTAGAATGAACAAAGATTTTTTATAAGCATCCAAGGATCTAATCTTGTAGCAAAAGGTCGGACAAAAATCTCGTGTTGTGTCATGTTGGCATAGTTTAGTTTAAGTCCCAGCCAATTACCATGACCCAGGATTGTATCTCTTTGGAAAGGGTCAAACAAGCTGTGTTGTATTGGCATGGCATGAGAGTGGGTAAGTATCCAGGTAATATGGAATCTAGTGTTAGGTGGATTTATTCATCCATGTTGAACTTATAACTCATGTTTTACATACCTTATTAGAGGACCTTTAGTCCTTTACCTCATACTGCAAAGGAATAACCTCTTTTTAGTAGAAGGCAGTGTAAAAGATATTTGAATTTCTAATTTTCTATAAAGGAGTTTGATTGCAATTATCAGAATTTGCTTTAACGAAGATTGTTCTGGAGATCAAAGTTCTCCACAATTTTGATTTTCCCAGTCTTGGTATTCTGTATGACCAGTGTGGTCGTGGCTTCTAATATATATTCTCTTTCTTTCATCCTTAACAGATCTGGACTTTTGCGGACCAAAATCGAACAGGATTCCTTGGAAGGCCAGAGTTTTACAATTATCTTAAACTCGTAACTATAGTACAAAGCAAGCAAGAACTTACCCCAGATATTGTCAGGGCTGCATTTTATGGTCCAGTTGGAGCTACAATACCTGCACCTCAGATCAATCTTCCTCCAACACAAGGGCCACAGCCAGTGCTCGGATCATCTCCAAATCCAGCTTTCAGTTCTGCATCTTCTCAAAGCACAAATATGAATCAGCAGTACAGTTTGTCTAACAATAATCAATTAGCACGACCACCTCAGCCAGTTCCTGGTGGTGCCGTACGCCTGATGCATAGTGTTGGTTCTCAAGGATTTTCTGGAGTTCACCCTGCACATGGTACTGCCCTCTCAAACTTTACAATACAAATTAACGCAGGAGATGCAAAGACGAATGGAAGCTCAACAGGCATGGCACGGGTTATGGATAGATCAGTTAATCTTCCAGCTACACAAGGTGGATTTGGCCCTGGAGCAACAGGCTTGGCTGGCCTATCTTCCCGACCAGCTGCCTCTGTTGGTATGTTGCCATCTTTATCCACTACCAAATCACCTCTTTCCCAAAATGGCTTTGCTTCTGGATCTCTATTTGGGGGAAATGCTCAAAAAAAGGATGGCCCTGGTGCTACATCATCTACTGGTAGTGTGTCAGTCTCGTCAGCAACGGTTCCTGTGTCAGCTGCTGCACTTTCACCTACAAAGCAGGGTATTGCTCCTGGGACGAACCCTCAAGTTGTTGCTGCCCAGCCCCAGCAGCAATGGCCAAGATTAACACAGTCTGATCACCGAAGGTACAGTGAAATATTCGTGAAAGTTGATAAAGACAAGGATGGGAAGATTACTGGTGAAGAGGCACACACTCTTTTTGTAAGCTGGGGGTTGTCAAATGGTGGGTATCTGATGGTACTTAATTCTTTATATGTAAGCTGGACTAGATCATTCATGGTTTTAGTAGGGACTCTTGTTATCTCTTGCTGATAATTTTTCTCAGCAAATTTACTTCTTCCGACGAACTAACTCTCCTTGCTTTCTTAAGTACTTGCAAAGCATATGAGGCAACATTTTGTCATACATTCGGGGTTGTAGGACCCCTATTCTAGAACATTCAGGGCTCTGTGTACTAAAAACTCAAAATAATTTTTTGTGTGTAAGTTATTCCTATTCTAGTTAGTTCTGTTTGAACTATCACGTCATTTATTGTTTCATTTTTCACAGTTGCCACCCCATAGTCATTGACACATACCTTACAATGTTCTCAATTTCTCATCGAGCATCCTGTATTTGTAAGTGTATATCTGTGCATGCCTATTGATATGGTACATATGAAACACATTAATTACTATGGGGGCTTTGATTGTGGATGATTTCCTTGTATCTGGAGCAACTTCTTTAGCATTTATTATATAGTCAGTTTCTTTTATTTCTTATGTCTAACTTTTGCAGCGAAAACTCAGACCTGCATGTCAGCTACTTTATTTTTGGTAATTGCATATGTAAACTCGGTCAGGATTCCCAGTTTTGATGTCCTAACTTGTCTCGTAATATGTCTTCCAGAGGTTTTAAAGCAGGTCTGGGACTTGGCAGATCAAGATAATGATAGCATGCTTTCTCTCACGGAATTTTGTATTGCACTTTATCTTATGGAAAGACATCGGGAAAGGCGTCCACTTCCATCCGTGCTTCCGAGTCACATTGTGTATGACTTGCCTCCTGCAGTCCAAATATCTGGTGGATTTGGCCAAACAGATTGGGGATCTTCTCATGGTAATCCTGCTAGTTTTTTACTTGATTTTTCTAAGGCTGGTTCTTCCTTTCTTTTGATGTTTGAGTTTTGACACATATCGTCTACTTGCCTCACCATTTCACTTATTTTTATAGTCCAACAACATTCAGTGAGACCTGAATTTGGTCCAAATGCAGTGGCACGTCCACCATCTGGGAACCCACGACAGCCAGCGATGCCTGGCTTAGGTCCACACCCTCTCACACGTCCCCCAACCGGGAAACCTCCTCTACCTGCTCTAACTTCTGTTGCTGACAACAGGGCACAACCTAAAGAACAGAAGGCCAAGGTTCCGGTGTTAGAGAAGCACCTGGTGGACCAAGTTAGTGAGGGGGAGCAGAAATCTTTGAATTCCAAGTACCAAGAGGCAACCGAAGCCAATAAAAAAGTGTGTTTTCCCGATCCTATTTCCCTTTTTATCTTTCTTGATCCTGATATGTGTTTGTGGGTATATACAAAGATAATTTAAAATCATCATAAACCCTTGTCTGGCTGGGGATGTATAGAAACTTGACAAATTTCTAATGATATGATGTCCTCAAAATTTCATGTATTCTATAGTTTGCACAGATAGTTCTTAGTCTTGTGGTAAGTATGGACATTTAAGATTTATAAAACTCAAAATTTTTGTTAACTGTTCGTACTTGTACATGATTTTCTTCTACTAAGGTCACGGTAATTGGTATAATATGTAATTCCAATTGGTTAAATGGATGGCTTGCTGTCTCTGTTTGTACATGAGGTGCCATGATGTTTATGAATGCTTTGATTAGTTTGATCTCTTATCTTAGTTTGTTTGTATTTTCTTTTGAGTTATAAAAGTGTCACCTCTCACCTATGAAATATTTGAAATCCTTGCAGTAACTAGGCTGATGTTGCTTGTATAACATGTAAGATAGGTATGATGGTGTCTATTGCATCTCCTAACTTAATGGATATTTTGTTTGCTTTCAAGCATATTATATTTGTTTACGGGCTTTCATCTTAGCTCTATTTTATGTTCTTCGTTTGATCATACTTATGTTGATGTTTTGTCGGAAGGTTGAAGAACTGGAGAAAGATATCAAAGAGTCCAGGGAGAAAATGGAATTCTATCGTGCCAAAATGCAGGAGCTTGTAAGTATTTCTTTTTACCCTTTTTCTAAATTCAGTATTGTTTTTAGCTTGAAACTTCTGCAGATTAATATATAGCATTGCTTGGATTTATTTGTCCGAGTATACTTTTCTGTGATCGTAAATGTCTGATGACTATTCAGTAATTCACTTTGCAAACCTTGCCAGCGCCAAAAGAACAGCTTCGGGGGGTGGGTCCAATCTGGAAGCGTCGCTTCTCGTGTGGCTAGCGCATACACGTTGTTTCAGATGAATCCTGAAGTTGCAAAATATGCTAACATATTAAAATGAATAAAATCAAAGGAGATTGTTTACTGCTCTAAATCATATTACAGTTGTAAACTGACTTCTAGGAATGGCATACTAGATGTTTTCAGTTACTTTTTTCAACCTCCCCATTCCCCCTGCTTTCTCTGTGTTTCCCATTACTTAGAGATTACCGAGCAGTTCCTGTGTTCGAGATGCTTACTTTCAGTGGTAATCCTAGGAGTGATATCCCTACTTCTAGTGGTATCTATCATTACTGAAGTTTTGAAATTGTGAAACATGACTATCCTTTGTTGTATAGTAGTTTTGGCCAGATGCTTTCGTATGCATCCAGTAAATCTTTTACCTTGGTTACAAACGGCAAGTTGGCAACAACATGCAGGACTTGGGAGTATTGAAGTGCTTTGTCTGTATCTTTTGTTGCTATAGTCACGTAACCTTTTGCGGATCACAGGCATAAAAAAATGGCTGTTGGATTTAGTATCAGCTTACATATTCTTATTTTTATTTATCCATCTAACGCGATCATTTGTGACATTAGGTCCTTTACAAAAGCAGATGTGACACTCACCTGAATGAGACGACAGCACGGGTTTCTGCTGATAAGCACGAGGTACCTTTTGATCATGCTTGTCAACTAGCTTACGTATTTCCGCGGATGAGTGTATATAAAAAGTGATAAGCATGAAAGCTATGTTAGAAACTTGTGAGAGCTAACTTGGGTGGGGCTTTTAAGCTAGATTCTCATGGTTTCACCAATAGCCCTCCTCTGGAATTTATAGGATTTCTATTTGTGGTTTTCTTATTTTGTATACAACCAGACTTATGTATTTATTGGTGCACGAGACTTGAATCTTTTCATATTTGCAGGTTGAGTTGCTTGCAAAGAAATATGAAGACAAGTACAGGCAAACGGGTGATGTAGCCTCTAGATTAACAATTGAAGAAGCCACATTTCGTGATATTCAGGTTAGATGTGCGCTCATTGTTATGATCCTTTGTCATACAAATTATGCATTCTATTGAATCACTTTTTCGAAGATGCTGTTTTCATTTTGCTTGTAGGAGAGGAAAATGGAAATGTACAGGGCAGTTGTCAAGTTTGAGCAAGATGGAGGCACTGGTGAAAGTCTTAAGGTATTAATGAACCAAGTTAATATTTCAATATTTCGTGTTCAATGACGAATTTCAAAATTTGTGAATTGCCAAACAGGCCCGTGTTGAACAAATACAATCCAATCTGGAGGAACTGGTGAAGTCTCTGAATGAACGCTGCAAGACCTATGGGCTACGTTCAAAACCAACGACATTAGTCGAGCTTCCTTTTGGTAATTGTTTCCCTTACTTGAAAGAGCATTGAGTTGTTTTTTTGTTCTTTTTTTCTTTTATTTTACTTTGTTTTTTTTTTTTCATAATTTTTAAACCTTTGCATTGGAAGGAGGGCATCAAGTTTGAATGACCAGGCCACTTTTCGTAGATTTTGAGAATCTCTCCCTCCATAAAATTCATTTGAAAAGGATTAGAAGTATAAGTTTGGAAATAAATCTTCATGCACTGAAGTGGTTTTAAAATGTGGTTCCCAATGGGTAGAGCATTTTGTTTGATCAGTCTTCTTTTAATTTGTATGACCTGTGGTATAACTTCTCAGCTCATTGCATACCCTTGTGTAATTTTTAATTATTATTAATAGAAATACCGTTGTCTAGAATTTGTGTGTTTTCATTTGGTTAGGCTGTCTTGTAATTGTCTTACTACATATATTTGTATGTATTGCATTTTGAAAATTTATCTACTGCGTTGTGTTATTTAACTTATTTTCCTATATACCGATCTTTTGGTTTTGCAAAGATATTGTTTTACATAAATTTGAAGACGAAGGTACAGTATATTGGTTTATTCATTACTTCACATTTAAATTCTTTTTTCTGGTGCATTAAAATAAATTTCTTTGACTTAAGATTTTTTTTTCCCGCTGTTAAAAAACTATCTTTGTTGTATTATGTGTTTGATCATTTCATTTACTACTGCATAGTGCAGTTGCATTCACATGATTTCCGCTAGATGTTTTTCCTGCCTTACGTACCAATATCCTCAACAATGGTGTTGAACATGCTTTTAGAAAATTCACAAAGTAACATTAAAAATTTCTTAGAATTGAGTGAATCCGTATTTTTGGCTGACGAGTAGTAACCAAGATGAAAATGTGAGAATTTTGTTCTTTAGGGTCTGCATGCTTTCCTGCATCTAAGTTTTAGCTTCCATGGCCTCAAGTAGTCAAGTTGGTGCAATGGAAATCATATTCATGAACTAAGTTTGAGGGATTTGCATTTCGGAAGAGAGAGATAAAGAAGAAAATTGTGATACATTCCCTTCCTATTGTTTGGATTATTTGGAAAGAGGAGATTTGACATGCTTTTGAGGGGTTTGAATGTTGATTCCATGTGCACTAGGATGATTTGCTGAATTTGTTTTACAGGAAACTTGTGTAGATCTTGGCAATTTTTTAATCTCTACTAGTACTTGAATAATTTTTTTGTTGTTTTCTAATTTATTCTCTACTTATTGTCTTTCTTTTTGCATGATGCTTCTTGCAGTATTATACTGTCTCTGCTGTTAAATGAGTTACTTTTTTCTTTAAATTCTAAAAACGGGGAAAGCTTCTTGTTCTACAAGTTTTATACATGTGGTTCATCCATATTGAAGCTGTAAAGTATTTTGTCTTCTGGTCTCATTCATATATGCTTTCTAGTGATATTTAATAATTTTGACATGCATTCCCCTCTATGTTATTAATAAACAGAAAAATTGACATTTCTGTGCGGTTATTTGTATGAGTACTTTGTTAATTCACCCTTATGGTACCATTTATCACCATCAACATATGGTTATATACACATTTTTCTCCTTCAGGATTCACATCTGTTAAGGAACTCACTCTTGATGTTGAGAATGTTGTTGCACCTCCTAAAACGAAGTCTAAACCTGTAAACAAAGGAAAAAGTGCTGTGGACGAAAGTGGAAAAGTTCCTGCCTCCTCAAATGCAGAAGAGAAGGATATTAGTGTATTTAAAGAGGCTTATAGTTCTGAAACAAGAGAAGAACATACTGTTAGTGTCGCGCAACGGGTAACTGAAAATGGTGCCGCTCATGAACAAGCTGATGCTTTTGAAGTCAGAAGTCCAATGGGAAGTCCGGCAGAAAAGAGTTCTCATGAGAGCCCGCACAAAGAATTTCAAGATGGCCATTCTGAGAAGGCAGATGTTTCTCCTCGTGCAAAAGAACTGTTGAGGTATGAAACTTTTGGTGGTTTGATGACATTGAAATTGTTTATTTGTCGATGTGTCTCTTTTCTTTTCCAATCATATCTGGTAGCCGTCTAAAATATTTGAAAACACTTGGCGTCGTAATAGGAAAGCAAAAAGGCATGTTTGTAAGTGGGATAAGATCAGGAAACGGAGTGGGAAATATAGACAATTGCCTACATGCTGCATGGTCTTAATTAGATATTGAATACAAACCTCAGAGATACAGCTTTGTCTCAAAATGAAAACATGTGCATTTCATCTGGATATGCCGTTACATTCTAGTTTTCTGTATACGAGCGTTCAGTGTTTAATTTCTACTGCAGTGATCAAAGAGGTGCAGAATCTTCCTCTTTCGGCTACAAGAGCTTTATTGATCCTGTTTGGGGAACAGTTGACCATAATGATGAAGCTGGCTCAATCTGGGACGTTAAGGTTGGTTTTAGACAAGCTGGTGATACTGGAATTAAAATTACTAGCAAGATCGTGTGTACAGTATACATTTAGGACCGCAGGGCTAATATCTCATATTAAGTAGATAAAGGGTATGAGTTACCTGTGTTTGCTTCTTCACTGCATTTGGTTTTCACCTCGATATTTTCCATTGGCTAAATCATTTTTATGGACCATTTGCTTTGGTGTTTGAATAATTGCTTTTATGCATTCCGCACAATCTACTCTTTTGGAAAAAGGATGAACCAGACTGCTGGGATTTATTGATGAAAACCAGAAAGGGCTCATCTATACTTGATGAAGAAGCTCATGAGCTTCTTTGTCTTTTGAAACACAATCCTATAACTTAGCCTATTGGCTAGCGGAGCTTAGAGAAGCTTGACCTTTCCATTTTATGTGTGCTGCTTTATCTTATTTACCTGTTTACAGAGCATAATTATTCTTCACTCAGCTAACTCCTATATAGTTTATACCCATGCCGAGTGTTGTCTACTTTGTTTCCCCCCTTATATTTGTGTTTTTTTCTCTTGCAGGGAATGGAAGATGATGACCTGTTTGGATCAGGGAACTTCAGTCTTAATCCTATTAAGACTGGTTCCAAATTTGGTGGCAGTGGTTTCTTGAAAAAGGGCTCATCCATTTTTGCAGATTCTGTTCCCGGGACACCTTTCAGTTCAACCTATTCACCACGAAAGTCCAATGAAGGGCCGGATGAAAATCTCCCCGGCTTCTCAAGGTTTGATTCGTTCAAGTCGACAGATGGTGGTTTTCAGCCACATGAAACACTATCTTGGTTTGATTCAATGCGTAGCACTGCCTACGAATACGGAAAGGGTTCTCCCGCTTTTGATGATTCGAACCGTTTTGAGTCTGGACCATTCAGATCATCGTTTGGCAGTGAAACTCCAAGGACAGACGTAGATGCATTTTCCCCCGGACCATTCCGAACATCCCTGGGCACTGAAACTCCCAGGTTCGAAGTTGACCTGTTTGGCGCCGGGCCATTCAGATCATCCTTTGGCAACGAAACTCCAAGAGAGTCTGACCCGTTTGGATCAGGACAGTTCAGATCATCTTTTGGTGCAGAAACTCCTAGGACAGAATCAGACCCTTTTGGTTCGGTTGGACTATTCAATTCATCATTTGGCGCGGAAACTCCTAGGAGAGAATCCGATCCTTTCGGTTCAGTAGGACCGTCTAGATCATCGTTGGAAAGTGAGAGTCGGAGATCAGATTGGATGGGCAGTGATTCTTTCAATTATAGTAGACCAGTGAGATCATCTTTTGGTAGCGAGACACCGAGGTCAGAGGTTGATCCTTTTGGTTCATCAGGGCCATTCAGGTCTACACTGGGTGATGAAACTCCCAGGAGTGACTCGGATCCATACGGTTATCCGGGTTCATTCACAAACGGAACTCCGAAGGGGACGACAACGAACAATTGGAGTGCCTTTTAGCTCGGTTTCCTTTGGAAAGCACAATGCGGATTAAGATTCATTCAGCACATATTATCTTTGTTCGATATATTATAGTCAGTACTGAACAGCCAGTAAGTATATACCCCATCGCGTTTTTTCTCATTGAATTGTGATGCTGCAGTTTTCCCCTTCGCCCATGTTCTTTCTTCTTGTGTAAAAGTTCTATGGCGTTGATTCTTTGGGGCTTGTTAAATATGAGAATATTCCGACATTTTGGTTTGAGTAGTGTTTACGTACAAAAACATGGATTCGTTGATGGTTGTTAAATAATATTGGTGATTGTAAGTATGCGGTTTTCCAATTTGAATCACATTTTATAACATGATTGCATAAATGAGATTTTTAGTTAAGTTATGTATTATTTCTTAAAAAATGTATGATAAATTATATAGAACAAACAAATTGTCCAATCGTTATTAGTGCGAATACAGTTTAAACAAAAGTGTAAGTTTTTGGTAAAATATATAACTGGAATACTTAATGATAACATGGGATACAAATGTAAAACGAAATTCATGTTCAGAATAATGGGAAATGAACACCCAACTTTTACCCTGCTTTATAAATGAAAATTGCATTATGGAATTGTCGAGGTATGAAGAAAAAAACTTCTGGACTAACTTGAATCTGACATAAAAATGAACACATCCAAATGATCATGTTGACAGAAACTATAACAAAGTACGAACAAGAGGAAAGAACATGGAAGAGCGCTGGTTTTGATAAAATATGGTTCATTCCCGCTCAAGGTTTGGCTGGGGGATTGTCTTTTATGGAAAGAATACCAACTTAAAGGAGAAAAAGTAGAAATCATTAAAGTATCAGAAAGATTCCTTTTAATGAAACATACTAACGCAAATTCCAATTTTAAATCAATGGTTATTTTCATCTATGCACCACCAAACGAACAAATGAAATTTGCTTTTTGGCTGCAATTAAAAAACGAGATGAGGAGTATTAATATTCCATTCATCGTAGTTGGAGACGATAACGATTTGCTGGAACCATCGGATAAAAAAGGTGGAGCTACAACCACGCTTAATAGGTTCGACAAATTGATCCAATTTTCCAACCAACTTAATTTAAGAGACCTACCAACCAAAGGGAATGAATTTACATGGAAGAAAAGGAAAGAAGGGGATAATAACACGTACGAAAAATTGGACAGAGTGATGACCTCTTTGGAAATCATTCAAGAATACTCACGGATGCACACCAGGAATCATGCTTTCACAAATTCGGATCACTATATGATTTCCTTTTGTGAGAATGATATGAATTCCCCTTAGGGTTTCCGTCATCTGACGGCTCATATTAATAATAAGCGGAGTTTACATAATTACAAAAAGGCACCCTATATTTACATATTTACATAAACTATCATTACCCGCAGTCGAAACTGGAGGAGTTTGAACAGTGAAACTGGATCTAAAGTCTAAAAATAATTGTCGGGGAAGACCCTTTGTAAAAATGTCTGCGTACTGAAAAGTCAGCCGAAGGTACGTGAAGGACTCTAACGTGACCACGGGCAACCTTGTCGCGGACGAAGTGGATGTCGATCTCAATGTGCTTGGTCCGTTGGTGTTGAAGTGGGTTGCTGGCAAGGTAAGTAGCAGAGATGTTGTTTGTGTATACAATTGATGCTTTGGTAAGCGGACAATGTAAATCAAGAAAGAGGTTCCGCAACCAGAAACATTTTGAAACGACATTGGCAACTCCTCTATATTCTGCCTCTGCACTGGATCTAGAGACGACATACTGCCTTTTGGCAGACCACGAGATTAGAGTGTCATTGAAGAAAACACAGTAACCTGAGGTGGAGCGGCGTGTATCAGGGCAGCCGGCCCAATCAACATCTGTATAGGCAATAAGATCAGACTTCGGAGAGGAGGAGATGATGATACCTAACGAAGACGTCCCAGATATGTATCGGATAATGCGCTTGAGAGCTGCAAAATGGGCTTCCCTGTGGTCGTGCATAAAAAGGCACACTTGTTGTACTGCAAAACTGATGTCTGGCCGTGTGAAGGTGAGGTACTGCAGTGTCCTAGCTAGACTACGGTAAAGTGTCGGATAACTAATAGCAGGGCTGGATGAGGCACTTAACTTGACAGATGTTTCAGCCGGGATAGCAGATGGTTTGCAGTTAGACATCTTTGCTCTTTCAACAATTTCGCGAGCATATTTATCCTAGCACAAGAATAAGCCAGAGGGTGTCCGACGAACAGAAATGCCCAAGAAATAGGATAGGGGGCCTAAGTCTTTCAGGGCAAATTCCTTACTCAGAAGCTTCATCAGATGCTTGCACAGGGCGTCAGAAGAAGCCGTAAGGACAATGTCTTAGACATATAAGAAGCAGATAGACAGTGTCAGATCCTTGATTATAAATAAAAAGGGAGGAGTCACTCTTACTGCTAATAAACCCAATGCGATGGAGAAAGCCTGCAAAGCGTTGAAACCATGCCCGGGGAGCTTGCTTCAGGCCATAGAGAGACTTCTGTAAAAGACAAACATGATTGGGTTTGGAGGGATCGTGAAAGCCTGGTGGTTGAAACATATACACCGTTTCGTTTAGATTCCCGTGTAGGAAAGCATTCTGAACATCCAGCTGATGAATGGGCCAAGAACGGGATACTACAATGCTGAGAACCATATGGATGGTCGCTGGTTTAACAACAGGACTGAAGGTCTCATCACAATCAATTCCAACCTGCTGAGAACAACCGTTAGCAACTAAACGAGCCTTGTACCGCTCCAGGGAACCGTCAGACCTGTACTTAAGCTTAAAAATCCACATGCATCGCACAATGTTAGCATCCGCAGGACGAGGTATCAGGACCCTCGTCTTATTCCGCATAAGGGCTCGATATTCATCAAGCATGGCGGCGGTCCAAAACGGGTCTTGAAGAGCTACATTGTGGGATTTTAGAATGGGGGATAGTGGGGCGGTCGAAACGGATAAGTCAAAAATCGGTTTGGGTTTAACAATTCCGGATTGACTGCGGGTTTGAGTTCGGTTTGGTACGGGTTGAAACGAAGGTGAAGGGGCTGTTGCATTTAAGCTGGGGTCGGCTGGTTTTGAAATTGGAGAAAGGAGGTGTGGGATAGCATTAGACTAGGCCGGATGGGAGGATGGGCGAGCTGGTCCAGAAGAGGGGGAGCAGGACGGGTGATGTAGGTACGGTATTGGGCCGGGTAAGGAATCAGGCTAGGTAAGGGAGCAGACCGGTCCAGAAGAGGTTGTTGCATTTTTTGGCGTGGACTGGGCCGAAGGGGAGGATGGGACAGGGGATGGTAGCGGGCCTGTTGCAGTTGAAGCTGGGAGAGGCCGATTGTGGGCTAAAAAATAAGGGGATGGACCATCATCAACCGTAGGCTGTCTAATAGATTCCGGGGAAACTCGGAAATGAGTAGCAAACGGAAAAACTATTTCATCAAACGTCACGTGACGAGAAATGATAATTTTATTCGTTGCTAAGTTCAAACACTTGAATCCTCTATGGTATTTATGATAACTTAGAAAAACGCATGGAGTGGTTGGATGTTGAAGCTTGTGGGAAATGGTTGCACTTTGGTTTCGATAACAAAGGCAACCAAATACCCAAATATGAGCGAGAGAAGGTTTAGAGAGGTATAACACTTGAGTGGGAGATTGACCATAAATGGAGGTGGAGGGAAGGATGTTCAAGATGTAACACCCCGAATCCGCGGGACTCGGGATGTCACATTGGGCTAGGATCTCACAATGGATCCTGACCCTAGTCTGACAACAAGTTCACTGGACCTTACAACATGGCACTGACAGATATAAAACAAATACATAAAACAGTATAAACTGTACGACCCAAAGTAAACAACAACATAGCCGAGTATATAAAACAACACCCTCACACAGGAGGTACAAAAGATCATCCTCACGCAGGAGGGGAAACACAACAACCCCAAACCAACCACCTAATGTACGAGAGTCCTCGGCCTGTCACCCTGCCAGATCACCCAGTAGCGCCTAACCTGTAAACATCTACAACACGGTATGAAACCGTTAGCTAACCATACATATATGAGGTAATGCATAAGCACAAACACAATCATGGAAGATAAACACATCAGCATGCTATCACACATTTACCCATTTATTATCTTTATATAATGACCATTCACTCAAAAACCGTATATATATAGATAGATGAAAGTATGTGACACGAGGACCGATACATCCCCGCCTCTGAGTACAATGTCCAGCTGTACGAGTATCGGTCACACAATCCGTGTACCCTATGGGAGTGGATTGCGCCCTTCCTGTAAACCAGTCTGGCTTGACATCAGAGAACCTCCCAGACTCCACGGCGGGATGAAAGGGAAAGGTTATCACAGCCACGCAGTGGGGCAGTCAATAGAACATAGGTCGATAAAAACGACAACTCATGCTATCATAGCAAACATATAAAGCACACACCACTCATGCAAACACCCAATATAGGGATGGTAGCTAAGTAAGTCCTACGGACTTACCTCAACCTCGTACAAACTCAACCACGATCACCTCTACACTGGAGGGACAACACGGCCTATAAAAAGGCATAAAGAGATATATCAACCTCTATTCATCAAAGGGGTCACACCTAGACCCAAAGGGATCCATAAGGATCATACTCAATCTATAAGCCTCACAACCAACTAAACCTCAATATCTCAACATAACTCACAATTCCTCAAATCTCAAGGTAGTATCTAATCAACATTCCTCAATCTCAATTCTAATCCTAATTTAATTAATTAACCTTTAATTAATTAATTAGATTTTGCCAGAATAACGTTTTGCCCGCAGGCAATTTCTAAACCCCTTGTCATCAGATTTCATCAAACAAACAAACAACCCATAATCACCAGAATAATGGCATTTCTAATAGTCCTATTTGACAAGTCTAAAGTCAATTTAGGCCAAATCGTAGTACGGAAAACGAATAAATTCATAACTTATTCGTTACTAACCCGATTGACGATCTGAAAGAAGATTCGGAATCACAACGACGCAGGCTACGTATGGACAACATCAAATTCATCGGAATCTGAGCGACGGAACCGTCCTGGTGACATATATGCTCGACCATCCCTCCATATACTCGGAAATGCAGAAACTCGGTACCGATATGAAGAGAATGAAGAGAGGAATCCAGAAACTCAAACGGAATTGAAATCGGATTAGAAACGGAGAGTAGATCTGAGTTTGAAGGTTGAGAGAAATCAGAGCTTTTACGAGGAAACGTGAAATGAAATGAATTAATAAAGGATTTTCCGCTATTTATAGTGAAGACGATAATTATCCTTTAGTAAAGTCGATAATTATCCTTTAACCGATCCAAAGGCGGGTCAAACCTCTTTCTCCAAACTTCTCGAGATTGGAACATTAAATCTGGAATATTGTAGGGATAATTATTCCACAACTGTTTCGGAAAACGTGTATTCCTAAGCCGTCTTTCTTAGCCGTTAAGAAACGAAATAGCGACTCTTTTGGCCGTTTTGCCTCTCCATGTTATTTCATATCTAGGACATATCCGATGTCCTGATCATTTCTCTCAACTGCATTTTTATTAATTGGAGCTCCCAAATGCTCCAAATAACACCGGAGGGTAAAAATAATTACCCGGGGGAAAAAGTAAAAATTTCCCCAAATGTCCAAAATTGCGCCAGGAACATAACGGTGGGACTCTTACTCATCACTTGCGGAATCTACGCGAGTTATATGTCAATTACTATCAAAGATTAAGTTAATCAACATTAATTAGAATTCGAAAATCCTAGTTATTACATCACACACCCCTAAAAAAAAGTTTCGTCCCGAAACTTGAACAATTCCCAAATCCTCTCGGACCCATACGCCGAGGTATAACTCTCACTCTTTCTATCGGAGGTATCACATCTCCGTTCAAAAGATCACAACCTATAACAATCTATAACCTCAAGTATAAACATGGAGGAATCATCATCTCCAGGAAAAAGG